>ML677364.1:31919820-32163110 GCA_007922305.1 Dermatemys mawii
AAAGATAGTTATTGGAACAGGTTAAAGATAGTTATTGGAACTCATTACAAAAAGGTATATAATATTCACACACACACACAAAGAAAATGTCAAGCCCTTTTTCTTTGTTGAAATTTTAAGAATTTAGTTGAAAATGCAGATTTCTGAATTTTATTATGAGTATTGTTTTGTTGCTGTCATATTACCTAGAGAAAGAGGTCAGAGCTGGACAGTTCAAAGTATGCTGTGTAGTCAATCACAATTAGGATTTTAAGTTTACTTAATAATTGCAGTGCAGGTATCTAATGTTCTGAGAAAAGTACTATTTTGTCCATAGTTTTGAGATAATCTTAGTTTGGATGTTGGTCTTTAAAAGCTCAACTTTGCCGCATAAGAGAAACTTATCAAAAGACAATAATAAAGGAGTTTCTTAGTCCAGGTATGAATAATATTTGATTTACTGACTAGAGCTGGTTGGGAATTTTCCATCGTAAGTTTTTGAATGGAAAATGCCATTTTTCAAAATCTACATTTTCCATACGAAAATTTGTATTTTGAAAAATAAATAAATAAATAAATAGATAATGTAAATACAATTGTTTTTCTGTTGGAAAATTTGAAATCACAGTGCCCTAGCTTCTTACATGGAAAGCTCTTGTCAATGTCCCGTTCTGGAAAAATAGGGTAAGAAAATAAGAATGGCCCAACTGGGTCAGATCAACAATCAATCAGATCATTTAGCCTAGCATCCTGTTGTACAGCATTGATCAGTGACAGATGCTTCAGAGAGAATGAACAGAACAAGAGTTACTGAATGATCCTCCCCTGCAATTCAGTCTTGGCTTCTGTCAGTCAGAGGGCTAGGGATAACCAGAGAATGGATTTGTGTTCTTTACCATCTTGGCTAATAGTTATTCTAAACTTCACTAATTCTGTTCTGAACCCAGTTATAGTTTTGGCCTTCACAACATCCTCTGGCAATGAGTTTCATAGATGGTTGGGAATTATGTGAAAAAGTACTTCTTCTTTTTTTTGTTTTAAACCTGCTGGTTATTTATTTTATTGAGTGACCCCTGGTTCTCGTGTTAAGTGAAAGTAAACAAGGATGTGTTATTTACCCTTTCTCCACATCATGATTTTATAGATTTCTATTTGATTCCTCCGTAATTGTCTCTTCTAAGCTACACAGTCTCAGTCTTTTTAGTCTCTCCTTATATGGATGCTGTTCCATACCCCCTCATTATTTTTGTTGCCTTTCACTGTACTTTTTCCAATTCTAATATATCTTTTTTTTTAACCGGAATTGCACAGGTATTCCAGTTGTGTGTGTACCATGGTTTTATATTGTGGCATTATGACATTTTTTCTGTTTTATTTTCTATCCTTTCCTAATGATTCCTAATGTTCCATTACCTTTTCTCACTGCTGCTTCAGATTGAACAGATGTTTTCAGAGAATTATCCACAATGACTCCAAGATCTCTTTCTTGAGTGGTAGCAGCCAATTTAGAGACCATCATTTTATATGTATAGTTGGGATTATGTTCTCCAGTGTGCATTACTTTGCATTTACCAAGGTGTCATCTGCCATGTTGTTGCCCAATCACCTAGTTTTCTGAGATCCTTATGTAAATCTTTGCAATCAGCTTTGGATTTAACTATCTTGCATAATTTTGTATCATCTGCAAATTTTGTCACCGTACTATTTACCCCTTTTTCCAGAACAGCACTGGTCCCAGTACAGATCCCTGAGGGACACTGCTATTTACCTCTCTTCACTGTGAAAGCTAACCACTTATTCTTACCCTTTGTTTCCTATCTTTTAACGAGTTACTGATCCATGAGAGGATCTTTCCTATTATGCTATGACTGCATGCTTTGCTTAAAAGCCATTTGTGAGGGACCTTGTCAAAGGTTTTCTGAAAGTCTAAGTACCCTATATTGACTGAATCACTTTCGTACACGTTTGTTGTCCCCCTCAAAGAATTCTAATAAATGATACATGATTTCCATTGACAAAAGCCATGTTTACTCTTCCCCAACATATTGTGTTTACAGCCTTTGAGGTGGGCAGTTGGCAAGCTGAAATCTAATGTTTTTGTTCTCCCAAAAGAATAAAATTGCTCCCTGCAAAAGCCTTTGGTATTTTCTGATTTTTTGTCCTGACTTAGAATAAAAACTACTTCAAAAACATTGTTTATTTTGTTTAGGAATGGATCTCAGTCTTTCAGCCAGCTCTAGTACTGATGCAGTAATATGTGAGATTTCATTTCTTGCCCACTCGTCTGCAGTCTGATTTGTTCCTGATTAGAACGTTCCCTAGTTCTCGTGCTGCAGTAGATGCTGCGTAGTCAGTTGTGTAATGTTTAAAGTAAATATAGTGTTGTAAAACCATTCAGACACAAACCTTGTTTAGACACCTTTGAAACAGGACTGGGGAAGAAGATGTGAGTGGTAAAACTGCTCTGACTTTCTTGTAGAGAAGATAAGCAGGTTTGGTATACAGATAAAATCTACAAAAAATCCTAGGCAACTGCTATATTATTATATGAATGGCGCAAACTCAGTCTTGTAAATGATAAATCCACAAACCTAAATCAATTACCTCAATCACTATATAAAGATGTGCCTGATTCAGCAGTTTCAATTTAACAACAACAAAAGAAACCTCACCAAAAAGAACAAAAAATAGTTACTAAAACTGCAGTCTTTTTTATGAAAAATGTCAAAATTGCAATCAGCATTACAAACTTAGATGATGGTCCTGCAATCTAATTCAAGTAGGCATATCTGTATGGGGACAAGTTTTCTTGAAGGACTTTAAAGATGTGTGAAAAGGTTGACTAGTGCAGATCAGATTGTAGTATTAGAGTTTTGCACTTCAGTTATGATTCCTTCAGTTAGTCCTTTCAAGATCCCAGAGCATTTCCCAATTGATTCGTGGCTTCACATATAGTGTACACATTTGGAACTTCATACCTGTTTTCCCTTCACAATCTTCCTGCCCCTCCATCCCCACATTCAAAGTGATACGAATATAGTGTATGCTTGGTAGTACATTATGTAGTACTAGACATATCATAGTTCAGATGGGAACTATCATCCCTTATTATCTTCATTTCAACATCTACCCTCTTAATTTTCCCAAAAGAAAATGACCTTCCTGAATATTTGTATTAAAGCTGGTTGGGAATTTTTTGACCAAATGTTTGTTGGTGGTGGTTTTTTGTTTTTTGTTTTGTTTTGGTTTGGGTTTTTTGGGGGGGAAGGGGAGTTTGTTTTTGTTTTTTGAAAATAGAAGGTCATGAACATCAAACTTTTCATGGGAGAAGGTTGGTTTGGGCAAATTTCCTGTTTCAAAAGGTTTTTGGAAAAAAAATTGAAATAGCTGAAATGTTTTGACATTTTCAAAATGAAAAGTTTATATTTTTCAGTTAAAACTGATTTTTTTGTTTTCAAATGTAAATTAACTTAGTGTACAGGGAGAAATGGGAGGGTGGAATAAAAAAGATGTATTGAAACTAAATATTTCAGTTGACCTCATATGACATTTTGATGTACAAACAAACACAAAAATTGAGACTTCAACTTTTTGTCCCGATTCAGGAACAGAAAAATTTTGAAATCTCAGAAATTCTTAAGGGATAAGAAAACTGTTTTGTTTTTCTCCCAGCTGTAATTTGCAACTCATACTTCATCCCAGGAAATAGGTGTTTTTTTTTTTTCCCCAAGAAAGTCTGATAAAAATCAAACAATTTTAGCAAACAATCTTGAAAATGTAGCTGAGTTCATTTTAAAATTATTTTTTTCACTCATTCGGTTCACCATATTTCCAAGATGGCTTGGCCTATATTATCCAAATTGGGGTGGGCGGGTTGGTTGAATTTTTTGAATTTTGCAGGCCTTGTTAGGAAGTAGTATATGTTAGTACACGGACTGGCAACCTCTGACACGCAGCCCACCAGGGTAAGCCCCCTGATGGCCACGTCCACAGGTTTGGCTGGTCACAGCTCCCCCGGCCTGCACTGCTTCCCGCAGCTCCCTTTGCCTGGAGTGGCAAACTGCAGCCAGTGGGAACTGCAATCAGCCAAACCTGCAGAGGCGGTAAGTAAACAAACTGGCAGAGATTAAGACCAAATAAGGGGTTTAAAGAGAGAAGGAGATTTGTTTTTCAGTGTATACAGAACAGTGTATAAAGAATAGTGTATAAAGTGTGTATATCCAAAAAACTCTTAATATGTATTAAGGGTTACAAGTGCTCAGCTGTGCCCTTGCTAGTTGTGCCTTTCTGAACTGGAGAACTAAATTCCCAAAATTCAGACATTTGAAAACCAAGAAATGTGGAGTTATAGTTCTTTCACATTTCTGTACAAGTGTTGCAATAAAAATATACCAAAAATGTTAGAAAAGTGGGGTAATGCAGAGTTAGCCTGATGCTTCTCAGGCAATACAACCTTCACTCTGTGCCCAAAGATCTGACCCACTCATCTTCAAAACAATCTTTTTAAAAAAAAAATTATTTTATTTGTGGATTTTAAAAGGATGCAAACCTCAGCTTTAAACAGAAATTTAGTTGCAGCTTTATCTGTGAAGCTTTTACAAGCTGCACCAAAATGCATGTTTATAATCAGTCCTTTTTCTGACTGCAGATGCTAGGTGGAAGAGCAGTAAAAGTATGTTGAGGTAGCAGTATGGAAAGAAAACAAGCAGAAAGTGAATGTTGGACCAAATTCTGCAGTCTTAACTCCGATGAGACTCCCATGAAAGTCAGTGAACGTTTCACCTGAATCAAAACTGCAGACTGGACCTTCTTGTGCAGGCTGTGACTCAATCCTGAATGGACATCTTTGTATATATCATCTTCTAATGCTTGTGTCTGACTCTGAATGCTCTTATGCATCTGAATAGTCTCACTAAAGTCAACAGGACTGTATGCATGAGCATTTGCAGAATTGGACCGGTATTTGCCACAATTCCGAGATGCCATCCTCACCAGAGTGAACTGATGTGGACTGAAAACTGTAGTTCAGAATTTGTTGTCTTCTATTACTTTGTCAGTTTCTTCAGCTTACTTTTATATAGTTTTTATGTGTTAAATTTCTTGCCTCCCTCCCAAGCTGGTCATTACCTCTTCTGAAACTTTGATCTCAGACTGCACACTTTTTTCCGGCTATGAAGGAAAGTACATTTTGTATCATCTAAAATTATTATAAATACATCAAAGGTGACAGCAAAATAGCAGCAGTAAAAATAACAGTAGTTTTTATCTGTTTAATTGGTTGTGCTGTATCAAGAATTCTAAACAACTTGATGTCAAGCAGTCACATGCATGGCTTTTATATAAGCACTTAGGAGTGTATGCATAGTAAAGTTTTCACTTCAGTCCACTGTACCAAACTTGTTTGGGGGTGGGAAATGAGGATTAAAGATAATGCTGTGCTGCAATAGCTTTAAAGTGCTGAAACAATTATAAATAGAATAAGTGAACATTAGAATATTTCATACATTATTAGTACATATAGAATTAACCCATCCTGAAACTGAATCTGTATGGCTGGGACCTGAGACCTCCATGAAACCTCATGGAACTCAACAGGGCTTCCCACAGGTGTATAGTTCTGATTGCAGGATCAGGGACTTAAATTGTTAATAACCGTTTAAGAGGATAGTGTGGTTCTGTGTCTAGGGCACTGGACATAGGAGACCTGGGTCTTACTCCTAGCTCTGTCACCAAGTTGCTCTGTAACTTGGGCAGGTGTAATTTCTGTCTTTGTTTAATTTTATAATGAAAAAAGCCCTACAAATATTTGAATACATTTTCAATTAGAACTCACCAGGCAGGATGATGGTGTGTACATAATGAAAGATCTAGATACACTTGGAGACGAGATGTTTGCTTTTCCAACTTGACCAAGAAAAATAATCAGAGTCTGAATAAAGGATTGAAATTCAGTGGCTATATTATTTTTTTCTTGAAAAGGTTATTTCATAAAATATTTTTAGAACAAAAATACTTCCCATTTTCATTTATATTACTATAGGATTTAAACTACTATTTTTTATTGGTGGTCTTAAAACAAAAAGAAACAAACCATTCTATATTCAGCAGTTTATAGTGACTAGAATGAAATGACTACAGATGCCAGAATCAAGTCACTTCATACATATTCACTTTCTTTTTACACAGCACTCCAGTGTAACATCAATAATTTTACAGCAATTAGTTGACAACACGTATAACATCCCATTTACCAAGCCATGAACTGCACTTTGCTATGCTGGTATCAAGCTGTTAACTAACAACACATTTAAGAGCTGCTGGTAACAAGTAATGTCTTGGGAGTGTTTTTTTGTTTAAATAGATCTGGCCGTTAGCAGAGTACAGTGACGCTGAAGTGTAAAGACTCTTCTGTATATAGTACCAGAAGAACAGCAGATGGATATTATTTCCCTCCTTTCCCCCACAGTGACCAATGTGCTTTCATCACTCATTTTTTATGTTTGTGTACACGTATTTCCAGATTAACATAGCTGTTCCCCTGTGATATGGGAGTCTGACAGATTAAACAAAGTAATCATTGAAAGAGAGTCTAAGAAATAAATATTAGAATTTAGAGATGCCTGTTAAGGAGTCTGTATTGCCTTACATGTGACAGTGGGGTAAAGGCTGACATTTACCACAGTATGAGCCAGCCTCCTTCATGGTTCTTATCTCTATCGGAGTCGGGGGCGAACTGTCCCCCATCACAATAGTATCTGGGGCCTAGCTTCACAAAGGTACTGAGGTGTGGTGAAGCTGAGTGTCATAGTGCCTACATTCTGGGCACCTAGGAAATCCTAGGAAAAACAATTACTTTTCAAAAAGCCTGAATTGGGTACCTGGGATCCCTATACCATGATCAGGGAGATACAGGCACCTTAAACTGCAATTCAAAGAGCTAGCTAACTGAGTGAGGAGATGCCTAAGCTAGCCAATGGCAGATGTCAAAGAGACGGGTATGTAGTAAGCCCTGCTCCTCTCTCAAGATATATACCTATATCCAGACTGCAGATAGGAACCTATATCTTCTAGTGATTCTCAGCTGTGAACAGTCTTTGCATGAGGCACCAATGCATTTTTTTTTCCACAATAGGGAAGGCTCTTGTAATCACTTGGGATGTGAGAGACCCCTGCTTTAAGTTCCATGTCCACCTGATGACAGGAAGGGATTTGAACAGGGATCTGTCACCTCTCCAGTGAAGGCACTAACCATTGAGCTATTGGATATTAAGATGTGGGGCAACCTCAGTCTTTCCGTTAAAGCTGATGCAATATGAATAAATAATTAGATACTGGAGCACAGGAACTAGATCCTGGGTCTCCCACAAGTTGCATGAGTGCTGAAATCAGAATGCTATAGAGTAATTCTCATGACTGTGCTCTCTCTGTGTCTTAATGACTGTCTGGGGTTTAGGTGTCTAAGTGCCTTTGTGAATCTAGACTTGTGCACCTTCCACATAAAATCAATAGCTATAGTATAACATGACTACTAATTAATGGCCATTAATAACAATTAAAATAAGCTAGGTTTCTGGGGCCAGGAGAGGGCTGTTTTCACATTTTGATAGATTGTAGGTCATTTTCTTCTTAGAAAGTTGACAGAGAAACGCGAAGAAAAACAACTCAGATATTTGCAATATGGATGTAAAAGCATCCTGCAGTCTCCAGGCCCTTGGGTTACATGGAAAAAAATATTGATAAAAGGTTGCTTTCCTCTGTTGCTATGGCTCCCACTATGTTTCACCTTTCTCTCCTCGTGGCCTATATCCGCAACCCTTCAATGGTTTCCGTTTTCCATCTACTTTAGGGGTTGCCTTTCTGCCCCATTTATCTATCCCTTACAGCTTCTTTCTTCCTATCACCTGTTTATGGCTAATCTCTCACTTTTCCCCTGATGTCTCTGTCCCCTGTTCAGAAAGTCATAACTTTCTGCAGAACTTTTTCTTGTGACTAAAATTGTCTGTTTATAACCTACCGACAGCTATGCCTACCTTCATGCCACCAGCTTCCACCCCGGGCACACCACAAGACCCATTGTCTACAGCCGAGCACTGAGGTACAATCGTATTTGCTCCAACCCCTCAGACAGAGACCAACACCTACAAGATCTCCACCAAGCTTTTTCAAAACTACAATACCCGCACAAGGAAATAAGGACACAGATCAACAGAGCCAGACGTGTACCCAGAAGCCTGCTGCTGCAAGACAAACGCAAGAAAGAAAACAACAGACCTCCACTGGCCATCACCTACAGTTCTCAGTTAAAGCCTCTCCAACGCATCATCAGTGATCTACAACCCATCTTGGACAACAATCCCTCACTTTCACAGGCCTTGGGAGGCAGGCTAGTCCTGGCCTACAGACAACCTGCCAACCTCAAGCATATTCTCACCAGCAACAGCACACCGCGCCATAATAACTATAACTCAGGAACCAATCCATGCAACGAACCTCGATGCCAACTCTGCCCACACATCTACACCAGCAACACCATCACAGGACCAAACCAGATCAGCCACACCGTCACTGGTTCATTCACCTGCACCTCTACCAATGTAATATATGCCATTATGTGCCAGCAATGTCCCTCTGCTATGTACATTGGCCAAACTGGACAGTCCCTACGAAAAAGGATAAATGGACACAAATCAGATATCAGGAATGGCAATATTCAAAAACCTGTAGGAGAGCACTTCAACCTCACTGGACACACCATAAAAGATTTAAAGGTCAGCATTTTGCAGCAAAAAAACTTCAAGTCCAGACTGCAAAAAGAGACTGCGGAGCTGCAATTCATTTGCAAATTTGACACAATCAGTTTGGGACTGAATAGAGATTTTGAATGGCTAGATAACTACAAAAGCAGCTTCTCTTCTCTCGCTATTCACACCTCTAGTTCAGCTGCTAGAGGAACACCTCACCCTCCCTGATTAGAGATAACAAGCTGGTTCAGCCTCATTGGACTAACCTTTTTATCTCCCACCTGGTTCTTGTCTACCTATTTATACCTGCCCCTGGATACTTCCACTGCGTGCATCTGACGAAGTGGGTATTAACCCACGAAAGCTTATGCTCTAAAATTTTAGTTAGTCTTTAAGGTGCCACAGGACTCTTTGTCACTTCTGCAATTTCAGACTAACACGGCTACCCCTCTGATTCTATGATCATATAGAAGGAAGCTATTTTTAATTCATTGCCTCTCATCAAATTGCATGAGTGTACATATTCAGTGTCATTGGTTAACCATAGAAACTTTTGGTTTATCATATCACTCTTTTCAGCTCATTATACCACAGATTTTTTTTCTCATGAATGTGAGAGCTACTATATTAGAATAACTTTCACCATTGGTGTCTTTTATTTTTCTGTGAATTACCTCTATTTTGATTTATGACAGGAAATCAAATATCTGACTAACACATTCCAATATAGCAGTGTTGCGGTATTATATCTTATTATATACCAAAAGCAATGACATTAAACCTTTGTTTTCCTTACATGCTCCATTTAATCTCTAAAAGTGGGACTTCGCTTAGAGAAATGAATTATTCACCGACATTATACCAATTCCCTCCTGAAATCCCACCAACGCTTGGTCATAAATTCTTAAACCTCAGCGATACTTCTCAGAGATGCATAAGTGAAAAGCACGAGAGGTTCTGTAAATAGTAAATAAACACTGGGTTTAACAATCACTTTGCATAACATTTGCAGTAAGTCCCTTCCAGTTGGCTGTATGTTAAATCTCTTTAGGACATCTAAAGCTTTAGTTTTGGTAATAAAGCTGACAGCGCCATTTTTCAGTAAAGTTTGCATTCCAGTTCCGCTCCTCGTTCTGTTCTGTGTGTCTAGAATGGCTCACAGCCGTTAGTGCCTATCTCAGGGCAGACTGTCTAGAGCGGCTCACAACTGTCAATGCCTGTCTCAGGGCAGACTGTCAGAAAACAAGGACAAACATGCCAGACTGATGGTATATTCTACTACTAGATTTCACCAAGTCAATAACAAATATGAACTCCTAGATCACTATAACAGTCTTGCCATGGAGTCACAGACAGTCTCCTTAGCCTCTCCAGCCTATCTGAGTGTAGAAGAAAAAGACTTTTTATTAAAAGGAGGGAAATAACTCAGCATTAATTTGGGAAAACACCACAAATACGGTTCACAAACATAAATCATGAGCAAAAGACCCACTCCCAAGTAAGTCTGTCAGTGTCCTTTTCTGTCAGGTTCTTAAGTCCCAATCAAAATTCCCTTTAGTGCACCCGTGCAATCTCTGCAACCCACTCACAGTTGTTGTCCTTGTTCAGTGCAGACCCAGAGTCTAGAGGTGCAGAGTTCACCTCCCACGCTGTATGGAGGTGGAGGGTAAGAAGGCACTTTACTCACTCTGCTGCCCAGGCACTTGTTAGGTGCTCCTATTCACTGGCTGCCTACCAGCCGATCGGCGCTCTAATCCTTTTAGCTGGCTGCTCTGGCGGCTGATCGCCATGCCTCCCCACTAGCTGCCTTGCTGGCTGATGACTGTGCTTTTCCTCTGGCTTCCCTATTACTGCACCTCTCCTTTGATCACTTCATTGGCCAATTGCCCTGCTTCTCTGCTGGCTGCCCTGCCAACTTACCACCAGTCTGCCAGGGTGTCTTCCGGTCCCACCACTTAACACAGATGTCAATGATTGCAGCTGTTTGTGGGGGAGCCTCAGTGCTGGTGCACACTGGGCAGTCTCTTGCATCAAAGACACTATCCCAAAGCAGATCTAACACTTAGATCTAGATATGAGGTATGAAGTGTGTAACAAGACTTTCAATTAGTTCTGTTATTACATAGTGGAGAGATGAAGGGTGAAATGGTGTTTGGGGCCCACATCACGAGGTACAACTACTTGTCCCCACCATCTCTCAACTCACTGGGCTTTGGAACACCTGTCCCCTGCCTAGTGAGTGCCGTTTAGTTGAGGGTAAGTTCCTCAGTCAGAGTATGTCAAGTACCGTTCTTCTGCTCTTAATTCAGACAAGAAGGATAACAACCTTTTATTACTCCTGCCCCAATAACAAGGAGACTGGGGATCCAACAACAGCCCAAAGTGACCATTTGTGCAAGCAATCATATCAGGCTAAGCACGTAGGCTGAGTGAGTGTGCCCATGCAAACAGTATCAGCTCCTGAAGTCCTCTTCCTCAGCTCATCTCTAGATGTCAGGGAGAACTCATCCAGACTCTAGTTACATCTATATAAAATGTATCTGGCTTTAGTGTTTTTCATATTGTTTATCATATGACTGGATGAATACATTTTTAATTTGTGTAATAGATTTTTTTTCCAATCCCAAGATATGCAGGGAGATGAAGATCAGAATTTAAATTCAATTTGCTGCCTCATTTGATCTAGATCATGTGAGTCAAAATTGCAACACTTACCGTCAAACAAGGGCACTTTGGAATGTGAGGGAGGCAGCATGGGAACTGAAAAGGAACCTGAAAAGAGAGCACAAAAAGAAATTTGTTAAAAATAGGTAAAATGTGGCCTCCTTGTTCTTGAAGCTTGTGTACTGTACTTCATGTTATATAATATTGAGCAAAGTGATTACAGCAAAGTGGCTGTAAAAACTAAAACCAGTAACAATTTGTTCTTATTTTGTTATGGGAGAAGGTGAGTTGAGGACACCAGGGAGTTGAGGAGGGTGGGGAAATGCAGTGAAAGGGATCTGTGGGAGGGTGTGGGTGGGAGAAGCAATGTTTCAGGTGTACAGAAATGAACAGACGTTGAAAAAAGACAAGGGAGGGGGAAAAGGAAAAGAAATGCACAAAGGGAAAAGGCAAGACAGTGCTAAAGCAGTTTAGTTTCCTTCAGAGAAGGAAAAGAACAAGAGGCAGATTTTGATCATTATTCAACTCCAACTGGCCTGTTCTCTTCTGATATGTTGATTCCTACCAATCAAGGGAGTTTCTTCCTCTCCATACATGGAAAAAAAGTAATTTGTTTTTGTTATTGGGAGGAGCCAAAGAAGGGATAGCTGAGAGGGTTGCTTTGTTTGTTTTTTGTTTTCTTTTTATAGGGCCTCCATAGTCAGGATTAAGAATACAAAGCCCTTATATAGTTTTTATTGTACTGATATTAACCACTGAAATTAATTTTTAAAACACTTCATAAGATAGAAAAATAATTATCATCTCCATTTTGCTAATTGGAAAACTTAGAGTGGTACTGTGCCTCAAGTTAGAGAAGAGACTGGACTTGGTTGTAACGAATGCAAAAAGATTTTTAAAATTGAGGTTACTAAACACACAGTCCCTTTAATTCTTCATGGGGTTCTGACTCCCAGATGAATGAAATATAGGCTCTGCTGCCTGCTATTACCACAAATGGTTTCTCAAAATCCTGGCCTGTACCTAGAAGGGACTATGATAACAGTAGGTAGAAGACCAAGTGGTTGAATGCCACCCAGCAAGAAATTGGATGAGTATTCTGGTGTTCTGGACTCCTGATCTCATGCTCAGATCAGGCTGTACCTAAAAATATGACATCAGATTAGTTTATTTTTCTTTTCTTTTATAATTTTTCATGGGTTAAAAATGGTCAATTTTTGTTACTTTGTGGTTCAGCAGCAAGTTTCTAATTCAAATACAAGTTTGGTCCAATGACCTTTTTTTTTTTCCTTCTTACCCCCAGCAGGGAGATCCTTCTTTTGTTTTTGTCACTATTTATTTCTATTTCTTCTATACAATTATAGTTTTTTTAGTTGTGCAGTTCCCACCTATGCTAATTTGTGAACAGTGCCTGCTAGAAGAGCTTCTACAATTTCTACCCACCATCTCTTCCAGGACCCAAAATGAGATGTATTTTTAAAAATTTTTCACAACTCATTCATATGCTCTCTGTTGCTCAGGACATTACGCTAACAAAATTGTGAAAAAGAACTGTTAAACTTCCACATTAAAATCTATTGATATTTCTACATTTTTTAAAAAAAGTTAATTGCTACAGGAGGCAAAATTACAAAACCACTTGTTTACGAAAGGAAAAAATGTTTCATGATCATTAACATTTTTAAAATTCAAGTCTTTGTAGCTTAATTCATGTGCTTGTTCTATGGCCAGGTGCTTTTATGTTAGTCACCATTCTTTTCCTCCCCTCCCTCCCCCGTTGATGAGAAAAATGAACACCACAAAGTTGCTGTAAAAGCTAAAAATATTTAGAAACTCATGTTGGTTAAATAAAGCTGAGGGGAAATGGGCACATTTGTTCCACAATAAGGAAAAATAACCTTTTTTAAAACTTATTTTTTTAAAAATTGTCTTCTATAGAGCTATAAAATTTGAAATCTAGTGTACGTCTCTCTGTAAAGTTCTGACTTTGCTGTTAAAACTGAAAAATAAATTCCACTTACTGAGAAGTGTACAGTATTTTGGGAACTTTGAAATGAGTCCACTTCTTACTGGAAATAAAAAGTAAGGCCTGCATATACTCAACATATTTATTCACAATATATACAATATTGTCCTACTGGAACAGAGATGGAAATGACAATAGCAAAACTTGAGACATAATTACACTTAGAATTCAGCCAAAATATTTTTATCAAAGCAGCTTCTTCTTCCAACTGACTTTCTTTGTCATGCGTATGCCTTCTCTTCCTCATCTCTCAGCAATCACTAGTCATCATGTTGTTTCAGTTGTGTGGGTTGACGGGGTTAGCTCTGTTGCCAGTAACAATTCATCTGAGGATATCTTGCTAGCGAAAGGCCAGATTCTGGCATTCTTACTCATGTTAATGATAGAATCATAGGACTGAAAGAGACCTTGACAGGTCATCTAGTCCAATCCTCTTCAATCATGGCAGGACTAAGTATTAACTAGACCATTCCGGACAGGTGTTGTCTAATCTACTCTTAAAATTCTCCAGTGATGGAGATTCCACAACCTCCTTGGCCAATTTGTTCCAGTGCTTAACCATCCTTACAGGAAGTTTTTCCTAATGTCCAACCTAAACCACCCATGCTGCAATTTGAGCCCTTTGCTCCTTGCCTATCCTCAGAGGTTAAGGAGAACAATTTTTCTCCCTCCTTCTTGTAACAATCTTTTATGTACTTGAAAACTGTTATCATGTCCCCTCTCAGTCTTCTCCTCTATAGACTAAATGAATCCATTTTTTTCAAACGTTCCTCATAGGTCATGTTTAATCTTTAATCATTTGTATTTCTCTTCCCTGGATTTTCTCCAATTTGTCCACATTTTGCCTGAAATGTGGCACCTAGAACTAAACATACTGCTCCAGTTGAGGCCTAAATAACGCAAAGTAGAGTGGAAGAATTACTTCTTGTATCTTGTATTCCGCACCTGCTAATACATCCTAGAATGATGTTTGCTTTTTTTGCAACAATGTAACACTGTTGATTATCATTTAGCTTGTGATCTTCTATGATGCCCAGATCCCTTTCTGCAGTTCTCCTTCTTAGGCACTCATTTCCTATTTTGTATGTGTGCAACTGATTGTTCCTTCCTAAGTGGAGTACTTTGAATTTATCTTTACTGAATGCCATACTTCTAATCTTCTATGATTCTATTACTTCAGACCATTTCTTCAGTTTGTCCAGATCATTTGAATTTTAATCCTATCTTCCAAAGCACTTGCAACACCCCCACCTTGGTATCATCTGCAAACTTTATAGGTCTATTCTCTGTGCCATTATCGAAGTCTTTGATGAAGATATTGAACAGAGTAGTGTCCTTCATTCTGCAAGTAGCTCCCGTTCCATACAAGGGGAAATTGTCATAGTACTTCACAGTTACGAGTTTTGTAAGGGTTTTACACCTCTCTTTGGCCCAACCAGCATAGGCTACTGTCAAAGAGAGGATATAAAAAAAAGAAGAAATATAAGTCTATTCCTGTATGCCATTTCCTGTTAGCGATTCCTTTAGGCAGGGTTGCATGGATCTCTGTTAGTTATAGAGTAAGCAGGCTAAAGTTATCTGACTGAATAAAGTTACCAGACTTGCAACATTTAGCCTGAATTAAAGGAAAATATTTATGTTCAGGAGTGTTATATCTTATTTAAGTATTGATCTCAAACACATCTGCCACTAATTACAATGAGTTATTCTGGCTTTTCACAATTTTCTTGTATATCAATCTCAGAAGGTTTTTCTAAATATGAACAGTTCAGGCATATAAGGGAAAACGCATTGGTTATGGAGTTCATTCTGGTTCTTAAATGTTTGTAACTTATTTAATTTGAGAATGCTTTGCCATGCATGTTTTATCCAGACTGTGTTTTGGTACTAATGCATGCAAATTACATGTTTTGTACCAGTACCTTGGCAAAGAGGAATGGCTATTTGTAATGCAAATGTTACTGGTATTGCGTACTATATAAGATCTTAGAATAAACAGCTACTTTTTGCCTTTCTAGGTAAATATGTACAATGCTCCCTCATCCCTACATTGTAGCTAACATTTGTGACACACATTGACTATGTGACCCTCAAGGGAAACTATATTTCATGATTTCTCATGAGATTCAAGTCAGACCATGTTACTACAATCAATCATTCATTCACAAAGTTCACTTGCAAAGCAGAGGTAACATTGTCACATCATTCACTAATATAATAACCATTGTGACATGCCAGCTTAAAAAATATAGACCACTTCTGACAAGTGAATCAGAATATACTCTTGTGATGTTATCACAAAAGGTTAGTTGTCTTAGTCCATGTATAAATTGTCTGCTGGTATAGGGATATTTTTGCTTTGATGCTCTGTGCTGTTGGTAGAAGAAATCTAAGGCTAATTCAAGGATACTGTCTATTTTTTTTTTACCTGGCCCAAAATAGCTGGCTCAGAATAGGTGTAGAAATGTATAATGCTCCACAACCACCTGTATGGATTTGGAGCACTTACTTCAGTGGGGGAAACGTTAGTGTGGAACAGGATTTTAACTGGAATCAACTTACTGAATGACTAGAAGAGGGCATAGAGAAACTTAAAAATCAGTAGATCTTCAAGGCTTGTGAAAGAAATGTTTGGAAGGTGGGCGGGGTCATGTAGAGTGCTGTTTTATCCACATGTTCCAAAAAAAATCATTTTACTTCAGTTCTAAGAGGTCTTCTGAATGTGGGAATCACTAATACCTTTCTGAAGCCTAGGTCACTGCAGGCCTGTGGCAGAGGGTGAGAAGGAAATGACATATTTGCAAGAAACAAGTTTGGATGGTAAAATCTTTCTTTCTTGTTGTTAAGCAAGGTGTCTGATGGGCTCACCTGATCTTGACAGATGGGAAAACTTTTGCAGCTCTCTTGTGAAAAGGCTAAACATTTCAGAGCCACCTCTCCCTCCTGCAGTTCCTTAGGTAACAGAGCAGGGACACTTGCCACACAGCTGTAGAAGGCAGAGTTAAGAGTCCTACTGAGGTAAGTAGTAGGAGATGTTAAGAAAGAAAAGGAGAAAATCAAATTACATTGTCCACAGTTTCAATGATAGCCCACAAAATGCATTACAAATAATAAGATTTGATAAAATATGCAGACTCGGAAATATTATACTTCAAGAAACAGACTTTTAAAAGAATTTAGGTATGTTATATAATGTATTGTGAAATGATAGGATGTTGCTTATAATCTGACTATATATGTAACAACCATAATCTACCATAAACCTCTTGTGGTTTATAACCGCAATCTCCAAAAAGAGACTCTGCATCTACTTAGTCAGCTTGGATGAGGACAGGTGTTAGTCATCAACTTTACCTCTAGCACTGTCATCAGCATCTACCTTGGAGATGCTTTCCTCCATCCCTGTCCTTTGCAATAGCCAAGCAGAGTAAGGATCCTGCTCCCACCCTGGTGAAGACTTCTCCAGGCTTCAGAAGTAAGTTCACTCCTGTACACTCCAGCAAGTGGCATCTTTATGTAACACTGTAAAAATAGAAGCTAGTGGGTTATATCGGCTAAAAATGTGTATTTGTTTTAATTTACAGGACTTTCTCCATCTGCCAGTTCTGTATCTACCAGCAGAGATTTTCCCCTTGACAACAGAACCACATGGTGAGTCCCTGGACATTAAAGATGGTTGAGCAGATTGAAAGAAAAAGCATGAGGCAACAGCTGCTCTCTCTCAGTAAAGCAGAGACAGCAATGAAGCAGAAACCCCTGTTTGAGCCCACGTGCTTTTCCCTCTTCACCATAATCTACTTCATCTCAGACTGAGAGGCCTGTTTCTTGCAGCTGTCTGAAATGAACAGTTATCATACACAGAGGCCCACATGATGATTACAAAAGAAAAAGCTCCTTATCTGCCATGATAAATTAACGATGGGACAAGAGGACATAAAAATTCAATTTACAATATGAGATGGAAAGACTTTCTGAAAAAACAGGTCCCAGTGTCTGGCCCATGGATGGTATCACCTTCCTATTTTGGAAGCTCCTTATCAAAACTCATGTCCCAAAGGAAATGCTGAAAGAGAACATTGGCAAGAATATCACAGGATGCGACTCTCGGATGAGCATCTCAGGTCAGTGAAGGAACAGTCAAACCCAGTGAATGATCTTTCAAGTAACTTCATAATCTTGTCTCTATATATTTTTTGAGCAAGTTTATACACTCTTAACCAGTTTGAGAGTTGAAAACTGAGCCAGTTGTTACATGAAAGTGTCTTCCTGGTACAAGAGAGGCAGGGGGGAATTATCTTCTCTATTGCCTGTCCCATGAGGACTCCGGCAAGTGCACTTTATATCTGACCCCTTAACAAAAAGAATTTAGTGGGAAATTTGTCACCATGAGCCATGTAATTTTCAAGCATTTAATCTGATATTTCTTCTGTAATAATGTTGTTTTCAAAAAACGTAATAAAACATTTTTATCTACAAGTTTTATGTATTTTTATTGAAAAGGCATAATAAGATGATAATATGTCTTCCCATTCTACTAATTGTTTGACGCCTCCATTAAGGTTCTTCTGCTTCTTTCTCTTGTTCCCACTTTTCTCCTGAAGTTCTCCTCATGTGAAAATATCCCTTTTTTAGACTATGCTAGACATCAAATAACAAACATGAAATTGAAATGAGATAAACTATAGTGTAGCCAGTGTGCTGGCACCTAAAACTTATTTTAATATCAACAGAGGTGCACAATTTTCTGGGAATTGTAGTATATTTCATTCTGTATTATGAAGTAGGAAGGTCATTAGATGACATCCAGCATTCTAAGTTTTTACCTGCAACATTAAAACATTTGTATTACATTCATTTTCCTAATCTAGTAGAAGTAAGTTATCATGAGCAACAATGTCATTTCTTGAGCTTTTTTTCCACAAAGTGTTAAACAGAAGCAGTGTAGCCATAATTTTAATATTTGATTTAATTTCATTTTATATACAATGGGTCATATCCATGACAAAACATTTAGATAGAGGAGAAGATAAATCTAACTGGCTGGGCCCTGAACTCTTTTGGTTGGTCTGATATTTAAAGTTATGCCAGAGAAACTGTGCAATCCAAATTTGATGAAAATAAGAGAGGATAGAAGTCCTATCAATACTATCTGACTCCTGCTAAAATGTACAATAAGACCGCCAGAAGGCATGACCACATATGCAGGTGCTGGGCAAAACCTTGATAAGTTTGCAACATTTACTTCAGATAAGCATCCTAAATGGTAGGTGCTTATCCAAATCCTTCTCATCAAAAGACTAGTGAATTTGTGGTCATCTACTTCTCCAGTGAGTTTCTTCCACAAGGGATTAGCTCATTCCTCTCCAGTTCAAGGTTGCACTGCACACGGATGTCCAAAGTACTTTTTTAACCTTCATTGTAAATTGTCACTAGGGGACAGCCTACTTCTTTTTGCAGTTTCGTATACCTGTGTACTTTTTCCATAATCTACACACACTAGTGTTTATTATGGGGTTATAAAAGTCTAGAGCTAGAAGGCTCACTCTTTGTATGTCAACCACTAACTGTCAGTAAGGGAAGAGGGTAGGGAGCGAATGTTTTGAATGTTAATTTATTATGCTCCATTTTGGGGCACAAAATGAGGGAAAACCACAGTTTACCTTTAAATTTAAAAGCTAGTTGGTTTTGGAAGATTGGATATGTCACTGGGGATTGTTGGGAAGGAGGCCTGCCCTTCCATGAGGACCTATCAGGGCTACTTCTGGATAATGGATGGTAATGATGATTGTCATGGGGCAGGATGATGCAATTATATCTAAACTCCTAAAATAGATAAATAGGATAGACCTTGGTCTCAAGACTGACAGGTTCTTCTAGAATAGGTACCTGTTGTGTACTTGCATAGAGACAGATGGATTTGTGGATTTATTTGGGTATTTGGATCACATGGAGAGCTGGGTGTCTGGTAGCTGGAGGCAGGTAACTACTAAACTGTTTTCAGTTAAATCTGCAGCTTTGGGGGCATGGACCAGACCTAGGTCTGTGTTGCAGCAGGCTAGCATGTCTGGCTCAACAAGGCAGGGTTCTGGAGTCCCAAACTGGCAGGGAAAACAGGCTCAGAGGTAATCGCAGCACATCAAGTGACAGTCCCAAGGAGATCTCTGTGATCAAACCCGTCACTGGGGAGCAAGCTGAAAAAATAGGGAAACTGAGAGGAAAGACTGAGAGAAATGCATAAACACTAAAAGATGCACAAGACTGGGGATGGAAAGACAAACTGCAAAATACCAAGAGAGTGTGAGGGCAGTGTTTCTCTATTTCTTACACTTTTAAATCCTATCTGAAGCCCTGAGGACTGTTTCTTTAAGTAAAGTTGTCACATATTTAATCAAACATGTTCTAGTGTTGAAAAAGATTTGGTTTGGATTAGATTTAAGTGGTGGTGAAGATTTGGGTAAATTCTTAGTTTAACCAAATTTATTCTTCTGTTCCTGCTACATATGTCACGTTATTCCAGTCTGTGAATTGCTGCTAAGTGAAAATGAGAGAGTATTCTAAACATCACTAAACGAACTGAGGTCTCTGAGCAAAGCAACACACCTGCAAATCCACGTTCCATTCCATGGGTCTTTTCAGATCAATACCAGTATTTATTGCACATCCTCTGCGTGCAACCAGCTGCAGACAACTTGTAATCTAATAAGCAAGTATTGTATATTCCCCAATGTATTTTCATGTTTCGGTTCACTGAGCATATTCTCAGCTAAAGGCATTCACTTAAAAAATAAACATTTGGTTCATGTTCTCTTTCCTTAACATAATTTATTAATAACACATTATTGAAAAGCATGCATGTACTGACTATACATATAAGATAAATGAGCACATTTCTGGGGAAGGAACATGATTTCAATATTCTTTGTGAGGTGATAAGTAACTATATTATCTCACTTTTAAAAATACACCACTACATCACTCCCTTTATATATGGGTATTCAGTAGAGCTTTATTGAGTTTTCATCATTTGCCCAAACTCTGCACACTAGTGAGTTAGGTTACTCAGGAACTCTGACCCCAAATTTTGCTTACAGTTTTTGAATTCTTGAAATTGTGCAATCCAAGAAAAACTAGAGAATCCTGGAAAAACTCATGAATCATGATTTATTTTAGCAATTTATCCCTCCCACAAAGCTCAATAACCATCTCTTCTCATTCACTAAAAATACACTCCCCCAACACATCCAAGGAGCCCCTCCACAACCCACACATTTGGTTGGTTATTAGAAGGAGAGGTAGAAGACATATGTTTGATCCGTCTGAAATATTTGCCTGCAGTCTGCTAATTTGCTTGCCATATATATGTTAAGGGACCTGAGAGGCAAGTCTCTTTCTCTTCACTCCCACTTCCAGTATATTCAGAGGAAAATATCTTCAGTGAGCACATTACTTACTTCCCTTCTCCACAGAACAGCAAGAGTAGGAAATGTTTTTATTTTTTCCTTGTTGGCTGTTACTGCCACTTCACAGGGTCTTGTCATATTCTAGGACTGAGTCATCATGAAATGCTCTGATTAGTAAAAAGTGTTTCTGGGATCCTTGTAATTATGGCCACTCTATTACTTAGTACTATGTGGTACATTCTGGGATTCTCCACCCAATAAAGGAGTAGATTATCTTTAATGCAGAAGAAATAGACAAGCATTTCCTATCCCCGCTTCTGTTGCATTGGAAATGAACTCATCACCTTCTCTTCTGAAGATACATCCTATGGATGTGGTAAAGTGCAGGCTTCCAATGCTGGTGCACTAAACTAAATGTGGGGAGGAGATCAATTGGCTGCCTAGAAGTTCTTTGCAGACCACTAATATTCTCTATTTATCTCATCATCTAAACAATGCAAATTAGTAAAAGGGGTTCATGGAGGAACGTTGGGAATGGAAAAGGGTTGTGATGATGCCACGGTTCATGGGTCCTATGCTGCTCCTGCAGAGCTAACAAGGTTGTGTGCTCCCAACAAACAAGTTGATTCAATTTTAGATTTAAATTCACTGAATTTCCCTGTGAGTTTAGCATTTCAATGTGGGTTTGGTTTTAGTAGCACATTTATAATATTTACAGCCATATATTTCCAAAGTGCTATTTCTCATTTACAGAAGCCAATAACAAAAGAAAAAATTACTGTTGTTAGGGAACTTTCACTATTCTTTTTTTTAAAAAAAGCTGTAGTTTGAGTGTCGCTTAATACACACCCCAGCATTGCATCTTGTTAACCACATATATAAGGCCTGTGGATGAGTAATAAACACAATAATAATAAATAATAGCAATAATAAATAATAACAATAATAAACAATTTATGTTGGAAATAATAAAATGCTGAATAGAGACTATATAATAGTATTTCAATATGAGTAAAGTACTCATTTCTTCTGCATACCTGCATTTTTTGTTTGTGCATGGCAGAAATTCCTAAATATCATTAATCTACTGGAAAAAGAACTAGCTAATCTTTGACCAAATGCTGCTAACTTTACTAAGCCAAGTAGCCCAGCTGAAGTCAACTGGACTGTTTTGATGTGAGCAGAAATTGTCCCTAACGGTGCATGGTTGAAGGAGATCACATGGAGACACTGATCTTTGTTACATATTGATGAGTCAGACAGGACCATCAATCTTCCATGAAATGCTTAACATAAAATGAAGATTTGTCCCACTACTGCTTTTTCTTGTCATTAATCTTCCTTTTGGCGTTCTCTTATTTTTCATAATGAAATATCCTACTGTGCTGAATGAGGCTCTTGGCTCTTTTTAAACATTAAAGGTTAAACTGTCAAATCCGACTTGTTTGCTTATTTGTGAGGATGATCTAGAACAGGGAACAGCAACCTTTGGCACATGGCCTGCCAGGGTAAGACCCCTGACGGGCTGGGCCAGTTTGTTTACCTTCCGCATCCACAGGTTCGGCCAATTGCAGCTCCCACTGGCCGCGGTTCACCGTTCCAGGCCAATGGGGGCTGCAGAAAGCGGCAGCCAGCACATCCCTCACCCAACACTGCTTCCTGCAGCATCCATTGGCCTGGAATGGCAAACTCTCGCCAGTGGGCGCTGCGATCGGCCGAACCTGTGGACGTGGCAGGTAAACAAACTGTCCCAGCCCGTTGGGGGCTTACCCTGGCGGGCTGCGTGCCAAAGGTCCACTACTCAAAATCTAACATTTTAAAACAAAAGTAGGTTAGTCCCTTATCCTGCAAACACATGTGCATATACTTAATTATCTGCAGTAATCATATTACATTCAATAGAATGTCTCACATGCAGAAAGTTAAACCACATGCATATGTGTTTGCATTATTGGGAACTTGTCTGTCTGTCTGTCTATCTATCTATCTACCTGTACTGTTCTTTTCTAATTTGGTGGTTATTATATGTGAAATATTTTGAGTCAGGCTGAGTCTCAGACACATGCTAAGCATGATGACCTACCTTAATCTGATTGTCAGCAAGGATGTGGGGGAGTAGCATATATCATAGAAATGACTTTGATGCTTAATAACTTGGCAAGACTATGCAATCTGTGATTGTTACTTGCATTGCTGAATGCTGTGCACATTTCACTGGACTGTGTGGAAAATGATGTGTGCAATAGTTGAGCGAACACTGTATTCTAAGCAAGAGCACTATGGCAGAGTTCAGCAACTTGCAGGAGAAAGTCTTCAACTAACAAAAACGTAGACTAGCCAAAAGGCAAAAAGAAACTTTCTTGGCCATAAGGTGGAGAGTTTGCATCAAGAGGATGTAACAGTGTACAAGAGGAAACGTTGCTTCTTCGCAGGTAATTTTGTATAATTAAATGGTAGATGTATTTTTAACAATGTATTTTGGAGGCCAGTGGGAACATAATCTTAATTCAGGTTAGGTCCTGCAGAAAGAGGAGAGGTGAATGGGTCTGAAAAAGTTTGGTGCACGTTCAAAACAAATGAGAGCCTGGTGTTCCTCTGTCATCCTGGCAAATTGGCAGGTGAGGTTCAGATGCTGGACTTGAAGGAGTCATTGATTTCTACCACAGGTTTTGTAAAATGCAACTCTAATCTTATATTTCCCATAATAAACAAGCCTTTACAACATCATGAACAAATATACTAGATAGGTTTTAATAATACAATTTTCTAAATATGCAGGATCTCCTATCCATGTAAATCAGGAGTAACTGTACAGAAGTCAATGACGTCATGCCAGTGTACAACCAGTGTGAGAGTAGAATCAAACCCTCATATTTTAGTTCATGCTTACTGTATTTATGATTTATGACTTTACAACGGATATTCAGTGCTCAAATTATGATTTTCTGAATTCATGATATGTATCTTGGTGACTTTTTAATCGAGTGAGCGTCTTTAGCAGAGCAGAAAGTTCATCAGCACAGCCACAGAGTCCAGGGAAATATTTGTTTCGCTCTACAAGAAGCCATAGAGCTTGTAGCACTACAGTGCGGGAATGAGTGTATATTCAGATTACCTCAAGGGTGAGCATTAGAGGTGGTCAGAATGTTGCTATCAAACTATCATGTCTCACTGAGATATAGTGATTTCCACAACTCTTTCATCAGGAAGGCATGAGGAGCGCCTGTGTGACTCTGATTCTACAGCTGGGTTTTTGGCCAGGGATATCGGTGACTTAAATGCAAATCTCTAGTCTGCCTGGTTTTTAATGATCTGGGATGAGCAGTTCTCTTCTCAGAATGAGACAGAACAAGAATTTATATCATTATCTTCCACAGACCAGTGCCCCAACCACAAGGCCACAGACATACTCTCTCCCTTCTGACACAATTCTGTTTGTGGAAAAGGGTTAGTTTTAGTTCCAACAAAAACGAATTTCAAAACCTGGAAAGTTTCTGTGGGATGGAATTGTCTTTCTCTGCTCAGTTCTAGTGACCCAGCATTAAGGCACTTAGGAGAGAAACTGGAGAAAAGCTATTCTCCAATAATACAAAGTGTCACTGGTTTAAAAAACAAACGAACACTCTCAACCATGTTAGTTCTTGGAACAGACTTTTTTTCTGTATGCACATTTCAAACATGTTTATCCTAGCAAGGTGACAGACGCTCCCAACGCGTGCTTGACGTTGATCCACAGTGTGCTTTTGTAAACATGAATGCCTCCTTACAGGGAGTCTTTCTGGCTGTTTAACCTGCAGATTTCTCAAAGGTCTGAGCAACAGAAAAATCTTTGACTAATGGAGCACTGGGGCTGCAAACAATGGAAAAAGGAGTAGAAGAAATGTGGCAGTGATAAAACCCTGTCTAAACAGTCTTGTAAAAGAAATATATATTTCCAAACAAGCGCTCCAGAGCCAGTAATTTCAGTTAGAAACACTAGTGTCTTACATAATGAATCTGAGGAAATTCTGAAGGGGCCTTGACCTCCTGTGTTAAATACGAAGGCTTGAGAAAGGAATAATTGTGTGTATGGTAAATTGGGGAAAGACAATAATTGTCAACACAAATTACCATCATGATGGGAACCCAAGATTTACTGACATTTAAATTGTGTGGATCAGTGAAGCTCTTTGAAGTTTCACTGCATTTTTCATGGAAAAGAGCCTACATTTTTAAATCGTTATTTTTTAAATGAAAAATACTAAGGAACACATTTCCAGTTTTATGTTTGAAAAATATAAAAAAGTTCTCTTTTTAAAAAAATCATTGCTTGTTCTGAATAGATTAGTAAAATTTTCAAACTGAGAAAGGGTGATTTCACTAAATGTGGTATCTTGAAGGGAAAGTCTGGATATTAAATAAAGCTGCCTGAAAATACTTTGAGATGCCCTTGCATGGAATAATTAAAATGCTGTGTAAAAATATAGTTGAAAGTACATACAAATTACCCTGAGTGACCCAAACCATATTACCTTTTGATATGCAAAATAGTTTGGCAAAATTATTTTAGCTAATTATCTCTTCAATTTGTCGTATTCTTGCAAGCACATTTTTATCAATACACATTTTAATATTGTGAAACATATTTTATGGAATGTAACAATGGTTAAACATTTCACACACTTTCTTTTCTTTACTATAAATGAGGTCAAAGTAAGTCACACTGCCTGGAATGAAAATTATAAAAAATCAGCAGTGTCTTAAGTTTCTAAGTGAGACTAACAAAGCAGCAAGAGGTCAATTAGTATATCCACTTGACACTGTGCTGGCAAAAAGGAAGGACACCCCCCCCACACACACCTCCCACCCACACACACACAAACTCCTAATGGTGTGAACAGGAGAAAAAGCTTGGCAAAATGTAACTTGGGGAAAAACGGCTTAGTTCTGCCTTAAACCTTGCAAGCTGAGAAGCAGAAGTGCAAAGGAAGAAGTTTGATGTGTCAGGTGATTTATTAACAGTGACCAGTGAATTAAACCTGGAGGGCTTTTTTTTTTTTTAATGAGATATCTTGTGTCTGGAAGGTGTCAGGTTTCTATTAAGCGGCTAATAGTTTTTCATACATTTTTATATAAAAATAGCCATTCTGTGATAGGAGAGCAGTTGCAAGACACAAAATTACTAATTTTATTCTATGTTTTGAGCAAAAATCAATGGTGAGTTTTTTCAACATCATTATTTTGCATCATTTTAGAACTAGTTGTAAATACATAACAGAGTTAGTGTGTGAACTGTGTGGCAAGATGTAGCCTTTTGGCTATGCCATTCTTTCCTTTCAAATGAAGTGTTTTTAAATGGGCAATGATAGTAAGAGCGTCTAAAGAGAAACGTGAGAGGAATCCTACTTATGAGAGCATGTAACCCTATTCATAAGGAAATTTATGTGCACACTCATTGTGTTTAACTCACATTACATGCTCTAGGAACTTTCTGACTCTCCTGGTGGATGGGAGTGCGCAGATTGTTCTTCCTTTTAAGTCTGGCCAAATATGTTTTCTTTCCTTACCCCATCTTCAGCCATTTTCCTGCTTTGAAGTGGTCTAATGGCACTAAATTAATGCAGTTCTAATACATGGGAGTCTACAAGACCTATGGTCATACTTACACTATCTAATCTAAGATATATCTATAGGCATGGGATCTGAGGGCTAGTTTAAGAAGGAGGACTTAGGTTCCTCACTGCCAACCAGGTGCCTAAGTCTAAAACTTAGTGGCCACTGACATTCACAAAATTGACTGCTTAGCTGCTGCCTATCCCTACCTATAGTCAGATCCATGTCTTCCGCCTCCAGACCCTGCCAAGACTTCTTTATGGTGCAAGTAGTCCGACATGGAGCATATTGGTGCATGCTTTCCTCTGCCACCTCTAAGGGCTCTGATATGACCAGCAGCTCTTTTATCTGTATCTGAGGGGTGTTCTGTGAGACATCTCTGAGCTGCTGGTCTTCTACCAGGAACTTGTCCAAACCTAGAAGCTGGTTTTGGTGACTAGGTCCATGGAGGCCACTGAGGAGGCAGATCTGCTTGCAGAGCCCCTGCAACAGAACCTCCAACTTGCTGTGCAAGTGGAATCTCCCTCGGTATGCCAGATGTTGGTCCTGGAAGGAACCACCAGAATCGGAGACCTCCAGGACTACAAGCAGTACTTGGAGAGTGCTTGGGGCTCTCTACCCCCAGTATGTACTCCAAGAAGTGAGGGCAGCCTTACTGCCTATCTCTTGGGCCTTTCTTGAGCAGGTCCTGTGAGGGGTGATCCCCAACCCTCATCCCTGGCCCTCTGAACCTTTTCCTCGGGCCCCTGCCATGCAAACCTCCCTGGTCTCCCCTCTGCATATCCCGAGCTCACTGTGTGAAGCGCAGGTAGTTCATTTCTGAACAGTGCCATCTGTGCACAGTCGTGCTCTACACATTCCATTTCCTCACTCTTGTGTCCTACCCTGACACCAAGTGGCAGGACCTTCTATCTCCTCTTGAGGGTGAGGAACCCAAGTGGGCCAGCTTATATTCCACGTTGGCCTGACGGGGATATCAGATGGCAGCTCCTCCATTGAGGCATGAGCACAGATGTGTACCTGGCATATATTATCCCCATCCCCAACACCTGCTCTTTTCCACTGGGCTGCGGAAACACGCTTAGGCTCCCTATGGCCCAATGAAGATTTAAGTATTTTATACAAAGCGGAACAGCTTCAAAGGGAGGAAATGAGAGCATTCGTCTCAGAATACCCAATAGCTTGGTGGTTAGATGCTCTAACCATGGGTGTTTGGATATAAAGCAGTGGTTCCACCATCCCCTCCATTTCCCATGAGATAAGGGTTAACCTGGCTTAGGCACCTTACTCCAGGAGAGGGTTAATGGCTGTGAATCTTGAGTGGAGGTAGGCATCTAGGTCCCTTCAACTCTCTGACATTCCCCACTGGCTAACTTGAATGGCTCCCTGCTGGTATTGTGGGTTTTTGTGAATCCCTTTTTCAGGTGCCTATCTCCCCATGCATTATAGGAGGAGTGCCTATTTCAGTTTTAGTTAGTCTTTAAGGTGCGGCAGGACTCTTTGTCACTATTTCAGGGCTGTGGATTCCACTAAGTGGCTGGCTGCCTTCATATTACTTACTGTAATGCCTAAGTTCCCCTTGTGAATCAATTTCTGAGCATCTTTTGCCTCTGAGGATGCTTGAGGAGCAATGAGTATACCCTATCCCACTCAACATGGGCAAGGCACAGTTTGTTCTGGCACTATGTGTGCATGTTTGCAGTTTACTTATTTTGATAAACTATTAACATAAGGTTGGGGTTTTTTAAGGAACTTTTATGCTTTTTTGAAAGCAACTGCTCTAGTGGGTGGGAACACTAGAGAATTAGAGAGAGTATTTTCATTTGCCCATAACTCTACAAAACCAACACACGTACTTTATTTTCAAGCTTACAAAGTTAAAGGCAACCATAAACTAAATATATAAAAACTAACATTAAAAACAGTCTTGATAGTCTGAATAGCTGTTGTCTTTCTTGCATTGTTTTTGTCAGCCACTTAAAAAAAAAGGGTTCTTTAGCTAAATCCGGTGAGTGGCTTTGAAACATAAGATTTCACAAAAGAAAAGTCCATTATCCTGACCACCCATCAGCTTTCATGGTGGAAATGAAGATCCTTATTGGCCTGCAGATTTCTAACTGACTCAGGCCAAATGCTTTTTTTTTTAACATAAAGATTTTTAAATGAATAAATCATTGCACCAAGTCTTGACCTTCATTATAAGCCTTGCTAATAAATATAATAATTAAAAAAAGAATCAGTACCCTGTTTCATTTTAATCAGACAGCGGCTGACAAATTATTGTAATGGAATCAAGCTGGCATTGTACTTAATCTCTCAAGGTGCTCATTTCCTTTCATATCTTTTCAAACTCATTGGTTAAATCCCATATGCCAGAAGAAATAATCATATTCCTCTATATAATTAAAACTTTCCAGTCACTGTTTGGTTGTCTAAAGAATAGGAATAGACTGAGTAAGGAACATGCCCCACATGCTGTTCAGATCACTTTCTTTTTGGTGCTGAATCCATTTTTTTGAAATATTACTATGTTTAAGAAAAGCTGCAGCCTGTTTCATTTCAGTGAATGCTCCTCTAAGCAGTCTGAAAGAAAAAAGCTTGTGATGCATTGAAGGATGGCTGCAAGATACTGTCAAAATTCTTATCAGAGTTATTGTGTAATGTCACATTCATGTTATTTGCATCTTTATTTTCCTGGAAAAGCCAACACATTCTTTTTGAGAGCAGAGATTAAAAATCCCTCAAAATATTAGAATATTGAGATGTGAAATGGACTGTTATATTAATCAATAAATCTGCACTTGCTGTCTAAAATATCTTGATGCAAATGATTTTGTCGTCACTTCCATGGGCATTATCACATATAGGGTAAAAAGATAAGAGTTCCACTTTTTAACAGTACAACCTTTATAATATTGCAGATGACTGAGGTCAGTACTATGAAGAATGAGTTTCCTGCCTACTGACGTCAATGAGAGTTGAGGGCACTCAGTAACTCCCAGGAGATGTTCAGCATCTCAAAGGTCAGGCCTATTGTTCCATGGAGTCCCCTCATAACCTCTGACAATAATATACTACAGCACATGTGCTCAGCAACTAGAGATACTGAGAGGTTTATTTCAGCCCTTTTTAGTTACATGAATATTTATATCCCTAGCTAAAGATAATCAGAGTCCATTTAGTAGTTGAGTGAGTAAATCAGGTTTGAGTTATGTTGTCAGTGGTCCACAAGCTGGTGTGACGGAGTGAGACCAGAAGGGTATAGGAGAGTGCTGGCAGGCAGGTATATCAGCTTCAGGATGTGCAGGTCCCTGTTCCCTGGATACTCAAAGGCTACTCCAGGCCAATCAGGAAGCTTCTAGAAAGTAGCAGAAATAGCCTGACTGGGACACCTGAAGCCAATCAGGGGCTGGCTGAAACCAGCTAAAAACCTCCCAGTTAGTCAGGTTGGGGAGCCAAGGAGAAAGGAGCTGGAGGAGAGGAAGCTTTGCGATACCCAGAGGTAAGGGAGAAGTGGGAGAGCTGTAGGGAAGTAGCCCAAGGAGAAAGTAGCAACTCTGTCAGTGCAAGGTTGGCTGCCAATAGCTACTACCATTAGAGTCCCTGGGCTGGAACCCGGAGTAGAGGGCGGGCCTGGGTTCCCACCAACCTGCTACTACTGAAACACCTCCTGGAAGGGGAAGGCAGGCCCCTAGCAGGACAGGAGGTTATACTGTCCTGAAATAAGCCCAAAGGGACAACAGAGACTGTGGGAGTTCTCTCACCAACAGCTTTGCTGGCTGATGATGAAAAGGCCTCTGTAGTCTGTAACCCTGGCCTAGAGAGAGAAAGGCTACATGGAGGGTTGCAATGAGCCTTTGAGGCTAGCACAAACCGCCTGGAAGCACAGGACCCACAGGGACAAGGCCAGAGCTTTGCCACACTGGTCGTACTGAAGTCACTATGGAAGTCTCTGAGAGTTTTGCCATTGGCTTCAGTGGGACTAGGATTTGCTCCTATGTATGCAGTTATATCTAATGTAGGATGTGCAGATTAAAATCTAATGTTTCTGTGTATGTGATAACCGGGCTTTCCACACCTTGAAAAGTGTTAGTTGTTTGGCACCGAAATGTGAGAGTTATTCATGGATAGCTCAACAGTAAGTGTATGTAGAAAAGACACGATATGTCTGTTGTTAGAAAGCAAATGCACTCATTCTACTTCACAGTAGTATTCACGGGATAGTTGTTCTGACTTAGGTCTCAAATGTATCGGATAGTCCAGGAATCGGCAACCTTGGCATGCGGCCCCGCCGGGTAAGCACCATTGGCGGGCCTAGCTGGTTTGTTTACTTGCTGCATCCGCAGGTTCGGCCGTGGTTTGCTGCTCTGGTCCAATGGGGGCTGCAGGCTCCAGACTCATAGATTATATGGCCAGAAGAGACCATTGTGAACATGTAGTCTGACCTCATGTATAACACAGGCCATGGAACTTCCTTGAAAAAAAATCCTAGAATATGTCTTTTAGGTCTAAGTAGAGATCTTCCAATGTGGATAGTCAGTACTTTTTTTTTTTTTTCAGTGTTAGCAATCAAAACTAAATTGGTATACACACAACTTTTTGCTCATCTCTACTCTCAGGTTCAGTTAGGTTCAGTTAGGAAAATAGGGTTCTCAGGTATCTCCCTCTTTTTTTAATCTTGACTTTGGGATGTCAAAAAGATTTAGTCCTAGTTAAAATTTTACACTATGTCAGTGTGCCAGGCACCCAATTTTCCTTTGTTCAAATCTCTCCTCAAAATCTACTTCTCTGAGATCCACAAATGCCAACCACATCAGTAAAACTAATTTTAAAAAAACCTACCTTTAAAAAAATGCATAGTAAGTTAAAATACTCTAGATTTCACAGTGCATCCTTGCTTGATTTGTCATCTATGGATTGTAAACAACTTAGGGTAGGAATCGTGTCTTTTTCTGGTCCATACAGCACCAAATACACTGTCTGTGCTTAACACTTTTGTACTTCTACATCTGTAATCTAACTCCCTTCCCCAACATGCATGCAGGTCTGTATATTATCTATGTTAGTTTATTATTTTTTGTCTTTTATTGCACAGGCTATTTCATTTTTTATTTGTATTCAGGGTACATATTAAATATTGCTTTTGATTTTGGGAACGGATCTTATACTTTGCATGACCTTGTGCTATTTTCTTTACCTTTTGGCACCTGGTTTCTCCTTCTCCTGGCTTCTCTCGGGGGAGGGGGAGGGACTTGTAAAAGGTGCTCAGATGGTGATGAGCTTGGCATAAATGTCTAGCTAGATACATATATTTTGGATGTAAATCAACATCCTCCGCCCGTCTAATCCCAACTGATTTGTCTTGAATAATGAGGTCTGAAGTTTTGTAGGGGAAAAGTGCTGTGTATTGTGTAAATAGCAGGACACGCAGAAGATTGCAACTAAGATGATAAATTTGTCATTACTATAGAACCCCCTTTGTTTGCTCATGTCTTTAGTTGGTTGCTTAATTAAATATAAATAAATTGGAGGTAGCCTCACTGGATAACTCTCAATAACAAGACCAATGTATGGCATATGCACATTATTTGTGAAGAAAGCTTGAAATGATGTGGAATAATTTTCCTGGCAAAGTCTTCATTTTCTACAACCTCTGTTTCATGAGTTCTTAGTAATGTTCTGACTTCTCTGTCTGCTTTTTCTCAGGCACCTAATCCAACTGGTGTCTGAGACTGTCTTTATGGCAACCAAACATGCTAAAGGTCTTTAACCTTGATTGTATCCCTAATTTGCAGCCCTTTGCTGGGGCCAGTGCAGAGGCTCGCTGCCCTAATGAGACATATGGGAGGCTTTATGGCTGAAACATGAGCAATGTCTCCCTCAGAGCAAAGGAAAACATGGCAGCTGTGCTATCCTGTTATACAGTACAGTGTGTACTTTGCCACCTTGCATTGGGACAGCTTTGCATCTGCCTCATGGAGACTCTGACTTCCTTGCTGTGCACCTACCATTTTTACACTCTTGGGTATCTGAACAGCAACCAGACACAACTTAGATCTTTGTACTGAGGCTTCAGCATTATGCTGTTGGTAGAAACGGAGCTCTGTGCCCTTGTTTTATGTGGGAAAATATATGTTCACTAATGCTAAACAGAAGCTGTAATCTTCTGTAAGACAGACATAGGTGGGTAGGTGAATGTAAAATTCCCACTCAAATACCTTAAATTTAAATTGAAGGTTTCTGAGGATGTGTGAACACTACATACAGAGACAGAAACAAGGTAGTCTTAAGTAGAGACAACGTTCAGTTCACAAGCATTATAATATTAGTCTTTGAGCATAAATCTGCTACCATCACAGCATGTAACCATGACAATACACTGATAACTTTAACACACCTTTTTTCAATTCACCTTCAGAACCGAAATCAAAAAGATGAAGATCATACACCCAAGAGTAAACCCATACTAACTTAAAATGTGAGCTCCAATTGCTAAGGGTGTTCTGAATGATGGGACAATATACAGTTATTTTGTTTGTCAGTACTGCTTTGTCAATACTGCTTTGTCAAAACACTATCCTCAGTATCCTATCTTCTGTATCTCCATATTTGTGTCAGTGACCTCAGGGAAATTCTCCATATATTGCTGAAAAAGAGAGTTCTTGTTCCTGGATTATAGATACCATTTTTTTTTTACAAATATGGTCAAAGGATTCTGGAAGAGGAAGGTCTTGTATCTAAAGCACAGAACTGGTACAGAGGCCTCCTGGGTTCACTTCTTTGCTTTCCCTTCCGGTTTCCTGTGTGATCTTGGGCATAAGTCAATATGAAGACTTGATCCAAAGCCCTTTGAAGTCTGTGGGCACCATTGTATTGCCTTCAAGGGGCTTTGGATTAGGCCCTTAACTCTCAGTGATTCAGATTCCCATCTGCGTATGTAAAACAAACAAACAAAACCACATAGTGAGGGAATTTAAGATATATATGATGCATGAAGAAGACAAAACCTATTTTATTAAACTTGATTAGCTAAATATCATTCTTATAAGCAAAAGTAAGGTTGATAATCAAGGATTTCAAATAAGGGAGGAGGTTGATATGGAATTGACAAGCTTTAAATATCATCTTAACGTTATGTGAAGACTAGATATGAATCTACATCCTGTATCCTAAGTTCCCTAAAACTTTGTAAAAGTTTTGATCAGATCCAAGCTTTGTGCCTTGGTCACATCTCTTTTCTTCTAGTTTAGTTAAACTGTCTTGTTTTTCATGGCATGTATAGTCAGAACTCCAGGATGGTTGATGTGTCCCTCTCATAAAGAGTCAACTGGAGTATGTATTTGTAAGTGTAATAGTTAATTTTCATGGCAATATGACAATACATATCTGTGTATTAGAGAGGCAGGTCTGATTCTATTCATTGTGCCTTTACTGAGTTTTCATATGGTTATTATAAATACATTGACATTAGCTGGTCATTTTATTCTTTTCAGGCACTCAATTAATCCAGTTGTAAGCCCTTGTTAGGACCCATCCAACAGAGTAGGAAATGTAGGTTTATCATAATATTGAAGCTGCTTGGGCAGAAAGAGAAAGCAGTGCAGTTAGTTGTATATATGTATTACTACAATTGATAGCTGATAAGATAAATCAGTTGTCTAAGTTTATTGTCTATTGTTCTTGACTCCTGAAAACTATTATCTATGGCTGGATCTCAACTGTTTGGGGGGTGTTTATTTCATAATTGGAAGATGGAAGAGTGACCAGTGCAAAATTTATTCCTTTTTTTTCTTTCTTTCTTTTTAAAAAAGGGCATGTTGACTGCTGGAAGCATAACTTGCTTGTTATCTGAGTTCAGCAGCAGGTCAGTTCTTTTCTCAGTAGGTTTCCCTGCAGTCAGTTTCAGCTACTATAGGGTTTTTTTTCTTTCCCCAGATAAGTAGAAATAAATCAACCAAAAGAGGCTCTGTGAAGAAATCTAAAATCACAGTTACAGTTGAATAAGGAGATGGGGATCAGTGGGACAGTTCTGTAATATTGCATGACTGCCAACCTAAAAAAAAATCAAGGGAAAATTGTCTAAAGCTTGCAGTTTACTGGGTCCTAGACGCTGTTGTGGGTATGTCTCCAGTCCATAGCAGTGAGCCTCCCAGCCCAGGTTGACAGACTCTGGCTAGTGGGGCTCATCCTAACATTCTTAAAATAGCTGTGCAGATAGTGCTTTGAAGTTGTGATTGAGCTCAAGCACTTAAACGTAAGGAGAGGTGTGCGCTTCAGAGCCCAAGCTCCAGCTTGAGCCGCAACTTCAAAGTGTTGCCTGTACAGCTATTATTAGAGTGGTAGTGTGAGCCCCACCAGCCTCAGTCAGCCGGTATGATTACACCACAGAAAGAGGCCCGAGGCAGAGAGTCTCTGAGCAGAGTCAACTGACTCAGGCTTGTGGGGATCAGGGTACAAGGTTAAAAATAGCAGTGTAGATGTTCAGGATAAGGGTGGCGCCCTGCCTCTGAAACCTGGAGCATGGGATGGTCTCAGATCCCAGACTCCAGCCAAAGCCTGAATGTCTACACTGTTATTTTTATCCTGTAATGTGTGCCCCAAAAGCCTGGTCAGTTGACTTGGACTCTGAGACTCATAGACTTTAAAGTCTGAAGGGACCATTATGATAATCTAGTCTGACCTCCTGCACAACGCAAGCCACAGAATTTCACCCACCCTCTCCTGTAATAAACCCGTATGTCTGAGCTATTGAAGTCCTCAAATCATGGTTTAAAGACTTCAAAGTGCAGAGAATCCTCCAGCAAGTGACCCATGTCCCATACTGCAGAGGAAAGCAAAAAACAAACAAACAAACAAACAAAACTACAGGACCTCTGTCAATCTGCCTTGGAAGAAAATTCCTTCCTGACCCCAAATATGGCGATTAGCTAAACCCTGAGTATGTGGGGATGACTCACCAGCCAGGCACCCAGGAAAAAATTCTCTGTAGTAGTTCAGATTCCACCCCATCTAACATCCCATCACATGCCATTGGGCAAATTTACCACTATTAGTCAAAGATCAATTAATTGCCAAATTTAGGCTATCCCATCATCCGTCTCCTCCGTAAACTTATCAAGCTTAGTCTTGAAGCCAGATATGTCTTTTGCCTCCACTGTTCCCCTTAGAAGGCTGTTTCAGAACTTCACTCCTCTGATGGTTAGAAACTTCCATCTAATTTCAAGTCTAAACTTCCTGATGGCCAGTTTATATCCATTTGTTCTTGTGTCCACATGGGTACCAAGCTTAAATAATTCCTCTCCCTCCCTCGTATTTATCCCTCTGATATATTTATAGACAACAATCATATCTCCCCTCAGCCTTCTTTTGGTTAGGTTAAACAAGCCAAGCTCTTTAAGTCTGCTTTCATAAGACAGGTTTTCCATTTCTCGGATCATCCTACTAGCCCTTCTCTGTCCCTGTTCCAGTTTGAATTCATCTTTCTTAAACATGGGAGACCAGAACTGCACACAGTATTCCCGAAGAGGTTTCATCAGTACCTTATATAATGGTACTAACACCTCCTTATCTCTACTGGAAATACCTCGCTTGATGCATCCCAAGACCACATTAGCTTTTTTCATGGCCATATCACATTGGTGGCTCATAGTCATCTTGTGGTCAACCAATACTCTGAGGTCCTTCTCCTCCTCTGTTACTTCCAATTGATGCATCCCCAGCTTATAGCTAAATTTTTTGTTATTAATCCCTAAATGCATGACCTTGCACTTTTCACTATTAAATCTCATACTACTACTATTACTACAGTTTACAAGGTCACCCAGATCTTCTTGTTTGATTCCCTAGTCCTTCTCTGCATTTGCAATACCTCCCAGCTTTGTGTCATCCACAAACTTTATAAGCACGCAGGTCTGTTTTTGCTGTGCAGACATATTTTGAGTGAGCTGTGCTGGGATGCTTGCTGTTGCAGGCTGTGTAGATATCCCTGCAAGTTATGTGAATGTTCTGCAGAATTAGGTGGTTATTTTTAATATGAATCTCTTAATTATCAAGTCTTGTAAAACTGTGGTTTGGAAAAAGCATCCAAACTTATTTGCATCCATAAAACTTATCATATCCCATCCACTACAATTTTCAACAAGCTTTCGCCTGCTTGTCTATCTTCACTATTTTAAAGAGACTGAGGACACATTTCCAGTGTCTAGGCTCTAGGGAGTAATTTGGAAGCTTGTTCTCCGACCAGCCTTCATGTCTTTACTGAAAGATGGTAAGGAGTTTTTCATTGACTTCAGTGGAGCCATAATTTCACGCTATTCTTCATGGTATTAATTAGATATTGGATCCATATAGATATTCAGCCAAAGTAGAATATTTCCCATTGTTTACCAAATCAGCTAGTAGCACTTTGATTATGTTTCAGAAATATATAAACCATATTTATGGATATATAACTGATGGTGAAATTTAGAGCTTGATTGCACCATAAACAACTCCATTTGTAAGAAGTAAAAATTAATTTTGTGAAACAAACATTCAGTGTACAGAGTTAAAAAAAACCCTGTAGTCTCTGAAACGTACATTTCTGACTGCTGTTTCCTGATGTTAATCTAAATCATTAACACATCAGATTTGGATACTCCCATGATACAAGAAAGCAATTTACTGTTGTTGTCTTTGTTATTTAAAGGCAAATGGCACTGTTTAAAACCCAGCATTTTAAATGTCCTATCAGTATTTACATTGGTCCTTGGAGCCTGATGATGATAGTCACGGAATTGTCAGTGTTGAAAAAGTTATTCATTCATTAATCAGTGATTTTTTTTTTCTTTTTACTGGGCACACAATTGAATGGAACTTATGTAAATAAATTGTACAATCAATTGCTCGACCACACTTTGGTTCAGTATGAAATATAGTCAAGAGACCAAATAACCAATAACAGTCAAGTTTATTACTATAAGTCAATAATAATATTGTACAGGAAAAGTGTTCAGTGCCATACCAGTTTCAGGGAAGCTGTTTTGTACTGTATTATTACATTTACCTTACACAGAAGTTATGCCTCCAAAATTACACATTTCTGCTAGGAGTATTTATAGGATGATGTTTCAAGTTACAAAACTCTTTACACATTACTAAAACCCAGCACATTAGTTTGTCCTAGTTCCTTAACTTGTTTTCTGATCCTTTCTTTATCTTTGTTTTGGATACTAGCATTGCACTACCTGGCCCATGAAGGCACTTCCCTAGCTTGTACTAAGACATAAAACAAATCTGTCTTGCTTTTGACAAATGCTGCTTATAGTTCAATGCTGAGCTGAGCTATTTCTGTGTATTATGGGAGGTAGTTTAGCAAGGGTAAACAGAACTCTGGGAAAAAGTCAGCTCTTATAACTGTCTGGCATTCATATAATATGGTATATACTAACTTAACATATATGTGTTGGCTAACACTTATGTCACATGAAACTCACAATGCTTTAAAAACTTATTTTTAAAATGTCTAAATGAATGTCATTCTTGAGAATCAAGTCCTCTTTCTCTCTCTTTCACATCACAGTCTGCAATACTGCAAGCTTATCCCTCACTGCCCATCCATTGAGCATCAGAGAAAGGCCTTTCTCTAGGGTAAAAGAAGAGTTTCCCTCTTACTGCCAGTTCAGTCTCTAGCCTCCTTGTCTAGGATACCAATAAGACTGCTCAAAATTTTTCTATCCTCTGTTTCTCAATGGAAAATTGGGTTTCAGACCAAATTAATCCTTCTACAAAAGAGTTGCTTTCCATGGATTTTTTTTTTCTTTTTCCTCAACAGAAGAAAGGACTACAAATGAGTTTTCAGCTAAACACTGAAAAATTTCATTCAGAAATGCTGCCATGTTTCCTCATGAGAATTGTAGTTCAGGTGCCATATGCTCCCATTCCCTTGCATGATTCCCTGGCTACACTGCATCTCTCCTGATATACTGGGATGGCTCAGTGAGAAGGGAGACCTCACTCTATTTTTATTTATTTATGTATTTATATATTTGCATTTTTTATATGTTACCAGACTACATGAAACAGGACAAAGGCTACCAAGTCATTTCAAATAGATTACGGAGAAGCTTTAGTAAACACTGTCTCTCACTACTGTTATGGTTAGAGAGAGAGAGTTGCACCATTGACCCATTTCTGATTTGTCTGAAATTTGTCTTAGTCTCTTGCCTTTACCAGTTCTGAGATAGAATCCTGTGATACTCCGATTCTCAGACCAGGTTTCCAGACTTAGTACCATGAGTCCTAACCCTGTTTACTCAACAGGTACATCTGGAACCAGTGCCCACAAGTCTTCCCTTCAGGAACTGTGTCTAGTATTGTTTTATCTTAACAGTAGAAACACAGCAAAACATAAGAGGATATGGTTTTCAACACAATAAACTGTCTAGATGCATACCTGTCTGACCTATCATCCTCCTAGGTAAGCCCTTCTTATCCCAGACATGCCATCCTCTGGAGTCTGGATTTGCTTTAATTAAAAAACCTCTGTTTCTCCCCTTTAGTTTGTATCTCCTTAAATCCAGTCAAATTGCTTTGTCTCCTGAGCTTGGTTAAACTGGTTCATAGACTCATAGAAGATAAGGGTTGGAAGAGACCTCAGGAGGTCATCTAGTCCAACTCCCTGCTCAAAGCAGGACCAGTCCCCATCTAAATCATCCCAGCCAGGGCTTTATCACACCAGGCCTTAAAATCCTCTAAGAAAGGAGATTCCACCAACTCTCTAGGTAACCCGTTGCAGTGCTTCACCACCCTCCTAGTGAAATAATTTTCCTAATATCCAATCTAGACCTCCCCCACTGCAACTTGAGACGACTGCTCCTTATTCCGTCATCTGCCACCACTGAGAACAGCTAGCTCCATCCTTTTTTGGAACCCCCCTTCAGGTACTTGAAGGCTGGTCTCAAATCCCCCCTCACTCTTCTCTTCTGCAGACTAAATAAACCCAGTTCCCTCAGCCTCTCATAAATCATGTGCCCCAACCCCCGGATCATTTTCATTGCCCTCTGATGGACTCTCTCTAATTTGTCCACATCCTTTCTGCAGTGGGGAGGGGGGAACTGGATGCAATACTCCAGATGTGGCCTCAACAGTGCCGAGTAGAGGGGAATAATCACGTCCCTTGATCTCCTGGCAATGCTCCTACTACTGCAGCCCAATATGCCATTTGCCTTCTTGGCAACAAGCGCACACTGTTAATTCATATCCAGCTTCTTGTCCACTGTAATCCCCAGGTCATTTTCTGCAGAACTGCTGCCTAACCAGTCGGTTCCCAGCCTGTAGCAGTGCATGGGATTATTCCATCCTATGTGCAGGACTCTGCACTTGATCTTGTTGAACCTCATCAGATTTCTTTTGGCCAAATCCTCCAATTTGTCTAATTCACTCTGGACCCTATCCCTACCGTCCAGTGTATCTATCTCTCCCCCCAGATTAGTGTCACCTGCGAACTTGCAGATGGTGCAATCCAATCCCTTGTTCCAATAGTTAATGAAGATGTTGAACAAAAGAGGCCTTAGGGACGCCCCCTGGGGCACTCTGCTTGATACAGGCTGCCACTGAGCTCTTGATCACTACCCATTGAGACCGACAATCTAGCCAGCTTTCAGTCCAATTTATAGTCCATTCATCCAATCTATACTTTTTTAACTTCCAGAAGCCCAGCAGGGTGTCAGAAGTGCACTTCAAGGTGTCTGGCTCTGTACTGTCTCATCCACTGATATGTTTGCCAGGGGATATTAATATCAGTATCAATCCTGTATCCTAAAAAATGTAGGCGGTTAACTGGATGTATGCCTACAGTAAACAACAGCATAATGCTTGATCAAGATTCATCATTCATAAATTATTTCAGATTAGCCCTGCATCTTTAACAGTTACTTCCCTGGAAATGAGTCTGTGTACTACCATTTGCCATCCCACCTCTCATGTGTTTCTTATTTCTGTCATATAGAGCCTTTGGAAAACAGCAACATTGACTGCTAACTGTGAGGGAGGAAACCCTCTTTTTTTCCCCTTCCCCTACCCAATTAAAGATCACAAGTTCGGAATTTATGGCCAAACTTCATCTTTCCCTTGCACAAGAGCACAGTTGTGGGGATGGAGACTTGAATAAGGCCAGAAAAAACAGCCATTTCTGCACTAAGGGAGTACAAGGATTGATTGCTCAGTACTCCTCCAGACCAAGCAGGGGGAGAGCATCCTAAAGAAGGAAAAGAGAAAGTAGTCAACTGAGGGGAGTATACTGTACTGCATAAAGGGGAGTATACATTGTGCACTCCACTTGAGTGCTGGGAGCTCATGGGTATTAATTGTCACCATAATTTTGTTATTCAATTTGTCTAATTACAAAGGATGCAATCGATATTGTTTCAGGGTCTTTGTTTGTATGGGGCTTACCTGAACTTTTTTAGTGTAAATATGCTTTTATATTGAGTGATTGTGTCTAGCAACGTGTAACTAGAGATTTTAGATAGTATTTTTTTCATAAAATAAAAACCTGGTAATGAATTGATACATCGGGTACCCATAGTATTTAAGAAGCTTTTTGTTGTTTCATCTTTTTCCTGACATGCTCCTTGGTGACCAGTTATATTTTTATGAGACAAAATTTGGTACTGATTTACTTTCAAAGGGGTAAATCCTGGTCACTTGGAAAGGGGTTTAGCTATTGATGTAATGGAACCATACTGACTCAAAGCAAATAGAAACTTTGTTTCTATCCCTTGATGAGGCTTGGAGATGGATGCAATATTGACCAGAATCAAATATACATTATTTATCAGGATTGATGTCAAGATTTCAAATACATTAAAGCCTGTCTATTTACATGGAAAACTGGCAAATGCTAAGGGCCACTGTCAAACAGCACCTCTGAAAAAAATAGGAGTACAATCAAAAATGTAATATATTTTTCCCATGCGCTTAGGGAAAAACTGTGTAATTCCTAAGGTAAAGGTGTTGTATCTCTGCCAGGTAAGTAACAATGCTCTTTGTTGAAAATTATTTTAATATGAAGAAATAATACAAAAAGTAATGGCCCATTCGTTCTAAATCACGATCACAGCACAATCTTAACTTGACCTTATATTTTTTTTCTTGTTCAAAAAACACTTTATACACTTCACCAATGCATATATGTCCACAGAGAATACATCATAATCTAGTTGTGGCTGGAATTAAGTTTCAGCACTTGAGTGTGACTGCAAGGCCTTAGAACATTTTATCAATGTTTTTAACACAATTTTTTTTTTTTTGAGGGAGTGCCTAAGTATTAGAGCTGTATGGATAACTGTTGTTTTTTTTGTTTTGTTTTGGGTTTTTTTGGTTCACTGAACCAAAAAATAAATTTTCTTCAAGTTTAACCTATGTGGGTTTGCCAGCCCCTTCAGTTTTAAATCCTAATAAACGCCGCATTTCAGAACAAATTTCAGTAGTACAGTTCTGTCAGCAGTGCAATTAGCATGAAAACGGTTTATATTCCCACATCTAAAATTTAGTGAAGGTTTTTAGCTGCAACGCCCACAAATGCAAACTGTAGAAAGCAGAGAAATAACAAATCCATTTGACCCCCATTAATACTCTGACTATTAATTCCCTTTCCCAACCCAAAACACCTCCCTTCCACTACGACAGCCCATAATTTCCATCCACATGAACCAGAGAGAGATCTCTATTTAAATGCTGTATTCTAGTGGCCTGAGTGTGTGTGTGGCGGGGGGGGGGGGGGCAATATGAAATCAATATTTAGATACAATTTTGTTTCATATACCCATCTCTAATTTGAATTAATATAGAAGCAGTTTTTATAGGAGCTGTTGAAGTTTTACAACAAAGTTCAGTTAAAGGGAGTTGTGGGGAGGAGTGGCAGGCTATCTATGATTGAAATCTTGTGCTCTTCCAGTGCATGCCATGGTATTCTTCTTTATCCATATTGTCTCGAGTTGGAAACATTCATTTTTTATTTGTGAAAAACAATTCAAAGTATGGCATTAAATCATGAAATACACCTTCCACACTGTTCATAGTCATTCTTTATGATTTTATATAAAAAGGACCAATCCCCCTAACACTTTCTCCTTTCTCTCAAAAAAAGCTATGGTAACTGCAGCAAAACTAAATAGAAAGATGCATTTTTCTCAGTTGTTCAGTAATAGGAATTTTGTATCGTTGAGTAACCAAGGACTGGTTTCAGCATGAACAACTGAGGGTTGATGCAGGACAAGAAAAACCTGGGAGGTGAGAGAAGAAAGACATAGTTTGAAAAACTCCAGCTCTAGCATAAAGAGTAAAGCCTGGGACACTGGGCTAGGAGTCAGGAGAACTGGCTTCTCTTCCCAGCTCTGGCACTGCTCCGTGACCTTGGGCAAATCAAATAATTCTTCTGTTTTCCCTTAGCCCATTTCTAATGTATCTATTTAGATTGTAAACTCTTTGGGATAGAGACTGTCTCTGACTCTGGCTTGTATAGTGGCACAGTGTGACCCCAATCTCAGTTATGACCTGTGTGGGTTATAGTAATGCAAATAATTAATAATTATAGAACCAATGGCCAAATCTTGCTCCTATTGAAATCAACTGATATTGTCATTGGTTTCAATGGGCGCATGATCCATTTACATAGGAGCATTCCAGCTAAACTAGGTAGCTGCGATTTTAACATTCACACAGAAAGAAGATAGATACAAGTGGTAGCCTGATTATTTTGTTTGAATGCAGTACACCAAATAGAAATATATTTTCCAGTGCATAGAACAAAATGTGATTTCTGCTCAACACTTGGAGACTCAGTCTGTTTCTTCTAACATAATTCCTAAAACTGGTCCTGCTCTCGTTCAATATAAATTTAGTTCCATCACTTGTTCTCTTTGAGAGGGACTCAGCTCCAGTTCTTCTGGTCTTGGGAGGGGTGAGAAGGGGCAGAACAGAGCTTATGGGTTGTAGGGCTTTGGGAGGAGGCAGAATTGTGCAGGACTCTGGGTGGAACAGGGGCAGGGCCACGGAGGGAAGGGGGAAAGCAGGGTGGGGCCAAGGGCAGGGCCACAGACAGAAAGGATGGGGAGGGGCTCCCCACTTGCTCTGGCCCAAGGCCCCACAAAATCTTAACCCTCCTCTACTACCAGCTCAGGAGTAAAAGCAAATATAACCCATAATTACTGGTCAATGGTTCAAATCCAGCCCACACCTCTTCATTCTAAAACAATCACCATCTCTAGCTATTAAAAGTATCTTAATGTTAACCTGAGTTTTTGCTGGCAGGCTACTCTCTCACCAGTAGAAATCAAATTATGAAAACTTGTAGGAAAAAAGCTTCAGATAGGCAAGTACTTCAGATGTTTGTCTGCTTATGGGAGAGGTATAAGTGCCAGAACAGGACAAATTCCAGTATCTGAATTGTTCAGCTATACCAGAAAAAGGACAGGAGACAATTGATTTGGATTTAAACATGCCAGAATTGTATTATTAGATGTCTGGGACTACCCAGCAGATAAAAGTGTATAGTGCAGGTAATCCCTGTTTTTTTTGTAATTACGTTGCGGGGGTGCCGGGGGAGAATTCACCAGCTCTCCCTCTTTTCCCTCTAAGTCCCTGCAGCAAATCAATTGCTGGGACCTTACTGTCTAACACCCCCCTCCACACCTCCAATAGGAGGGATAAGGTAGACTATAAGAAAGGGGGTTGGCTACCTGCCATTCCAACCGTAGGAGCCCCCAACCCCACACCATTTTGTTCCTTTAACCAGCATCCTTTACTGGGCTGTTTAACTGGTCACTGGATGCCTTCCCTGTGGAGTACCTGCACTGGACATCCACAGTTAGCTTGGTTGCCTCCCCTGCAACCTAGTCAAGATCCCAGACATCTTCCAATGGCATTTGTATAGCAGCCCAAAAACATGTTACCCCGCAAGTTTTATAAGTGAGCCCTCCTTCTCCCAAATAAACTTGGTTACCCTTTTCAAATGCAAGGATCGTCAAGGACTCCTGCAGCTGGACTGCCAATGCCATGTACCGCAACACCTGTCCCTTCCTGATGGGCCATATATTTGACCAGGATCCTGGGTCCTACTATGTCACAGTTACCTAGCATAAGCAGTATCTAGTCGCTAGCACCTGGTGCAGGGCCCCACACTCTGTTGAACTGCAAACGAGACAGGGCATCAGCTTTGCCATCATCCAACCATGGGCATGCGATTGGAAGGAAAAGAGATGTTAAGGCTCAGACAGTGTGACACAAATTCCCTCACTAACTAGAACCCTGTGTGAGTGGGAAGTTTGACCCACCTGCTGCATGGAGAAAGGGATTTCCAGTGCCAAGGCTTGCATCTTTAAAGGCTTCCGCCCTTACATTCCAAAGGGGGTGAGTCAGTGCTGCAAAGCTGACCAACATTCACCTTTTTGCAGTAGTTTCTGACCTTGTTCAGAACCACCCCTCCACTCTACCCCAGCCATGAAGCACTGCTGTCTTCCTCTGGAAAGCCTAGATGATGTACCCAATGCTGTAGGGGAAGGCGGTCATCTGTGTACTCCTTTTGGGTACTAAGGTAGTATTTTCTAAATTATATCGATGTGTGGTCAGTGGAGCCAAAAGATGTCCCTTTTTTCTAGAGTTTATGATAGTGATCAACCTTGTTTTAAGTCTTGTCATCTTCCTTCATGAATTCTCACTTTTCTCCTTTGGGAAAGGATGAGAGTCCAAGCACAGTGCAGAGAGTAGCTCTATTGCTTACTCATTTTCAGAAAATGATGAGCTTCTACTCCCTGAAAATCAAGTCCCACTAAGGCATCTCATGTAGGGCATTCTTGCAGATCCTGGCCAATATGCTTAATATTCACATCCAGATCATTTACCCAATCTGTAAATGAGGACAGTCCTCAACTTGTCCATTTGGATAATTTACTTGTATTAATACCTTCCCAGATAAAGAAATTACTACACTTGTATGTTACTTATTTTAAAACACTTTAAACCACAAAAACTACTTGGTCTTTAATTGTAATCTATACTTTTACTCTTTGTTTTAGCCTTCACTGCAGACCCTTGTGAAAATCTAAGGTTATAAAGAGAGATCCATAAAAGTACACAGGTACCCAAGTTTCTGTTTTAGTTGCCTAAGTCCCAGTTTTAGTTCCTCTGCTGTCCACAAAACTCCACCCAAATCTATAGGTGCCTAAATTTTTCAGAGTAAAAGTTCTGTAGGTGACTATATTTGTGCCTCTGGGCATGTGCACTGCTGCCCGGCTGTAAGCATCTGGTATTCACGATCCAATGACTGTTCCACTGCAGATAAATACTTAAATAGTAATTGGGTCAGAGAGAGTGGGAATGACTCTCAGGCATCTGGGAGCTTGGAGCCCCAAGATCCATTCCTTCTTCTCCAACTATTCTTTCAGAACTTATACAGAGTAAACAGCTTCAACAGAACCACATCAAAATATCTCAACGCTCTGTGGCTGGAACACTCACATGAGAACTAGGAGACCCCTCTCTCAATCCTTTCTTTCCCTCTCCCATGTCTCACTGGGCTAAAAGTTTTACAAGGTGGGCAACACTGCTTCTTTCAGCCATTTTGTGTTGAGCTCAGTCTCCTCAACCAATGTCTTAGATGCCTTAAGCCTTTAAGGTGATGGGTGCCCATTCATGGATTTTTAAGGAAAGCTAGGTACTCCCTTTAGTCTAGACTTAGGCACCTATCTCTAAGGGAGGGGCAGGGTTTAGCACACACCTCTGTCATTGGCATTTCCCATTGGCTAGAGTGCTGGCTTTTGTGGATCAAAATTTTAGGTGCCTATCTTTCCCCATTCGTTGGAGAGGGAGCCTCGGTGCCTAACTTGCTGTTGTGGATCGCTGTTCTTCCTGGATTTTCTAGGAGCCTAAACATTAGGTGCCATGATACTCAGCATTGCAATGCCTAAGACCCTTCATGAATCCCACCCATAATGTCCAGAGAATATATTATTCATGGAAATATTAATTTGAATGAACACCAGCAACTTAAACAAGGACTACTTGTGGCACTTTAAAGATTAACCAATTTATTTCAGTATAAGCTTTCATGGGCTATAGCCCATTTCATCGGATGCATCCAATGAAGTGGCTATAGCTCACGAAAGCTTATGCAGAAATAAATTGGTTAGTTCTAAGGTGCCACAAGTATTCCTTATTTTCTGTGCAGATACAGACTAACACGGCTGCTAATCTTAAACTAGCAAATTAGTTTCTTAAACCCTCATTTCTGTAAATCCACATTAACAGTCTCTGATCAGATTTGTGCTTTTTATTTGAGATGTCCTTTGGTTCTGCAAATTTTTCTAGCATGCCCCTGGTGCTCAGATGATTGATATATAACTGTTTGCTATATTGAATTGTTCTATTTGGATACTGTTCATCTGGAATTTAATTTTCAACCCAAAACTTGTTAAATTTATACAACTCTCATAGAAATTATTAGAGCCACCTATTAGAATATAGAAGTGGAACAAGTAGTACTAATTTGCAAAAAAAGCAAAGACAGGAAAGAGAAATAACTAGTCATTTTGCTCTCTACCTTAATTATGTCAAATTAAAATTCTTATTATATAATTCTGTGTTAGACTTTTTAGCTAAATGTGCCTACTTTTAAATCAGTCATCTTAATGTAAAACACTAAAGAAATGGTGTAGGTGTAACATCATTACAAAGTTATTAACATTTTCTACATTTTAAAAAATGTATCCAAACATCCAGTTTCCCATGTTAATTATGGAAGCACGTTGAACAAACATCCTATGAGCTGGGATGATTCCAAGTTCTTTCTGAACATTTCCTGTTAATTCAGAGACCCTCATTAAACAGTATGTATGAACTTTAAATAACTTTCCCCTCTAGGAGCTTTCTGCTCTCATTTTAATATGATCGCTGTCTTAATTAGTCCCCTGATCTCACCCTTATTTGTGTAAAGATGGAAACAAAATAACTATTTAATATTTTTTCTATTTCTGTAACTGTTTAACAATTGTTCTCTGTCTAGCTTTCCATTTGATGATGGACTAATGTGCTGTATTTACCTTGTTCTGCTCAGAATGTATTAGAAGTACATCTTATGGTGAGACATTCTCCACAGTGTGATGTTACCATATTTTTTGTACTTTCTTAACTTGTCTTTTGAATCCACTTTGCTTATCCTGAACCTACTCTTTATACCAGATGTTATTTAGTCATTTTAAAATTTGTTCCAGTACTCTTCAGCCAGTTTTTCATGTCTTACAGAATTCCAGTAATTTTCCCCTTAAAATTAGGTTTCCTAAAGACTTAACAGTTTTGCTTTCCCCATTTATATGGGACATGTCAATAATGCAGGACAAATTTAGGATTTTTTAATTTAATTTAATTTTATTTTACTTTAATTTTTTTTTGGCCAGTGTGAGGGCCAGGATTCTCTGTTTGGTACCTGGAGCAACTCTGTGTGTGTTTGTTGTGGGATAGCTGACTGTGACAGACAGGAGGTGCTATGTAACAATCAAAAAATGAAATAAAACACTGTTTCAGTTATTAATATTGTATGTAGTCTAATTATTGAGCTAGATAGTATAACTTATATTTGCGGTAGTGGAAATAATTATGTGCTTTTATTGCTTTAAATCATTGGGGACTGTGAGGATAACAAACAGGAAAGCAACATAATGTCCCTAGATAAGCAACCCCCATTGGACCGAAGCGGCGAATGATGGCCAGTGGGAGCCGCGATTGGCTGAACCTGCAGACGTGGAGGGTAAACAAACTGGCTGGGTCTGCCAAGGGTGCTTACCCTGGGGTGGGGGGGCAGATGCCAAGGTTGCAGATCCCTGGATTATAACATTTGGTGGCCCCTGCTATCACAGTCTATAAATTTGGATTAGCCTGATTAATTCTGTGTTGAGAGGAATTTATGCAAAATTGTAGTTGACCACTGAAGTCCTGGCAATGATGATAAATGTTTAATTACAGTATCTCTCTTGATATACCAGCAGTTCAAAGTCAGTTTTTGTTTTATACATATGTGATACTTCATTAGGCTGATTGTTTACATGTTATATTTTGAACGAAATTAAAGGCTGACATTAGAGACTTACTGGAGCTTCACTGACATTCTGAGGACCTGAGGGCACAATACAAGTATTACATCCTTCTGGTTTTTTTTCTGTCCTTTTATCCATTCTGATCATTTTCCTTCCAGCTGGAACATTCCCACCTCCTCAGTTCCCAAACATATGAGAGCGAGGGAGAGAAATTGTGTGTAATATTGACTCCCTTCCCCATGCCCCATTGATAACTAGAATATTTCATTTATTCAGCCATATTTATTATGATGCTTCACCAGAGGCAGTATGGCCCAGTTGATAGGGAATAGCTTCATGAAATCTGGGTTCTTCTGTTACTGTCCTATTACATGACATTGGGTATGTCTCCTGATGCCTGTAATTCCCTTTCCACTCTTTTTCTTACCTATTTAGGTAAGCTCTTCAGGTCAGGAAATGCGTATATCTAGTGCCTAGCACAATGGGCACTATTCTGCTATAAGTAATAATGACACAATATTTTGATGACCAGAATATATGATAGCTGCAAGAGAAATATCAGAACGCTGAGCAGAGCCAGGGACCAGAATTGCTGAGTGAAATGTTGTGTAGCCTTGATCGAGTATAAAAAAAGAGATTTTCAGTTATTTCAGAAACTGGAATCATCAAGAGGAGGAAAGAATTCAGTTTGATTGTCAGAGTCCAGGTTGTTTGCAGGCCTGGACGTTGGAGAAAAATCATATTACTTGTAAACTGAGCACATTTGATACAAGAACTATTGAGAGAAGACAAACATAGAACCCCTTCATGCCATTTTTACAGTGCAAATGTTCAGAGTTCAACTGCACTTAAACCTTTCTGTTTCAGCTTTCCTGGGTGTTAAATAGGGCTCAGAATAATTACTTCCCTACCTCACAGGGATGTTGTGAGAATTAATTAGTTAACATTTTTACGAGCTCCCAAGATGCAGAACGCTATACAAGTGCTAATTAGTTTGATTATTATTAGCTGAATGTCACTAGCACTGTTAGGAAACCCATCTTTTAAAAATCCAGTGTATTAGTTGAGTTTTATGTTGTATCTCAGCTGATGTATTAGAAATGCCTCTCATGCAAGGAAGAGTGAAGAAATAAAGGTGTATATTATGTAGCTCATGAGAGCTGCTGCCCACGAGTGCCATCTTCATCTTGTAAACATTAACAAAATACTGCTGTAGTGTGTTTTAATTCTCAGAGCAGCCATGCAAACCATTTTATCACATACACGTTCTGGACTCTGGATCTTTAATTACAAGGAAAATGTAAAAGTAGATACAAATATGGCCTTTGGGTGGGAGGTATCATCAGACCAAATAAGGAGGTGCCATATAAACAGACTCTCAAATATGGATTTAATTAAGCAATAAGCCATAATTGGCAGTGAACCTTCCTATTACTGTGCCACAAGTGGCATGTGTTTATAAGGCTTGAGGCTAAAGGCAGAATTACTATACCTACCCAGGAAATACAGTAGTCGCCTAGAAGTGCATTTCTCAGAATAGCTTTTTAGTGTTCTAGGAAATGAAATTTATTTAATACTACTACTAATAAAAACAGTCAGATCAATCCTTACTTTCTATAAGTATTTGAAAAGTGTAAGCAGGGATGGAGAGGACGTATCAATGTTACAAAGAGTATGACTAGGAGTAATGGGCAAAATTAAGAAAGGAACATTTATGCTGACTTTCAAAAGAAACTTCATAAAATACCAGTTACACTGTAAAATAGTCTCATAAAAGGAAGTTGTGGAACTTGATCTTGCTTCTTGAATTTTGGTTTTGAATTTGATGGGAGTTTTCTACTGAATTTAGAGGCAGCAGGATTGAGCTCTAGGACATATAAACAAGACTAAACAAATGTTCTGAAAAACATCCTATTGGGAATATCCCTACATTGGAAGAGAATGGCCAAGATGATTTAACAGATCTTTTCCCTCTCTGATTTCTAGGCTTCTATGTATATATACTTGATTCAGCACTTAGTCATCTAAGTAGTCTCTTTCCGTTCAGTGAGAGTATTCACACACTTAGGATGTGCTTAGACACCTTACTGATTCATGCCTTACTGACTTTGATGGATGTGGGAATTTATCTGATAGCTAGCTAGAAAAGATCCTCTGCGTCAGACTATCTAAACTCTTGATATCATGTTTAGACAGCTACTGTATGATAAAAGGTAATGCAAGGTTTTTTTACGGAGCACTTTTTACCAGGTTGTTAAGAAGAATCGATTACTGTACAAATTTAACACCCTACTCATTCCCTGAATACTGCTGCTCTGAATTTCCTAAATTGTCCCAGCAGTCCTGGTGTCACTGATGACCGTTACACATTCACAGTTTCTGAGCTGCCACTTCAAAGAGGGAAACATGGACAAATATGGCATTTGTGATTTTTGTGAGTCTTTGATTACAAGATCAGGTGCTTTGTAAGCTAGAATAGAGCAAGTGTGGCTGGGAAATATCACCCAGCATCATCACAGTAAGGTAGGCTCTAGTTTCCTTTGAGGAAGATGGTGCAGGTATGTAGAGGGGTTATCTGGGGCTCCTTTCTCTCCAGGGCAGTGGAAAACCACACTGCCTCACTGCTGATCTGTTGGGGGAGTTAGCTCATCTGCGGGAGTCTTCCCTGGCTGCCCTTGCGGAGGCAGAAAGAACGTACAGTTACGCTGGGGCCCTAGGTCAGGGCGGGACAACAATGTGTCGGGTGCTCAGGCCTTCAGCAGGGATTGAGCAGTATCAGTACAACAGTAGTAATAAGCCCGGACCCTTGGTCAGGATGGGGCAACAATGACTCATGCGCTCAGGGCCTCAGGCAGGGCTGAGTAACTATAGCACCAACGGTAGTAAGCCCCGAGCCCTAGGTCTGGGCGTGGAAATAATGAATCAAGAGCTCAGGCCCTCAGGCAGGGCTGAGCAATAATGCTATAAGCATAGCAGTAAGTCCAGGTCCTAGGTCAGGGCGGGGCAACAATGAGTCAGGAAACCAAGTCTTCAGGCAGAGCTGAGCAACAATAGTACAGATAGTAGCAAGCCCAGGCCCTAGGTCAGCGTGGGGCAATGGTGAGTCAGAAGCTCAGGCCCTCAGGCAGGGTTGAGCAACAATAACACCACCATAGGCCCAAGCCTCCGAAAGGCCTGGGAAAGGGGGAGATGCCACCTATGCTTTAGGTGGCAGGGGGGACGCAGGCCCTCCCACTCCACTGCGTCCCAGCCCAAGGCCCTAGCAGCAGCAGAAGACCCACTGCTGTGTCAGTGGGGGATCCTGGCTGCAACACACTGACATAGGCTCTGGCAGTGCTGCAGCCAGACTAGGATCGGCTGCCCCCAGGCTACTTCCCAACTTCTCCTCTTGTGGGTCAGGGTGGTGTCGTCTGTGGGGGTCCAGCACTATGGATTCCTCAGGGAAGCTGGAGCAGGGCAGGCCCGACAACTCCTCCGGGTAGCAGGCACAGGGCAGGCTCGGCAATTCTTGGCATGTACTGTGGGCCACTGGTGCTCCCCATTCACAGCCTAGGCCAGAAACATCTGGCCTCTCTGGCAGCTGTTTCCCCAGTGAGCTCTGAGGGCGAGCCTTTATATTTCCGAGTTGCCGCATGACCTTCAGAGCTCACTAGCTCCGCCCACTCTGGTGTCTGGAGGGTTTCGTCTCTCTCCGGGACTGTGGGGAACCACACAGCGCACTACAAGATAATATAGTGTTTATAGAATACAAGTTGAGGAGGAAAATGAGTCAGATACTTGTGTGGGAGGGAAACTGGAAGATCAGAGAATGGGGTGATGAGCCCCTTCAGACAGACATGGTCTTGGAGTGGGACTGGGAATGACAGAACGTAAGCACTGCCTTAGAACTCTGCTGTCTATCATTTTCAGGGGCATCATTCATGTTAGTACCAAAGACATTAAAGGGGATAAATTTCATATCCCCTCACTTTTATTGTTGAAAATTATTTATAATTTTAAACCTGAAGATATACAACAGGGATCAGCAACCTTGGCACGCAGTCCCCCAGGGTAAGCACTCTTGGTGGGCCCTGCAGGTTTGTTTACCTGCCGCATCTGCAGGTTTGGCCGATCGTGGCTCCCACTGGCCGCAGTTTGCTGCTCCAGTCCAACGGGGGCTGCGGGAAGCGGCAGCCAGCACCATGCCGCTTCCCACAGCCCCCATTGGACCGGAGCTGCAAACTGCGGCCAGTGGGAGTTGCAATCAGCCGAACCTGCGGATGCGGCAGGTAAACAAACCGGCGGGGCCCATCAAGGGTGCTTACCCTGGCGGGGGGGGGCACGTGCCAAGGTTGCCGATCCCTGTACTAGCACAATTCCATTAACTTAATGGAGATTTCTCTTGATTTTCATTAGCATGACCAAGAGCAGAATCAGATTCCCTAATGGCAGTTTCAGGACTGTGAACTACCGTTCTCTTTTAATACCTTAACAGATTTCCCAGAAAGGGGAAAGCACTGTCTTAGCCCATCTTTGGTTTTAATTTAAATCTTTGCTGCTGACACTATTTTCTTCTACCTATGACTTGAAAATAATAAAAATCTATAAGGATGAGAGCTCAGTTGTAATGAATCCTAGGCACTAATACAAAATCAGTTAGCACATATCGATTTTATGCACCAGTGCAAAATTGAAGTTTGCAACTTTACAATAAAATGACTTTTGCAAAATGTTGGTATATTTAAACCATAATAGTTATGGACAAAGCTCAGTTCAGCTAACAGCACTACTATATTGTGACATGGACGTCTTCCATTTATGAGCAACTTTCAGACTCCAGCTTCCTACTCTTGGAAGTTAGAGTGGGCACTCTCCACTTCTGGGGGCAAAGGAACAACTTTGTTGAATTGATACTTCCAGCTGTGTCTGATCAAACCACAGCGGCAACTTCACTGACAGCAGCCTTTAAAGGAGCAGATTGTCTGCTTTCCCTAACAATGTAGAGAGCACCAGAGAAAGAAAAGAGAAAAAGCAAAAGAGTGACTAAGAATGATAGAGTGGGTGAATCCTGATGCAGGGAAAGAGTGTCACAAAGCCACATTTCAATATCTCTTGAATCTTCATCTATTAACCAAGTCAGTGATAAGGAAAGAGGAAAATGTAGCAATGTTAAAAGAATTCCAACTCAAAAATTAAGTTCAAATGAATTTTACTGGGATTCCATTTGGAAATTGTGCCAATTGTCTTTAAGGTGCCACCGGATTCCTTGCTGTTTTTGTGAATACAGTCTAACACGGCTACCCTCTGACATTTGGAAATTGTACATGAATACTTCGCCTCTTAAATTTGTGATGAAATTAGGGTAATGACTATACTAATCTTAGAAGATATTTCCGTGGTCAGGCGACTCCACAATTGCCCACAGGAGTCTTTTACTCTTTTCCTTGGAAGCATTTCTACTGGCCATTGTCAGATGTAAGAGCCTGAATTAGATAGACATATCTGATCCAATTCCTATGCTCCTAGTCCTTGTTTCTCACAGAGTGCAATGTTCCCTACTTCTCCCACATGGGCTCCCAATAAATTATGCAGTCATTTCAGATTTGTTGCATGGTAGGATAAATTATGAAGCAGATTACTTTTAAAAATAAGGCATCATCGGTATTTTGTGTGGGCGATTGAACTCATTGGGAAATAAGGTGCTTTTTTGATAACTGCAAGAAAAAAGAGCCATACAATGTCACATCTGATAGTATAAAAAATCTGGTCAAGTGCTTATTTCTTACTGTGAGTAGCCTGGTTTGGGATTGAAGCATGAAAAATGCCCATTCCAAAAATTGTGCCTCTCCCCCAGAAAAAAAATGATCAATTAGATCAAATATTGCAACTTTAGATAGCTAAGAGCTGCATTTTAAAGCACAAGTTTCCCAGCAAATAATCCCCACATGGACTTTTGTGTAACTGTACTAAATTTTTTTCAAGAAATTGAGCCTGCGAAATAGATTTGTTCCATTTTAAGTGGATTTACAGCACAGTTTGGAGGTCACTTTTTATTTATATTTGTAAAGAAACTACTTCATCATAGTCTTTTCCTCGAAAAAGGGAAAAAAAAGATTTATTGTGAAGTCATAGAACGAGCAAGTGGGTCATAAGGGGGCATGACAGGATAGCCCTAATAGCAATTATGATAAGAGAACATATTTCATTCCTCCTCTTTTCTCATAGCATTTGAAGCCCCCCTCCCCGTCCGCCTGTCTTGAGGAAAGAGAAACAGTATAGGTTTTCTCTTAACAGTAGAGCCACAAGGAGGGAATTAAAAAGAGGTCAGAAGGCTTGGTTGTACTGATAGAATAGTGAACAGAAATGGGAGACCTGCTTTCACTGTGTGCAGGCCTGATCTCCGGGCTCCTGACATCAATACTCCAATCCGTTCCCATCCAGCAAGAGTTCTACACCATCCTCTTCTCCCCATCTCCCCCAGCTCTGGTTTCATAGCAGAGCAACACATTGGTTACATATGCTCAGTAATGAATGGTGGGGAATAATGGTACATGGTACATGACAAAGAGATGAAGGGAATGGGAAGACAAGTATTGCTCATAATCTTTCAACCTGTCCAGGCCCAAATGTGGGATGAAGTATGTGACGCCAATAAAAGTATTCGTGCAAGAAATGTAAGCACGGAGAATTCATTGCTTTAGAGAGAACACCTCTTTCTATATCAGGGATTGGCAACCTTGGCATGCGGCCCCCCAGAGTAAGCACCCTTCGGGGGCCCGGCCAGTTTGTTTACCTGCTGCATCCGCAGGTTCGGCCGATCACAGCTGTCACTGGCCGCGGCCCCCATTGGACCGGAGTGGCGAACCATGGCCAGTGGGAGCTGTGATTGGCCGAACCTATGGTTGTAGCAGGTAAACAAACCGGCAGGGACCACCAAGGGTGCTTACCCTAGGGGGGCCGCGTGCCAAGGTTGCCAATCCCTGTGCTAGTATAAAACTGGAGCAAGTGAAATAAGAATAAGGCTCTGATATTTTGCACCTATATAACAGAACCAGCCCTCATGCCATGAGGTCAGAGAATCTTGATATAATAGAGTTTGAATTGTAAATGAGAATCACAAAAATGTTCATTAAAAAATTTAAAAAGTGGATTTCTAGACCTTTTCCTTTTGAAGGTGGCTTTGAAAATGTAGATTGATGTGCAGTGATGCAAAATAGTTTGCAGAGTTGAAAAGAACAGGAAGTAGAGCCCCACTTTTGCAACAGGCTGAGGGTGGATCTAGCACACACAGGCACACGCACATACACAAATTAGTTAACTAAGTTTGGGGTCTTTCTCACAAAAAGATCTTGCTAACCCTCATAAATTATTTAGAATTTTCCTCTGCATAGTGGACAATAAAGATGGAGAAAAAGTGATTGCATCAGCAGATAATGTGTTATCAGTAGCTAAAATAATTTTTGTGCAGGCCTGCCCAAAATGTTAAGGCCTGTTCTGCCAATAGTGCTGAATCCACATCAAGTCTGTCCTTTCACACTGCACGGACACATGTTGTTGCTTTTTTTAGTTCCAAGGACTCCTGACTACGTTTTACAGAGAATGGAGGAAGGTCTAGTGATGACGGCAGGAGATTACGAATGACCATTCTATTCTTGGAGCGGCCACTGGCTCATTATGCAACCTCATCAAGTTATTTACACTCTCTATGCCAAAATAAGCAGTGTCAACAAATTATGCTGTGTATTACACATCAGATGTGCATTGATCTGAAAATGGGTGCAAATGGCAAAGTAGCAAAGATGGCATTGATTAGGTATGCAAAATAGTGTGTTCTGGGGTCAGTATTCAGTCCTGGCATAAACAGCTGCAATGCACGTTGAAGTCAACAGTTGTAGATGCTTATGCAACACCGACAGACCTTGGTCATCGTTGGCCAGGATCAAATCTGGGACCTTTGGAGCTTAACGCATGAGCCTCTACTGCAGGGATGGGCAAACTTTTTGGCCTGAGGGCCACATCGGGGTTCAAAATTGTACGGAGGGCCAAATAGGGAAGGCTGTGCCTCCCCAAACAGCCTGGCCCCGCCCCCATTTGACCCCCCTCCCACTTCCCGCTCCCGGAATGTCCCCCCTCAGAACCTCCAACCCATCCCACCCCCTCTGCTCCTTGTCCCTTGACCGCCCCCTCCAGAGACCCCCATGTCCCTAACCACCCCCCAGCCTATTCAACCTCCTCGCCACCCCTCACTCCTTGTCCTCTGACTGCCCCGACCCCTATCCACACCCCTGCTCCCTGTCAGACTCCCAGGACTCCTACACCCCATGCAACTGCTCCCTTCTCCCTGTCCTCTGACTGGTCCCCCCAGGACTCCATGCCCATTATCCAACCCCTCAGCTCCAGCCCCAGCCCCCTAACCACGCTGCTGAGAGCAGCAGCCGGAGCCAGACACGCTGCCACGCAGCCCTGCCTCTGCAGAATGCTGCCCATGCGGCAGTGCGGCTGCAGAGGGACAGTGTGGGAGAGGCCGGGAGAGCCTCTCTGGTGAGCTCAGGGGCTGGGCAGGAGGGGTCCACAGGCTGGATATGGCCCGTGGGCCATAGTTTGCCCGCCCCTGCGCTACTGCCTGAGTTTAAAGGCACACACGTCTCTTAGACATGACTGTAGTAGACATATCATAAATCTCTAGCTGGTGTAGCTGCCACTAGAGGAGGACAGAGTGCCATACCAAGCAGGCATGGATTATACTTACACCAGCCTAGAGTGTGGCCCTGGAATTTTGGGGGTAGTGCAATGCTTGTAAATGACAAGGAGGATAGCACCTTCCAGTTCGTTGCTTTTTCTACTACTACCTGTTTTGGCCCACTCCATATATAACCAGTCATTGTGCACATCTACAGAATGCCAAATCAGTGCAAGCATCATAGGTTTTTCACTTAGGCCCATTTTCTGACCAGTTTACACCAAGCATTTAATTTACCGACATCGCAACAACAGTGAATTTGGCGTAAGACAGTTACATTCACTTACTCCAGGCTGCATTTAGCAGAATTCAGAGCTTTTAGTTTACACATCTATACACTGTATATATGATTCATGACTGAAAAGGGCTAAATAAAACCATTGTATTATTTATTCTCTTCCATTTTTTTCTACAAGTCAGTCAGGAGAACTTCCCATGCTTCCACCCCAAAACACCTATAGTGACTTGGGTTTAACTTTGGCCATACATATAATTGTAGAAATAAATAAACAGGGAGGTGGAAGGGGGAAGAGCATGAAATGAGAAAGAGAGAGAGAGAGAGAGAGAGAGAGAGAGAGATGGAATGAATAAGGTCAGTCAAAGTAAAATATAGGATAAAAATGTTAAAGAGAAAATTTGCCTAAGTTCACAGTGTAGTATTACTTCTGAGTCTTGACTCAGTGGGAATTTTACTTGAATTAAGAATTGAGTAAGTCATTTTGGATTTGCTCAAGAATGAGTATATTGAAAAGACTGATTTTCTAAGAGGTTAATGAAGCCAATTAGAGTCCATCAAGCTAAAAGAGAAGGGATTTTCTAATCCCAGTTTTAGTAAAAGGTGGTAATGGTAATTTTGGGGTGTTCTATATCATACTTTGTTTTCTGGATGATCAAGAGTATTTTCTTGACTCTACAGATAATCATTACTTTTCAAATCTCTGAGACTGAATGAACTGTGGTAGAATGTAAAGGGGGCATGTATTGTTTTTTTCTTCTACTTTTTAAGATTATAAAAATGCTAGTCAAAAATGAAAGAAGAGCACAACTTCTGTCTGTGAATCCTTTTTTGTCCAAAGATTATATGTTTATACTTCTTAGAAAAAAAAAGGACCAGAGAATGCTCCTTTCAAATCTTCCCCACTTACTGGTTTGATTTGTTTGTTGTAGGAATGATCTTCTGAATATATATCTAGCCTTTTTTTTTTTTTACCAGAGGTCCTGTGTGTTCCTTTCGTAGCTCATTCATAATTTGTACCCCTTGTCTCAGAGACCCATTTTGCAGTCATCATTTTCCCAGAAGCAGAAGTCTGCAGTTTCTTAGGAGCCAACAGTAACACAATTTAGTTGTTAGAAGCTATTTGGTTCTGTTTGGTGCCTTGGGTATTCCATGAAGATTGGTAGGTATTTGAATATCCAAATTCACAAGAATCTGCACAAATACTGTTCCAATACATTACATGGGCAAGGTAGGACTATGGACTGTTTGTAGACATGTTTCCATTTTTACAGAACATTATTATGAAACATGGTTGTGGTCACACCATTCTATCAGGTATGTTTTAATCCTGGTAAATACCTAGGCTAAAATATGATTCCTTTAACTTAATCATATCATTTTTTTTCCCTGGCTACGTAGGCAAGAAGAAGCAAAGAAAGCTATCACATGTTTTGGACACAATCATGGTTAGTGCAGATGTGGCCTAAGGTGCATAGTATTGCTCAACAATAATATCTGTGTAAAGACCACTTTTAAGAATGATAATTTAGGGAATCATTATCTGAGATAGAAGTAAGCCACTAATTCGGAAAAAAAAAGTTAAATGATATAAAAGAATAACGTATGTTTTGGTGGATACTTTAGAGCAGCATGGGCCTGAGTCCATTTTCAGAGGGTTAATTAGGAGTTATTCCTTTGAAGTAAATGCATTTATATTGATGCGGCACTGTTGTGATAGAAGAATCTGGCCCAGTGTGTTTAGACTTGGAAGGCATCTCAAATTCCAAGGTACCTTCATCCCATTTCTGTTCTCCACATTAACCACTGTACATGGAGATATATTTTACCCATATTGTGTATACCTGACAATAGTTCAAATAGCTGATAATCTTATTTCTGGTCTCCAAAATTTTGCTCACTGCAGCTAAATACTTCACACCTTGCTTGTGTAACTTTACAGTAAAATTCAGATAGCTAAAATTCCCCAGTTCGGATCTGGAGTTCTGGTTTTGATCCATCACTGAAAACCCAGGCATTTGAATCCCAGTTACAGCTTTGATCCAAATTTGGGGGTGGGGAAGTGTCGTCAGTTCCTTTTTAGTGAGGGAAAATAGTTTAAATCATTTTGGTTCCTGTCACTCTTCTATTTGATCAGAACTCAGAGTTAATTAAGTTATTCCCAGTATACTGTGTCTTTAAAAAATTTCCCATCATTTTTGAAGTTCAGTGAAACAATCCTCTTTCTGCAGCTGAGTAAATACTTCTCCCTCAGGAAGCCTGACTGTTGAATTGTTTTCCTCTAGACATACATCACACTTATGCAAATTAACATAGTGGCTTAGATATGCATCCTCTATCCTTTCCAGACAGCAATCAAAGCTTCTAAACTAACTCAGCCATTTTTACTGTACACAGGGGGGACCTGATTCTCCACTCTGTTACACTGGTAGTACACCTGTGTAATTCCACTGAAGTGAATGGAGCTACACCAGCATAAAACCAATGTATCAAAATGCAGAAACAAGCCCCACAGCTGATTGAAGCAAATGTGACACCTGCTGCAAAGCCAGCTTCAATTTCCAAAATTCAGCATGCAACCTTTCTCTCTCCTATTCCATATGTCCTGTCACCTGTGGGGTTCAGTCACTCCAGGTGAAAAGCTCAGTTACTATGGTAATGGGTATGGTATAGCTCAGAGATGAATAGGTAGTGTGTCTGCATCTGGTGTGTATATATAAGAGAGTTAGGGGGAGTAAGGGATTTCCTATTCAACTGGGGGATCTGTGATTTGTCCCAGATAGGACTATGATAGAGAGGGAACATAATTGTTTCCTCATGATTTGGTGTGGTGCTCAAGTTATGACTAATGAGTTTTGGGACAGTTCATAGCTCCTCATGTTTCCCCTCATGTAACACTGGGACATGAGCAGTGTACATCAGTCTATTATTGATGTCCCACAATGATGAAGGGGCCCTTTGTAGTTAAGGGTTTGACAGAGTTTGCATTGGCCCCACCTTTGTCATCCCTTGTAGTTATTTAAAAGTGCCCTGAAAGATTTAGAGTGCCTAAGGGGAATGGTTACCACCCTGTTTTTCATCCAACAAAGGGGATCTGAAGAAAATGAAACACCACATTCTACTTTAGAATTCTAAAGTATTCTACTTTAGTGGAGAATACTTCATTAGAAATTATAAACAATTTCTATTGCATCACTAATATTTCCTTTGATATTGATATAATAATTCATTGAGCCTTCTATTTCATGCCTTTATGCTTGCAGAATGTTTGCTTCTTTTTTTACTTTTGGGCAGAAGATGTTAGTTTTGGTCACTGTTTTCTCTGTGTTGTCTGTTATATGGACATTGAAACTAGACACTTCACAACAACAACAATTTTCTTTTCATGCATCTGGACCTCTCCTGTTCTTCTCTTGCTGGTGGAACACCCCAGTGGTTAATATATGAAAGAAATCTAAATCCTGTTGTCCAAATGAGCACTAGTAAGGCCATCTTTGTATGATTGTTTAACCTGCACTAGTCCTCCCAGCCTATATTAGGCACAGGGATTTCAAACCTGCCTTGACAGATTACACAGGCTTTTGTAAATCTGTGGCCCATAGGTTCAGGATGAAAAGGGACAAAGATAATCCTTGGTCTATATCTGGAATACGGAATTTAACTAATCTTGGGAGAGTGAATTGGGTATGTGATGCTTCCCAGAGGTACCTGCGGTTGTGAGGCACCTCCTTACCAGCCACTTTTAGTGTGAGGAAGCCTTATCTGTTGCCTCTAGCAACACAAACTTTCCCCTCTCAGCTTACACAGGCTCCACTGTCCCTCTGCAGGTTAGTGATAGGGACATTCTCCTAGAATGTACAGCCCTTATTCCACTGGATACTCACAGAATTCACAGATTTGCTACCCCTGAGTACAGGAATTTGCTGGTTTCACCTCCAGCTCAACTCACAGCACTTAGATTTGTTTATAGTAAAAACAAGTAAACAAAGAAGAGAAATTCAAGAACAAAAAAGTAGAATTGATAGAAACAAATGGCTGAATACAAAATAAAAAAATCATGATGTGCTTTCTAGAGTCTAAAATTAACTAACAGGACGTTTTCATATCTCATAAAGGATAGCTCACCCAAAGTTTCAATCCCAGGATTAAACAGCCAGACTTGTGATCCTCAGTTCAGAGGAGAAGCCAGCTGTCAGCTTGTTCCCTAGACGAAGGATACCTGGATATATATCTGTACTCCTAGGTATTTCAACTATGCATTGTCTTCACTTGTAAACAGGGTACTCACTGCTGCTTGTTTTTTCTTGTTGAGAGTCTCCCCTTTGCAATCCCTTGACTAGCATTTTGCTCACACTGTAAATAGGCAATCATTGTGAAATATACACTACTCGATTTACCTATAGCCAGACAGGTAGATAAGAAACTCCTGCCTGAAAGACACTTGTTTATCACCCAACTCGTAGACCACAAGATGATATTTTTCACTGTAGATAGTTTGCATAGTAGCTGTATATGTATTTTTCAATTATGATGACTAGTGTGACACAGGCTTTCAGTGGAGATCTTATGTAACACGTTTGGATGAACTATTACGTAGAGACCAGAGCCAGAGGAACCCTGTAGCACTATAAATCCGCGTACTCTCTGGCAGTTGACACCAAGAGGACCCTGGGTCTCAGAGGACAGTGGGAATCCAATACATATTAGAATGGTAGGCAGTCAGGTTCTAGTGTGGTCTTTTATTCAGGTGGGATACAAGCTATTTGGGCTCTGATCCTTACCACAATAGCTATGGAGGGTTTTCTTGTCCCAAATTAATGGCTAACTAAGGGTTGTAGTTCATAGAACTCTGTTACTAGGGGCTATGTTGCCCAGAGGTAAAAGTTAGACAGGAAATGGTGGTAAAGGGGTAGAGTTTAAAGAAGGTATTAAATATTCTACTGCACATTTCCAAACTTTCTGAAATTCAGGGTTTTTCAACTGTAGTATTCTAAGTTCCTGACTTTAAAGGTGAAATCCTGAACTTGGGTGTTTTACCATTGAATTCCATGAAGGCCAGGATTTCACCCTAAATGTCTGGTTCTTAACTCTGAATTTCCTGACTTTCATTTTTTTTTAATTTTTAAAAGAGATACTAATGTTTTAACTCGGTGGTTTGCTTATAACCTCATCTCTGAGGATTTCCTTAGCATTTTTTTTAAGGAATCTAAATTTCTAATGTGATGTTTTAAACTCTTCTTGTATGTACAGTGCTACTGTTTTTAAAGAATAACTTTAATGAAAAAGGATCTTTCAGAAAAAAAAATGAAAATTGAATCTGTACATTATAGACATAAAATGAAGAAAAGAACCAGGAGTGTGTCTGTAAAACAAGAGCAGCTGGGACCCATTTTACATCCTCGGGCTCAGATTGTGCCTTGCATAAGACTAATATGGGAAGGGATGGAATATAGGCTGCAAGGACCTTTCTCTTCCATTGTGTTGCCTACATACAGAACAGATGTATTGCTAATACCTATGCTCAGAGACACAGATACTGCTACCTCCACGGTGCCCTAAAGGGAGCAGGCAATAAGGAGAGCCAAGCTGTACTCCCCCTCTCACAGAGAGGAATCAGCACAGGCAGGGCCGGCTCTAACTTTTTTGCCGAAACAACCTGCCCCCCAGAGCGCTGCCCCACCGAAACAATTCCCGCCGAAAGCCACCCTGCCGAAACAAAAAACAACCCCCCCACAAGTGCCGTCCTGCCGAAGTAAAAAACAAAACAAAAAAACCCTTGAGCACTGGCCCAAGATTGGCCGCCCCATAGAAGATGCCACCCCAAGCACGTGCTTGGTCAGCTGGTGCCGGCCCTGAACACATGAGGGGGAATATCCTGAACTCCATAGAGAAGTGTATTGGCGGCCATGCTCTCCCTGAAGCCAGGGAGCTCTCAGAGGTATTCTGCTATCCCTTATTAGCTTTGTTTTTATTCAAGTTACCTCCAAGTGCTTCACCGGGGATGGTATAATTCTTCACTGCCCACAATGTAGGGCTGTGCCTTAGACGTTGTCAGCATTTGAAAAATTAGCACAAATATTACGGCAACTACTATCTGTCTGAGCGCTAAGCAATGGTGATATCCCTGTAAACAGGTATTGTTATCATCCTCCAGAAATCTAGTCAAATTCCTGACTCTAGTCTCTAGTAGTGGCTTAGAACAGGCACATTAAGCTCTTGCTGGCTGGTGCAGTAATATGGGTATTCAGTTTCCTAGGGTAGATGCACAATTAAGCCTCAGGGCTTAAGCAGGAAGCAGGAACAGCAGGCCTCCTCACTCTCTAGCAGACACAGGGATCAACGGAAGCCATCCAGCTGTGCTCTTCTGCTGGAGTGTGCTGCTGATACTTGAACTAGAACTTCAGATATCAGAGGGGTAGCTGTGTTAGTCTGGATCTGCAAAAGCGACAAAGAGTCTTGTAGCACTTTGCCGCTTTTGTAGAACTTCAGAGTTTTTGCTGTTCAGAGCTCATAAAGTGCACTCTTTAGCCAGGGGCTGCTAGGATGGCTCCTACTGAAATGTTAAGTTCCTTTTATCCAGCTAGTTTCCTTTTCACACTTGCTGTCTGGTCACTCTAAGTTTCCTAGACCCTTAGATGTTTCAATCTTAGAAATTGTCACAGACTTCTGAGAACTCCATCAGGACATAGCAAAGCTGTTTTCCCAGGGTCTTTTACAGTTTTCATCTTCACTAACCTAGGCACGTTTTCTGGAGATTAAGTGCTCAAATATGCTTTTGTGGAAACTGTACAACTCTGCCAGAACTTTGGAGTTTAAAAATGGGATTTTTTTTATTTTATTATTCAGATATTTCTGTTATTCACATTCTAATTTAATTCAATGAAATCTTCTCTTTTTCCAGAACCAGAATGAGGTGAAAACCACAAAGTTAGATCCAATTTGACATAGTATACAATAATGCCCTGATCCTCGAAACATTTATGCACGTGAATAGTCCTGTTGAATTCCCTTGCTGGTGGAGCACATGGCTACTCATGTGCATTAAGTTACTTATGCATGGAAGTTTTTGAAGGACTGGTGCCTACATATGTGTCTCTATCTTTATCTGTATATAATATGCGAGCCAGGCTCGAAATGAAGGAAATATCATTTCTCCTCTCATCTCCCCGCATTGTTTTGTGACTTCTGGGCAATTCCAAAGATGAATTATGTCTGCAAGGATTTAGTACCCTCATTTGCCTTCCCAGGAGTCAATTTTTATGTGATATGAGATTTGTAATGATGCTGTGTGTTAAAATGGAGGATCATGGAGATATCTTGGGATGCAATTTCTTTTATAGCTCAGTGCCTCTGATTGATTTCAAGGACTACTTTAACTGTTACAAATAGATTTTGGCTTTAGCAATATTTGTGTTCTGTACAAAAAAGAATAAAAATCTGGCTTGACTATACAATGGCAGCTTTGTGGCCTGCCAAATAGGTGACCTGGGCTCAGCAGTAGGCATGGATCACCGCATCAAGCTGTTACAGACATTGTGTAGATAACAATGTGCTTAACAATGTACCAGAAACTACATTTGTTAAGGCAAGTCCTTAAAACAATATGGGGTAGGGGATTTGGACTGGTTCCTTTACCAGACGTTCCAAGAAGAGAGAATACCATAAATGATAGCAAAGTGTAACTGAAAATGGGTGGAATTTAGGGTAAGATTATGTTGCACAGAGAACTCCAGAGTCACTATTCATTCAGATTTCACCCTGGCTTCCAAATGGACATAAAACAGGGCATTCCACATAAAATGCTTTGAAAACATAAAATGCAGGCATTTTGGCCACAGCTTTATATGGTTTACATTGTTGATAATATAAAGGTTCTGAGGGGCATGAAATATCACACAAACAGCAAATTTCATGTAGTAAAGGGAGGTCCAAAATTTCTTGGCAGTGGCCAGTTTGCCACTTACTGCCACAGGTTTCTTTGCCAGCATTTCAATTAAACTGGACTAGAATCAAATCAGTTTTAGCAAAACCTTGCTCTGACCTTTGGTTAAGCTGATCATTTGCAGCTTGTTGAAATGTTTAATCTATATCAAGACTGCATCACACTGTTTTTGGCAGGTTTGGGTGCCTGGTGAATAGAACCCTACATGGCATCTTTCCATAGCACAGTTGCAGAATATTAATACTGTGGATTCTTTATGAGCCACTTGGTGCTGTCAACTATCTAATGTAAAGATGCAAAATCTCTTTTCCTCCTGTAAAACATGATTGATTAAATTATTACGCAGCCAGAATGCCATCTAAATAGTACCAAATGTGCACTATGCAAGAAAAACAGAAGGAAACTCTTCTCCACTACAGGCAATCCCTATGATTCTAATATCTTGTAGCCACATTTAATTGAATTCCAAAACCCGCATGCCAGAAATAGTTTAAGAAATGTCTTTTTATGTTACTTTTTCTTGCTCAACACTGTCACAAGTGACACATTGGTCAATACATGGTAGCTTCACTGTTTTATAGGATGATGGGCAAGGACCAGAAAATATATGATTCTTGTAATATTTTGCATAGCTCTTCATGTTTTTATTTTTGTTTTAATTTGCTGTATTTTCAGCTATGTCTTAAGGATATGCAACATGTATTAAAAAGGGACTTAATGGAGTGGTATACTGTCATCACAGAGGGTAAAATGGTATCTAATTCTCTATGTGTTGAGATGAGACTATATGTAACTCAGACTCTCTATAGTGAGAAATACAATAGGGTATTTTTTTTTAGTGCTGGAGAAACTGTAAATCAGTTTTCACCCTCAAAGCTTTATCCATAAAGCCAATAGACTAGTACACTGTACTACTGACTGAGTATTACATACCGTGAACATGCAGCAAATTAAATAAACAACCTTTTCCATTTGTGCTATTATTTCCTTCTTGTGAAGTACAGTCATGGAGCAATATATTCTGATTTGCACTAAAAACAGACATTTTACTGGTGAAGAGATAATGTGAATGATTGACTGTTTTTTTAACTGATGCATTATGATCAAGGCGGTTCTTTCTTCTGATGGAATGGGAGTCAGGACTCTTCGGTTTTATATTTGACCCTGACTTGCTATGCAGTAAAGAGCAAATTAGTTTAGCCATGTTTAAAATGAATATAAACTAGGTGTTGTAGGGTTTGATTAGTGTTTATAATACATGTTAAGTTTCTCACATGAAAAGAACTATGTACTTGCAATTATTATATATTTATTTATTATTAGATATCCATTTCAGCTACCTCCTTAATGATGTTTGAGTTGATACCATAAGAAATGACACTCAGCACTCAATAGACATATATCATGAGGAAGACTGAAGGTAGAGGGGGCAGATTTTACTTCTTTAATTTAGATAGGTTATAGAAGTGCAGTTCTCAAACTGTATGTATGTGTGAGTGTTTTTTTTCTTTCTTTATGAAGGCATATTTCCTGGGAGAAGAGATAATAAAATCAGGAAAAATGCTTCACCACAGTCTTGCCCTTTTTATAATCTTCCATTATTATTGTCCACTTTCAGACTTTTTTTGGGAAAAAACCTTATAATCTGATATTTTCCCCATGTATAATATAATTACAAAGTTAGATTTACAAAAATGTTAGCCATATTTTAGTTACCAGAATATATATGTGGGGAACATTATTTTTTATTCAGTTAAGACATCTGTCAGTAAGTTTTTGCACTCAAATTATTAAAAATAGTTTATTTTTCAAACCTGAAGGTGGCCATAAATAAAATGAAGGTATCTGATTTGGAAATTACAAAATTTCTACATGTAGGGTAACTGTGTGCAGAGAATAATCAGTATGCTATTTTCTAATAGATGTTTAATAACATGCTTTTCCCAAGATGGGGAGCAAAATTTCAGGATTCAGTTTCTCATCCCCCAAATTCATAATGTTACCAGGTTAGATACAGAATTGGTATTATAAAGTAGCATAGTTTGGTATACATAATGGTGGAGAAAGCAGCTTTAAGTCACAGGTCACATTACAAAATCTTTCTCTATTATCTATTATCTCTGTTATCTTTCTCTATTATCTATTCTCTTTCTCTATTAGAATTCCTTTCAGGTAGGTCTGGTCAAAAAAATTCCCACTGAAAATCTGGGTTTTCAACTACACAAAAAATGTTGCCACAAGTTTCTGCTTTCCATGTATAAAATTTCAGTTTTCATCTAAACCTTTTCCAACTGAAAAGGGAAAATGGTCAATTTTTCAACCAAAAAGTCAAAATTTTCTGTGGAATATTTTTTGTGGAAAACACTTTTTAATTTTCATTAAAATTTTCTGGAGGGGATCCCCTCTCCCCACCCTGTTCCCAGATTTCAATCAGCTCTACTTTGGGGGCTGTGAGGGAGCACAGATTGGTGTAAGAGCTCAGTGACCTTTGTAACGGTACAACGTATGCTCCCACTCTGCCCTGTTTCCTACCGGTGATGCCCTAGCATAATAACACCAGCTCCTCACATTGATTATGGATGATTCCTGTTTAAAAGCAGGGCTTACTCTGGCTTTCTTTATGGAAGCTTCCTAAAAGATTCCCACTTCTATTGCATCATATTATGTTCCCACGACAAAGACTGATATAGTTAAATTTGCAAAAACATTTCTATTGTAGCTCTATATCCAGTAACCCATATCTTTACTGAAATTTTCCAAAATTGGTTCTGACTAAAAAAGATTTTTTCCCTCTAAAATATAAATCCATTATTAAATATAAGGAGAGTGGAGAAGTTAGAAACAATATTTCTCATTATAAATAAAATCTGTGCACAATTTTGTTAATAGATGTAGCACTAAAACAGCTGGGGATAGAAAGCACAAATTGGGGTAGGAAATGATCCTCCGTGGGAAGTATCTTTGGAGTGTTCAGCTGAAAACCAGTTTTGTTTGACCAAGTCATGACTCAAAGAAAATTAAACTCTTCACTTTAGATATACAGAACATTTACACATGCCTAATTTACTTACACAGTGAATAAACCAGGGGTCTGTATTCAATATATTCTGCCTGGTCAGATCTGAACATTAGCCCTTATTCTCACAACAAATGCCATACTTGCAAATGGATAAAAACTAGGGACTGGGGGATTGTGAGGAAGAGTGATTAGGAAATCTGGGTGGGAACTGGATTTTCTGTTTCATGGGAAGTACCATGATTTTGAATTTTTTTTATTCCAAAAAGGAACAAAGCAAAACCAAACAAACAAAAACAAAAAATGTTTTGGGTCAGTTGAAATATTTTGTTCTGATTCTGACATTTAAAAAAAATACATAATGGAAAATGTACAAAAAGTCATTGTGAAACAAAAAATAAACCATTCCATTCCAAAAATGGAAATCTAACTTTTTTTTCTTTTTGTCTTTTGACATTTTTTTTTCAAAATTGGAACACTGTTGTGAAATATTTCACTTTTTATGAATCAGCCTTTTCAGATGGAAAAACATTCTGTTGGAAAATTTCTGTCCAGCTCTAGTGATTAGGCCTGGGGCTGGAGGAAGAGGGTAATAATATCCAGTGATCTGAGCTCAGTTGTCCAGGAGGGAAATGCAGTTCAATTGCCTTGTATATCAAATGTGATTAATTTGCCTCAGTCCTTTAAACTGTTGCCAGCCTCAGTAATGATGGGAGTAGAGTGCATAACTCCATGTTTAAATTTAACCGTTTAATCAAGGGTTACTCATTTCAAATGCATCTCCACTAAATTTTAGGGATGAAACTGGTTAATTTTATGTAAGGAAGTTTCAAGTGTATTTGGAACGTTTTCAAAATGTGTATGCACCAGATGTATATATAACACCCTATCCGCAAACGGTGGCACATAAAATGAAAATTGCTTTTGAACTGGGTGAGTACAGACAATGAACAGAGCTACAATTACAGTAGAAACTCAGAGTTCCAAACACCATAGTTACGAACTGACCAGTCAACCACACACCTCATTTTGGAACCGGAAGTACTCACTCAGGCAGCAACAGAGACGGGGAAAAAAGGCAAATCCAGTATTGTGTTAAACATGAACAACCAGAAAAATAAAGTGAAAGTTTAAACAAAAAGACAAGGTAAAGAAACAGTTTCTGTGCTTGCTTCATTTAAATTTTGAGAGTTAAAAGCGGCATTTTACTTCTGCACAGTAAAGTTTCCAAGCTGTATTAAATCAATGTTCAGTTGTAAACTTTTGAAAGAGCCACCATAACATTCTGTTCAGAGTTACAAATGTTTCATAGTTACTGATGATTTTCAGTCCCATGTGTTCATATCTCTGCGGTCTACTGCAGTGTCACCATTTTACATTTTCAAATGAAAACCGTGTGGGATAGTAGCCTTCATGTCTAAGTAAACGGTAGATGAGTGAAAGCATGAGCTAGTACATTCTGATGCCACTGAGCTGTTGGAACAATAGCAGGAAAGCCTCTCTTCTCTCACTAACCAAGGTGGATTTGGGGGTGAGCAGTAGAGTATTGATAGGAAAAAGAGTGGCAGAAGGCCATCAGTGTACAGAAGATCTGCTGTGCATGAGCACTGGGAGAGAATCTATGTAGCTTTCAGTGTTTCTGGTTTTCCCTTCTCATTTACTAGACTTTCTCTCTGCTTTCTGCCTTTGTCTTCCTTTTGCTTTCTCTATCCCTCTTTCCAAGTCTTCCTCTTGCTCTGTCTCCTCATCCGCCCCATGGTTTTCTCCTAGGGTGCCCAGATAGCAAATGTGAAAAATCAGGATGGGGGTGAGGGGTTATAGGAGCCCATATAAGAAAAAGACCCAAAAATCAGGACTGTCCCTATAAAATCGGGACATCTGGTCACCCCATACATTTCTCCATCCTGTTCCATCCTTAAAGCATAACCCCTTGTGCATTTCACACCACATAAATGGACTTCTCCCTATTTCTCCCCTGTATCCACTCACCAACTATGCCTGCATTAAGGATTGCATAGGGACATTTACAACTGCTATCTAATCATCACTGTTGGAACACTTGGTCCTGAACCGGAAGTAGAGTGCTGATCAGAAGATTGTTTACTGCTGGGCTTTATATGGAAAGGTTATTCCTGAGCTGGGAGTGCCTACATATACATTTGGCTGAATGGAGCAGCACCAACCAGAAGTGCTGCAGCAAGGAACAGGAGCTCTCTCTCCAGATCCTCTGCAGAATAAGCTCCCAAAGTGTTGGCCTTAGTGCTTTGCATTTTCCTTTTTACTTCAGATGTTCATCTCAGTGTTTACAAATAACCTATATTAAAGAGTAAAGAAACAAACTCATTGTGAAAATTTCCGAATTGTAGATTCTTTTTGTTTTGTTTTATTTCAACAAAAGAGATGACTTTTCAAAGAAAGGGACTGAATTAATTGTGAACATGAAACAATATTGTGCAACTTTAATCATGTTGGCTCATGAAATTCTGAGGAGATAAGTAGGAGACTAATAAGAATGATGCTTTCTTGTTTTGAGGCATTCGTTGTCCTCAACTGTTATCCAAGAACAGATGGCAGGGCCTGACACCAAGGTTAATAGGGCCCTGCAAGCAAGGGAGTAGGTGATGATAAATTATTGGTAATTTCCCACAGTAGAAGGACTATCTAGAAGGCTGTGCTGAAATTAATAGATACTGAACTAAAACATCATTTGAAGGATCTTTTCTTTTCTTTTCTTTTTCTTTTTCCAAAGCAAAAAAGTATAACAATCTTGCCTCTTGCCTCTTCTTTTGTGAGACAGTAGCACTTTACCTTCTCACTCTCAAGAAAAAAGTCTCCTTCACTAATGATGTGAGATGAAGTAAAAGATGCATTTTAGTTAGCGTTATGGTTGGATTCTTTCTTTTTTTTCCAGCAAAGGCTTGAGTGAACAAATGGATCTTCCTTCCCACTTATCGGAGATGGTCTTAAGTGCTTTGTTATAATTAGTCTGGTATTTTTGAGCTTCTTCCCATTTTCAATTGAAGGAGAAGACAAGAAAGTCTAAAATGTTAATTATAAAACCAGGTAGGAAATCAGTGAATTATCCTAATTATATTCCAGCTCATGGGTAAAGAAGGGTTAAATATTCAACTTCTTGGTGTACATGTCATTTTGTTTTAATATATCCTAATATATATAATTGTAAGAATTATTAGGATTCTCTTTTAAAATATCATGAATTTGTGTTTAGCACCCTCATGGAATGCAACAATTTTCCAGAGTTCACTGAATATGAAAATCAACTTGCATAGTGTAGGTATAGTTTGATGATTTATTAATTAGATCAGAGCTCCTTGTTGTTTTTAACTAAAATGCTTAGATGGAGTTGTGAATTAATTAGCTGAACCAGATGGATAATATTCATTAATCATTAAGAGCTTAGAGAACTAGAACATACCTGTGACCTTCCAGGTCAGGCAAGCCCTAGGAAAGTAGTGTGCATTACGTCTGCAGCTGATTGATCTAGTCTATGTTGGCTTGTTGTGCAAAGCCAAAACAAAGCTAAGCAAAGTTAAGAGATGGATGGAATGAAAGCTCAGCATTAGCTCATTGTACCTACTTAAACATTGAAGGATCAGGGCCTCAGTCTGACTCTGTCTTTCTCCAGCATGCTATGGCCAGAAAATCCAGAAAAGTGTGGCCACAGAGAAGATACATGTGAGTCTTGAACCCTGCCAGTTATTCCTGGCTCCACATCGATGGGAAGCAGTTGTCCCTATCTCATTTAAAATAACATAAAGACCTCACCCCAAATCACCAAAAATAAACAAACCAAATCAAAAATTTAAAACCAATCTCTCTCTCTCTCTCTCTCTTTCTTTTTATTCCTCCTTTTACTCCCTGATGCTTCCCAAGTTCTCTTTCCCTTGCAGTAACATTCTGTCACGAGCACCTAAAACAGAGCTGAGGGTAGTTTGTAATGGTGAATGGAAAAACCTTCCAAAATCTTTATTTAAGGAACTTTTTATTGCAGTGAGTGATATGATCTATTGTTTGCAGGGGAGAAGAAAACACATCCCTAAGCCAGGGTTTTGGCAGGTAAATAAATTAACAAACAAATAAATAAATAATGCTTCTGCTCTTTTAGGGAACAGTTGGAAATTCAGGTAAGTTTAGTTACCTTGAGTCATAGTTTGTTACTACTCTGATTTTATATTATGTTGTTTCATTTTGGTTTTGCACAAGCCTGGCTCTTTGAATCAGTGCCTTGTTTGTAAGGCTGGTTACTTAGTAGCAGAGAATTTTTTCTTTGTATGTGTTTGCAGGGGCATGTTTGCTTAATAATGGTGAAGTGATAATTTTAAAAAGAGTCTACACACAGTATGTGTTTTCTAGCTTGATTTAATGAGTTGCTATGACATCCTTAGATTGGTCAAATCTGTTATTGCACAACTTCATGATGTATCCTATGGATTGGATACCTTTTAGCAATGTGAATAGATGTTTGCTTAAAGGCAGATTGCCATCTTTTTTCCCCCTGCAGTGCAGAGGAAGATAAATACTACTTTATATATCATATTTAAGCAATAAGGCCATCATAAGTCTTTTATCCGTTAGATAAGCATACTCTGGGGGTAGTTAAGGTCCCCTGGTACTTTAAACAGTTTGATCCTTATATAACAGATAAAGTACTGCTACTGAGCTCATTGTTACTACCTCAAACTTGCGTTCTTAAGGGGGGAAAGGTATACGGTTTTCTGTTTCATTTTTCCATATTTCTGAATTCAGCTTGCATCTTTAAAAACAACCCACAGGTCATCATATAAGTAGAAAAACATATGAAGCAATCAGTAAAGCAATTGACTATTCTTATTAAATGGATGAGAGCCAGGGACTGCATTGGCTGTCTTCATAATGCAAACTCCAGGAACGAGGATAAGAAGAAGTGAGCAGCCTAACTGATTTTTATTTGCATTAGATTAGCTGTACCAAGGAGGTGTGAATTTAAATAACACGACTTCTTGCTACTTGTGCTATATCATTTAATCATATTTACTAACCCAAACTTGCCCTGAAATAAATGTGGTTTTACCTATCCTAACTAGCCAACAAGTTGATTGTGCACCTCTTTTTGACAAATAGTAACTATTTACATATTACCTGTTACATAAAGGTCTGTGCAGGCTGTCCCGGAAACTGACATCCAGACAGGGCTTTATTGGACAAACACTTTGTGATTATTATGGCTACAGTTTACTCACGGGTATTTTCAGTAAAAGTCATGGACAAGTCACAGGCAATAGACAAAAAATCACAGCCTGTAACCATTCCATGACCTTTACTATAAATACTCCTGACTAAATCTTACCTACGGGGTCCTGGGGTGCTGCTGCTCTAGAGGGCTCTGGGGCCAGTCCCACACTGCTCGGCCTATCCACGGGGTCAGTGACACAAGCTGTTGCTTGGGCAGACCCCCCAGACCAGCAGCCGGAAGCTGCAAAGCAGCAGCTGGTGTGGCCTGCCTCTGGGACGCTGCTGCAGCCACCCACAGGCATGCTAGCCAGGCGTTCCCCGGGGCTAGCTGCCAGGGGCTGCTGCTCCGGCCACCCACCAGCCACCGCTGTGGCCGCTCCTGGAACCACTGCTCACGCAGTCCCTGGGGCCAACAGCACCGGCCACTGGTGAGACGATCCCTGGGCCCAGAAGCCAGGGGTCGCCAAGGACTGGTTGATGCAGCTGGAGCTAGGGCCGCTTCCAGCAGTGCTGGTGTGGCTGGCTGCAGGGCTGCTCTAGCAGCAGCCGGTATGGCTGTCCCCGGGCTGCCTAAACAGCTGGTCCTGGAGCCAGCTGCTTGGGCGGCCCTGGGTTCAGATGCACTGCCCGCTGCAAAAGTCATGGAGATTGTGGAAAATCACAAAATCCATGATCTCCATGACAGACACACAGCCTCAGTGATTATTGATGAGGATCCATCACAGCAGGCGAACCACCAAACCATTTAATAAGTATTGCCATTCCCACATAGATCAATGGTCAGTCTAATTCAGTATCCGTCTCTTGATGATACTGGATGTTTCAGAGGAAGGCATGAAGCTGCTGTAATGCACTCATTTGTATAAATAGTACAAAATTGGGGGGGGGAATATGTGTGTTGTGCATATATTAGCCTGTGCTTATGAATTGACTCAGTCAATCTTCTCCAGGCACCTGAGGAATTGTATTTACAAGTGTGTTAACCTTCCTCATGAGACTTAAACATGTACCCACAACTCTTCCTTTCCCAGTATCTCAGGACAGAGTTTCTTTTGTTTTCTTCCATTGCTGCACACAAACTCATGATCAATATTACAACTTCAGTATCTCTATCTTTATTAATCCCTTCTCTTATGGATTTATTATATATTTACAAAAATGATCTTCAGTTTTACACCTACAACGTATCGTGAGTGCCAGTGATAACACATCTGTGTGTACCTGTTCTGTAGACACAAATGGCTTTTGCTTTTGAAACAATGTAGTTTGGCATCTAAATGCAGTCAGGTCTGCCTACAATAGATTTCAAATGAAATTGATTATGGACATATACAAACTTAGTGACTAAGATATATCTACTTGTGTTAATATTCTATGCCTACCAATGAAGTATCTGAATGCCTTCCTTTGATTATAAGATGGAGAAAAATCTCTTTCTTTGTCCACTCCTCTAGTCAGTGGAATATTTATGTAGGTGACATATTATTGATGGTTAAAAAAAAGGAGATTTTTTTTTCATTTTGCTTAGAAGATATTGGGGCCCTACTCAGAGGTGAAAATAAGCCAGTACCAGACCTGCTTCCCCAGGTGGCAATTTAAAGAATCTGGGGATCCCAGCAGCTGAAGCACCGGGCCCTTTAAATTGCTGCCAGAGCCTCGCTACTGAAGCCCTGCGGTTGAGATGGTTGAGGCCCAGCCCCCTGCTCAAGACTCTGGCATACCAATAATTCCTTTACATTACTTTCACCCCTGGTCCCAGTTGTCCTGACAGACTCCTGGATTTGAAGATTTGTGGGAAAGTGACAGAGAAGATCTGTCTTCTGCACACATGCTTCACTCTGGAGGTTGTTCTTGTGGAATATATTTGTCATGGGAGCATCATGATCATGCAAAGTGAGGTGCTACCTGAGGTAACTTGGGCCAAATATGCGGATGAAGTACTTGAAGCTTTGAAGATGAGTACTAAAGCTTTGAATTTCAGCTCGCATTCAGTGAGGAGACAATCAAAAGGGATGAGAGCACATTGGGATAATATTGGATCGACGTTTTAAAAAGAAAAGAAAGATAAAAATATCCCTTACGGAGTTTAGTGTTACCTTAAAGTAGGGGTGAGCAAACTACGGCCTGTGGGCCACATCCGGCTTGTGGGCCCCTCCTGCCTGGCCCCTGAACTCCCAGCTGGGGAGGCTCCCCCTGACCCCTCCCTTGCTGAACCCCCTCTCCTGCAGCCTCAGCGTACCACGCGGGCAGCACTCTGACCCGCCGCTCCTGCCGGGGAGCACTGCAGCTGGTATGGCTGGCCCCAGCGAGGCCTGAGCTCCTGCTGCTCTGAGTGGCATGGTAAGGGGGAGCGGTTGTGAGCTCTGGGGAGGGCAGCGTGTCTGACTCTGGCAGGCCATGGTGAGCCAAACACGCTGCTCAGAGCTGAGTGGTAAGCGGGACAGGGAGTCAAATTAGGGGCAGGGGGTCCCAGGAGTGTTTGGATGGAGCGGAGGTTATGGGGGTGGTGGTCGGGGATGGGGAACGGGGGGTTGGATAGGGTGTGGGAGTACTGGGGGTCTGTCAGGGGGCAGGGGTGTGGATGGGGGTTGGGTCAATTAGGAGACAGGGAGTGGGGGGGTTGGGTAGGGAGTGGTGTCCTGGAGGGCAGTTAGGGTGGGGAGTCTCAGGAGGGGGCAGTCAAGGGACAAGAAGCAGGGGGCTTAGATAGGGGGTGGAGCTCTAGGGGGAGTGGTTAGGGTCAGGAGGTCTCTGGAGGGGGGTTAGAGGACAAGGAGCAGGGGGATTGGATGGGTCAGGGTTCTGAGGGGGGCAGTCAGGTGTCAGGGTTCTGAGGGAGGCAGATGGGTCCGGGCTGTTTGGGGAGGCACAGCCTTCCCTACCTGGTCCTCAGTACAATTTTGACCCTTGTGTCAAAAAGTTTGCCCATGCTTGGCTTAAAGGGTTATCTTGTGTGCTTATTACAGGTGTGTTGTCCCTTTCCTGAAGCTGATGGAATCATCACTGGATCCAGATGAAATTTCCTGAGTTTAAAAGAATTTTTTTTTTCTGAACAAGTTCATTTAGGGCCTAGGGAACGGAAACTTCTTAGTACTACTTCCTTCAAGGACTTCTTTCAGGCAAAACATGTACATTCTAGCCCTTTGAAATAAAGAACCACTCCTCATTAATAATAGCTTACTTCACTTCAAAATTTCTTGGTGGATTAGGTGTATCCTGCATCCCTTCTATCCTCCTTATTACCACTATGTCAATAACCTGTGGTGGGTAGAAGGACCCATGCTGGCTATTCCTTATAGAAGATCAGCTAGACTGTTCTCTTTTTCCTCCTCCTATCTCACTCCACTTCTTACTAATCACTTATGTAGTTCAGTGTGGAGTGAGAGAGGGGAGAAGGGGAATTACAACTCTGCTTCTGCTCTTGCAGTGGACTAGCATGATGGTTTTTTAACTGACTTTGGAGGTCACCAAGAGTGATCAAAACAAGTGGAGTTATTGATTGTACCCCTTTATTCTGAGTCTTTCAAGTTCAATGAATTGTCTTTTGGAAAGGAAGTCCAGTTCTAATGCTTTTTCATACTTTTTCTCCCCAAATCCTGTATTACGTGTACTGGGTTTTGATGCTAAGACATCTGCATTCTTCTCGGGACCGCTCTGTCTTCAGCAGCAGCTGTATCAGGATAGTTATTAGACCTATTCAGTACTGTGGGGACACCCTCTGGATAGTAATAATGTTGTCAGAAGGAAGGAAAGAATATCTATCTGCAACATGGAAGTAAGGATAAAAAATAGTGTAATCTGGAGTACCTCCAGAGCTCCACTTCTAAGGGTACGGCTATACTACCCGCCAGAGCAGCGGGTAGCACTTGGTGTATTGGGGATCAACTCCTGTACTCCACCTTGGCAAGAGAAGTAAGTGGAGTCAGTGGGAGAGCGGCCGCAGTTGGCTCGCCGCCATGGGGACTGCCAGGTAAGTTGACCTAAGATACTTCGACTTCAGCTATGCTATTCGCGTAGCGGAAGTTGCATATCTTAGGTCGACACCCACTGCCTCCCATAGTGTAGCCCAGCCCTAAGAGATTTCTTTTGGTCTGATCCTCTGGTGGAGTTTATATAATTTTACAAGCCTGTCTACTGTTGCTTAACAGTGCTACTACTAATGTACTCACCTCTCACTCCTTCCCTCTTCAAAAAAAGTATTTTTCAAAATCAATATTATTTCAGCTCACGAACTTGGCAATAAGTGGCAAAATCTAGGTCTCTCTCTCCCTTTGTGTTGGTCCTGCTTCGAGCGGGGTATTGGACTAGAAGACCTCCTGAGGTCTCTTCCAACCCTCATCTTTTGAGTCTATGTTATTTATTATTTGTATTTGTTCAAATTAACTTACTCCATGATGGAGGTCATTGCCTAAGCTAGCATAAGACTACTTAACTACATGGTAAGTTTTGGAAATAATATTATTCCTGCTCAGGATGATATTCTATGTAAGGGAATAAAGGCTGAATTGTGTGTTTAAGATCCTGCCTAAGGCTGGCACAGTGTTTTCAGGTGCACACAGAGTCATGTCATTTGTGAATGCCTTATACCATCTTGATGTTTTGGGGTTTTCCGATGCCAGTCTTGATACTTGAATCTCCCAGTTGTTATATGCCGGGACTAGAATGACCAATACTATGCCTGCCCTTGAAAAGTGTGCAAATGGGGAAAGGCTCTCCTTTATTTTGCACCCATGCAGGTTCAGAAATAATTTGGTCCCCAGCAAGGGGAATTCTATATATTTGGCAATGGGAAAAAGACTCTTGAGCCAGTAGCAAATGCTTAATTCTAGGATTTGAATAGATTTGAGAGAGATTCCATGGAGCACTGGGATTTACTTGTGCATGTAAAGTTGTGCATGCAAAACTGATATTGGATGATATTCATAAAGGCACTGGATGATAGTGGTAGGTATAATCTAAATTTTTCTGCTGTTATCTGTCTCCATTTCAGGTCCACTGGTGGGAGCATTTGTGTGGACAAGACATTGGAGGCTCTGAGCAAGAATGAGCAACACAGTGCTTAGAACACTGACAAATGCCTATAGTCCTGTCTGCTCAAACACTGCCACCATGGCTATTCTAGTGAGTCTAATTCAGTGGTGGCAACAGTGAAATTGACACCTTTGTGGGAAACCACTTTCTAGTAATGCCAGTTAAATTCCATTACAATCAATAAAACACTGGGTGTAGATATGCCCACTTATGCATGAGGCTGAACTGGTCCTATGTTTTAGTAGTTCTTTCTTCATACTCTCATAAATTCCTGAATTTTCAGAACTTACTGTTCAGGGTGTTATAGAGAGAAAGGGTTTATGAAATAAGTTTAAGTACATAAAGGTTATATCCAATAATAAACTGATACTGCAACACATACTGGCAAGAATATCATTAGGAATCAAACAAATTATAAATTAGACTTGTTTCAAGCAAATTCTCATTTCTAGAATATTTTTAAAGGTATATAACTGTTATGAAAAGTTCTTTCTTGATGTTGCATATTGCAAGTGATATGCAACATAGCTTTTAAAACTGAAAATATATTTCTTTCTTATCAATCATAAATCCCAGTTTGAATTACCAAATGTTACATGAAAAAATGTAGTCACAGGGATTAAAGTAAAGCAATGCAATTTATCTATTAAACAACAGTATATTATTATGTATCAATCAATCTAATAAGAATTAGTATTTATTTCATCCTGCACTTTAAAGTGGTCCATATAAGATTTCAAGGTATAGATCCAGACTAGATACCTGATTATTTCTAAAACTGTAAAATAATGAATGGAAACAAAATAAAAATTAAAAAACAAAACAAATAAATAATTTTCTTCCTCTTGAATGCGCCTTTCTGGAGCTGATGTTATAATCTAAATAATATTTTGGCATTGATTTGTTCTCCACATGTATGTGGCTTTGTGCTCCTTTATTCTCCTACTTATTTTTGCTGTGTTCTTTTTCTCTGCATTTTTTGTACAGCCTTCCCTTCCTTTCCTCAGTTTTGCTCTTTACTTAGTTCCACTTTACCTGGATTGCTATTTCTGTTTATAATCTGTGTTGCCTGTATTTTAGAAACTTTATTTTCTTCTTCACTAATTCTTACCTTAGATTTCACTCTTATTTTTTTTTCCTAGTACTTTTCCTTGTGATCTCCGATATCCATTTTTCTCTCTTGCCAGTTTCATTTTATTTATACATTTATTTTGCCCACCTCTCTCACTGTAAAAGATATTCCCTTTTGCCTTTCCCTTATTTGTATCTCTGCTCTACCGTTTTTGTCTCGTATTTTTTTTTTGCTATTTTCTTTCTCTTGTCAATCCACCTGTTTTCCCGTTATTCTCTCCCTGTCCCCCACTTGTTCTTTCTCTCATCTCTGATCCTTTCTGTCTTCTCATTAATTGGTTAATGGGCCATAACCAGCCATTGATCTTCCTATAGAGAATCTCATTGATTTCTAGGGGGGTTCCAAATGGAGATCAATAGCAGCATATGGCCCAATGTTTGTAGAATGTTTGGGTGAGAAAAATACTGTATTATTATCATTTATTAATTGTATTGCAGTAGCACATGGGAGACCCTTTCTTTTCTCCTTCTCACCATTCTTTTTGCTTTTTCCGTCTTATGCCTTCATTGTGTTTTTCCACAGTGGCTGCACTATGGTAGCTCTTTCTACATAGTGATTAAAAACAAATGTGTAGTAGGGGGAGGGAGTAGACAAAATGTATTCAGATGCAATCACAGATAAAACTGAGATTCATGTTTTCATTGTTGTCTCTCACTATGGCACTTAATATGGTCTATGCATCTAAATCAAGATGGAGCACTGCAGTCAATGGCAGAGATAAGAGCTTTTCTTGAATCTTAATTTTTTGTGTGTGACTGTGTGATTGAATCTAAGCTCTCCTTTTCTTTTTTGGTTCATATAAAACACAGCTGGTGCAGCTGGTAGAATGTGGAGCTGGGCTTGTGCGGAAGGCAGATGAGGAGTTGAAGGCCAGGGAAGAGGGGAGAGCACTACCCCTGGCTTCCTAATGTTGTCTTTGCAGCATCAGCCACCCGTACAAGCCCAGATACAGGGTGACCAGACAGTTGCTACCACTGAGGAGCAAAGCTCCTGAGAGCAAATTGATAAATAGGACAAAAGGCACCTTTATGGCAAGGTTCCAGAGTACTGAAGAAAGAGTAGCGTCTTTTCTGTAGCTTGGTTGGCGTTCTCTAACTATGCTGTAGAATTTAATGGAGAATTACATCCCTTTCAGGAAGATTTAGAAAAGGGACATAATTCTCTATGAAATTGTGTAGGTTTTTAGTGAAATCCCTATAGAATCCCCTTGAGTCATCATTATTAAATTATGTAGGGTTTTGGGTTTTTTCCCCACAAGGGACAAACAGCTGGCAATAATGAAGAAAGAAGTGACTGTTCATGGGGATTCATCAACTCCTTCCATCCCTGCTTTATTGAGATAAACTGAGAATTACAAGATAGTAACTGGAGAGAGAAAGTGGGAGAAGTAATATCTTTTATTGGACAGGATATTGCCTCACCCACCTTCTCTTTCTCAACTCCTGGGACCAACATAGCTACAAGTACACTGCATACAAGATAGTAAAGGTTAAGCAATGGTGACCTACTTTCCTTTTTCTCAAGGAGGTTGGTAAGCAGTCCGAGCACGCTACCACCATCTTGTCCATATGATCACAATCAGTGTCAGTGTGGGGCCATTTTAAATCCATTTCTACAGGCAGCCATACTTTGCTATAGATATTTTTAGACTGTCCATATTTCTTGATTTTTTTCTTCATAATTTATTTTTAAATGGAAGAGCTGGTAACTGGTGGGTGTCTGGCAATCCATCCTTTTAGCAGGACAATGTTAGGGGTTAATAGTAATGTGTTTTTCTTATAATATATAATAGTGTGCTCATTGCCCGTCTGTGGTAAGTATAGAGTTGGTTGTTTGGAACAGATATATTTTATTGTAGTTATTCTATAACAAGGTATCAAATATTAGTAAAAAGCATTTAATTCATTTTATTCTAAAGAGATTATCTGTATGAAATATTCAGTATGGATTAATTTATGCTTTTTATTTAGGCTAGGATGAATAAAATAAATGGAATTAAAATTATACGAGTAAATGCTATTTCAAGCCCTCTAGCAGCAGGAAATAGCTTTATAACAAAATTATGTAACAGCTGTTATTGCCAGTGATCAGCATGATAACATTTTCTCTCTGCTTCTCGTGCAGCAATAAGGGTTATTTAACTGAGCTCTCCTCAAGGACTTGTACAGTGAGAAGAAAGCAGAGTTAGGGGACATAAGGGTTATGCAACTGCTGCCTATTAGTAAGTAAAGTAATTGGTAACACAGTAAGGAAGTGTCCTTTCATTCTGAGCTGGAAATGTCATCCGAGTACAAGGAGTGCCACTGTAAAAGCCCAGGTAATTTTTGTCTTCAGCCATTAGTATCATTGATTGGGGTGATAGCAGCTGATCACTGTTATAGGGTATGCCTGCCCTGTAGTGCCCCCTGCTGAGTCAGGGTGACATAGCACATACTCCCTTCCTCAATTCCTCTTCTCAGGAGGCCACTAATTCCACTTCACTCTTGATGCTTGTTTCAATAATTTCCTTCTTTCGCACTTATTTATTACAAAACTTCCTGCAAAAGGGGCCACAACAAAAGGCATCTGGTTTTCAGGTTCTTCTGAAGCCTGCCCTCTAAACCTCAACCCCTCAGAGTTCTCTCTCAGTCTTCAAGTCTTTTTCTTATGGCAGGAAAACCAGCTCTCTTCTGACCATGGATAATTTAATAAATTATTATCGCTCTGCTTGCCAGGAGTTTCCAGCTCTCCTTCTGGATCAGGGTTGCATCTTATCTCCTTCAGCTGGCCCCACTTAGTTCTCCGGCTCAGATGGTTTGGCAGCTTTCTATTGCTGATGGCCGCTCCCGACTAACTCAGGGCCCTGCAGGAGAAAGCATTGTTTATATTGGCCCCATCTCTCAGCTCAGGTGGGTGAGAGAGGAGTCCGGCCCCACTCTCTCTGCAAAGCTCTAGGTCCTGGGCCCTTAAAGAAATGGTATCAGGATTCTTTTTAGAGCTACTTCTTCCCGGTATCCCTTTCCTGTCTTCTCATATTGCCTCAGGCTTTTTGTGTTAGACCACTCCAAACTCATAAAGGGCAATGTCATGTGATGGGGAGGACTGACCAGTAGGGATTACTGCCCTTAAGAAGCAAACTACACCATCACAGTCACTGAAGGCAAAATGTAATAAAATAGCTGTCCCGCTTTAATGGCATGGATGCTCCGTGGAAGACCATACAGATTCTGTCCACAGAGTAAAAGATAAACATTTTTTTAAATGAAACAAGCCATAAGTAATTTAAAAAATGAGTGCAAAGTAATGGTGAATCAGACCTGTAATATCACTGAAGATATGAACAAAATTGGAAAACAGTGAAGATGAAATGCATAGGCCTGTTTTTCAGAGATGTGAAGGATCACCAATTCCCACTGACTTCATCCACAATTTGTATGTACTCCGTACTAGAAAATCTAGCCTGACATGATTTTTTTACAGTACAATTAAGGTTAAAAACTAAATAATAAAACATATGTAATTAAATTATTATTCCTAAAACCATAAATGTTAAAGCTAAGCATCTACCTTAAGCATGAGAAAGAAAAGTCATATTTAAAAATGACATGCAGGTATAGTTGGAAACTAAAATCAAGTAGCTGTAGAACATGCTGATGATTTGTTAACAGTTCTTGGGTGAATTCCTGGCTCACCTGAAGTCAATGCCAAGTCCTCCTTTACTTTAGTGATATGAGATATCTTAAAAAATAAAACTTCTCTAAAAAATCAGTGTAATGTTTTAAAATATTAGGAATAACCTTACACTTATGGGGCCAATTCCATTTTGCAGGAGATTACAGGGTTGTTTGACACCACCAGAAAGTTGCATCCACGTATGTAGCTCCAAGAGGGAACTGGGAGACTTTTTGTGAGTCTGAACTTCATATGTTCAGCACATATTTTTAAAACTCTTTAATTTATTTTCTGGCAAAATTGTATTTCTCACTTATTTTGTTGTCTTTTTACTGCATTAGATTACTGAAGATCATTCAGTATTCAGAGGTTGAGACATTCCAGTTCTCAGCCCTAAACAGCATTTTAAGGAAGAATTATAAAACCCTGGAAATAAAGGGAAGGTTAATAGAAATGAACACAAACCTTCATGTATAACAGTGCTAGCAGCTATTATTGTGATGCAGAGAAAAGATACACTTATTTCAATAAACTGATATATAAAAATGCTTTAAATTAAAATCCTAATTAAGAACCATGTGAGATGTGACAGAGTCAAGATTAATACCATTCATTGTAGAAATAACTAATTGGTAAAAGTAGCTGGGTTTAATATAGTATTTGGTGTGTGTTTATATTTAATATGATGTTTTCCCTCCTCCAAACAGGGGTCAATTTCAGGGTCTTGAAGCAAATAACTTTTTTGATATGGGAGAGAAATTGATGTCATGGAGTAAGGTATGGTGCAACTTGTTTATTTCCACTTTGTACATATACTTAGCTATACTTAGCTCACAGGTCTTGTTGCTCTTAAACTGAGAAACCTGACTGTACTCAGGCAACTCTGGAAAGCTCAACTCAGTCACCCTGAGCCACCACCAGGAACAGCTACTTCTGTTGTTCCCCTGGCTCTGCAGCCATCCTCCAAATTGCTACAGAAACGTCTCTTTTTTGCTGTCCTATCGCTAGGGTTGAGTGAAAAAGTATAGTTAAAGTGCAGAGTCTAGGCAAATTCAAAGTGTGGCTTATTTTACTTACACACATACACAAGTCCTAGAACAGAGGCCATCATGTATATCATGAAAGTCAATCCTTTCCTTCAGGAATTTGTCATCCGCAGAGCTCAGTTCCCAGTGAGCAACTCTGTCTCAAGAGTTGATTTTAATCAGAGATCCACTCATAGAGCAAATTCTCCTGCTGCTCTCTTAGCTCCCATCCCCCAGAATTTTGCATAACAGCAATACAACATGTCTTCCCAAGACTTGTTTATACACTAAGAAAAACTTGGAAGACATATAATAATGCCATCTGATGATGCCTGCCATTGCAATATGTTTATATTTAGACTGATATTTTTCTTTTCTTCTAATAATAATTATTATTTCTTCTCAACCTTCTTTTTGTTTCTTTATTGTAGCCTCTGTATTCTATTCAGAATTTTAACAGAATGCCAGTCTTTCCTTTAAGTAATTCCCAGATCACTGTTATCTTACTGATTATTCAAAAGAGGCTGCATCAGCTCTAAATTTTTCAACCAGTGCAGGATTTGAACCATGGTAAACTGAGTTTAAATACATTTGGTAACTACCAATTTGCAGCTGGACTCTCAAACAAGGGCAAGAATAATTAGACACATATTGTTTATAATTATAACAGTCATAAAGTACATAAGATTGTTTGGCCAATTAGATTGCTTGGTTGGTTGACACCTCTTTCTTTGAAAATAGATTCCATCTGGTGCAATGGAATGCTCAACATTCTGCTTTAGACAAGACAAATGAGAGGAGATGATAAGTTTAGAATAAAGATGGGAGAATTAAATATTTGTTGTGTATTTGCTCTTTAGGAAGAACCAGGTGCCAATCTACTGCAGATGATACTTGATATCAGCCAAACCACTCACAAGGGCACTTTGTCATATTAGAAGAAGACAGACAGGAAAGCACAGTGTCTGACATTAGTAGTTCAGCAAACTATCTATTACACAGCATTTTATTTATTCCCTGGACAATGGGCTGTCCATGTGTAATAAATATGTTTGAGTGCTTCAAATTGTTTTATGTAGGTCACTTCCATGTTCTTTGTATCAATGGGTCCCTTGCAAATTTAAATCATACTCCCTAGAGTATCCCTTATTAATTTGACTCATGTCTTACTTAGACATTGCACTTTGCTAGGTCCTTGTGGCTGAGGAAAAAAGAAAATCCACTAACACCTTCACCTTCTCTGTTTTCACCAGCAAGCCAACAGTATTTGAGTATTGGAAGTTTCTACTTGCTTGAACAATGACTAGCTTGACTAGTTGGACTGTGCATCCCCCAACTCCGAAAAGGATAATTTTTCTTCAGATTATTGGATGGTGAAATTTTTGACTTTGTCCCAATTTGGGAAGGGAGGGGTCTTTTTAAATATAGAAAAATTTTGTGGCACAGAAAAACGGTTTCCTATCCAGCTCTAGAAACAATATTGACCCAAAATTCAAATATTGTTGGATTTACTGATCTCATGTAACATCAGTATGCATTGCATTTTGTTGGCTTTTAAGGTTTCAGCAGAATGACCAGCCATTAAATACCTGTTTACATTCATACCTCCCGTCTTATATTTATGTCTTCTCCAGCTCTTGCCAGCAAGCTAGTTGCTTTTCATCTCAATTGAATGTTCAATGACTGCATTGGCTGCTCACCTTTCATCCCTAGTTCTGCTAAGGAAACTCCACTTTGATGTCACTATTCTGCTTTGGTTGGGCCTGCCGTTGTTCTGTAACCATGGCAACAGCAACACATTGAGTTAAGAGGGCATTAGCACAAATACTTACTGCAGTGAGTGACTCCAGTACTTTCTAGTCCAACAGAGGACAGATGAAAGTTACACAACATTTCGGTTTACTCAGTTCAATTCTCTTCACTCATGCAAAACCAAAACCACACAAAATTAATTCACATAAACGTAATGTGAAATTTTGCTGATTTTTTTTTCTCCAGCACCTCTCTCTTTATTGAACACCACAAAGAGAAAGGGAACAAAGGAAAGCATTCACTCACATTGTGCTCTTCTCATCTTCAGTTACTTCTATAAACCTACTTCCTACAGATTCAACCAACTTGACCTAACATTCCTGGGCAACTCATATTTTTCCTCCAAGCTTCTCAAAATTCACTTTGCTAAGTTGTAGGTTTAAGAATAAATAAATTCTTTTACTAGCTAGAAAACATACTTGATGTGCTTTCTACCAGATTCTCTGTTGTTTTTCCCCCCTCCTTTCTCTCAAACTAGATTCATATTCTGAATGATCAGATCTGGCAGCTGCCCAGATACAACAGCCCTGCCAGCTCCAAGATCAACAGCCAAGATATTAATATTCATATTGTGTCCCATCTTTCTCTGTTGTGCATTTAACTCTTTGATTCAGAGAGATCTATTGGGAGCAGTGAGGTGGGAGCACCAGTGAGTTCACACAGTTGTACCTACAAAAAAGTTGTACCACAGGGACCTACAAAAAAAGAAGAGAATACAATTTTTAATGGCGTTGGTTTACTCTAAACTGTAGGGAGGTATTGTTAAAAATTGTCCAGACATAATCGAACATAAACTTAACAGGGAGAATGTTCCCTGGTCTTCAGTTGCGTTTTACCATGTTGGATTTCTCAGCTTCATGTCAGAAGAATGAAATACTTCATATGATTGATAACATTTTTACAAGATGAGAAACTGACACATTCCCCAAGGTCGTTTATTTAAGGCATAGTGAGAGACGCCACTATTGGAAAGCATGACGGCAAATAACTCTTCCTCAGTAATCAAAGTTAAAAACAGATTGCATGCAGATTCATGAGTAGAACTGGTTAGGAACTTTTCAGTCACACTTTTTTTTTTTTTTGCCAGAACATTCTAATTTGTCAAAATTGAAACTTTTAAAATAAATCTATCTATTTGGTCTAAACTTTTGTCAGATCCAGGATGGATTGCTGGCAGCCTGGGAGATTCAGTTCAGATCCTGAAACTGCCTGATTAGAAGTAAGGATCTGAATCTGTATCTCTCATATTCCATGAGTGCCCTAGCCATGAAACTATAGAGTTGGCCTCTGTCCTAATCTATCCAATTAGAGCTGTTCCACTTTATATCAATAATCATAGATTCACTGAGGGGTGGTGGGAAGAGAGGGAGGGAGAGAATGACTCTGCTTCTACAGCTCAACAGTTAAGGGATTCACTTGGGCTCTGGGAGACACAGATTTAAATCTCTGCTTTGTCTGATTAAGAGTAGCAGCTTCACTGGGTCTTCCACATCCCAGCTGAGTGTCCTAACCACTGGGCTGTTCTGGGATGGAGGTATGGCTCTCTCATGTAGTTCCTGTCATTAAAAGCAAACAGGATTATGGTGGGAGTTCATAAGGTTGTAGATTCATTTTCTGTTGTTCACCACTATAGTTTCTGATGTTTGTTCCAAATATGTCCTCACTTGGCCATTCATGCTTAGCTAGTTTTTACACAGTCTGACTCGTCATGCTTCTATCCCAAGATGAGAATTGTCTATCCATCTCAGGGTGTCAGCTCTTAAATTTTATGGGATTATTGGCTGTTCTCTTGTAAATAAAACTCCATCTTGCACACCAGCTTTGGTAGCAGGGGGACACCTCCTGTGGCAGTTGCTCCCGGAAAGCTGTCCAACCCTGGAATAATTTTATTGACAGTAAAACCCCAAACTGTTTAGTGTTTTGTTGGATTGCCTGGGGCTGGGCTAATGCACATAGTCACTGGTACACAACAATAACTGCCAAAGGGTATGGCAAAGGTTGCCTGGATGGTTTATCTAGCTCAATATTCCAGAACCCATTCTTGACATCACAAACAATGAACTCTTTTGCCTTGGATTGGTCAAGTAATATGTCCTCAATTGATTATACTAGGTAGTGACTTCTTTTCAAGGATCTATTCGATGGTTTTGGTCTAATGGAGATCCTCAGTTTAATGGTGGGTTTTCTCACCACTACTAAGCTGCTACTTCAACAAGTGCAATGATACCCCTCTTTTGCAGGTTTGCTACTTTCTTCTGCAGTTTCTTGTCCCGGCTAATGGAAATCCATATTTCAGCAATGTTGTGTGCTGTACGTGTGGGGTCTTATTTCTAACTTCAGCTTGCATTTTAGGTGCCCATTGGCTTGAAATATGGTCCTTATATTCTGTTAGAATGCTGGACGGGGCCCATATGACTGTTCTCTCTCCTCTCTCACATTGAAGATATTTTGGTGTTGCACTTTGATCAGATCTACAGCTTGTACTACCCTGCTGCCCAGCAGTGGGGGGCGCTCATGTGTCAACTACTTTAAAGTCCAAGTGATCATGTCTCTTGTTTAATGGGTTTCTTACCGACAGCCTGCATTTGCCTATTGGTTTTATTGTACATCACCATTACTTAGTCACATTTCTGCAGTTTAATATTACTGCTTATCAGTGTGCAGGGATTACATTGTAGCTGAATGTCCACAATCTTGCCAGTAAACTGGAATCACCTATCCTATAAATGAACTTGTCTTTAATAATGAAATCTTTAATGTCCCCAAAGTTGCATGTGGATGGCAGAGTTCTGAGCTATAATGTGCCCTCTTCTGCTTCTTGGTTTGAATCTAAAAAAAAAAAAAAAAAAAACACTCCCCCCGCCACAACACCAGTATCTCTTTACAGGCCTTTTTTTTTGTCTGGGGTCATGCTGCTCATCAAACACCTTCATCTGCTGTTCCAGTATTTTGGACATTATTCCTGGAAACAGTGTCTCATTCACTTCTCGTCCTTTTGTCCGAATGAGATAGTAAGAAAGCTTTACCATTATTTTCCCATCTTTATCCCCCATGGTCAGTTTTGTATACAGGATCATTTCTTGCTTCCCATACTTCACACTTGTGCAATGTTTTTTTTGTCTTTAAATACACCATTGCTGGTGGTCTGAATCCCTCTAGGTGTTTCTAGGTGCTGCTTTGTTTGCCTGTTAATCACACACTCTCTTCCTTGTTGTGATTCTCACTCGACTGACTGATGCCAATATGTTTCATATACCGCGTGCTGAGTATGAACATGGAAGCACTCTATGTTTCTAAAACCAAACTGGCTCTTTAGGAAGAGAGCTATTTGCAGAGATACTGCAACCGCAGCTAGCATTCTAGCCATGTACACTCACAGACTGACTTCCTGATGCCTTCTCCAGACTTTTCCAACCTGGGCTCTTCCTTTCAAGAGCCAAGAAGGTTGCTACAGTGTTAGGCTAACCTTTGTGCTGAATAAGTTGACCCAATACCTAGCAGGCACACATGGCCTTCTGAGGCTTATGCATCCCAGAAAGTCACACATCTTTACAGCTAAATAATACCATTATTTATTTAGGTAAAGTATAAAGTTAATAATGTAGAGGTTTCATTAATGAAGCAGAGTGAATAATTTGCTAATAGGAAGGAATTAAATTCATTTAAATGCTACAAAGGGAAGAGATCTGCCCATTATTCTTTTCACAGATCTGGATTGTGGTCACCCAACAAAGACTCAAAACCCAGAGGTGTTCAATTTCTGAAATGTTTTGAAATTATTATTAGGCAGTTTCATTTAATGCACAAATGTGTAACTGTTTTGCATTATATGTCTGAGCATAGAAGAGCATTAGAACAAGGATTTGAGAGCTGCAAGAACCAGAAGTGTGTGATGTTCAAATACTTGAGCTTTTACTCTCACCCAAGAACAAATTTCTATCACATGCTGGCAAATAAGCTTGTGTTTGATCTGAAAGACATTTTTTTTAAAAAAAAAACCCCATGAATCTATACTGCATTCCTTTATATCTCACACTGTCCTTGCATGGCATATCTTTAGGGTGTCAAAGGATAGAATACAGACAGGATCATGTGTTCAATTTAATGATTCCCAGTTCGAGACACATATGTACAAGCACATTCCTAGATTTTAAGACCAGAAATAGGGGGAGAAGGACAAAAGAGAGAGAGACAGACACACACACATTTACATAGTGTAAGGCCAGAAGGGACCATTCGATCATCTACTCTGAGCTCCCATGTAGTACAGCCACTTACATTTCATGCAGTTACCTCTATATTGAGCGCAATAACTTGAGTTTCACTAAAGCATATCTTCCAGAAAGGCAGCCAGTTTTGATCTGAAGACCGCAAGAGATGGAGACTCCACCACTTCCGTTGATAGATTTTCCAGTGGTTAGAAATGTGTGCCTTAATTTGAATTTGTCTGGCTTCAGCTTCCAGCCACTTGTGCTTATTATGACTTTCTCTGATAGATTAAACAGCCCTTTAGCTAGTACCCAGTATTTTCTCCCCACAAAGGTATTTATACCCTGTAATCAAGTCACCTCTGAGTCTTCTTTTTGGTAAGCTAGAGAATTCAGATGTTTAAGTATCTGTCTCTAGGGCATTTTCTCCAGTCCTCAGATCAATTTGTGGCTCTTTTATGAACTCTTTCCAATGTTGCAATATCCTTTTTAAAGTGGGTACACTAGAGCTGTACATAGCATTTTAGTATCAGCCTTACCAAAGCCATGTTCAGAGGTAAAATCACCTCTTCTACACATCCACGAATCACATTAGCCCTTTAGCTAGCGCATTGCACTTGGAGGTCATGTTTTGTTGCTTGCACATTAGGACCCTGTGAAGGGCTTTACAGAACCCTCACTAGGACCAAAGGAGTGATGGAGCAGTACTGGGCGAAGAAATCCCACCCCTCATCAGCTTTAGAATATGTGCCAATTGCAGGTTCTGCTTAAAATGGGCCTCTGGCAATCAAGTGCGGGGTGGGGAAGAGAAGGAAAGGCTGTCTGCAGGAAGGAAGCCAGTACCTTCTGGACAGAGGAATCCACAGGGAAAGCCTCTGGACTGTGGGTAAGGCCCAGCACCTTTTTTCTCTCCCCTTCATTCTAGCAAGGAGGAAATCATCACACACTGCAAAGCCCTGATTGACTATCTGAATAATTGAAGCAACCCTGCACGTGGAGGGGAGCAGAAGGCTGTGACCACTTCCCAAACCAGAGACAGTGGTAGGAAGTGGTTCAGGGGAGGCTAGTCTGGGGTATCAGTTGGAGAGGATGGAAATGCCCCTCTGGGCCTGGACCCAAGGGAGAGGGAGGATCTAAGAAGGACAGTCCATAACTCGGCTGCAAGGCCCCCAGATTGCCTGACAACCTCCTCCTCTCCTCTTCCCCCCCCCACCCCAATGTTGGAGACTTTTGTGCTCTGGCCTGGTGACCAAGCCTACTGACCCCTAAGTGAAGCCTGCTACAACCCAGAAATCATTTTCAGAGTCACTGCTTTCCAGAACACAGTTCCCTATTCTGTAGGTAAAGCTTGTATTCCTTGTGCTTAGATGGATAACTTTGCATATGATTTGGGTATATTAAAAATATTTTGTTTGAATGGGCCTAACTTGCCAAGCTATCCAGATTGCTCTGCCCTGTCCTCAGCATTATTTACCATTCTCCAATCTTAGTGTCATTCACAGATTTTATCAGCAACGATTTTATATTTACTTCCAGATCACTGGTGATAGTGTTGAATAGTATTGGTACTAGTAGTGATTCCTGCGGAAACCCACTAGAAACATTGTCCCTTCCCCCACTGTCCACATTTAATGATGATTCCTCATTGACAAATGTTTTTTGAGATCTTTCAATTAGCCAGTCCATTTAACATGTGCTTTATTCATATTGTATAGTGTGTTTTTTATTATATATATTATAAATATGCACACATATATCAGCATCTATATTTGCTGTATTGTATGTGTACTTGAACTCTCAAAGAAGAAGCAGCTTTTCTTTTTTATTACTGTTTAGTTATTTACTATCCATTTCAGATTTTGTTAGGGATTTTTGAGGCTTGGGTATCCATTAAATTCTCTTGAAGGATATATCCTTCTAGATAAAGAGCGAACCCTCCATTGCCAAAGCTGTTTTGCTCTGAATGGATTGATGTTGCCCTCTTAACTGAACAAAATTTAAAAAATGCATTCGCCACCAAGAACTAGTATCATCATCTTACCCTAGCTCCATGCTAGTGCTTAGAAGGCGTGAATCATTAAATACGTATGTAATCAGCTAAATGACTGATTGATTTATCTAGTTACTGCCAAATGAGATAATTATAGCATAGTCACAATCACCCAAAATAAAGTGATTGTTTTTCAGCCCATCCCTAAGCTTTGTGTACCTATATTATTACAGAATCCCTGTTCATTATATTCTGTTGCTAGGTAGTGTCTGCTCAGAACATTTTCTGAATAACTGTGCTTATCTGAACATTTTATAATTCATACTACATTGTCTCCAGTGTTCCAAGGGATATACCTGGCATTCCTTTCTCTTAATACTTCAGTTACTTTCCTGTTTAGGTATTCCACACAAAGCTCCATGAGTGAATTGAAATTCTGGCTCTTCAGCCAGCCTGATTGTGCATTCTGCAAGAGCAAGGACCCTCACTCCACTTCAAAAAAACACTTCACATTTTTCATTATGCCCTAACACTGCATGCAGCCAAAAAGAGAGAACCACCTCGTAAAATAGTGGACAGCAATTATGCCTGTTAAGCAACCATCAAAGTCTATGAGATATCAAAAATCCATTTCAAAGTCTAAAATTAAATCTCAAGCAAATAATGTGTATTGTTAGCAGTGACAATGTTACAGTTTTGTTGATTACTACCAGCCATGGATACATTTTGAGTTTTGTGATATAGTTTTGTGATGTAGTTTTGTGTAAATATAGTAAAGGATACCTTAACTGTTCTAGAATATTTATTCGTTGCCTCATAGACAACCCTTATACAGTGCTAAGGCTGTTTATGATATGCACATTTTACAAACAAAGTAAAATGTGTGTCTATTTGCCTTGATAGTTTACAGACCAACAATAGATACAGTAACTCCTTGCTTAATGTTGTAGTTATGTTCCTGAAAAATGCTACTGTAAGCAAAATGATGTTAAGCGAATCCAATTTACCCATACAAATCAATGTAAATGGTAGGGGAGGAGGTAGGTTCCAGGAAAATATGTATATATACTTCACACAGTATAAGTTTTACAAAACAAGCAATGATGATTGTGAGGCTTCGTTGAGGTGGTGGAGTCAGAGGGTGGAAGACGGTGGGATATTTCCCAGGGAATGTCTTACTGCTAAATGATAAACTAGCACTCGGCTGAGCCCTCAAGGGTTCACTCGTAATCCTTGAGGGCTAACGTTGTTAATGTAGCCTCATGCTCTACAAGGCAGCACGAATGGAGGGAGGAGACGCAATATACGCATGACAGTGACTGCAAACATTCCCTGTGGAAACTGACTATGATGATGCTTTCCCACTGGAGCGCATCACTCTGTCACACACACACCACATCATGTGTATGTGTGTGTGTGTGAGAGAGAGAGAGACATGCATTGCCTCTTTAAGTATACTGAACACACTCAAATTACATTGCCCTTTTAAGTAGATTAGCAAGTTGAGAAAGCAGCTGCTTCCAGCAAGCTCCCTCCACCCTGAGCGTTGTTGTGTTCCCCTCCCCACTCCCTCCCGCCGCTCTGTGGAGATGGGATACAGGAACCGGGGGAGGGGAACACCCTAACAGCCGCATTCCTCTTCTCTCCCATTCCCTGCACAGCAAACAGGAGGCTCCTGGGAAAAGCTCCAAGGCTGAGGCAGGAGCAACACATAGCAGTTAGGGGAGGGACAGCTAAACTGCCCAACAACTGATAGCCTGCTGGGTGGCTGTCTCTTAAGGGAGCTGATGGGGGGGCTGTTGGCCAACCCTGGTTCAAAGTCCCCACCACTATCTCTAAGGGGCTGCTGTTCCTGGTAAGCAGCGGCCAAAGCAAGCGGCTGCCCAAACAACGTTATAAGGGTGCATTGCACAACTTTAAACGAGCATGTTCTCTAAGAGACCAGTGACGTAACAACAAAACAACGTTAACCGGGAAGACATTAAATAAGGAGTTACTGTATTGTACGAAGTCATGAAGTTACAGTCAGAGAACCGGGGAAATACACTTCCAATAACATGCGATATAAATACACCTTTGAAGAAAGCATTTATCTTGACTACATAAAATAAGAGCATATGCTCTATTTAGCACTATTAAAATCCATAGAGTGCTACATTGCTCTGAATTAGCATTCAGTACTTTGTAATAAAACTTGTCTACTTTTTCTGGTCAGCTTTAGAAAAAAGATTATATTTCATCCACATTTTCATTTTAATCAATATTTTCTTTTTTTAATTGGAAAAACCTGAAACCAAATCCCATTTTTATTAAATCAAAACCAGTTTTTGAAAACCTAATTTATTTTCTGGTTTTCAATATTTTCCTTAATTTTCATGGTAGATTTGAATAATTATATTTTTTTTAAAAAAAATCAGAAATCCCCCTCTCTCTCCAAATTGAGTTTTCAACTGTCTAGGCAATGTCTGTTTAATGGATAGTTTTAATTTTATCTCCTTTAAATAATTTAAACGTGTCTTTAAACGTGATTCTGAAACCTCTGTCATTGAGATTCCATGAAGGAACATATGTACATGTACACAAATTGTCCTGGATTTTGTCAAACTGTAGACAAAAGAGTTAGTCACTGTTGAGTATGTGACAGTACAGAAAAAAGAAGGCATTGGCAAGCATTTTTTTATTTAACTCAGGTTTTCTTCTGAAAATGTCACGTTAAAGTGAAGCTTTTCTTCCTGTGTTTTAGTAATTGCATCAACCAGATATGGCTTTCTTGTTAGCTGGCTTGCAAGGAATTTGAAAGGGCAAGAAACTTAGACATTTACGGTAGGGTGATGTGTAAGCTTGTACATACTCCACATAAAGTATCTGAATCTCAGCTAAGATACAAATTGCATAATGTTCTGTCTTCGTAGTCTAAAAGTCAGATGGTTCAAGAACACTTTTATGCTGGGTTTGAAGAATCTTCTTTAGATATACCAATTAGAGAGCTATAGATAGGGGAGAGGGAATGGGTAGAGTAAAGGGAAAAATCATCCAGCAACTAAAGATTAGTTCTTGTGGTGGAGAAATGACTTAATGGTTTCAAAAATTACTTTCCTTTCCTGAAGCTCCAGTTGGTTTCTTGTCTCTTCATCAAAAAAGAACACCCACAACCCCTGAACTCGCAAAACTGCATTGTGAAGCACTTAGGTTGTGACACACCAAACTTGCCTGACACAAAAGCAATATTAAGCCACCTAACAGTAAATGCAATCTACTTATCCACCTTAAAACACATAGTAACATAGTAACATTATATTAAGAGAAGATAGTTTGGTTAAGGGATGATGGATGGCTGTGTTGGTTTATAGTCTGTTCTATATGGTAGTTGGGAAGTGTGTGGGTGAAGAAGAGGATATACATTGGCTTACCTCTTATTTTTCTTGCTTTGGTGGATTTGGGGAAGGTCTGTGGTTTGTGTTCTGACCCTAACTGTTTCACAACAAAGTCCTTACATTAATTTCCTATTTTTTTTAATGTTTAAGAGGAAGTGGAAGGTTTGGAAAAATTGGTGGGGGATAGCTGCTGCACATGAACACTTTCTTGCTGCTCATTCCATCAAAAACCTTCTGTATTGCAATATGAAGTGTGACAGAAAAGTGTAGATGCTGATGTAGAACATTTTATTTGCATGATAAGGCTTTCATTTGCATGACAGAAGATTTTATCCAAAAAATTGCATCCATCAGCAATCCTTGGCACACAAATTTTTAGCTATGAAGAATAATGGCAAAAAGTTATCTAAAATCTCTCTCTTTTCCAAAAACAATAAATAAACATTGTATCAGATCTACTCAGTTTGCACTGCTCTACCGGATTCTGTGTAGCTAGACAATTTTTTCTAAAAGATATCCATCAACAATGAAAGGTCAAACTGCCAAGGACAAATTTCAGTCAAAGCTCAATTTCAGAGACTTGCACAAACGACTTCACAAAAAAAGAAATCAATGTGCATAAAAACTGACAGTGAAATTTCACTTACTTTTAGAAACAATCACACATTTATGCCTTATTGTAAGTCTATTTTAAGACACAACTATTACATATGGTGTTGCCAGGTACTCTGTGTGTGTGTATATTATGACAATATATAAATAGGTATATGCTGACATTTCCAAAAGTGACTATTGAGTCTAGTGCCTCCATTTTGGGGAGCAGTACGGCGCCAGAAAGGCCCCATCCCTCAGGCACTTCCAAACATGATCCTGGGAGAAGGACAGTATAATACACTAAAAACATAAGAAAGGCCATACTGGGTCAGACCAAAGGTTCATCCAGCCCAGTATCCTGTCTACTGATAGTGACGAATGCCAGGTGTCCTGGAGTGAGTGAACCTAACAGGTAAGGATCAAGTGATCTCTCTCCTGCCATCCATCACCCTCCTCTGACAAACAGAGGTTAGGAACACCATTCATTACCCATCCTGGCTAATAGCCATTAATGGACTCAACCTCCATGAATTTAACCAGTTCTCTTTAAACCCTGTTATAGTCCTAGCCTTCACAACCTCCTCTGGCAAGGAGTTCCACAAGTTGAGTGGCACTGTGTGAAGAAGAATTCCTTTTATTTGTTTTTAACCCTGCTGCCCATTAATTTCATTTGGTGCCCCCTAGTTCTTATATTATGGGAAAAAGTAAATAACTTTTCCTTATTCACTTTCTGCACATCACTCACGATTTTATATATCTCTATAATATCCCCCCTTAGTCTCCTCTTTTCCAAGCTGAAAAGTCCTAGCCCCTTTAATCTCTCCTCAACTGGAACCTGTTCCAAACCCCTAATTATTTTAGTTGCCCATCTCTGAACCTTTTCTAATGCCAGTATATCTTTTTTTGAGATGCGACCACATCTGTACGCAGTATTCAAGATGTGAGCTTACCATGGATTTATATAAGGGCAATAAGATGTTTTCCATCTTATTCTCTGTCCCTTTCCTAACATCCCGTTTGCTTTTTTGACTACCGCTATGCACTGCATGGACGTTTTCAGAGAACTATCCATGATGATTCCAAGAACTTTTTCCTGATTAGCTGTAGCTAAATTACCCCCCCCCCCATCTTATTGTATGTATAGTTGGGGTTATTTTTCCAATATGCATTACTTTACATTTATCCACATTAAATTTCATTTGCCATTTTGTTGCCCAGTCACTTAGTTTTGTGAGATCTTTTTGAAGTTCTTCACAGTCTGCTTTGGTCTTCACTATCTTGAGCAGTTTGGTATCATCTGCAAACTTTGCCACCTTAGTGTTTACACCTTTCTCCAAATCATGTATGAATAAGTTGAATAGGATTGGTCCTAGGACTGACCGTTGGGGAGCACTACTAGTTATCCCTCTTCATTCTGAAAATGTACGATTTATTCTTACCCTTTTTTTCCTTGTCTTTTAGTCAGTTCTCAATCCATGAAAGGATTTTCTCTCTTATACCATGATAACTTATAAAGGAAGCTTCAGCAGTGCCAGGCAGGGAGAGGTAGAAAGAGGCCAATTCCTGGAGCAATGATACTCTGCAGCAACAGGAGAGGAAACCTCTGTTGTGAGACCTGGCTGTGAGTCTTCCTCAACTACTCATAGATACTTCTCAAGAAAGGGGATGCATCATGAGCGAGGGCTCAAGAAGGTTGCAGGCATTGACCCTTGACAGTAGGATTTTGAAGTAAAGGCTTTATATTCACTCTGATCACACCCACAACTGAGAGGCAGTGGTAATAGGAAGTAGTCCAGGGGAGGGTGTCAAAGATAGGGAGGGTGGATCCAGGTCCCTCTACCCACTTTGTAGCTGTGACTTGTAGCCCAAGGGGCTAGAGACTACCATCACTGACGCTAGTCCAGCTAAGCTCTCCACCAGAATGCTGGGACATCTTGAACTGATCAAAAGGTGGAAGTTGGAGGCCCAGACCACTAGGCCTATCCGCCAAATATCCACCCCTCTGGGCATGCACGTGCATGCGTGCGCACACACACACACTTTATTCTTAATGTTATATCTGGAATTAAAGTAAACATGCCAACCTATATACAGCAAGTCACATTTTCCGTACTTCTTAAGAACATAAGAATGGCCATACTTACTCAGACCAATAGTCCATCTAGCCCAGTATTCTGTCTTTTGACAGTGGCCAGTGTCAGATGCCTCAGAATGAACAGAACAGGCAATCATCAAGTGATCCATCCTGTGTCATCCATTCCCAGCTTCTGGCTAACAGAGACCAGGGATATTCAGAGCATGGTGGCAAACGCCTGACTGCCCTCTAAGAGCCATTGATGAACATCCTCCATGAACTTATCTAGTTCTCTATTCTGTTATAATTTTGACCTTTACAACATCCCATGGCAATGAGTTCCACAGGTTGACAGTGTGTTCTATGAAGTGCTTCCTTTTGTTTCTTTTAAACCTGCTGCTTGTTAATTTAATTGGTTGACTCCTAGTTCTTGTGTTATTTGAAGGAGTAAATAATATTTCCTCCTTCTCCCCAACTACTTTGTTCACACATTATTTGAGCAGAATTTAAGTTTTGGAGGCCTGGTCTTTATTTACTTCTCTTCAAAGAAGCAATCACAGCTATAATACTATAAAAATAAATAATAGAAAATCAGTCTGTTTTCCTATACTAATGACATGATTTAAATAATTGCATAAAAATGTACTCTATTTAGTATTTTTGTGAATAGTGGAATTTGCCTGTGTAAAGGCACAAGCACATTATTGTTTTAGAAAAGAAAGGGTAGGCATTGTTTAAGTGCTCATGAGATTAAATGTGCATTTAAAAGAGATGAGCCTTAGCCCAACAAGTGTTTTTGTTTTCCTTGTTCCTGATATTTTCTTAATTCTGGAGTTCAGCAAAGTATGAATGAAATAAGGCCCGCAATTGTGTTTCTTATTGCACTGTTAAATAATAGTTTAGTTTCTTCTTATTCAAATTGCTGTCTGAATTATAAACTGTATCCTGTGCTGGAGAAATATGGATTCTGCTAATTAACATAGAGTTAGAGATAAGCCAGTTTGAAAAAAACCAAAACCTATTTAACAAGAGAGGAAGGTAATTAATCTAATGTGAAAATGTTAAGAGCAGAAAAGCAGCAATGAACACCATATGTGCAAAGTTCAAGTTCAGGATTGAAATGAGAAAGATTTGTTGGAAGAGTTATGAGCAAGGATCTAGCTTTTATACGTCATCAAATACATTGTGAATCTTCTTATTCTGGAAGACAGATAGCTTGAAGACTGAAGCAGTGAATAACCCCTATCTGCATGAATGAGACTTTGCAGGACTGTACCCTAGCAACTACCAGATGATCTAATATCAAGGGTAGTCGGCAACATGGAACAGCTTGCTAGCAACTAAGCTCTAATGATTTGTAATGTGCGGGATATGATTATTAATTTGAAAATAAAAGGCACTGTCATGTCTGTTTGTGAAAGTAAAGAGCAATGATAGCATCAGGCACTGCAAAATTTCCTGGCTGTTACAACAGTACCTCTGTCAAATAGACCCAAAGGGCCTAATCCTGCAATTATTACTAAGACAAAACTCTCAAGTAAGTTAAACTGCCACTCAAGTGAAGTCAGTAGGAGTGGGTTATATGTAGTTATATACATCTAGGGAGGCTGCTGTTACTACTTCTGTTGACTGCACATTTAAATGGATAGGAGTCTCCATGCCTGTTTGCTGTGGGGTTCTGGTGTAAATCAAGATCAACACACACTGCTCTTTACAGGACTGATGCTAGACTTTTTGCTGCCTGAGGGCATGTCTACACTTGCCATTTAAAGCAGAAAAACTCCCTTTTTTTGCACAAAAAGCATAGGAGCGTCTACACTTGCCAATGACTTTTTGTGGTGAAACTCAGAAGTTTTACTGCAAAAAGAAAACCACCTCCTCAAGAGGCAGACAGCTCTTACAGGTGATGCTTTTGCGGTGATGTGCAAGTGAAGACATGTTCTTCCTGTTTACACAGCTTTTAGTCTCCGGAGGATACCCACAGTGTCTAAGTGACCATTCTGGCCAGCACCTCTGCTGCTCTGTTGCCACGTAAACAGACATCCATCCCTCCTCCATAAAGCCCCAGGAACTTTGAAACGCCCCTTCCTGTTTTCTCGTCATGTGCTCGCTTATCATCTGGCCTGGTGACAATGGCTGCTCCACGGAGCAAACGATCCGCTGCTTGCAGCAATGCTGAGCTACTGAAACTGATCAGTATCTGGGGAGAGGAGGCTGTGTAGGGACCCAGGATGCCCTGTGATCGGCCCATACCGCCATCCCACAAGACCTATCGTCAAAATGCCCTGCACATTGGGATAAGCTGCTCTTATGGCAATGGAAATGCTGCTAATGTAAATACACTCTGATGCCTGAGGAATTAAGTGAGAACCCAGATCAGTGCTTTACTTTCCCCGGTTCCCTATCATCGGTGAAACTTACAGTGCAAAAACTCTGCAAGTGTAGACATATCTTATGTACACCTTCAATCCACAGCAAGATTCCCTGGTTGGTGAAGGGGGCAGTTGGAGCTCTGGCTGTTTCTGCTGGTGCATATGTATATATGGGGGCAGTAGCAAACTTAGTGGCAGATCCCCGGCAGTGGCAGCTATTGCTGTTTCTGGCTAATGGCAGTGGTAGCAGCTGAGAGTTCGGTACCCTACATACCCTCCTATGTGCCCTCTTCCTAAAGCTGGCCCTATCTCTCACTCTATTATATTTGTTTTTCCATTGCTTCTGTTTTCATGCATTTCAGTTAAAATCGTGGAAAGTACATTTTACTCCATATTTATAGAAAGCAAGAGTTTTGCCTTCATAGGGATCTCAGATTTATTTCCAGGAAAACATTATGAGTTTGTACTACCACTGTGGTGTTAATGGCTGTGGCAGGGGTCAGCTACCTTTGGCACGCAGTCCACCAGTTCGCCGCTCCAGTCCAATGGAACCTGTGGGAAGTGGTGCCCAACACATCCCTTGGTCCACACTGCTTCCTTCAGTCCCCATTGGCCTGTAGCAGCGAACCAGGGCCATTGGGAGCTGCGATTGGCCGAACCTGCAGATGCAGCAGGTAAAGAAACCATCCCAACCCACCAGGGGCTTACACTGGCAGGCCACATGCCAAAGGTTGCTGATCCCTGGGCTATGGGAAGATACTTGTATAATCAAAGGGCAGGGAAATCTCCATTAATCAGCACTACTGTGTGCTGAAATGACATGCTTTAATTCCCTTTGCTTTACTAAACATTTTAAACACATGCATATTACAAAGTCATCATCATCAGTTAATATTAGGTGCACTTATTTACAGCCAATTAATAAAGTCTATCTAGAGTTGTTCTAATAAATAAGAGTTTTGAAGGGATAAAGACCTTCATACTTCAGGACCAACCTTTAACTACTGAGGATTCAGAGAGAAATTAACCTCCGGATAGTTTCTCTCTTTCTTGCCTACTGCGGGTTTTCTTGCACCTTTTGTGAAGCATCTTCTACTGGCCATGGTTAGTGACAAGATACTGAACTTGATGAAGCACCATAAGAACATAAGAATGGCAATACTGGATCAGACTAAAGGTCCATCTAGCACAGTATCCTGTCTTCAGATAATGGCCAATGCTAGGTGCCCCAGAGGGAACAGAACGGGTAATCATCAAGTGATCCATCTGTTGCCCATTCCCAGCTTTTGGCAAAGAAAGGATAGGGATACCAGCCCTGCCCATCCTGGCTAATAGCCATTGATGGACTTATACTCCATGAATTTATTTAATTCTTTTTTGAACACTGTTATAGTCTTGGCCTTCACAACATCCTCAGAGAAGGAGTTCCACAGATTTTGCATTGTGTGAAAAAATATTTTCCTTTGTTTTAAAGCTGATGCCTATTAGTTTCATTCGGTGACCCCTAGTTCTTGTGTTTTGAGAAGGAGTAAATAACACTTCCTTATTTACTTTCTGTGCACCAGTCATGATTTTATAGACTTCTATCATATCCCCCTTTAGCTGTCTCTTTTCCAAGCTGAATCATTTTTGTTGCCCTTTTATGAACCTTTTCCAATTCCAATATATCTTTTTTGAGATGAGGCAACCACATCTGCACTCAGTATTCAAGATGTGAATGTACCACGGATTTATATAGCGGCAAGATGATATTTTCTGTCTTTTTATCTATCCCTTTCATAATGATTCCCAACATTCTGTTTGCTTTTTTGATTGCTGCTGCCCATTGAGTGGATATTTTCAGAAAACTATCCACAATGGCTCCAAGATCTCTTTCTTGAGTGATAACAGCTAATTTAGACCCTATCATTTCATATATATAGTTGAGATTATGTTTTCCAATGTTTATGACTTTGCATTTCAGCCTTGAATTTCATCTGTCATTTTGTTGCCCAGCCATCCAGTTTTGTGAGATCCTTTTGTAGCTCTTTTGTAGCTCTGCTTGGGAGGTAAATATCTTGAGTAGTTTTGTATCATCTGGAAATTTTGCCACCTCACCATTTACCCTTTTTTCCAATTCATTTATGAATATGTTGAGTATGTTCCAGTACAGGCCCCTTGGGGACACCATTGCATACCTCTCTAGATTCTTAAAACTGACCATTTATTTCAATCCTTTGTTTCCTATCTTGTAACCAGTTACCAATCCATGAGAGAACTTTCCATCTTATCCCATGACTGCTTACTTTGCTTATTAGCCTTTGGTGAGGAACTTTGTCAAAGGATTTCTGAAAGTCTAATACACAGTATCCACTGAATCCCCCTTCTCACATGCTTGCTGATCCCCTCAAAAAATTCTGGTACATTGGTGAGGCATGATTTCCCTTTACAAAAAACATGTTGACCCTTCCCCAACAAATTAAGTTCATCTGTGTGTCTGACAATTCTGTTCTTTACTATAGTTTCAACCTATTTGCCTGATATTGAAGTCAGGCTTACCGGCCTATAATTTCCAGGATCAACTGTGGAGCCCTTTTTAAAAGTTGGCATCACATTAGCTATCATCCAGTCAGTTGGTACAGAAGCTGATATAATTGAGAGGTTAAAAACCACAGTTAGTAGGTCTACATTTCACATTTGAGTTGCGTCAGAACTCTTGGGTTCATACAATCTGGTCCTGGTGATTTATTACTGTTTAGTTGATCAATTTGTTCCAAAACCTCCTCTAATGACACCTCAATTTGGGACAGTTCCTTAGATTTATCCCCTAAAAAGAAAAGCCCAGGTTTGGGAATCTCTCTCACATCCTCAGCCGTGAAGATCAATGCAAAGAATTAATTTAGTTTCTCCATTATGGCCTTATGATCCTGGAGTGCTCCTTTAGCATCTCAATTGTCCAGTGGCCACACCAGTTGTTTAGCAAGCTTCCTGCTTCTGATGTACTTAAAAAAATTGCTGCTATTTTTTGAGTCCTTTGGCTAGCTGTTATTCAAATTCTTTTTTGGTCTTCCTAATTATATTTTTACACTTCACTTGCCAGAGTTTGTACTCCTTTCTATTTTCCTCACTAGGATTTAACTTTCACTTTTTAAAGCTTTTTTGTTTCTCATTGCTTCTTTTACTTTGTTGTTTAACTATGATGGCACTTTTCTGGTTCTCTTATTATGTTTTTTTAATTTGGGGTATGCATTTTATGTTGAGTCTCTATTTTGATGTCTTTAGAAAGATTCCATGCAGTTTGCAGGCATTTCACTTTTGGCCCTGTACCTTTTAATTCCTGTTTAACTAACTTTCTCATTTTTTGTAGTCCCCCTTTCTGAAATTAAATGCTACAGTGTTGGGCTGCTTTGGTGTTTTCCCTGCCACGGGGATGTTAAACTTAATTATATTATGCTCACTATTACCAAGTGGTCCAGCTATATTCACCTCTTAGACCAAATCCTGTGCTCCACTTAGGACTACATCAAGAATTGCCTCTCCTCTTGTGGGTTCCAGTACTATCTGCTTCAAGAAGTAACCATGGCAATTCCCATGTTCTAGTGATTTGCTTTATCAGTAGTCGGTGTCCTATCTTAGTAAAAGAAGACCACTTCTGTATCTAGGCAGAATTTATTGCAATAGGGCAGATTTTTTTTCATTATTTATTTAAAATCAGACCTTTCCAAGTTAAAATGTGTCTCAGCTAGAGTTTGGGATGGATGTGTACTAGATAGGATAGACGGTAAAGTATAATTATAAATAAAAAGGTGAAGGTGTTGGCTTTTTAAAAAAACAACTCTTTGAAGACTAAGTTAATTATGTTCTTTGAAAACTAAAATAACTATTACTATTATTTGTATTACTGCAGCACCTAGAAGCTCTAGCCAGGGGCCAGGACTCCATTTTGCTAGGCACTGTTGTCTACATTTTAGTACTAATTCATTATGGTACACAAAAGTCATTTGTAACATTTTAATTATAATTATATCAAAGTCGAAATCAAAGTATGTCTCATGCACTAAGAAATCTTTGCAATCTGTAATAATAGAAAATTAGATACATTTTTTTCAAGTATCTAATCATAGGATGAGTTTTCTGGTAACATTTTACTTTATTTGAACTATGCCTTAAAGTGGTGGTAAGTTCTAATTGATTTTTCACACTTCAGTGCATTCAGCTTTTGCAAATATTTTTGGTCACTCTAAATGTGTACCAAATGCAGATTTAATTTCAATGTAGTAAAACAGTTACTGTGCATAGAATTCTAATATGATATTTAAAACAGCTGAAGCTGAAATAAGACATGCAGTGTATTTATTTCATGGTTATTAAGCTTCAACATATACATCCCTGGTGATCACCTGGAGTTCAAATCATCTACTAAACTTGAATTGTCAGGCTCGATTCTGCTATTCTGTGCAATAACTTTGTTTTTTCAAGTAGCCTCACTAAAATCAGTGAGACTTCCTGAGGAGTAAGACCTTGATCCTGAACACATTTACCGATGTGTTTTAGTTTAAGAATGGGAGTTCTCACTGGGGTCACTTGGAGTACTCCCATCCTTAAAATTAAGCATGTGTATAAGTGTTTGCTGAATTGGGTTTAATCTGAATCAAAGTGGCAAAATTTGGCCCATAGCCCATACTTAGAAGATGATTTAAAATAAGTATTTTTAAACCTCTGTAGATGTGCTGTGTCTAGGCAATTGTTTCTTATTTTTAGCCTTATGATATATCTTACTAGCATTTGCAATGGGACACATATTAAATATCATGCATAAGCAGATTTCTTTGTAACCTAGATACTATAGCAATTGGCACACTATAAATGCCGAAGACTGATTCTTTTACTCAAGTCTTATGTTGTAACTATGAATTGTAGGAGAATAAACAGCAGATGATGCCTTTTATTTATACCTCATTTACTTGCTTAGAGATGTGTGTTTAAGAAATGAGATCCAGAATTACACATCCTAGCATGTGCTGAAAGGCACAAGTTGATGTGGCCCAGCAGATAGTATATCCAACTGACACACTGTGATTGTGGAGCTTCTATTTCCCCAAGCCAGCAGTATCATCAAGGAGCCTTCAGTCTTTAGACAGAGGCTAAAGCAAACATCATTCCTGGACTCCTCCCCATTCCATCCTCCTCCAGTGACAAATTCAAGCAGTGGCATTAATCTCAGCTGAGTGTCCTGCATTTAAAGCTGTCAGGCAAGGATTGTAAGTGTGGATTAAAAGCTGAGAAAAAATGTAGAGAAATACAAGAGAGGGTGTGAGGAAAGGTGAGAGTGTCTGGAATGATGGTGTGAGTGTGATGCCTTTGCACATTCATTTAGCCCACACATGGGATTCAGCAGTCTTACCAGAACTGGATGGGCAACTTGGAACCCACACTTTAGAGTCTGGGACCTCCCTACTGCAGAAAAAGTTTGATTAAGAAGGCAGCCCCAGCTGTGCTTTATCTTGTGGAAGTCCAGCCTGTATGTGAATTGATGCCCAATCCCAGAGCACCCCTGCAAGACCCTCCACAAAGTGTCATTAATCTGACAGCCACCTAAGGAGGTGTCGGAATATGCCATCAGTACATTCTGCTGCTCTGGAAAACTGGGAAGTATCATGATCATCAGGACCTGGGAGGGGAAGGGAGCAAACAGGAGTTAAAAGAGCCGGGGATAGAATATTTGTAATGAAGAGTGGTTAATAATAGAATACCCTTGGACTATTTTCAAAAAACATTTACAATTTTATAATGACACTATTGTACACTTTTAAAGCTCTGTTCAATCAATGAGTTTTTGCTCTGGAAAGTATAACCCCTTTATTTATGACTGTGTCACAGTCAACACTGCTCTACAGCCAAAATGCTTCTGAAATAAATGTAGTCAACCTTTACTAATTCTGGGTCACTGAGAATGAAAATGATGCTTAAAATTGTTGATTGGCTCTAGTTTTCAAGATATGCTATTGAGTCAGTATATACGACCCTTGACATGGGAATGGCGGAGGATAAGTGAGTTATAAAGGGAAGGGATCTCAATTTAAACCAGAAATGACTAAAATATATCTTTGACTGGATCTATGAATAAATCTATGACTGGGTTTGGACAGTACTTGCTTTTTAGGCAAAACAATGAATGATGCAATCTGAAGCTGGTATTGCGTCATACATGATATGAATTGCATCATGTTGTTCCTAGAAGTCATGGATGATGCAATCATAACGAAACTTACATCACTCTGCTGAACAAATTGTCCTATATCAGCTCTAGAAATCATACAGTGTCGTGCTCTCTTATTTGTTTGATTTTGCAAAGGGACACATTTCTGTTTAGCCAAAGTGAGCAGAGATGCCTCATACTTGTGTGAGCAGTGCAGATAACTTCTGCTATGTTTGTGGTGAAGTGACTTTTGCATCACAAAAGCGCAGTATAACCACTATGGTTAAGAAAGCCTGTCACCTTTATTTTGGCTGCAAAATTGGAGATCAGGACAAAAGGTGGGCCCCACACATATGCTGCAACACTTGTGCAACAAATCTTCACCAGTGGTTGAACAGGAAAAGGAAATCTATGCCTTTTGCAGTGCCAATGATTTGGAGAGAGCCAACAGATCATACCAGCAATTGTTACTTCTGCATGGTGCCTCCAGTTGGGAAAGGTGTGTCAAAGAAGAAAAAGTGGACTGTGCATTATCCAAACATTCCATCAGCTATACGCTCAATACCCCACGGAGAAGGACTGCCGGTTTCTGATGCACCAGAATCATTCTCACTTGAGTCAGACGAGGAAGAGGATGAAACTTCTGGTCCTCAACCATCAGTGTCACAGGACCCACATTTTCTCCCATCCTCCTCTGAACCATACTCATAACACAAGCTGAACTGAATGACCTTGTCAGGGATTTGGAACTACCCAAGAGTAAGGCAGAGCTGTTGGGCTCCAGACTACAGCAGTGGAATCTTCTGGCAGGTGATGTTAGGGTTTCCATGTTCCGTGACCGTCAAAAGGATCTTGTCCCATTCTTCTTCATGGACGATGATCTTGTAGCCTGCAACAACATCGATGGTGTGATGGCAGCCCTCAACATCGTTCACGATCCAGATGAGTGGAGACTCTTCATTGATTCATCGAAGACGAGTCTTAAAGCTGTTTTGCTGCATAATGGCAATGTTTTGCCATCAATTTCAGTTGGTCATGCAGTCCATATGAAGGAAACCTATGACAACATGAAACAACTTTTGAGGTGCATAAACTATGACCAACATCAGTGGCAGCTCTGTGGCGATTTAAAGGTTGTTGCTCTCTCGCTTGGTCTGCAGACTGGATACACAAAGTACTGCCGTTTTCTCTGCGAATGGGATAGTCGTGCAAGAGATTCCCACTACATCAAGAAAGACTGGCCACTCCGACAGTCATTGGAGCCTGGGAGGAAAAGTTTTCAGCATCCACCACTTGTTGAATCAAGGAAGATTTTGTTACCACCTTTACACATCAAGCTGGGTCTGATGAAGAACTTTGTCAAGGCCATTGACAAAACACAAGCAGCTTTCAAGTACCTCCGTGGAAAATTTCCAAGGTGAAGTGAAGCTAAGATAAAGGAAGGTGTCTTTGTTGGTCCTCAGATTTGTGAACTTCTTCGAGATGATGCATTTGACCATGCACTGTGTGGCAAGGAAAAGACGGCATGGAAAGCCTTCCAGTCAGTGGCAATACATTTTCTCGAAAACAACAAGGCAGACAACTCCAGGTTGTTGGTGGAAAACCTCCTCAAGGCATACAAAAGCCTTGGTTGCAACATGTCACTAAAGATACATTTTTTGCACTCTCATCTAGATTTTTTTCCACCGAACTGTGGAGCAGTGAGCGACGAGCACGGCGAGCGATTTCACCGGGACATTGCAACAATGGAGAAATGCTATCAGGGCAAATGGAGCCCATCAATGCTTGCAGACTATTGCTGGACAGTGACAAGAGATGGTCCATTTAATGAATACAAGAGACAAGCCAAGAAGAGCCGAGTAGACACTGAATAGGACTAAACTATGTACATAATAGTTTTTTGCCTTTTGTTTCATAATACATTTTATTAATATAACCCTTTTGCTGATTTTTAAAGTGTTACGTAAACAGGATAGGTGAAATATTATCATGTAAAGCAACCATAAACACATGAAAAGACCTAGGTTTACAATTTATGATTAAAACTCTACTATCTACACAATATACATAGACATAAAATGTAAATACTTAAATATCTTAAAACCAGTAGCCAATCAGTTGTTTTAATTGTCATATTTGAATTCAGCACATCAAAATACATAATAAATATCGCATTTTTTCTCTGAAGCAGACGACTTCTAAAAAATTGTAGACCAGTGCAACATATGACCAATGTTAAAGTTACACTCAACACTCAAAAGTTCAGGGTGCTCATGGTAACCTTATCTTGTCTACATGGCATATACAGGGTCAGATCTGTAACTGATGAAAAATGAAGCTTGAGCTGTTTTACACCTGTTAAGAATCTGGACCTGTACAGTTAGCTGAGCTGCATCTGGACAGCTATCACTGAGGTTATTTGGAAAGTAGGAGGAGGTGCGTATTTAAAAAGAGAGAAATGTAAGGGAAACTACAGACATTTGAGCACTGTCCAAACTAAAACATTATTATTATTATTATTATTTTATTATTTGTTTTACTGTAGTCACTTGGAGTCCTAGTCATGTTCCAGGATCCCATTGTGTGTGAGCTAATTCAAGTTAATTAGAAATGAGTTAACTGGAATTAATAAACTCAAATATAGAGAAATCCATGGAGATAAGGTTGTGGAAGAAGAAGCAGAGAAAGTATGAGGTGCAGCCATAAAACTCTGAGGAAATGAAGCTTTAACTTTATGAAAGGGCTAACCCTCTTCATTTTCCTTTGGGTCACCCATCATCCCTGGTGGCATCTATAGCTCTGTGAGGAGAAATGCCATACTTGCCCACCTCCTCTCAATGTACTCCCCACTCCTCAGGGAAGAGATGGAAGAGAGCAACAGTATTGTATCTCTAAACTTTAAAATTCATCATACACTTGCAGAAAAACTGGTTATTCAGTCATTTCTTGCTCGGTTCTTATAGTTTTGAAAGCTTTAGGAGACTGGATCTGAACAAGAAGTTAGTTACCCAGAGAATGTTAGCTTGTAAAGTTGAGTAATTATTGGATTGTGCACACATGAAGACTCAAGGCCAGCATATCAAAAGAGTTTAACACATGCATTCCATTCAGTTCCCTGAATAAGAATCCAGATTTCCAAATTTAGCAGCTTGCTTGAACACTTCTTGATAATCTGATCATTTTATTGAGATGCCTAACTGGAAACTAAGCTCTTCTGAAACTTGAGATTTTATATCTATTTTTCCAACAAAAAGGTATATTTTTTCATCCTTGGTTCATACCAGTAATATAAAAAATAGTGAACAGAGTTTTCCAAATTTAATTTAAAAATGCCTTTGAGATGAAAACTAGAGGTAGAAAACTTTAGTCTGAAAAGGAGAATTTTTCAGAAAGTAATGAGCAAGTAAAAACAGAAGAACATATCTTTGAAAACAAATGAATAAAACAAACCCAAAGTTTCTAGAGGCAAGCTGGCTTTGTAAAATGAAGTTTCAAAAAATGAAAATGAGAAGACTTTCAGAATATAAAAATCCTCTCATTTTTTTATACTCACTTGACAAGTATGTACTACCAAATTAACCTCAGTTTTTTTCCAAAATATTCTCCTCTGCCTAGATATCAAATGTCAGCAGATGTCTGCCTAGGCAGAAAGAGGTGGTCTTATCTTTGAGGAAGTCATAATTAGCAGGACATCAAAATTGTCATTTTCTAAGCCTAATCAGTGCCTTACCATATATCTGGAGAAAACATAATATTAACTATGGGGCTGTTAGCACAACTCAATGAAACATAAATGTATGCTTATTTGTTTGTTTAAATTGTTTTAATTCAATGTTGCTTACATGATTTTTGTATCATGTCCAATATATTGCAATAGCTGCAAGATCCTACATTCTTTTCCAGGTCTTGTTCCTGGGAGGAAATCCCACTTCTTGAGAGGAAGCCACAGGAAAGCCAGCTGGCATCTGGACTGGGAGAGACTAGCCAAAACAACAAAAATCCAGAAAAACAAATCATTTTGACTGCAAAGTGAGATATTACATTAACACTGTAGTAGTATGATGCTGTCTGAACTTGCAGCTAAAACAGTCTTGACCCACTGGGATTGTATATAGAAAAAAAACATATGAGAATGTAAAGTGGAGATAAGTGGGCATTTATGGATTTTGGCTGTGATTAAAAACAAATCAAAATAGTTGCTGGAGCCACTTCCTCATTACTTGTTGTTGTAGACCTCAATTACGCAGGTGATCCATATTCAGTAAAACCCTTGAGCATGTGCTTAAGTCTCATTGAGTTCTGTAGGACACGAACATCTGCTTAAAGTTACACATGTACTTAATTGCTTTGCTGAACAAGCATGGTCTTGAACATGTATTTAAATGCTTGGCTGAAATGGGGCTGCTAGAGGATATGCTGAGAAGCCCTTCAGTAAATGCATGCGTATGGAAAGCCACAAAACATTCTTGTATCCTTCAGCTGTCCTGTTGACCTGAGTAGAACTTTTTGTGAAATTCTGCCCTTTCAACATGCTCATTGGTGAACAGTTTATGCCTTGGAGCATGACATTTGATTACCCTTATATTTAACTTTCATTGGTGTAATTATGGCATGTGGTTCTTGCAATCAGAAATGTTGGTGACTGTGTGAGGTGTAAAGAAAGACAGAGACCAAAAAGCCTACCTTTTTCAAAGAGTCTTGTAGCACCTTATAGACTAACAGATCTTAAGATCTGTTAGTCTATAAGGTGCTACAAGACTCTTTGTCACTTTTGCAGATCTAGACTAACATGGCTACCCCTCTGATACTAGATACCTTTTTCAAGACACTTTTCATGTCTTACCTCTCATTTAACGCCATTAGAAACATAAATATCTTATTAAACCTACACATATGGCTATGGATGGCATGTTGTGGTTTTCCCTCACATGTGACAAACAGCAATGATGAGCAGATTGCTGATAAAGAGAGTCAAAAGTGCAGTTTCTTCTATCTTGTATAAGACATTTGAGACCTCTTCTAACAACTGCCAAACTAACATTGTGGGGTCTTAGAAAAAATCTGTCCTCTAGAAAGTATCTGATAATCAGTTTGTTGAACTGGAATTTTAGGCCAAAATCTTCAAACTTTGCTGCATGAAGTAATATACCTAAAACTAAATATGAACACATCACTACACATATCCTGTCCTTCAGAGGTGCTGAATCATCCAACGTTGGTATCAGTATTTCTAGTGTGGAAAAAATCTTAAATGTTTTCTATTCAATTTTCATCAAGACCAAAACAATAGAATGACAAAGTTTACAGTCTTATATTGATTTGATATGACCCAGCAAAAATAATAAATTTACAATTAAAATTACAAAATAAACTTGGCAAAGCTTTATTGTTAGCATGATAATTTGGTACAATTTTTAAGCCTATCTTTGGTGGGGCTGCTTGCATTCTTACCGCTGATCATGTGTGCTGAGGTGCCTGAGTCATGACCACAGAGCTCTGCATGGCACAAGATAGAGCCCTTTAACAGAACAGCATGTCTGCTTGCTCTTGTTAAAGTGCCAGTCTTGCAAGTCACTGGGTGCAGGCCCAAGAAGATTGCACTGATGGACCCTTAATAGAGAAATGCAGAGAAAGGTAAATCTGTTTCAAAATTTGGTTTCATTGCAGTTCGAACAAACCCCAAGTACACTGAAATTCTTTATGAAAGGGAAGACCTTGGGCTTGTGACTGCAGGGCAGTCCACCTGGCTAGTTCACAGTCCACCAAGGATTGTGAACCCTGAAAGACCTGGAATCCATAACTCATTCTGCTTGGCTGAATTCCTCAAAACCCTGCAATCCCTGGGTTCTGTAGCTCAGGGGCAGACTGGATGGTAGATTGTTCCAGAGTTGCAGACCCTAGAAGCTCCCCAGCAGTCCACCAGGTGGCTACTGAGGACAGGCAGTAGGCAAACTGGTAGGAAACCACCTGGGTTCTGGAGGAACTATGTCAAAATTGAACAGTCACTGTGGAATGTTTCAATTTTGGCATCAGTAAATGCTGATTTAAAACTGTTTTTTTTAAAAAAATTTTTACTAATGCTAGTGCTGAATGATAAAAAAACCCAAAACCTTATCAAATCATGGTCCTCACTTTACCATAGATAATAATGTAGTTAATGGAAAGCTCTAAAGGAGGAAGAAAATGCTGCAGGGAAGATTAAAACTTGCTTTCTTCCACCACTTTGGTAAGCTTTTGCTAAAAAATAGTTTGGCATCTAATACTCAGTGGAATGACCTAGCTTAGGCAACTGGCGAAAATTTAATGCCATGCTGTTACTGGGTAATTTCTATCAATAATGATGATAATGCTAGATATTTCCAACAATTTTCAAAACACATTGAACAAATTGACACAAAAATTAGGGAGCCATTTATGTTACATTTCTCTTTGCTTCATATCTCTTTACCTCACAAAAAGGACGTAGGAATTCCAGTATGATTGTGCTGTAAGGCCCTGATTTGAAAAATCTTCTTGAAATGGTTCTGAAGTACAACACGAGTGTGACTGCTAAATGCCATAATAATGTTTTTTATCATATGGAAAAGCTTCTTAATTATCTATTAGATTATGCTTTAAAATTAGATGGATACTTCAGTTGTGATGTCTTGCCATTTTTCAAAATATGTTTTCTGGCCTAATTCTTGATGTCATAATGATCATGACTAACCCTTTGCAAAGAATGATAAGGACTACAGTGGTCACTGTCAAAACATCAACATTCACCCATGATGGTATCTGAGATATCAGTTTTCCTTTTATTTATAATGAGAAACACTTGGACTGTCTAAGGCATCAAAGTGGTAACTGTGGATAAATACTGACTATTAAAGATTGTGTAAAGGAGAGAATCTGCAATCTCCAGAATGCAGAGCTTTTTAGTTAGCACAGTTATCATTGAGAGGATACAGATACTAGTCCTACCTTTCTTTCCATATTACTTTATGCCTGCTGATCTATTGACTGTGATGTTGTGTGCCTATTTATTTTATCAGATGTGTGCATTTTAGCAGGAAGAGAGTTTTTGGGGGGCAGGGAAGGAGAGGTTATAGACCATAGGGGGAAAAATCCTGTGTGTATATAGTATCACTAACACGTCTCCAGGAAAATCTCACTGTTGTCTCTTCTGCATTTTGTCACATTCCATCCTGTTTCCTTCATCTATATATTGCCGATGTAGGTACTGATACTGCAAATACATGTGTAACTTTACTGGTGAGAGTGGTCCCACAGAAGTTAATAGGATTACTCCCATTAATAAAGTTAAGCATTTATTTATTTATTTTTGCAAGATTGATGCTTTAAATCGTAAGTTCTTTGGGGCAAAGACCTCTTCCTCTCATTCGTCTTTGTTTATACTTCAACATATATTGAGCTATATTAATAATGATAACGGGACTACTCGTTTGCCTGAAGACCAGCATTCTAATCCCATCTGAGTATTTCCTGTGAATTGACAAGACACAGAACTTGTGTCTGTTTGTGTTTGTTTTATGAGGTGTGTAGAGCCCTCTGCTGGTGCCTGGTTGCATTCAGAATATATATATATATATATATATATAAAATACTGCATGTGTGTGTGTGTGTGTGTGTGAAACAATGACTTGTTAGATTGAGGTTGTTACATGTGTATTTGTTTGACTGCATATTGTACTGCACAGTTTGCTCATTGTTTTCTAGCTATATAAATGTTTTCCATGAAACCATGGACCACAGAACTTAAAAACAGTTGCTATAATAGCATTCAGTACAGTCCAGAGTGAGGGGTTTGTAGTTTTACAATTGACGGTATTGGGGAAGTGGTTTATTTGATTTCCATAACCACCAGGGATTCCTGGACTGCCTGACTGTTCTGGAGTCTTTGTTTTGATTGAAGCTATTTTGCTTTCCTCCCTAAAAGTGTCCGTAAATGAAAAGAATATTTGCTTAGTATTCAGGAATTCCTCCAGAAAAGGGTGGGGAGGGGAGGAGGAAGGAAGGATTAGGGTGCTAACTTTGATAAGATGCTGAAAATAATAAGTGAATGAGCACTGTTAAATGAGGAGAGAAGAGAAATATGATTATGCAGCATCAGAACTGCAGTCACCTCTGCAGAATAAAGAACAGAAGCAGTACAAGCAGCCAGCATTTCCTTTGAAATCACTGAAGGGAGTCTCCCGTTTGCAGGCATAACGATTTTCCCCTGTTTAGTTTTTGACAGGTGAATAGTTAATCACAGTGCATTTGCATAGCTATTGGGGGAACATAAATCTTACATTTCTTTATTGTTGTTGTTTACTAAAAAGGGATGCCAGGTCTATTTGTGATTCATTTAATATTCTTAATAATAATGTCTAACTAAGAAATCCATTGGAAGTCTGTAATGCTAATTAAACAGGGGGGAAATACTAATGGAGTGCTATTGGAATTGTTTTGCAGAATGAATGCTACAGACTTTTAGGATTTCCTGATAGACATTTGTACTGTCTACAACAGTTCATGAATTCAAATCATGCTGAAAGCCACAGGCTTGTTCTTCTCAATTGGCTTATACTGTGCTAAATGTGGAGTGTGAATACAATATGTTTCCATCAACATTACCTGCAAAATGATATCAGTGGTTTGAGTGTTGTAAGATGCTTATTCTATTCAATCAAAACAATAATTCTGAGTGTGAAGAGTTTGCTCTAGGTGTTTTCCCCATCAATACTGAGTGTCATAACAAATACAGACTAACATTTCTAAAATAAATCAGAGTGAAGACATATTGTGGGATGTGGTGACAGGTGGAACTTGTTGAAGGGTTTCCCCCATTAATTTACAATATAAGCCTAGTTTGTTAGGTTTCCTTACCATCTACTGCAAACTACAAATATAAGGAAATTTTCCTTTGCTTTCGAAAAGTCGATATATATACAGTCAATAATTAGAGGGATATAGTTTGTTCTGTTTGCTTTTATCTATAAAACGGTAGTCATAATCACAGTTATTTCTTTGAAACAAGTATCTGAACAATAATCCCAATCCCTTGCTGACCGGTAACATTTAAGGATTTGAGACTAGAAAATAATAAACAAATTACCTGTTAATAATACAAAGAAGATGGCAGCTGTTAGGCAAAACTCAGTGTAAACAGTGTTATGGACTTGGCACAGGCCTTCAAAGAGCTGGGAGGCATTCTGCATCATGGAGATGGAATTCCTCTTTAGTTCCAGGGGAAAATGAATGTATTGCAATTATCTGGTGTGGCATATTTCACTTGCAAGCTGGTCCCACCTTATAGGCCTGCGTACAAGAGGGTGGCATGACCACAGCTCCCCACAACAATTTCTCATCTCTTTTGGGAACTGTGAAGTCCCCAGGAGCAGAAATTCTTCCATGTTTAATTTAGGGAAGCGGAGAAAGGCTCCTTGCTTCTGTTTCCCACACTCCCACTAGTTGTAAAGGGGAGAGAGAGAAGGAACTGCTGAGGTCCTTCTGCCTTTCCCAGTTCCCCACACAATGGAGAAGAGAACTGAAATAACTAAGAATTGCTCAATGCCGTATGGTTTCTTTGGCTGTCTCTTTTCTACCCAAGTTACCTCGTCTATTGGAATAGCGCACAATCTGATGCACATTTTGCATGAATAGTTTACTGTATCTGCATGTACACCAGGTAACATTCTAATACATGCTATCTAATTGAAGCATGTACCGTGTGGAACTTTAATCAACAGTTCCACATTAAAATACTCAGCCATGGCTTTTATTTGAAATAGCGAACAATCTCAAATGTTAAGAGTTGCTTTCCTCAGGGAGGACTACAACTGTGCCAGGTTTATAGATTCAGTGAATTTTGAGCCATCCAAAAATAGGTCTTAATATCCCCCCCCGCCCAATCAGGAGAGTTGTTTGTTTTTCTTTTTTCCATGCTCACATAAGCTGAAAATGACTCAGCCAATTTTGCTGAAACATTTTAAACAAAGGATTTTTTTGGTGGTGACCAAACATGGAAAAGTCCTGCTCCAGTTCCCTTTCCAAGTGTAAGAGGGGGCAGAGAGTTATGGGTGAGTGAACAGAAAGTTTTGGAATGGAACTGTCTTTTCAATCTTCCATCTGTGAACTCTTTGAGCTAAAATGGTGCCCTAGGAGAGCGTCAAGGGATAGAGTGAATAAGGAACCAACCCTGCCTACAGGGAACCAGGGTCAGGCTAAATTAGGATGGCTAGCACTCAGCCTTCCCAGAGGAGTAGGGCAAAGTGGAAGTGGAGGCAGTTTCACTACCACCTTACACACTTCCTATCTGGCATAGCTGACCTCGTGTGGGGCACGCAAATGCTGCACTTGTTGAAAGTGCAGAACTCTCATTTAAGCTTATGTTGTGCCTCCTCCTCAGAGGAATTCTGTGTATCAGATGGGGATTGGAGAAAGGTGGGAGAGGAGAGGAGAATAATTAAAGGATGGCTTCCTTGAGCCTCATACATGGAAGCTCACCTGAACTCACTGTGTTCCAGTATACCCTACACTAGGATTAAATGTTCCATTGGCCGGCGCACATTTTGGTTTCTGAATATACCCCATCATATATACTTATGAATTTCAATATTTTTTCCTCATTTTGGAATAAAATTACTAGAGCTGCTTGAGAATTTTTTAGTGTTTTTCATCAGAAAATGTGGATCAATCCAGAGCAAAATGTATAGTGGGAGAGGGCTGCTTTCGACAAGTTTCTTGACTTAAAATTTTGGTTAAAAAAATTGAAATTCTAGAAATGTTTCATTTTAAAAAAGGACGGAGCAAAAAAAAACCAGTTTTCAGCTTTGAAATACCTTTTTGATTAGAAATGTAAATTTATTATAGTTTTTTAAAAAAAATCCTTCAGAATGCTTCGATTTCATTATTAAAACAAAACTGTGGCAATTGACCCAAACCTATTTTTTTCCACTTCTTGAACATTTTGAAGATTTCAACTTTTTTATCACCAATCGGTGTGAGTGTGCTCGGGGGGCTAGGGGAATTGAAATCTTTAAAATTTTCATTGGATCGGGAAATCATTTCCCATTCAGCTCTAAAACTTATGCCCAATTACACTGAGGTAAATTAGGAAAACAAGACACCATAAAGTTTAATAAAGGTTGAATCCAAAGCCGAATTATGGTAATTAGAGTCATGTACTTATTTCAGTGGACTTTGGTTCTGGCCCCTAGCGCAAAGAGTCTGATCCTACATTGCTTAATATCGTTATTCATAGGTGCAAGTGATTGTAGGACTGGACCCTAATTCAAACTATTATATACAGTCAGCATGAGATCTCTAAGTTTTGCATCCCTATCATGTAAAGTGATGACACTCTCAACTAATGAAATACAAGATAAAAACAAAACATCACTTAAACAGCTCTCACTGGCCAATACACTACCTAGAAAAATTGTGAGTGCTTCACCTCTTCGTGTGTGTAAGGTAAGCTACATATTGGTGTTAACCATTTGAAAATAATTTACGCATAAATGACCATCATCTTCAGATACTAGATACCCTCTCATCTTTAAATGGTCCATATTCTCAGTGCAAGTGTATCTTTGTTTTCATCAGAAATGTAGAAGGCAGTTATATTAGTTCTAAAAGTTACATCTTCCCCTCTGTTCAAGATGGAAATAAATTTGACATATTAATCATTTGAGATCACTTAATTCCATGAATAATGACGATAGTCCTGATGTTCTGGTCAAATTATAGTTTATGTAATTATGTTCTTCTTACCTAAAATGCACTGTAGTCTCCATTATGTATGATATTGTGGTTCATTTTCTTTCCTAAACAATCGTGTAGTGATGCTTTGCACTGTTAAACAGATGCCACATTCCTCTCCAATAATTCCTACATTTCAGTTTTGACTAACTTTAAAGCCCCTGTCATGATAGTAAATTCCTATATCCATTCCAAACCCGAGACAGCTATATTATACAGTAGATACAGAGCCTGCCTCCGCCACCTTTGCTCACATTTTGTAGTACCCCATTCCACAAGTAACTCATTGGTTTCAATGGGAGTGGCAACAGAATAAGGTGCTACCCAATGTGTGACTAAGGGTGGATGACCCAAAAAAGGATTGAATGAGCTGAATCCTATTAAAGAAAATCTAGACCTAATATCAGGAAGTACCGGTATCTCCAATGTTGTGATCTATTACAACATGGGATAGATTCTCAAAAGAAGTGGTAGAAGTGCCAGTGTTTGAGAGATTTAAACTGTGTTAGACAAAACACTGGAAGATTTCCAAAACAATCCTTTATTGGCAAGACAATGGAACAGTAGACCTAAGAAACGTTTCCATCTTTATTTCCTTGATTCAGCGACTGCATTCGGTTCTCTTTTGTTTGCTTGCCACGTAACTCACATTTGGAAAGAAAGTTAATGAGGAACAGACTTACTTCTGTAAATCTGAAAGCTTGGCTTCATGAGATTACAGAAGAGTCGGTGGAAAGACCATGAATTTTAAACTGCGTCTCTTCTCCGTCCACCAGATCCCCACCCCTATAATACAAGGTACTGATTCAAATGTTTACAATAGAGCGGTGAATGGGAGTTGTATCCATGGTGCATCCATAGTTGTAGTTGGGGCACTTCATTTAAGCAATCCTGGGTAGTCTTTTGAGTACTAAGAATATTCAAGATCTAGTCCTTGTTCCTTTTAAATCTCACTATCATTTTATGTTTAGGATTTCAAAGAATTCTTTGGATTAAACACTTTTCATTGTCCTACCCCTCAGCCTATCCTGAAGTAATCCCTCCCAAACAGTGCAATATTTATTTGCTTCTTGGGAGTTAGATCAAGTCATGCTGGATACCTTTACACACACTGAATAATGGTGATAAGTACAATAGGTAGGTAATGAAATCCTGTGAGAGGTGAATGCTAATGTAATGGAGGAAAACAAGGTTCACCACTTCATAAGAATAGAAATAAACACTTGAGGATGTTTCTCTGAGCCGTGCACATACACTATTGCTGGTGTATACTATTGCTTAGTCTGTTTGACTATTTCATAGGGATGTTTTACTTGTCAAACTGTAATTCAGGAACTTTGTACTCCTACAAGAATTTAGTAAGGCAGAAATGTAGCTTGTTTTGTCTCATACTGAGACAGAACTTTATTCTCATCCCAATTCTTTTACAGAGCCCATAATAGTTTTGCTTGGACTGCAGAACAATGTGTTAGACACAACCTGGGTGCTCAGCACTGGTGCAATGGATTATCTTTGTCCTACCTGTTCCTTCCCTGTTTGCAGCCTTATTTATTTAAAGTAGTAGCAATGACATTTCTGTAGCTACAACACAAGAAGTAATTCACTTTCAGAAATTAAATAGCATGGAAAAAACCCTTATTGTACTGGGTCATATTATTCAAAGTTCTTTTCAGGCTGTTCAGAGATCCTTTGTCCTGGGGGCACATGAGGCATCCCAGTTCACATATTAAAGAAAACGAGGGTAGGAATTATTCAGCCATTCCTAAAAATGCTCTTTAGAGTAATTCACCAGTTTTCACACTGTATTACATTGATCACCAAAGAGGAAACAGTGGTAAAAAGTTGCAAAACTTATAATGTTTTGCTCTCTGACTATGCAATCCTTTGTCTCTCTACCTAATGGACCAAATTTTATAGTCCCTGCTCAGGTACATCTCCCAGGAGTGGTGTGAAGATAAATGCATTTTTTTAAATGAAGTGTTGAGATACTAAGATAATGAGGGTGTAATGGGTTCTACAAAGTCCACACTCTGCGTAGCCATAAAGGGGAGGAGAGACTCTTCTTTCTATAGGGAAGCAGGTTAATTACGCTGCCCACACAGCTGCCAGAGCTGCCAATCTTGGGTGGCAGAACCCACAACTGCAACCAATAGAAAAAACAAGGCTCTCCATAAAGGAGGAGAGTGCAGAAAAAAAGAAGTGGAGGCAGAAAGGCATGGACTAGCAAAGGGGAGACAGCCCTGCACCAGCCTGCTTCCAAGAAAATAGCGAAGAGACTGAAGGAGATTACAAGTCCTAAAATTGAAGGGGAAATAGATTTAATTGGAGGTGAGGGTCTAAAAACTGACCTAAGAACAAACTAAGGAGGATCAATTAGGAGAAGCAGAGGCCTCTTGAAAGACCACATTAAGAGACATTGACAAGTGGGGTTGCAGTTAACCATCCCTGAAGAAAAGGGAAAACAACAACAACAACAACAAAAAGCAAGCAAGCAAACAAACAAATTTCTTGACTCCCCCCCCCCCCCCCGCTATATTTTTCAATAGAACTATGTAGGCAAATCAGCTCTTCCAATGGCTGGCTGAGTTACAGGCACAACAATAACTGTATGAACAGGTGGCAGCCCATCAGCTACAGCTGTTGTGATGGGTGTCATAACTACTCCTGGCTGCTACCCTTCAGAGTTCTTCCCCTAGTGGGAATTTATCCCATGTAATTCACAGAACATTCCAACTTTGGTGCTCGCCAAGATGATGACAGATGATGACTTTTGAGAGAGTAGTCACAGTTTCCCATTGGTCTCTGTCCAGTGGGCAACCTGGCTCACCCCACTTCTCATTGGGGAAGCCCAGGCAGTATACTGCGGGTTTGATAACACAGCAGCCAGGACTGCAATCAAGTGAAGGCAGGCAGCCATATTGGACAGGTTAGGCCTAGATGAAGAGGCCCACCACCAACTTTTGCACCGCAAGTCATCTTATCTTCAGTACCTGGAAATATAATGAAGCAAATAATTAAGCAATACTTTTTGCAAACAACTAGAAGATAATAAGATAAGTAACAGTAACCATGGATTTATCAAGAACAAATCATGTCAAACAAACCCAATAGTATTCTTTGACAGGGTAACAAGCCTTGTTGATGGGAGAAAGTAGTAGATGTTGTACATCTTGACTTTAGTAAGTATTTTAATACTGTCTTAACCTTCTCATAAATAAACTAGAGAAATATAATCTAGATGGAGCCACTATAAGATGGGTGCGTAACTGGTTGGGAAACTATTCCTAGAGAGTAGTTATCAGTGGTTCACAATCAAGCTGAAAGGCATATCAAATGGGTGTGCCCTTTTAGGATCGGCTGTTTACTACAACTTGTGCATACTCCATTTTGCCTCCGTAGCAGTCCTTCTAACTGACCTAACAAAGGACACTACACCAAAATGAGTGTTGTGGACACCCACTTGTGAAAGTGCCTTTCAAAAACTCAAGGCAATAGTCTGCAGACACCTGGTGCTGTATAACCTGAATTTCTAAAAGGAATTTGTACTGCAAAGAGATACACTGGAGGTAGAAGTAAGGGTGGTCCTTTCCAAGAGGTAGATGGAGAAGAACACCTGATAGAAAATATCAGCTGGAAACTCTTCCCCCAGAAGAAAATATGCTCAATGACATAAAGAGTGCTTGGCTACCAAATGAGCAATAGATAGCCTCTGGTACCACTGTCTAGGAAATGAGTTCACGCTAGTTGCTTCCTTGTGCTGGCTAAAAGAGAAGCACAGACCCCATGAAAGACGAAGCCTAGAGACAGGGATAGAGGGCCATATAAGCTAGACACATCATAGCACTTGTCACTTTGACATTATCAACAACATTTCCAAATGGGGAAAATAGAAAACAGCACAGACTCTGGCAAGTAAAATGCCAAAATTTAGTCAGACAAGCCAAGAAAACAACTTGTTAAAGGCTAAAAAAATACTCTTAATTTTTCCAAGTACGTCAGAATCATAAAGGGGCTGCTAGACAACAAAGGAGCACTCAAGGAAGACAAGGCCATTGTGGAGAAGCTAAATGAATTCTTTGCCTCAGTCTTTGCTGCAGAGGATGTGGGAGAGATACCCCCAGCAGAGAGATTCTTTCTGTGTGACAAATCTGAAAAACCCCAAACTCATGTATCAATACAAGAGATTTTTACACAAACTGATTAAACTAAACAGTAGTAAGTCACCAGGACCAAATGTTATGCATCAAATAGTTCTGAAGGAACTCAAATATGAATTCCCAGATGTGATAAAGCCCTGGATGGCTGCAAGGGGATCATGGAAGGTAGGTATGTTAACCTTAGATTGATAAAGGCCCTCTTTCCTCTTTCCTTAGATTGGATAAGGGTGGTCCAGTCATAGGCACTGGCTTTATGAGTTGCCATGGGTACTCAAACCCTGTTCCACCCCAGGCCCCATCCCACCTCCACCCCTTCCCCCAAGTCCCCCCATTCCCCAACTCTTCCTGCCCCTGCTCCGCCCCTTTCCACCCTCTCTCCTGAGCGCACCTGCCCTTGCTCCTTCCAGTCCCCCCAAGCAGTTCCTGTATGCTGCTAAACAGTTGATCCACAGTGAGTGGGAGGCAGTGTGGGGAGGGGAGGAGCTGATCACCCGAGCCACCAGTGAGTGGGAGGTGCTGGAAGGAGGGAAAGACACTGATCCGCAGAACTGCCAGTGGAAAGAGATTCCACCACCTCCCTAGGTAACCCATTCCAGTGTTTTACCATCTTCCTAGTGAAAAAGTTTTCCTAATATCCAACCTAAACCTCCCCCTCTGCAACTTAAGACCATTACTCCTTGTTCTGTCGTCTGATACCACTGACAACAATATAGATCCAACCTCTTTGGAACCCTCTTTTCAGGTAGTTGAAAGCACCTATCAAATCCCCCCCTCATTCTTCTCTTCCGCAGACTAAACAATCCCAGTTCCCTCAGTTCTCCTCATAAGTCATGTGTTCCAGCCCCCTAATCATTTTTGTTGCCCTCCACTGTACTCTTTACAATTTTTCCACATCCTTGTAGTGCGGGGCCCCAAACTGGACACAGTACTTCAGATGAGGCCTCACCAATGCTGAATAGAGGGGAATGATCACGTCCCTTGATCTGCTGATATTCCTTCTATATAAATCCCTGGTATGCCCATACCTTTAATACAGCATGTAGATGTGGTCCCCCCATCTCAAGAAGATATATGGGAATTGGAAAAGGTTCAGAAAAGGGAAACAAAAATTTTAGAGGTATAGAATGGCTTCCATATGAAGAGAGGTTAATAAGACTATGACTTTTCAGGTTGAAAAAGAGACGACAAAGAGGGGATATAATAGAGATCTATAAAATCATGAGTGGTATAGAGAAAGTAAATAAGGAAGTGTTGTTTACTCCTTCGCATAATACAAGAACAAGGGGCCACCAAATACAATTAATAGCTAGCACAGTGGTTCTCAAACCGGGGGTCGCGATCCCCCGGGGATTTGCTGTCCACTTCCAGGAGGGTCGCGAGCTCCTGGCACTGCTGAAAAGCCACCAAATGAATTACTTCCGCATTCAGCATCTTTTTGGCGGACATTCCGAGCACTCCCGAGGTTTCGTGGAGGTGATTATTTCTGGATTCATTGGACATTCGGCAGTGCTCGGCATGTACGCCAAAAAGCTGCCAAATGGGAAAGTAATTCATTCGGTGGCTTTTCGGCGGACATATAAGGGTTGTGCCACTGGAGAGAGAACTGAAAAGGGTTGCAGTTCCTCAAAGTTTGAGAACCACTGAGCTAGCAGGTTTAAAACAAACATGAGAAAGTATTTTTTCACACAACGCACTGTCAATCTCTGCAACAGAGGGTGTTGTGCAGGCCAATACTATAATGCAGTTCAAAAGGGAGCTAGATAAATTCATGGAAGATAGGTCCATCAGTGGCTCTTAACCAGGAATGGTGTCCCTAGCCTGTTTGCCAGAAGCTGGGTTTGGGTGACAGGGTATGGATCACTTTATGATAACCTGTCTGTTCATTCCCTTTGGGACCCCTTACATTGTCCACTGTCAGAGAACAGGAGACTGGGCTTGTTGGACCTTTGGTCTGGCCCAGTATGGCAGGTCTCATTAATATCAGGATTCAGATCAGGACATCACATTACACAGAATACAAATTACACAAAATTGTTAGTTGTTTATATGTTCTAGTTGTTTTTCATAATGATGTTCTATTTCATTACAGTGAAGCATGGCTGGATAGAGTCTTAAACTAGCAATAAGTGTTGAAAGGTTGCATATTAAATGATATATCTAAAATTAGGGTTAAAGTGAAGACACTCTTAAAATGTGTCATGTTAATTTGTTTGTTTACCATGTTTAAAAAATCAGATAGGAGAGCTACAGAGTTCAGAATCTTTCCTCCTTTACTCGAAAAGCTCAAACCTCAGCCTACAGAAGACCCAATCCTGCAGCCTCTACTGAAGCAAAGTTCCCGTTAACTTGGGGCTTGAATATGCTCTGACACCATTGTAAATCAGCAGTATCTCCACGGGAGAATCAATGGTGTAGAAATGGAGGTAGTATAGTCAGAATCAAGCCCAAAGATGATGAGCTGGACCCGCAGACACTGGGTCCGTAGGGAATCAAATGACTTTATGTTGTTTGGGATGGACAGCACGGAGACAAATGTAAGATAATTTTGTACATGTTTAAGCAAAAATAGCAATGCCCAGTTCTGCGTTAAAATGTGTTGAACTGCAGAACGTTTTTATTATATTATAATTATATTAACATTTAAATAAACCTGGATTACATGTTTTTACTGCTAAACCATTGCAGGGATTAATGGTGTCACTGGAGTAATATTGAATAATTTCCTCTAAAATTTCAGAGATTTCCCTCTTTCAATTAACCCAGTTATAAAATAGGATTCAATTTGCCCAAGATTTTGTTTTGACCTTTGAATTAAGCATAACACTTCATCTCTTAATGTAAAGCTAGTGTTGAGCTGTCGGGGCACAACAAGCATCTGAAGTTGCAGAAATCTGCTCCTGACCTACAACTTCTGTGCCAAGTTTGAGGCTGAATCAAATTTTAACACCTGAATTATAATCTTTGAAAAACTGGATTTATAATGGAAATGCTGACATGCCCTTAACTATAGCAGCGATAGTGGGTGCCTGTAATTACTTTACAAAGCACAAAAGAATTAGACTTCCAGCACTGAGCAGATCCGTGTGAATGCCAAATCCCTCTTCCAGTTTTGCTTGTTCAAAATTCTCCACCAGTCCAAATTGCATTAAGTTCTTCAGCAAATACCAATAATAATTAGTGTCTCTAGAGGAACACTAATAATAATACTAATAAAACAAAAATTAAAAATTAATGGTTGCTGTATGGGTTAATAAGGGAACTTCAGAAGAATATGCAGTTTTGTGTTGCTTGTACAAATCAGTCCTGTCCTGTTTTAAGACCTGTCTGAGGAACTCAGGTTTGGGATCAATTCTGGTCTTAAGTAGATTAGGCACCATTTCTTCTCAATATAATTTTATCCTGTCCTTTACCAGTCAATTAAGATCTTCCAAGCAGCTTTTTTATCCATTGGGACTATTTTGAAGATGGATTTTCTTAGATATATTTTTCATTACTTATCCGGAATGTCCTAGGGTTTGCCCTGTTCATAAAATCCATGTACATCCTTTGAATTCTGATATCAGTTAAGATGACTTCCTGGGGAAAGATAGAGTTGATAACTTCCTTTCAGCCAGGCTTTCCAGTTCTAGCCCTTTGATTGCTGGACAAGTTCTTGCTCAGCAATAAGTCATCAATATTTTCTAAATTAGATAGCTATATCATTAATAGAGGCTTCGATTCAGCTCATTTAGCATAAAGTGGGAGAGACTGGCTTGATCTCTGTTATCTCTGGAGACTCATACTTACAAAAGCTTCCTCATGTTGTAACCAGATGTCTACAATTACTGCAGCTGTAATACTTCAGTGAGACTGGAACTCATTTGATATCAATAACTTGTAAATACTACAGAGAGGAATTTGTGTGTGTGTGTGTGTGTGTGTGTGTGTGTGTATGCGCGTACGCACACACAATTCAGAAATGTCATTGGGCTTCCCAGATAAACACAAACTTTTAGTATGAGAGCCACACTGGGAACTCACAAGGCCCAGTAAGGGCTATGCTTACTTTCTTATACAAAACCATAGCATTTTGTTAAAAAGACAATGAACACAACGGTATTTGACTTGTACATGGTGGTTCTTTGATCAGCAAATAGAAATTATTTGTTTTGGCTGACCAGCAGGGGTGAGGAAGGAGAAGAAAAAAAGAAAGAAAAGTGCAGCTGATCATCTTTGTTCTAACTCCATAATTTAATTATAGGAAGATGGTGTATGCAGGTATTGTTTGGCTCATGGAACACACTGTGGACATCCATAGATGTACCAATAATTCCTTTATTTGTTACACTGCTATGCTTTTTGGAACTACAATATCTTGGTTTTTAAGGTAAAATAGTTTCATTTTAGAACACCAGTGATAAAAAGGGATCTAGCCAGCTTTACAGTAGTGGTATATACATCATGTGAAGAAATTTTGGTACATTGTAATCTATAATTATTATGCAAAATCTTCAATATTCCCCATCTCCAAATCCCTTACCTCAGCCTTGGCCACTTCATACCTTGGGTGCAAATAATTTCTTCTCCCGGGCTTCCTGAAGATTACTTCAACCTTTCCACTATTCTGTCTACCATGCCTTGGCCATGTTTGCTCCTTCCACTGTGTTTCCATTCTATCCTACGTCAACTCCACCTTCTTAGCTTTTGCTTTCAAGACCTTCCACAACTCAGCTTGCTTCCCTCGTCTCTTTTTTTACTGGTCCATGAACTCTTTGCTCAGCCCAAATTGCTCATCTGGATTGCTTTTCATGTCCTCCTACACCTACCTCAGTTCCTTCTTTCAAATAAAGACAGTAGGACAGTAGGAATAAGTTATAGTTGAAAACATCGGTTAATGATATACCAGAAATAGTGTTTTAGTGCAGCATTTTAGTAATCAGTGTTCCTAAAGTGACAATCCAACCCTCTTCTCAGACTAATTTATATACTTTATATAAATGACCTATAAATAAACCTCTAGGCTCTCTGGTTCAAATATAAACAATGAATAAAAGTTTATCGAATCACTTACATATTTTTCTTTATCTCTGTTTTCAAGATGTCAGCATAATATAAATCTGACATTTCATCCCCCATGGACAATTTTCACTGATCGTTCATTGAAAAAAGCCTGCGATGGCAGTGGGGAAAATGTCTTTTATTCCACATTTATATACGTGGAATTCATTTATTGGCGTGCCTGGGGTCAGTTTAATACAATGTTATAGCTCCAAAAAAGTGAGAATGTGTCCTGAAGATAAAGTACAGACAGCTCTTTGTAGTACTCCTCCACCCAAGCCATTGTTTAAATTAATAGTGCAGTTTTGGGATGGCAATGCTTCCACATATGACTGTGTCATCATCCTGAAATATTCCTAGGAAATGAGAGAGGGTGCCAGAATCTGTGGACAAATTGTGTTTAAAGATAACTGCAAATAAAGATGTGTGAGGAAGTTGTTTGTGGAAAATCTTTTAAATTGATCGGATCAGTGCCATAATCCTGTGGTTTCGCCCTTCAGAAAATATTGATAGTCTGACTAACAGGCTTCTCTAAATGTTACATGGAAGCCTCTTGGAAGTGAATGATGCTTTTTTGGGTACCTTATTCTTGGCCTGCAGTTCTGCAAGAGTGGAGTAACTATCTCAATATACAATGCCTGGTTTGATTGGTTGGGTTAATAGACCGTTAAATGGTTAAGTCAGGGGGTCTCAAACTCAATTTACCTTCAGACCAATGTCGGTCCTCAAATCCTCCCAGCGGGCCAATAATGTCACTCATGCCACCCAAAACCTGCCCCCCAAATCTTCATCCCCACCGGCCTAAGATTCTGGGAGGGAGTTTGGGTGGGGGTCAGGGTCTGGGGTGCAGGCTCTGGGACAGAGATTGAGGACTAGGGTGTGTCGGGAGGAGGTGCAGGCTCTTGGGGGAGTGTTTTGGGGTGGGAGGGAGTGTGTGAGAAGGGAGTGCAAGCTCTGTGAGGGAGCTTGGGGTTGGGGTGTGTGGTGAGGGGGTGCAGGCTCTGGGAGGGAGTTTGGAGGTGGCAGGGGTTGTGTGGGAAGGGGGTGCAAGCTCTTCAGGGGAGTTTGGGTGATGAGGTGTATGGGGAGAGTGTGCAGGCTCTGGGAGGGAGTTGGGAGGTGTGCCGCTTACCTGGGGCTCCAAGGTGGGGCAGGCCACGGGGCCTCTGCATGCTGCTGCTCCCAGGCACTGCCCCCGAAGCTTCCCATTGGTCACAGGAGCGCTTGGGGCGGGGGCAGCACATGGAGGCACTGTCCCGTCCTGGGGCCGCAGGCAGACCCTGCTCAGCTCCGCTGCATTGCTGGGACCTCTGGCCATTTTAAATCACTTGGGGAGATGGGGGTGGCAGGTGGGGCCACAGGAGAGACCTGGCCCCAAAACAGCTGGAGCCCCGCGGGCCACATTGAGGACGTTTGCGGGCCGCAGATGGCCTGCAGGATGCAGATGGCCTGCAGGCCGCGAGTTTGAGACCCCTGGTTTAAATGGTCTCTTTTCTCAGGCAGAACCACTATCATTTTTACAAGGATTTTGACAGATTACAGTCAGTCAGTTGCTTCTAGCCAGTGGCTTCATACCATGTCCTCTCCTTGTGCAAAACACCTCCTTGGCAGCAAATGCAGGATATGCAGCTGTTGTATCATTCCATAATCAGGCTTCCCAGGAAAGTGGGAAGCAAGAGTTGGGTAGATTATTTTCAGCTTCTAAGGGGCTGTGCCTTATGTTTGTACAGCTCCTAGGCACATTGTGGGTACCACCAGAAACAAATAAGTAATTGCAAGAATAATTAATCATTAATAATGCTTTCCAGTAGCCACCTGTCACAGTGAGCCACCTTCTGGCTCACTCTTCTAATTCTGGTGTCAGACTATGTTGAAGATACACACAAGTAAAGTCAATAATCAGTCCTGCCCATTGAAGAGTTATGATGATAGCTCTAACAGTTATTTGCCGGATTTTCATAGTGCAGTCCCTAGTGACTCCCATTAAAGACATTAGGTTCAATTTTCAGAGTGCCTAATTGACATAAGAGTCAAAGTCCCATTGACTTTTGAAAATGGGTGATTGGCTCATAAGTCAATTAGGCCCTCTTGAAAATTGAACCCATTATCAGTAGGAGCCACTAGATTCTGAGCTCTTTTGGAAATCTGGCCGGATGGGGTTTCCATGCTAGTACATGCTGGTAAGGTAAGTCAGGTGGGCTCCTGTCTGTGTCAAGTGCACACAGCATGGTCACAATTTTAAATGCAAAAGGCAGAACTAAAAGTATGTAGCAGCAGTGTAGATGCTTTCAATATCAGTGGAAAGGAAAGCCTTATAAAATTTTAAATAATATCTTCACTTGCAATCAGCTGCTTTTGGTCATTTTAGCAGAACACAAATTGAAGACTACTTAAACTTTATGAAGAACTTGGAAGTGTAGAAACTCCACAGTAATGTAAAGTGTTATTTTTAAGACACACTGATACAAATAGAATATAAAAACTTAGGCAAAAACAATGGGAAGAGGACATTTGAAAAACTGGGGACAAGTTGATAACCTGAAGTTTACACACAGGCATGTTTGCTTTGCATGGTAATGAGGAAAATGCTAGCACACAGTTGCCTAGGATGGCATTTTATTTTAAATCTCTGAAACATTATAGAATACCCCTGGGAAATAAATAGATTCCCCAGTGTACACCCTCTGAGGTTTGTCAAACTTCCTATGGGTTTTTGTAGTGACCTAGTGTTGCATTGATACTGGAAAACATTAGACACATAACTCACCACTAGCATACATTGCTACTGATGGCAAAATGTCGGCAATTTGTTTACAGTGAGTTTCTATCATTGCTTGGACTGATGGTAAAGTGATTTAGTTAGCGTTGGTCCGGCTTTGATCAAGGGGTTGGACTAGATGACTTCCTGAGGTCTCTTCCAACCCTATACTCTATGATTTTAAGTGTTTGGTTTTGGCTAGGTTAACCTGAGGAGACTGCAAAAGATAAATGTTGCCATGGATGCTGGGAGGCAAAGTCAAGTCAGTAATCGTGTCTACACTAAATCTGGAATGGCTCTGTCTTTCCCCTGCTAGGAACCACACACTCTTCTCTAACATGTTCTCCCTGCTGTCTTCTAACTTCCTCAGTGTCCTCTCCCATCGGTTCCTCAGACAAGGAATCAGCAGGTGGCAGAAGGTTCACATTGACACCAGGAGTCAGATGTGGAAAGAAGTTGGAACAGTCTGTGGAGGGACTCTGTGCTTAGAGGCTATCATGTAGTAAGTGGAGGAAGTTCTCACCCTCAGTAATGCAGCACAGAATGCTGATTATTATTTGTTATTTATATTATTTGGGTTATTTGTCCTCAGGATACTAACGGTTAATAAAAACAAGCCAGCCATGCAGCTGTGGATCCCCCATATCATTTATCTTTTATTGCCTTGGTAAATGGGTTGTTCTGTAACAGAAGGTTAACTAACTAGCTAGTAACGCAAGTCCCAGGTTATCAGTACCTTTGCATATTGAGTCTTTCCTCTGTGTAGCAAATAAGATCACTAGGGTAGATAGTGTGCCACCTGCTTGATACCATATGATTCATGTTTTAGAGCTGAGTATACCATACATGTGCCAAGATTTGGGGGCGCCAAAAAGCAGTGCCCAATTTTTTTTACACTATAGCTGGAAAATGAATGAATAAAGAAAAGAGAAACATCGTTGAATGTGCATTTTAACTTATTATTCTCTCGTACATTACAGCTATAACCTACACCAGCTCTGCATTGCGAGTACAAGTGTACTGCTTCACTATGGTACAATGATGTCATTTTTCTCCTTGCGCGCAGCTGTTACACATTCTGAGAGGCTGTTTATAATGCTAAGCTTACTAGTTTTCGGAGGCTGTCGACTGAGGCTAAGGCCTAGTCTACACTAGGGGGAGGGGGTCAACCAAAGATATGCAACTTCAGCTACGTGAATAACGTAGCTGAAATTGGCGTATCTTCGGCCCACTTACCTGTTGTCCTCATGGTGGCAGCGGTCGGCAGTGGGCTCCCCTGTTGACTCCAGCTTGCGCCTCTCGGCGAGCTGGAGTTCCAGAGTCGATGGAAGTGCTGCTGGTGATCGATTTATCATGTCTTGATGAGACACGATAAATCGATCACCAAAAGATCGATCACTGCCCGCCAATCCGGCAGGTAGTCAAGACATACCCTAACTATTTTTGTTGAGTTGTTTCAGATCTAAGACTCTAGCAAGTGCTGCTGCATCATTTCATTGTATGACGGAGTATCCGCCATTCTAATTTTATAAATTTTATTAATAACAATAATTGAATATTCTAAAGGTAGAATAAAATGTAGTATATTTTAATATGAAGGAAGGAAGTATATATGACTAAAAAGGGTGTATTTTTGAAAGTATTTTTACAGTTTCCCCCCCCCGCCCCCCGGGGGGGGGGGAGAAGGTGGAAGTTTTGCCTCGGGCGCAAAATATCCTTGCACTAGCCCTGCATATATGCACATGCTGCTGTGATCCCAGTCCTTTTGAAGAACATTGTAATGTGAACTATATAATAATCATTTCACTTCCTGCAGCCCCCATTGGACTGGAGCGGCAGACCATGGCCAATGAGAGCCGCGATCGGCTAAACCTGCAGATGCAGCAGGTAAACAAACTGGCCGGGCACGCCAAGGGTGCTTACCCTGTGGGGCCGCGTGCCAAGGTTGCTGATCCCTGGTATAGAGCAATGGAGGTCTCTTATTCTTATTAAAAAAGCATGATGGGATTATTGGCTCTCACTTGTCAGGACCTCTGTTTTAGTTTCATCTGGGAGATGGCACTTCCAACAACACATGCTGGAAAATTGGCTTGGTTCTGGGTAGAGTGCCCCCTACTGGATCCTGCGGTTCTTTGTTGGTTCAGTGGAGGTCTCTCACTTAATAAAGGAGAAAGCCTGACCTTGCTTAACTTGTGAGAGCTAAAAGTATCTCTGCCAAATGTACTGAGTACAGAATGTACACCAACCATTGAGTAAAATTTTCAAAATCCAAGCAAAATCCATTTGGAGAACTGACATAAAAACCTACCATAAACAGTTGAAAATGAGTAAAATCAAATACTATACCATGAATGTTTCCTGAAGTGTCTTGTTTGAGAACAAAAATGGAAATAATTGTATTACATTTTCAGTCTAATCCAAATAGAAGGTGTTTCATAAGAGCATGCTTTGTAATTGTTTCATTAGTAGTTACACAAACAGAACAATTTCCCCCCTGCCACAGTGTGTGTTTGAAAAGCAGATAAAAATTTGATCAACAAGTGTTGCTATGACTAATATTGTTTGGCTAGCAAGGATCTATAAAATTCATTGTAAGTTCAGAGAAAGCTGCTAAGACAGAAATTATTTTCACCCAGCTCTCTGGGCTCAAACCAATGCTCAATAGTCACTGGGAATCCTTTCATTTACTTTAGTGGACACTGGATCAGGCCATCCAAGAATCAGCCTCTGACAGTTTGTTCATATTTTAGTATCTTCTCATATTTGCAATCTTTCATTCCTGCATTTGTAAACTTTAGGGACACAGAGACATATTCACTACCAATCTACTTAAAGAGTATTCATTAATAAGTGTCTTCATCTTTGCATGGTAAAGTACTGCATGCACTCCAGGTTTGGTGCATCTGTTTTGTCAGCATACCATGTTAATCACATATAATATGATGCATAGCACAGCTAACAGTGTAAAAGCAAAAATTCAAAGAACAGCAAATATGTATTATTAAATTCAGAGGTTAACTTGAGAGTAAAAACAAGATTGTTTCTCTTACTACTGTATGGTTTAAGAATAGAATTAAGGTTAGTGTGAAATGGCCATGCACTGTGATGTTAATGTTACTGGTCCCTAACAAACCAGTTATTCATTACTAATTCCTATTCATGGTTTTGATTGTTCATAGTTCAGAAGTGGTTGTTTTGAATGCAGCTTTAATTTGAACGTAGAGAATTATGCAGAAGCGCTTGGGAACAGACTCATGAAAGAGCTCTTTGATTACATGCAAACGGAGGGCTTGAGGACATACTTCTAAATACATTTCTTTAAAGCATAAATGGTAGAAGAATAAAGTACAACATATCTGGTTAATCTGCATTGAGCATGGAGTGGACTTAGAAGAAGTTTCTCAAACTCTTTGCCTCCAGAAGCTTTTTATTCTTAAGGATTTTAATGTGATAAGCCTGGACATTTTCACTTTCATAATTATTTTTTAAATCTTCAAGGCATCTGTATTTCCTGAAATACTTGTTAGGCATCAGATATGATTAATTGGTCTTATTTCTACAAGTAGCATAATGAGCATTTGTCAAATCTGGGACAAAAAGGCAGATTACCGTTTGTTAAGGTTAAGTTCTCCAAATCTTTTTGCTGCCTGGAAAGTGGATTGACTGATAAAAGTTAACATTAGGAAGACCAATGCCTCAGGAGAACAATTGCATTTATTAAGATACACTATTAGCTAAAATTCAATATATTGTAATGTATTATATTATTGTGATTATTTGGCATTGACAGATCGGAGTAAGTATAGCACCCTCATTCTATTGTGTAACTTCTTTTCTATCATTGGAAAATGGGAAGAATTTTCACTAAAATTTTCATCAATTGTCCCTTTTTTGTCAAAAACATTGACTTCTATTATTTTTTCCAGCTAACACTATAGCTGGTAAATTAAAATATATTTTTCATGACACTTTTTTGGGGAACATTAGTCTTTTATTCGTTGAGAAATTTGAAAATGTTCAAACAACTCTACATTATTGTTCACATTGTCATTCATTATGTACTGTTCTTATAACAATTATAAAGTAAAGTTGGGCTGTAGAATATTCAGACTGAACTCAATGATTTTATCATTAAGACAAAATTATGTTTGATGTCCTGCATATGAATGAAAGGTGGGGGAAAAGATAAAGAGCTTCCCTTATTTGTGCACCTTTGCAGGGCCTTATGCAAACCCCCCCCCAAAAAATAGAAAAAAAAACCCCAAAAACCTTGTTTAGGGCTGGAGGAAAAGGGTTTTTCACAAAATATTGAGTTTTCATGAAAAAAATCATTTTGTCAAAGTGTCTGCTTTCCAAGTGAAGTTTCTACTTTTTGTCAGAAGACAGAGTTTTAAGTTTTGGAAAGTTAGCACACTGCCCTATGAGAATTGTAGTTTGGTTGCCTCTTTCTCTCATTCTGCTCTGTGGAGCAGGCTCCCAGGACAGACTACATCTGTTATGTACAGACTACACCACAGCAGACAGACAGACTCAGGAGCATCCATGGAGCCCAGACAATTAAGGAGAATCAGGTCATGAGGTACCTGAACTACAACTCCCATGAAGAACCCAAGGACATTTCCAAAGCAATATTTTCAGTTCTCAACCCCAAATTTTTGGATTTTGGATGAAATGTTCTAGCTTTCAATTTTGCACTGAGGAATTGAAGCTTTCCGTGTAAAATTTTCATGAAAATGATTTTCTTTTCATTGTTTTTTTTCGACATGTTCTGTTAGGAGGGGAAACACCATATTCTAACCAGCTCTACTAATGTGGAGTGTGAACAATATGGGGCCATGACACCATCCTCCTTTGTATTAGGCAGTTGTGTAGCTCCATGCTCAGAGGTTCTACTGCACCATTACTCACAGTTGGACTTGCTTGCACCATCACTGGGGAGATCTCTGGAGCCACTGAATTCAGGAATCAGAATGTATTTTACATCATGCAGGGTAAAAAGCTTTCTCCGATAGAAATTTTTTTACTTAAAGTATGTTATGGGTAGTATTTTGTAATATCTCTAAGTATTGTAAAAGTGTGCAATGCAGTTTTGAAATGTACTGTTCATGAAAAATATATTTGGTTTATGGTAAATTCTTAACAGGACTGTACAATTAGCAGTAATTTTAAGAGTACCTCATGACATAGACCTTTGCTGTATTACCCAATTAGGAGAACCATTTAGCAGCATACAAAGTTACATTGCAGGTTAGAAAGTGTGCAGCTGATTGAAAGATGGACAGTGGTTAAATACTAAGGGTTTGTCATTAAGGTGGAGGTTTATCATTTAACTTGAGTAGAATACCCACCACAAACAATCTTCATTACAATATTGGAACATGTGGCAAGAGTTAGGTCCATCTTATTCTACTAATCATCTACCAGGCTATGTAGTGTCAAAGCATTGGAACATAAAAGCCTAGCTGTTTTTATCTTGGATTAAACTGCAAAATCTAGATTGGGTTTATGACACTGTGTGACAGAGGACCACATTAGCAGTTCACCAGGAGCCTGACAGCAGTGTCCAACTTGCACACACATTTACATAGCTTTTCCTTTATGTGGTTTACTAGTTATGGATCATACTGAATTATGATCATATGGATCGTAATGATCATATTGATCATTCCTGAAGTTTACCCATGTTTGAACCTTGCTGTCAATAAAACAGTGTCAAATATCTAGAATGTATGGGTAGGCATTATTTTTTTAAGTGTCTCTGTGTGTATACATAATTTTTTTTAACTCCTATAAATTTACACAATCATTTCCTCATATGAGCATTTTCCTTGATAGGTGGATAGAAATTGCTTGTTGTTTGATTTCGCTACCAATAACAACCTGCAATTTATAAAGGTTGCCATCTCTCTTGTCAGAAGAAGGGACAACTTATATTTTTGCTATCACTAGCTATATTTTTCCCTCTCCTTTTGCACCCTGATCTGAAAATAGTCAAAAAAAAAATGGGGTTAGGAGATGCTTTTCACTAACATCATATGATGGAAACATTGTTTGACTATGTTTCTAAATTGTAAATTTGATATTTGGCTTCAATTTCTATCGAGGTGCAGAATGTAGACGCAGGGATTGAAGTTGGCTGGAGCTCATCAAAGCGTAGCTTTGCCTCCTGCTAATAAAGAGCAGTTTTCCTCCACTTGTTTGGATTGAAGGCATTGTGTTTGTATCCTCCGTCACAGTGATGCAATGCAGCCCTCTTGATGCCCTAAATATGATCATTCCATTTTTTTTGGCATTACTTTTCCCTCCTTTGTGGAAATTCAGAAATCTGTGAACAGGAGAAAAAGATCAGAGATTAGAACAGGGGTCGGCAACCTTTCAGAAGTGGTGTGCCGAGTCTTCATTTATTCACTCTAATTTAAGGTTTTGCGTGCCAGTAATACATTTTAACATTTTTAGAAGGTCTCTTTCTGTAAGTCTATAATATAGAACTAAACTATTGTTGTATGTAAAGTAAATAAGGTTTTTAAAATGTTTAAGAAGCTTCATTTAAAATTAAATTAAAATGCAGAGCCCCCAAGACCAGTGGCTAGAACCCGGGAAGTGTGAGTGCCACTGAAAATCAGCTCGCGTGCTGACTTCGGCACCAGTGCCATTGGTTGCCTACCCCTGGATTAGAACCTCAAAAAATGCTTGTTAAAGGAGTCTGTGTGACTAGGGATTTTCTGTGAAGAAATCAGCTGAGAGGTTTTGGGAGATCCTGTAGCCTGTTTGGGTAGTTAAGGAAAGGGACTTTTACAAACTGTGTTATATAAAAGAATGAGAGTTCCTCTTAGAAATTAATAGTTTAAGGATCAACCTTTTGAAACAGAGAAGAGGAATGCTTTTTCTGTAAGCACACTATAGAGAATAGTCATTTTTAAAAAAACTTTTGAGAAAAGATGCTTTGTTCAAATTGATTCTACTGTTTTCTATTTGCAAGGCGGAGGGAAAGGATTGAAAGCTTTCTCTTAATTTGAAATGGAAAATAAACACATATGAAGGCAGCTTCTCCACTCCATGTAGTCTAAAGGCCTGTTTATCCTGTGAATTCATATTTCATTTATTTACCCAGTACCGTAAATTACAGTTGCAGGGCAGTCATATGAGCTAGCAAATATGCCCCTGGAAGCTCTTCAGTGAAGTTTTTACGCTCTGGCATGTATCACTTTGCATCTCATGTCTGAATGCACCTATCAGGCTGAAAATAAAGAAATCATGTTAAAACACCCTACGCACATGTGCTCTGTCAACAAATAAAGCCTAGAAACATGAGGTAGAATCTAGAATATAATCTCTAGCCATGATTTGGTCCTGAAGGTGATTTTTTTAGGGAGAACATCAGGAGGCAAGGAAGGGGTGATCAGATGTCACTGTAACAGTGTCTGAGGGAAAGAAGAAGAGAAAAAAATCTCAGAATTAGACCTTTAATAAGTGCAGTTTTGAACATCAAAGTAACCACATGCCTAAGATGACAGAGAGTGGAAAAAGGCAATTACCAAGGTTTCTCTTTACATTCTGTCCTTCAAAGATACAGGATAGATTTGCCATTCTTTAAAATCTTGGATTTTGGCTTGAGGAAACAAGAATTTTAGCTGTCATTTGAAAAGAAAATGAATGTAAGAATCCTCTTGTGTGCATCTAGATACTAAATTGATTAACACCCTATGAAAGTATTAGATTCGTAAGTCAGTTGAGTGAAGCACCATTATTTATTTAATTATACTGACTCATTTTAAATGAAAACATTCAAAGTTCTAGGCACATTAGTTTTAATATGAGCACAGATCACACCTGTTCTCTTTTTGTTAATGCTTGTATGGGGCATGGCAACGGTACATTTCTTTAATTAAAAAAATCTGCAAAAGATAACAAAACAGATAGAGACTCAAAAGCTAGACAGGTAGCCACTCAGAGAACAGGTATTATACTATGGGTATGTGAATGAGCATGCTAATCAGAGATTGGGATCCCATTGTGCTTACATGTGATCAAAAGGCAGTCCCTTCCCCAAAGAATATATAATCTAGGTATGTGATGTGAGACAGCAAACATTTAGGAAGATGATTACGATTGGTGTAATAAGCAATAGTCACAGAAAACCAGATGCCTACTCACTGGCCAGTGTTTTGCAGGCATAATAGTGTAATATTAATATGAGAGTGACTATGCCAGTTCTGAGTTAAAGTTACTCAATCTTTATTCCATCTCAGTGATTTCCAGATCTGAGATGTCCAGTTTGTATTTTTTAATTGAAAATTCAACTGGGGACTTTTTCCTTCTAACTTGACATCAGTAATAATTATTCTATCCAAACTATGGGGCATGTCTCACTAGCGGGGAACTGAGGAACATTCAGGGAGAACATCTGGGGCCTGGGCTATCCCCCATGCGAGATGTGGAGGGAGCACCATCCAGTTTCACTCCCGTGCCTGGGGCCCTGCTGCCAGCCCTGCGCTCAGCCCCAGCCCTGCCTCCATCTGTGGCCTCAGCCTCAGCACCCTTGCTCTTGTCCATGACTCCTCTCCCCAAACCACAGCCCCCAGTTCTGGGGGGAGGGAGTACACAGACATGGATAAGGAGGGGTGTGAGGTTAAAAGTTGGTGGATCCCTGTTCTAGAGGCCAAATTTTGCAATCTGCTACATCTATGCAACTTATTTCCACTCAGATTATTTGCACAAATACAGCTAAAACTGAGTCTACAATATCTTTTTTTCCCTAAAATTTCCCGTCATTGCTATCATTGCTGGATTTCCAACAGTAGTTGTAACAGTGGGACAATTAGTATAGCTATGATGCTGGCACCATATTATTGAATCTACCTCAGAGCAAGTCCAGACAACAATTTCAGTGAAAGTACCAGTGTTTCCTCATTGCACTAAATGGAACAGCATAATTGATGGGAAATTTTAGGGGGAAAAAGCTAGTGTAGACAAACTCTACTTATATTCATTGGGATTGTTGGTTTTGCAAAGTGTACTAAGGAACATACCCCCAAATCAATCTCTTAATGTTCAGGCTTAGCTCTGTTAAGAAGAGTAAAAATAATTAAGGATTTTTTCAAAAACTACAATAAGCAGATATGACTCTGAGGACATATAAGGAATGGATGTGCTCTGTGAGAAGGTGCTATTTTTATATAATCATTAATATATGACATTATGTAGATTGTCTAAACTTTAGACTCTAAAGAATGATTGTATTAAAATCAACATTTAAAATAAAACTTCAAAAATCTAGCCATGTGTGTATTAGAATATGAAGCAATGGTTCAATGGAGCTTGACTCTTACATACTAGGAAGGTTGGCAGAGCACCAAATACATTGTGAATACAGTCTATCAAGAAACATATGAAAAAGCCATGGTAGTTCTTGTTTGAACTTTTGGGGAGTAGAAATGCATGCAATGTTTGTAAGGTGTTTCTGCTTTCAAAAGAAGTCACACAAAGAGGTTGTTGGAAACTGGACTGGTGTCAGTCAAACAAATCCTTCCTATTTGTCTTCTGAGCCATACACTCTTGAAAGCCTGGAGATTAGGGTGACCAGACAGCAAATATGAAAAATCAGGATGGGGCTGAGGGTAATAGAAGCCTATATAAGAAAAAGACCCAAAAATCAGGACTTTCCCTAGAAAACTGGGACATCTGGTCACCCTACTTGAGATGAGATTTTTTTTAAAAGAATAGAGCTACTTCTCCTGTGAAATGAGTGACTGTCTTACATTTGTGTCAGATTTGCATTCTAGTGATTGTCCTCCTTGATTCAAGCATCACACTGCCAACAAGAACAATACAAGCGTAGAATTCTGTTCAAAGACACCCTAACAATCTACGACTGACAATGAAGATAAATCAGCCAGAACCACTATGCCTCCTCCAGAATCCTCCCTCTTCTATGCCTATTGTTTCCCCAGCTAATTCTAGAAAGCTTTCTGTCTAAAATATAGCTAGATGCTACCAGCTATTTCAAGGCTGTTTTCATAAAATCAGACTGGAAAAGGTTCTCTATTTTAATATTTTTAGAATTTTGTTTCAGAACTGCCTACTTATGTGACAATAAAATACTCCTACCTGGGCTTACTGTTTTTTCAAATAAAACCCATTTCTTGACAGTGACACCTGTCGAACAGTTGATGGTAAACTGCAAAGGAAAAATGAACTCCGCTAAGGCTAAAATTCTGAAAAGTGTTGAAAGTCTCTGCTACCCCAATTGTATTTTGTCTTTGGCAGAGAAATACATTTTAGACAAGTTTTCAAAAAATATGTTTTCCCTCTGTAGTATCCTCTTGGTACTTCCTGCTTCACTGCAGATATCCCATCATGTGACATTACAAATAAAAAAGGTTGTGATGAGACTATTACTGTTTGGGATGTCAGAGTCTGATGCTTTACAAGGTATTGTCTGTGGCCAAGGAAATGCCATGAGCATCATATTGTAGAAATATTTTTTTAAGGCTAGTTAAAACCTATTCTTATGCTGAGTGCCCTCACAACCATATTATAGGGAACATTTAGCTGTAAAATCTGTGCTCAGCCCAATTTTCATTTTTTATTTTGGAAGTGACGTGTAAATTGTTCAAGATGCCAATGTTTATTTCCAGTGCAACTTGAGAATCTCTTACTAAGCGAATAACAAGGATATTAGAAATCCATAAAATAATGGGGAAAAAAATCTAATTTTATAGAATTTTTCAGAGTTTTCCAGAACCTACTTTTGTTAATTATGACATTTTTACATTATTATGCTAACGTTCAAAATACAAACCAATAGATTGTTGTGAGGTGTCTGATTCCTGACACTGAACCAAATAGTACTGTGAAATTTGAACTTTCTCCCTTCATCTGAATAAGGTGTTAATTTCGTAGTTTAATATTTGGATTTAGATTGTGCCATTTAGGTTTATCTATACAACAAAGTTGCCCTGATTTAATTGAAGTGTGAGCATTTTAAAATGATTTCGTTAAAGTGGAATAGATAGTTGTGTGGATACCCTTCCTTTGGTTTAACTTAAGTCAATTAGGAGCATGTTTAAGATGAGTTCCAAATATTAGTACAGGGATTTGCATTGGTTTAAAATCACACTTCATGTTAAATCAGTGAAACTTTCTTATGGACAAGGCTTAAGGCACAGCCCATAGTAATAAATTATTTGGAATTGCACTACTATTTGACCCTTTTGAGTGGTGCAGTAAACTCCTGCCCCCCTAGGCAGCTTCCAAACAGTCTCCATGCCTGGCATGGTTCTGCTTCTTTTGGCTCCCTTTGGGATGCCATATGTCCTGAGCACTGGGGCTGCAAACCTGAAACATTTTAGATTTAACCACTAAATTATGTCTACAGATTATATACAGCTGTTGCTGTAGACAAGAATACACTATTATTTATGTAGCATCAGTTCACAGCATCAGTGTTTGTTTTCATCATCAAATACCAGCAAAGACAATAGGATAGTACAGATAAGGCTGCATTGGTTTCCATGATTTTTGTCATTCTTAACTTCTCAAAATGTTCATCTTTGGTCTATTATTTTCTGGGGTTGGTGTCTGAGCAAATGTGACTTTCCTTTTAAATCTCCAGAGGGGAAAATTAGACTTTTGAGATCAAGGACAGTGTGGGGAAATAACCCTATTATAAAAATAATTTTGACAGGAAAATGAGCTATCAATGTGGTGCAGTGTCTTTCTAGAAGAAATAGATTTTGATTAGAGCAAGTTATTAGCTTTGGAATATCACATAATAAGCAATCACATTCGTTGTTTTTCTTTTCTTTTTCAAAGTTTTGCTTTGCTTGTGTGCATGGCTAACTTAGCTAAGCTGTCAGTTATGAGGCAGTTGAGGAAGGGTTCCTGAAGATATTGAAAATTAAGAAGGGATTGAAGAAGGGCTCCTAAGTCAATTGCAAGTTGTGCAGCCGGAAGCCCAGTTCTGACGCACTTTCTACAACTTCAGAGCTTTTAAGTTTCACAGCAGTAGGGTTCTCTCTTCTGTGGGCCTCCTGAGGTGCCTTGGATAGAATCCATCTCCCCAGTACATTAAGAGTTCTGATGCTGGAGATGGGGCCTGGCATCAGCAGAGCTTTGATGTTTTAGAGTGACGTTCTTCCCTTTTTATTTTTTCTTGTATCTATCTTTTCTCAAACCCACCCCCAAAAAAACCCCAACCTCGTCCTATCCCTCCACCCGCTGAAAAACACTAGAAAATTCTGTAGAGAGAACTGTATATGATGCTGGCAGACCAGATACCAGTTCATGCCAAGGCCTCACTGAACACTGGCAAATGCATAGCTGGAAACTAGTCTGGTTCACTTGTGTGTTAGTGTTGTTAAAATAGATGTTAAGTTGAGAAGAAAGTGTTTAGTGTTTAGGCTTGATGAAATGCTTGTAGGATGCTTCATGTATTGTCCTCATTTATACATCTGTATCCCATGGTATAAAGTTTTACTGAGTGGTTGCTTTGTAAACCTCTGGAACTGTGTAATTCACCAAACAGGAAAGAAGCATTAATTAATACAATGTTATATATATTGTGTCTGTTACAGTACTAAGCAACTGTATATACATATTATATAGAAAAAGGGCATTTGATTACATATCTATACATGTATCATATGCCCTCCTTTTACCATTTCCTCCAATGTGTGTATATATGTTTACCTGCTTTAACCTTTCAAATAACTCACTTCTTTTTCTTAGTTAATACATCTTTAGTTAGTTCATTATAGGACTGGCTACAAGCATTCTCTTTGGTGTGAGGGCTAAGGTACAGTTGACCTAGGAGAAGGAACTGGTCCTTTGGGACTGGGAGTAATCTGAATATTGTTGTGATGGTTGGCTTGAGAGGCCATATCACAAAGGCAAGTTTGCCTGGGTGAGAAGATAGATCCAAAGAAACTGTCTGTGTTCTTGGTTAGGCTGCTGTAGTGCTTGAAGAACGCATACTTGTTTCTTGGTTGGTGAAATCTAAGGGTATGTCCTCACTGCAATTAGACACCTGTGACTGGCCTGTGCCGGGTGACTCAAGCTCATGGGGTCATGCTAAAGGGCTGTTCATTGTGGTATAGACATTCAGGTGTGGACTACAGCCTGAGCTCTGGGACTCTCCCGCCTCACAGGGTCTTAGAGCCTGGACTACAGCCTGAGCCCAAATATCTACGCCGCAGCTCCTTAGTCCAAGCCCCATGAGCCTGAGTCAGCTGTTTGCCCATGTTCAAGAAAGATTAATATAACTGGAACAGGTGCAGAAAAGACCTAATAGTTCAATAAGTTTGTTTTAAACTATTTAATTGTTTAATTAATGTATAGATATGTAATCAGATCTTTTGGCTTTGCTTCCAAAACAGGCTGGTGTTTTAAATTATTTAATTGTTTAATTAATGTATAGATATGTAATCAGATCTTTTGGCTTTGCTTCCAAAACAGGCTGGTATTTAGAAATGCTTAATGTCAAATAATACTGCATGCTTCATGAGTTCTGATGATGGCTTCCTGTGGGAACAGACAACTTTCATTCTGTTTGGTATCGGTACTGTTTTAAGGACGGAGGTGAATGACATATAAGCTTTCTATACATTTACATAACAAAAAAAAAAATACATGCTATACCAGTTCAAGTGTTTCCAAGAATCTGCTTTTTAAAATTTAGATTTTAATACTTTTTAAAAATACATTAATATATCGACAAATTGTACAATGAGGAGGGGATGTCCATTGTATTAGAAGCTCATGTCCAGCAGATTATCCACTGTGAGCCCAGGTCTTTTTTAGATTCACTGCTTCCCAGGATAGGCCCCCCATCCTGTAAGTATGCCTTACATTATTTGTTTCTTACATTTTGCTTTATTAAAACACATATTGTTTGCATCTGCCCAGCTTATTAAGCCATCCAGGTCACTCTTTGTATTATATATGGTTGTTAAACTCTCAGAATTTTTTTTATATGATAGCCAAAATCATTTTAATGTTGTGTTTCAATATCTTTAGTACCCTATATCTGTTAAAACTATAAAGTTATTTGTCCTTCAGTTGAACCAAATGGGTGATGGTAAAATGAACTTAGTAACTGGATATATATAGTGTGTTACCCTGCTTTTTACTCTGACTGTACTCATCTAGTCCAGACATTCAGGCAAAAGGTGCGTTGAATTAATAAAAAGTGTCTGCAGAAGTATATTAATAAACGAACTGATGTAATTTAAGGGATAAGACATACTTATTATTATATACATGGTGAAATTAATTGTGGGGAAGGATTTTTCCTCCCAAAAAGTGGTTTCTTTGTCTCACCCTCTTTAAAATAAAGAGGGTTGGGAAATTAGTTTGGGAATGGACATTTTCAGCATTCCACCAGGTACAGAGAATGGGACTAAACTACATTCTCTTCACCGTCTACGGAGGGTGGTAACATAGGGCTTCCTTCTGTACTCTGTATAGTGCTGTATTAACCTTTGATTAACAATCTTTCATTAAATTCCATTTGATCCTGTTATTTGACAATCTCAAATCCTTAAATTCAAACATGCAACATTATTTACTACTCCTCCAATATGTGTCATCTGCAAACTTTAATGAATTTATTTTCTTCTAATTCATTGATAAAAATATCAGGTGGCATTTAGGGCCAAGAACTGAGCTCTGTGGGACCCCACTAGAAATACTTCCACCCCCATTTACAGTTACCTTTTGGGACCTATTTATTAGCCAGGGTTTAATCCATTTAATGTGTTCTGTGTTGGTTTTGTATTATTCTACTTCCTTAATCAAAATGTTGTTCGGTATCAAGTGAGATTCCTTACAGAACTCTATATTATGTCAAAACTATTACCTTTAATTTATAATTTCATCAAAATATCAAGATAGTTTGACAAGATCTGTGTTTCATAAACCCAGATTGATTGGCATTAATTAGATTACCTTTTTCTAGCAGTGCTGATCCCCTCTAGGCTACTGATTGAGAAAATCCCCACTCTCTTGATGGACTTTCCGGTAGAGGGAGCCCTGTGCAGAGGTTGACACTAGCACAAACCAACATGATTTAGGAGTGAATTTGTCTGAAGAATTGGTGTCAGAGAGCTGATCAATGCACATCTAAATTCTATTTTCATAGAACACAAATAGCTTAACCAACTCATTTTTCACCCTTCCCAGCTGTTTTATGTCAGAATTTAAAGTGGCATTAAGTAAACATAGCTTTCCTTCGGGATATTTGTCCATCTGAACAGAAAGCTGGCAACATAAACTAAGATTGGGTGGGTACTTCTAGAAATAACTCACTCGTTTCTAAGCATCAGCATGATAACAATATTTAATAAAAGCTTAGGGTGCAACTCCAAAAGTCAAGAACAGATGGAGAAAGAAGATTTATTATACCTAGAATAATCATAGGTCAGGAGGAAATTATTTCACAGAATATTTATGTTCTAAATATATCCCAAATTCTTTTTCATAGCATGTCTGAGATAATTACAGACCTCCAAATTATATTGCAACCAGTCTTTATATTTGAAGATTTTAACCATATATTAGATATTACAACAAATCTAATTGATTTTTTGTTAATGGCGAACATGGAGAATCTTGATTTAGAACCTAATTCTGTTGCTGCTATTTATACTGATATAGTTTCTGACTCCATGTAATGTCTCTTCAAGATGGGAGACTACAGACTACAAAGACAAATGAAATTCTCTGAACGCAAATCCCAGTGCTCCGTTACAGCGCTTAAAAGCCTTGACTTTCCCGACTAGGAGATTATTTCGTCAAAAGCACAAGCATAGCATTTATGTAGTGTCAAACTCATGGACAAAGTCAAAGGAAAAAAATACAAAGTCTGTTTTTAATTCCTCTTCAATATTATTATAATTCAGCTACTTATTGCTGAGATGTTTCTTTTGCTATGATATAGCAATAAGGACATTGGGGAATACCTTTCTGGAGGATGGGAGAATTTTTTGGTGTTCCTAGCAGTCATATCATACATTAATGGACGAGTTTTCAAAAAGGCTGAGCACTACCATGGGAGCTACTGAGTGAGCCATACTTTCTAAAGGGCCATAAGAGACCAAGTATAAGCATTGGGAATTCCAGGGAATTCAAAAAAGGACTGCACTTAAAGGAGGCATGGTCAAAGGCATAAGAAGAGCTCCAAAGTAAATTGCTTTGTTAAGAACAATACACATTTTGGGGGTTTTTTACATCTTTTTTGTTTAATGGTTTGATTACTCTGATGCTCTGCCTCACACTTTCAATCTCCTCTGCTTTTAACTGGTTGGTATCCTGGCCCCACTGTTAGTCTGCAGGAGAAATGCTGCTTCCTTGTACTTCTTTGTCCTACTTACCTGTGTTCCCAGGAGTGCTATTCTGCTTGGCAGGGGGCAAACTGTGGGGAGGAGGGGGAAAAAAGGGAGGTGAGGTTAAGGTTGTGGTACTTTTACAAGATCTACCCATTCCTCTTGAGACTCCAACATGTGATGCCACAATACAGTAAGCAGAAATTTGAAATATGTCCCTATGTACTATCTGGGCTCCTCTTGATCTCTTTCACTTGCTTCCCAATCAGCCAGATTCAAATACATGTATGTGCTCTGCTGGGCTCTTCTACTTTTTTCTTGCTTTAGTGTGGCTTGGTTATGTCACTGGGCTCCTTAGTCTTGGTTCTTCCTCTCTGCGGCTCAGAAAACCTGCTGAGCTGTTCAGCTTCTTGGATTTGGTTTCTTCTTGATCGTGGGTAGTGTTGGCGGAGGTTCAGCTCCCTTTTCCTTCTCAGTTGCCAGACACAATTCACTGGACAATAACAGTCCAAAGTTCAATCTGCAGACAATTTGATGGCTTTATTGGGGCTAAACAAATAAGCATATTCCGAAGCCTTTACACCAGTTGAGCTTATTTTATATGCTGATAGAGTTTTCCTCTTCCTCTTCCCCAACTACTGTTCTAGACACTGATAGAACCTCCTTCTTCTCCTAACCCTAGCTCCGCACATCGATGGAGCTCCCTGTTCCATCTCCCTCTTCTTGGCAAACTTAATTATACTTGTAATGTCCATCCAGTGCCACCCCTTCCAATATATGGTCATGTTCCGTGTTGGAGGGTCTTGAGTCTGGGGTCGAAAAGACCCCTTTTCTAACTGATGGGAGGAGTAAGGAGTGAGGTTACTTTTGGCCATGGGTACTTTATTGCAGACTTTTGTCTCCTCCTTACACCCTCCTCTCTACTCCAGTTGCTTGCTTACTATAGCACACCCTTGCTCAATTAACCCATTATCTTCAAGGCTACCAGCTGAGGAAGGCGGGGAGTGGGATGAAGCAAGTGGGTGCAGCCTTGTGCTTTCTCTTACATTCTCTCGCTTGCTTATTCAGCCTTTTAAACAAAAAGCAAGGCCAAAAGCAAAATTATTATTTTTTTTAGTATCTACCTGATTTAGTTTACATTCTCCTAACAGGTAGTATAATGGTGATACTCAACTAAGTGCCAACCACTCATTGTGCCAAATTGAAATATCATTTAGGGTAGATTGCATACATCTTCATAATGTGATCTTTCCTCTACTTTCTTACATGGTTAGATCAGCAATAAAATAAAGAGCAGTTCTGATGTTTTAATTATCTTCATTGGTCATATGAGTTAATGCCTCACTCAGGTGAATGGCATTGGAATTTTTAGTTCTTTAGAATAAGGCTATGAGTTGACAATTCACTGAAAGTATCTTAATTTCCCAAAGGCTGATCAGCTTTTTACCAGAGGAAATACATCCCTGTTCTCAGCATAACTATACTCACCTACTAGAATAATGTGTCCTTAATATTAAGCAATGACTGTACTTACAGTAGAGCTAGAAAGAGGACCCACCACAGGTATTCTGTGGTCGTGGCTGCCCAGGGGGACTTCTGAGCTAAACTGTGATGCTCAAATCCTCCTTTAATATTCTATACCTATGAACCAGCTGCACTGGTTTGTGTCAGGCTGTGTTTCTCTTCTCTAAGACACATCCTCTCACATTAGTTACAATCCTTCTATTTATAGTAGTTTTAGCTAGCTTAATCTATTTTTGTTGTTTTAACTAACACAAAAACAACCCCTTTTAGAAGTCTTTGTTTACCTAACAACAGCAAAGCTAATTATCTGCCTAACTATTAACTTACTATTTTTGTATCATGCACCTTTTTGTGTTATCTGTATTCCTTCAGTCCTCCCAATGAAGCAGTAGTGCTTTAGCATTAAAACTTCCATATTCTATATACACTAAGCCCTTTAGCACTAGCCTCTTGGGATCCTTGTTTATTCTAATAACTCACACATTTCTCTTTTTCCTTAATGACTTATGCATAGCTTACAATTTGCAATACAAAATTGAAACAATGAGCACAATTATTACTTTAATCAATAAGAGCATTTTAAATGACAATCTCATCCATGGGTGTATAGACACATTATAAGATGCATCTAACCATAAGGTACTTCCAAATTTTTTAATTCCTTGTGCAGTTTCAGTATCTTGTCACTGCATGTGCACAATGTGTTCAGGTATTCTTTCTATTAATACTTTTAAACTAGGCTTAAAGGTAGAATAGGATGTCCAAAGTTAGGTACATACTTAATATTTTCCTCCTGCAAATCGAACTGTGCCTGACTTTCAGTGACATTATGAAACACAGGAACTGGATAAAATATTTTTCCCCTAACACCTCAGGAGTTATACAAAAACATTGGCCAATGAAACCCACATATAACTGTTCTCTACTGACTTTCAAGTCTCCCTGCCACCATACAATATTTACTGCTGCCTACATAGACTGTTTTAAATTTATTTGGTCCCCATTGACTCAGCTGTATTGTTCAACTAGGAAATGTATCTCCTAGGGTAAAGCCACTGGCTGGCATTTCAGACTGCAATAATCACATCTGCACATATAGGTTTCTCCAAATTTAGGCTGCATCTCACAGAACGACACCCACAGTCTATCCTGGTTCCTGCTTAGACCAGAATCTGTCCTGCAGCAATTGTGTGCAGATTCATTATTCCAATTTACCCCTTCTCTGGTATCTAGCCTATTAACCCATCCTCATCTACCCAACTGGTTCCATGAGCCATTCCACTGAGGGTTCCAGACCAACTTTACCCGCTACCTGAACCACATTTTCATGTATCACTCCTTTCTGTTTATCCTGTAATTCACCTGAGTTCAGATTCTTTTTACTTTTCACTACTAATTCTGCCTTCATCAGAATATCCCTTACGTGCGTTGCCACCAACTGCATATTTTCTCTAATGCTGGGATACAAACTATCCAAATATTTTTATACTTTACTCCTTTTCTATAGGTCCCTTCCACTACCATCCCCTACACAAACTACATTTTGTCCTTAAATTCCTTAGAAGTCTTATTTGTCTCCTGCCTTCTTTGTGCTAGCCAATTAATGCCACTATTGCTTCCCAGCACCAGGGTCAAAACAAAGGGTCAAATTTGTCCCTTCTGAATCGGTTCCATTCTGTGTTCCATCCAGCAACCTTTCCCATATTCCAGAAGTGGTTCATTTTAACAGTTTTGCTATATTTTAGCCAGTAAGGCCATTTAACATCGCAGACTGATCTCACTTCTTCAGCCACTTAAATAATTCCTCTGGTCTATAGAAGGGCTACACTGGTCAATTTAGTGGGACTCAAGGGAGTATTTGTATGGTTGTGGTTTGTTGAAACTGACCTTGATTATTTGAATCAGGTGTCTGTACAGTTTTTGTCATAGTAGTCTCCACAGAAAAGGGTGACTATGAATACTATCAAGCCTCTATACCTGCATCAAAGCACAGTTCTACTCTTTGTCTACAGTCCTCTCCCTTCCCACCCCCACCCACACCTGCCTCCAACACATACACTATGTTTTTGGTACAGTCTAATCCATCTACTTTTTTGTGGGGGAGGGATTTTAAAGTTTGCACAAACACCCCTTTTATTTCACAACATTTTCTTTCTAACTCAACACACCTTTCATACTTGTTACAATACTTCAGTTTCCACTGACTATTTTCTTCTGAGAAGGCCTTCACTGACTTGGAGGTTAGGACCAACTGCCCACATCATTATTGTAGCTCTGTTTTCATCTCTTCCTCTTTTATCTCCCATGCATTATAATGGTACTGCACTTGATTCTTAGCTTTCTTACACTCAGCTTTTAGGAATAACAACCTGTCCCCAAAAGATGTCCCTAATAAATAAAGTCCTTGTATTACAGCTGCCTAGATTTTACCTGTCTTAATTCTTTTCTTGTATATACCTCCAGAGTTCAGATTCTCATTGACCAGGAATCTCTTGTCCCACATATTTCTGTAGCCTTCTACAGTGGTCCACTACAGACTTCGCTACCTAGGTGCCAAGAATTTTTAGTACTATGTTCTGAGAAAAGAGGTATCAAGTTGTGAGCTGAATAATCTTCTCAACCAAGATATATTCCTCAGTAGACTACTCTGCATTATCTCTTGGCTGGCTCTCCAAATCTGTTGGAATTTTTGGATAAGATTCTTCAGAATAAGGCTTCAAGCTGACAATTCACCAAAAATACCTTCATTTCCTAAGGGCTGAACAGCTATTTATGAAAGGAAATGCATTGTGTGTTGTGCTCAATATAACTATAAACTCTAATTAGAATGATGTTTCCCTAATACTATAAGCTATGATCTGTTACTTATAGTATAGCTAGAAGGAGGACCCATTACATCATAGAGGAGTCGCATGGTCTTGGCTAAAATTAAATGCCCGTATCCCCCTTTTATATTCTATACCTATGTGCCAACTATACTGATTTGTGTCGATTAGTGTTCCACTTGTCTTAGAAACATACTCTTGCAGCAGTTACAAGCTTTCCTCTTTCAGCGATCTTAAACTATTTTTGTGGTTTTGGCTAACCCAACAGCAACCCCTGTGAAACAACCTTGATCTACATAACAATAGCAAAGATAATTATCTACCTAACAACTATTGTCTTATACTTTTATACCAAGAGCTATCTTACATTTATCTATATCTCTTTAAATGGAGCTGTCCGCATCTCTTAGAATTATTGTTTCAGGCTTTCTGAGCACATAGGTAGCTTTCACTGAATCAAGTTATACTCACATCAAACTATTTTGCAACAAAGACTGGTAAGGTGTTTCTTTTAATTTTGTTTTGTTTCACTTTTAAGAGAAAGCCTGGATTCTGAAGCACATGTTGGTGATTTGAAAAAGGTGCTGGTATGTCAATACCAGTCCCTCTCACAATCTAATTTGAACTTTGCTTCTGGTTTGACTGTTGGTTTACTTGTACCTTTTTGTCCTTCTAGCTAAACTGCTCTGCATTGCATGTCAGCTTCAGAAAGAGAAATCTAATTTTATTCAGTTTAGATTGAGGTTTGTACTAAGCATTGCTGGTGAGACAGCACAGACGTGCCAAAGAGGGGGCCTCAAAGTACTGAAAGTGCCCACGAGCCCCTTGTTAAAAATTTGTCATAAAACTGAGCACAAGTTTGATAGGATTTCTATGCAGAAATGATTTCTATGGGAACTCACTCTTCCTGTCTAGAAAGTACTACATCAGCCCTGGGTCAGTTGACTTCTTGGGGAAAAGCAAATAAGATAGCAATATATAGTGTTCTCCGGGAAGTACCAATGTACAATCCTCTCAGCTCTTTAAAGAAGTGTAGCTTAATCTGTTTGCTGCCTCTCTGATTGGTTATGAGAAAGGAAATGTGATTAAACGGGAAAGCAAATGAATATATTTGCTTGCTCTGCTCAATACAGTTCATCATAAATTATGGAAAAATTTCTGTGGAATCCCCTATTAAAAGTGTATCCTATGGGATACTTGTATGGAGGGCAGAGAGTATGTTACAGGAACACTACTGAGAAAGTCACATGAGAAAGCCAGTGGCAGGAGGAGTTGAACAGCAATTGCCTGTAAGAGTTCCCCTCAGTCTCCTATAGATTCTGGTACCATTTCAGCTTCTACTTGTACCAGACGAAGGGAACTACTCCCAATATGCTTATCTGGCAGTTTCCACTTGAAAACTTCTCCTGCAAATGAAATGACTATTAACTGTTGGCTTTCTTCTTTGGAGAAGTGTCTTGCCTTCAGGATTTTCTCTATACCCAAATCCTCCCTGTTCACTCCATGATCTTAAATACTACATATTTTTGCCTTTTTCCATAGCATATTTCTCTCTTTTCTCTGGGCATTTTTTCTTCTTCCATCAATAGCAAATCACTGTGAGATGAAGCAGGTGTAACCAATTTATGCTATACAAAAAACTGTTGAGAGACTTGCACATGTTTTCCTGACTGTGTGCTGCACATCTTTGCAGTAGCACAAAACTGATGTTTTGTCAGTTCAAAACAAACAGAATGATTACTGGCACACTTCAGGGCAACTGTATTCCCCCTCATGGTCCACCAGTGGCATTCACTGTAGGAGCTTGGGTCTGCAGCAGTCACCTTTCTTGGACAGATATCTGCAGTTCTCTCCCTGTTGACAAGAGGTTTTTCGAGGCTGCACAGTTCCCAGCCTACACTTTGATATTTCCAATAAGCCGGGCTCCCTAAACAGGCCAACATTTGAACTTCGCTTTCTTTTCAAAGGTTATGAACAGTTGTAATTGCCCTCAGTTATAAATTGCCATACAGCTTTTTATAAGCAAGCACATTTATTCTTCAGGTGAAAGCATTTCAGAGAAAATATTAAAAACAATAAAACAACCTACACATATGCTAAAATGCTTACCAGAAGTCACCCAAACTCCAACATCTGGCTCTGATAGGTGTCTATACTTCAAAACTCACAACTGAGTTTTCCTTGTGGTTACCAGTGCACAACTAATTCAGTTTAAGAAACAGAACACCTACGAATGTTCAATGTTTCCTTTATACAGCTTGGACCTTTGATCTTGGCCTCATTTAAAGGAAATTAGATAATGCTGGTGCACACCTCAGGGTGTAGTTTTAAAGGGATGGGTTTTTGCATAATCAAAACAGAAATTTTCTTTTGCCTCCCACCAGAGATCCGCAGGAAAACCACTTATTCCTGTTTGTCCCAAAAATCCATTCTTATCTGGCACACTGTTCCATATATGCCATTGAAGTTCATAACACTTCCCACAGTTGACATCCCATCTTCTTCCTGGAGAGATTACATACAATTCCAGACCATAATAATATATAAACCATTAATTTAATACAGTAGACCCCAAACATGTTTAAACTTAATTCAATAAAGTGTCCCAAGAATATTACAGGAAATTGGCATACTAATCAAAGACACCTCCAAAAATCCATAATCACTAGGAATCCTGTTTCTGATTTTCAACTCCTGAGGCCAAATTTTGTGTTCAATTTTACCAGTGTAAATCCCATACAAATCGATGGTGTTTCTCTAGGTTAATGCCAATGAAACTCATGAATTTGCTCATGATCTTCAAATGGATATTAGGGTTCAGTTTATATTATTGATTGATGAAATGTTAGATAACACAGCTCAATCAATTTATTAAATGTATAGAAATCAGCAAAAACAGAGAAGCTTATAAATTACCAATCTGTGAGAAGTGATCTCAGAGTGATCAAAACCCACCTCATGTGTATGTGCTCCAAAGATAACTTTGACTCACATTTACTGGGGACTTGTTTACAACAGACAGAAAATTAAGAATATACCTTACTCCGTTTTCCTTATCCAGTTCCATATGATTTTTTCAGGTACAAGACATCTGCACTAATCATACACAATAACATTCCAAGTGTTAATAGATCACAGAGTCTATAGTATAATGCATAAATCAAATAGCATAATACTATAATGACATGAACTGTTTCGTACTAATGGTATCTAGCAACAATTCACATATAACATTCTGTAACAGAATGTACATCTTACTCTGAACAGATTCCACACATATAAAGAAAGTATAATACAGTTTCCTTGGAGTAAATCCTAAGCATTTTGGGAGTGATGGTTTATACAGAGTCTTATATGATCTTGATTACCATGAGTTAAAAAGTTGGAAAATGAGTTCTTCTCTTCACAATTTCCAGTTAAAAACAGTTGCTGAGTGCAAACACTTAATATAGTGGAGAACACAACTCAGCAAAAGAATGCTCAACAGATATGTCTTCTGAAAGTATCATTCTAGTTTTTAACCAACTCTTTTGCAATTCTGTAATCTATGGCATACAGTATTTTAACTGAACCCTAGCATCAGTAGTAGCTGGCATTATTACCTGGTTTTAAGAAAATACACTCAACTTGTAATTTCTGTCACATTGTTTCATATTCTTTTTATGATACACACTCTCAGATAACCCATCAAATGTAATTTTTCAGTAATATATTTGGAAAATTTAGAATCATATGCATAGATTGTAAGGTGAGAAGATACTGATCATCATTTAGTCTGATATTCTGCTTAACCGAGACCACAGAATTTTACCCAATTATTTCTGCAACTAGTGTAACTAGTGTATACTAGTGTATAACTATGGCTTGATTTAGTGTGTTTTTTAGATAGACAACCAGTCTTAATTTAAAGACATCAAGTGATGGAGGATATATTCCTAAGTAATTTTGGTCCAATATTTACTTACTTTCATTGTTAAAAAAATTGCATTTTTTTTCCAGTTTGAATTTTTCTGACTTTGGCTTCTAGCCACTTGATCTTGTTATGCTTGCGTCTTAATGAAAGAGTCCCCTACTATCACCCATCTTCTTCTTTTGCATGAACATAGAGATGGTTGAAAAATCAAAGATTTTCAAAAGAAAAGAAAAGAAATGAATTTCTCTTCTTTTGTTGAAAAATTTTGAAATCTGAATTGTTTTCACCAGCCAGCCCTACCTAGAAAGTAAGATCAAATCAGTTCCTAACCTTCTCTCCAGTAGGTTGAATAGGGTCTCCTTTTTGTAAGGCCTGTTTTTCAAACCATAAATCATTCTTATAGCTCTTTTCTCATCTCTCTTTGTAAAATTTTAAAAACAAAAACTGAACAAAAAAATTAAACTTTTTTTACCAGGCTCTTACACTATATGTTTCTAGATAGAAGTTGTTTGCTTATTGCGGGTTGTGGAATAGGGACAAACATGTAATTGCTTAGCACTTAAAACTAAGACTGAACAGAGAATGATAACTTCTGTTTCATGGAGGATTTTGAAATTGTTTTTATTCTAAATTTAAACAAAACCCAAAAATATCAAAATCCTCTGTGGAACTGAAGTCTGGGGGAAAATGTTTCTAATAATTCTGAAGCTATATTCCACTAGGCAGGCTTCTGAAGCATGGTACCCTCAATTCTGTGGTTGCCTACCGGAGTTGCTGGGAGCTTGGCCCCAGTTCCAAGGACAATTGTATCAGGAGTCAGGATGCCAAAGCAGTTCCCTGGCCAGAGACCCTTGGACACCAAGTGATCTGGCAGAAAACCAGGCAGGTTACTGCTGGAAATCCATCACAATCAACATGCTTCTGTGGAACGCTGTGATTTTGACAAATTAATAACATCTTCTAATGGAATAACAAACTTATCAGAAAATTTTTCCACCCACGCTACTTAAAATATATGTATGACCCTAAAGATCATCTTCTCTACTTGTGTAATTATATATAGCTCCATTTAAATCAAAAGAACTATGCTGAGGATCAGGTCCTACAATTTAATAGTGCAATTTCTGAGATGGAACTCCTTTGTTGTTTCTCAGTACTTTGTGCTACAGTAGAGATAATGTACTGCATATTTTAAGGGTTCTCATTTGCAGAAATGAGGAGTGACTGTATGTATGCAGTCCAGTTAGAGTTAGACTCAGAAAAGGACTTAGATCTCTAACTGCCACTTTAAGCATCTTCATCCCAGAATACGTCTCCACTGGAATTCACAAAAACTTAGCTCAGCTGTCGCTGAACTCTGTAGGTGCCTCAACTCACTTAGCACCTACATTTTTGCAGTAAAGATTTTTTAGGCACCTGTTCCTGCCTCTGAGCATGGGCACTACAGCCCCGTACCAGGTGTTCAAATGCCTACGCCCCAGAATGATGCACAGCATTCCTTTGGCAAACTTGCCTTCAGGGTTTGATCTGGTAAGTGCACTGAGACCTAGCCTACTGGAGTGGGATCCTATAGAGAAACTTGCACAAAATAGTGGTGAAAGAAGGAGGAGGAGCTTCCTCAAAAGCTTTTGTCCACGGGCTGAGGTACTCACTTGGAATGTGGGAGACCCCCAGTATGACTGCTTCTCCATCTGTGAGAGAAAAGACTCTTCCACTTCTAAGGTGAGTTCCCTAACCACTCGGCTATGGACTGTTCTATTACTGGGAGAAGAATGGGTAGCGGGTTCCCCAGTCTCTCTTCTGTTGAAAAAGTCATATAAGCAGGGACCCTGGATCTCCCATCTTCCTGGTGAGTGCTCTAACCAGAATCCTTCTTCTGCTGTCTTGTTCTCTCTCTCTCTCTCTCTCTCTCTCTCTGGCCCAATGATTCTGTCATTATTTATCCACAGTGGAACAGCTTTAACAGGAGAGACTGAGGGTGTGCCCCCCATCAGAATACCCTATAGCTCAGTGGGCTATGGAACTAACTTAAGAGGTGGCAGAGCCCTCTTCAGACCCTTTCCCCACTTCAGTCAGAGGTGGGACTTGAACTGGGGGCTCTACCGCATGTGCCTGGTTAGCTTCCTCACCAGCTGTGCTAAAAGTTATGAGGAAGCTCCTCCTGTAATCTTCCAACAGCATAGGTGCTGAACCCTAAGAATTTTTGTAGCCGAGAGAACGTTTGTAGCCGAGAATACCAAGCAGCTGAAGCACCTCCCTACAGCCCAGAGGTAAGTGCCTATCTCTGAGAGAAGGGCACGGTTTAACACGTACCTCCTCAGCTTGGTACTTCCTGTTGGCTAGCATGGAGCCACCCAGCATGCTGGCTTTTTGTGAATCACACTCTGAGGTGCCTATCTCTCGCAATTTATTGTAAAGGGAGCTGGGCACCTAGCTCAGGCAATTATTTATCTAACTAACAGTTGGTCATGGCGCTGCTCAGTGTCACAATGCCTAAGTTTCTTTCTGAATCTAGCCTTCAGTGTCCCGCAGAGCTAAACCAGCGATAGAGTGCTAAAGCCAATGTAGAGCGTGGAAGGGCCAGAGCAGGACTTGAATGTAATGTCAAATGGTTGATGCTGGACATATTTAAACTGTCTGTTTTACCTCTCTCCTGGAATAGAATCTAAATTGACTTTGTGAATATGAATAATCCTGTGTCTGATCTTTATGCTAGTCTGAACCTGGAGATCATCTTGGCAAAGAGTGCTCTTCTCTCCCCCTTCCCCCAGCTTTTTTGGACTGGCTCATTTTACAAAGCAGTTGCTGTCTCAGCAGCTTAGATCTTAGCAGCTGTCTTCACGAAGGGATGAGATGGTACACATTAATGATAACAAGACTGTTCAACAAAAGAGGGAAAAGGAGAGGCAGAGAAAAAGCACTGACAGGTTTAAAGTGTTGTTCCAGAGATTTTTGTTACAATAAAATATGGAGACAAAAAATGTGCCACCCCTTACTTTCAGGAAAGCACAGTTTAAAGGGGGCTGTGATTTTGTTGACACCCAGTTATATGGTTTCAATGTGATCAACATCAAACAAATCAGATGAGTCAGTCAATCAAGTTTCCTGGGTGGTGATGCTGGAAAACTTTATTTGTGTGTCTTTCTTTGTTTCGGCATTTCCTATGATAACATTCAAACAACTGTGATTCTCAAAGAAGACTGCTTGTCTTCTGGAACAAAAAGATAGAAGGAAAACTGCAGCAATATGCCAGCCATAAATAGAACAAAGGAACTGACAAAGTGAGCAAAGTTGTTTTTATTTCTGAAGTTTCTTTATTGGCAGTTGTTTCATAAAATAATATAGTTTAAACATTTTTTAAAAAAATATGACATTAAAAAAGAGCATAACAGCATTACATTACGTAGTGTTCAAACCACCGTGGAACTTAGGAAAAAAATCATATTTGCATAGTGCAGGCACGTGGAATATAAGGTTGAGTGTTTGGCCATTTGTACAATATCTCCAAAGGTGTGTCCTCTATTAAGAGTTTGGTAAAAGGGCAGCATAAAAAACAGTGTTGTAAATAAGCCCAATGTAATAAAGGAGTTATATAATATTTAGTTGCCTAGTTTTTATCACAGCCATTAAATTATCTTAGTTAGGATATGATGACTAGAGCTGTGTGACCTATTCAGAACAGGATTTGCTGAGGTCTGTTGGCCTTATGAGCATTTGGTGACACCATAGAGACAAGAATGCTTTAAATATCTGATGGATGGCTGAAGAGACAGAAACAAAGGGAGTGAAGTTGAACCAGTTTATGGTTATGTACCGAAATAATTGATTGTTTTGTTGTCTGTGTGTTTGCTTCGCCAAGGCAAGTGAAAATCTGAGGTTTGGAGAGAATTGCATTTTGATATTTTTTGAATGAAAAATGACATCACTTCCAGAGTATTCCCAACCAATGACCATTCTGAGAGATAGTACCAGATTTCACACAGCTCTGAAATATGGATCTTCACTATTTATAGCTGAAAATATTCTGGAGTTTTGTGCATCTGCATAATGCAGTGTGGCAAAGTACCTTCTCTGTCTCTCCAGGCACAATTCTTTTTAGCCTTGGAGAGACGGACTTGGGCAAGGCAGACCTCCTTGAATGCCCAAGGGCAAGCTCTTCCTTCCCTCAGTCAGTCTCTTGGTTGGTTTTTCTCCCCTTCTGGTCAGGGAATCCAGCCTACCTTCCTGGAGAGGCTCCCTGTCCTGCTGCACCCAGCATACTGGCAGCCTCACTCCTTTTTTGTTTTGTTTTGTTTTTGTTTTTGTTTTTGTTTTTGTTTTGTTTTGTTTTTGTTTTGTTTGTCTCCCTCTCTCCTCCTTCCTCTCCCTCCCCCTTTCTAATGGGAGGATTTAAAAAGGTCTCTGGCAGCACTTAATTGGAGTCAATTGGATGTTAATTGATTCTCTGTCAAGCCCTTTTCAGCTGAACCTGGTTGACCTGTGGTTACCTCTCTTCATTTGATAAGGAGAGGGTCTGTTTTTAACCATGGGATTGCTTATCCCCACCACCCTACCTGGCTTGTAGCTGTCTGTTCTGGGTTTACCACAGCGGTAATACAGTATCTGCCAGTTATATTCAAAAGCCCACTTTGGCTGGAAATTGAAGTGTCAGGGTTGCTTAGATGTGCATTCATGGTTTACAATATTAAACTGCACACACGAGGATCTGGTCAAGTTAGTGTTCATTATCAAACTCTGCTAAAGAAGAGCCCATTGCTTTAGTATTTTACAGATATTTAGTTATGCAGCATTGAGCTTTAACATGTTAGACTAGTAGTATAACCCCGCCAATGACTGGTTACTATGTAAATGATGAAGACGCTATTGTTAAAGTGTGACAGCTTGTGGGGAAACAATGAAATGGTGCGCAGGCAAAGCCTATCTGCTTCCTTACAGGTATTTCCCAGTAGTAATGATCATGAGAAATGTGAGGTTTTTAAAATGATGTTATGTCCAGGAAGCCCCTTTAATTATGCCCTGAAGTTTTGAGTATTTGCTTAATTGCTTAGTAGCCATTGTATTCTGAAAATTTGATTAAATAATGATGGACTATTCATTATGACATTTTCATCTTATTATTCGCTGTAAGCAGAACATAACTATTTTAGGGCTTGCTCTTGTGCAGGGCTGAGCAACCTCAACTCTCATTATAGCAAATGGGAGTTGAAAGCATTTAGCATGTCACACAGATGTTTGTACGTAGGGTTTCCCAGTCTTGGGGGAAGTTTAATCTGGAGGGAGTGGTGAGGGAAAGAGGAGAAGAGCGGTGAAGAGAGGGGTGAGAAAGCTTCATGACCCCAGATTTGCCTTAATCCTCACTGCAAATGTGCGCTTGCAGCTATGAGGAAAGCAGCAGGTGACTCCAGGTACACATCTGCCGTCCATCTTGCTCAGTCAGTAACTTCGTAATGCCGCTGGCATGCCAAAGCTAGGGTTGCCAACTTTCTAATTGCAGAAAACCAAACACCCTTGCCCTGCCTCTTTCCCTCCACTTCCCTAGGGCCCACCCCCTGCTCACTCCATCCCCCCTCAGTCCGTCGCTTGGTCACCCTAGTTCAGGGGTTCTCAGACTGGGAGTTGGGACCCTTCAGGGGGTTGCAAGATTATTACATGGGGGGTTGCAAGCTGTCAGCCTCCATCCCAAGCCCCGGTTTGCATCCAGCATTTATAATGCTGTTAAATATATAAGAAAGTGTTTTTAATTTTTTTGCAGGGGGTGTCACACTCAGAGGCTTGCTGTGTGAAAGGAGTCACCAGTACAAAAGTTTTAGAACCACTGCCCTAGTTGCAGTAGACTTCCTGTGCCTGCAGACCCCACGTACCAGGGGCTGCAGCGCAGCCATGCCTGGCATGAAGGTTGGGCCCCAGAGCGAAGGGGCTGCAGGCTGGCTGTCTGGCACTGAGGGGCTCTGCTCTGCCTGGGCCCCGGGCTGCTGGCTGAGTTTGGTTGTCTGGTTTTACTGCCCTTTTATTTTCTCTCTCTGATTATGATGGTACCAGGGAGGACTCTATTCTTCCAGGGGCTGCTTAAATCACTCAGCCGGGAAGGGAAGAGGATGGGCTGGAGGGGAAAGGATGCCAGGGGGTGGAGGAGAGAGGATGGGGAGGGAAAGAGGCCAAAGATGAGAGCAGGGTGGGGGTGAGATGGGTCAGTGGAGGAGAGAGGAGGAGTCAAGGGGGGTATGTGGGGTGGATGGAGATGCAGGGGGAGGGAGAAGGCTACATTGTATGAGGATGTGGGAGGCACAGGGGTGTAGAGGTAAATTATGGGAATGCAGCAATGTATAGAGGTAAATAGGCTGCAGGGCTGTCGGGGGTGAAGGACATGGAGGTGGTGGCTCTGGGAGGTGGAGAGGATGTGTGGGAGAGCACTGTAAGGGGTTCAGAGCTGGGATGGGTAGGTGTAGGGAGGCAGAGCAGGATGGGAAGGGGAGGGATGCAGTGAGAGGGATGGGAGTGCGGGGAGGCTGGGACAAGGAAGGATGCAGTGATGGGGGCTGCAGGGCTGGGAGGAAGGAACTTCCCAGAGTCTGGGGCTGCTGAGGCCAGTGCTGGACTCAGGAGGACTGTTCGGGGTCAGGGGTGCAGTGCTGCCAGAGCGGAGGCAGTGCTGCTGGACCAACTCCTTGAGATGTCTAGGCTGAGCTGGACACTGGGTTCATCTCGATCTTCTCCCCTCCCCTGCAGCAGCCCCATTCCCAGTACTCGGAGATGGGGATAAATACCTCAAACTCCTGGCTCCAGGAGATGGGGTGACAGAGCGGGGTGACTGCAGGAGCATGTAGCCTGAGTCCAGCCACAGGAGAAGCGTGAGGAGGAGAAGAAGGCCAGCAGCAGCAGGAGAGGCGCATGTCATGACCCCTCAGCAGCCGCCTGTGGAGCACTCACGAGTCACACTAGTTCATCCCCTGCCCTGAACAGGCCAATGGGAGTTACGCCTGCGGACGCGGGGGCGGGGCAGCATGCAGACCTTCCTGCTTGCCCCTAAGCCAGGAGCCGGACATGCTGGCTGCCTCCCAATAGCTGCACAGCATGGAGGCTAGCAGGGAGCCTGCCAGCTCCACTGCGTGGCGCCACCAACCGACACTCAACATCCCGGGCAGCAGTGTTGACTGGAGCCACCAGGATCCCTTTTCGACTCGGTGTTCCAGTCAAAAACCGGACACCTGGTCACCCTAGCCCAAGCAGCCCATGAAACAGGCTGGCGGGTTGTAGTGAGGCGAACTTTGCTTCTTTGCTTTACTCCTGGAGCAGTCTGTTCAGCTGCAATAGCACTTGTGACCCAGCCCCAAGTGGATATCTCCACCCTCAACAAGATGAGGAACGAGATGGAGAGTCACAATAAAAGATCAAAAAGAATATATTAGAAAGCAATATTAATATAGGCAGATAACTGGTCCTTTCTGGGCTTGGAATCTATGAATCTATCTATGAAAAGCCCTGAGAGACCCAGGTCTAGTGAGAGCTTCCAGGGCTTCCAGGCTCCCAACCACACAGCAGTGAACCTAGAAGCCTTAGTCTGATACATTGGGGAGTGGGAAGCCTAGAATCCTTGAGACCCTGGCTTGGCTCCTTGCTGCAGAGTGAAGATCCTAAAAGCCCTGGGTCCCAGAACAGTCCACATATTGGCGCTTCCCTGGAGATGCGTAACCTGGATGCCTTGGGATCCACGGCAGCCCACTAAATGAGCTGGCAGGGAAACATCAAAACTGAAAGTGTGTCACCACTCATACATTTTGGTTTCAATGACTCAGCACTTTCCAATGAAAAACTGAATCATTTGGAGGAAGTTCTATGGCCTGGGTTATATGGAAAATTAGTGCACACCAGTGAAATACTTGGTTTAAGTGACTTGCCCAGTAATACATAGAAACTCTGTGGCAGAGGGAGGGATAGAATCTCATTTTCCAAGGGGTCTTTCAACTGTCTGAACCATCTCATCTCTTCCTGAAATCACCTTCCTCATTCACTGCACAGCATCCAGCTTCTACAACAAATGAGGCTGAGATCTTATAGACAATTCTTGCATTGCCTAGCTTCTGGGTGCTTGACCTGGTAACCACAATGTTCTTTTAGCATAGGTGTAAGGGATTGTGTGTGTTTGTATGTGTGTGATATTTGTTTATATGCACTCTAAAACAACGAATGCTCTCAGTCCTGATGCTGATCACCAATGCTCAATGGGTTTGTGTGAACTGAATTAGGAAGGATCTGAAGTGGTTACTCTGGAGCTGGGATACAGTGGAGCCAGATGCCATAGAAGTCAGAAGTTTTCCTGTGGATTGGTGAACCAAGAGAATTCTTCCAGTGACAGAGAGATTAATTGTAAACATTTTATTTAAGGTTCATTTCTAGTTCTCCGTTTGGCAGGTGTTTTATTAAAGAACTCTCTGAACCTACAGAGAGCATGATCCAAAGTCAATCAAAGGATATTATTGTTTATTTGGAAATTTCATCTCAGTCCCATGTGTTGGTCTGAGTACCTTTTGAATAACTCTTTTATTGGTTACAATCATTAGCTCGATAGCAAGTTACTGTATTATTATGTTCTGATTTATTCTATCAGTCATAATGTTTAGTACATAATGTTCATTACTAAAAGCATTGCACTGGCTGATTTATAATACATGGGTAAAATTTGTGGTAGGAGTTAGCAAGTAATGAAATATTAAGATTTATTCCATTGTTATCTGCTATGTGGTTGCACCCGTGTTGGTCTGAAGAAGAGCTCTGGGTAAGCTTGAAAGCTAGTTTCTTTCAGCAACAGAAGGTAGTCCAATAAAAGATATCACCTCACCTACCATGTCTCTCTAATATTAAAATTTAAGTAGATATTCCTAGATAGATACAATTTGAAGTGATTGTTTCCAGTATATATAATGTTAATTATATATAATAAGGTGAGTGGCATAGAGTCTGTTTTATTTGCTATTTTTGTTTTATGTCTTTATTTTTTCTTTTTGGATGCCACCTCCGGTAAATCATTCCTTTATCCCAATGGTATTCCGTTTAATTTCCAAGAGTAGCTTTTCAAATTGAAAATTTCAGGTATCTCCTCTCATTTTGAGGATGAGGATGCAATTCTCTGGACACTTAATAGTAAACAGAGCTACTTATTTGAAGGCTGAAAGTGGAATTCACCTCTATGCAGAGGACCATAACAAGGCCTAAGCAGCATTTACTTTTCCAGGTAGAGCTTAAGTGGTGAATTTTACCCTTTAAAAAGCACTATTCCTGGTAGCAAATATTTGTAGCATGAGGCCCTTAATCTGCATATATTTCCAAGTGATATCTGAACTGTAAAATCCTTTATAACAAATCTTTGCAAACTTAAGAAAAAAGTTAACTGAAGTTGAAAATAAAGTGAATGTGGGAAAAGTTTCAGAAGCTGGACTATAGAGCATCACGAATCTCACCACCTTCTACTCCATGTGCAAGATGAACTTCTTTGACCTTGGCTTCTTCATCATATATACATAGCAACATCTACAGTTAAAAAGAAATATATTGGGTTTCTTCAGGAATGTTAGCAACAAGAAGAAAGTCAAGGAAAGTGTGGGCACCTTGTTAAATGAGGGAAGCAACCTACTGATAGAGGGTGTGGAGAAAGCTAATGTACTCAATGCTTTTTTTGCCTCTGTCTTCAGAGACAAGGTCAGATCCCAGACTACTGCACTGCGCAGCATGGTATCGGGAGGAGGTGACCAGCCCTCTGTGGAGAAAGAAGTGGTTCAGGACTATTTAGAAAAGCTGGATGAGCACAAGTCCATGGGGCTCAATGCACTGCATCCAAGGGTGCTAAAGCAGTTGGCCAATGTGATTGCAGAGCCATTGGTCATTATCTTTGAAAACTCATGGCGATCTGAGGAGGTTCCGGATGACTGGAAAAAAGCTAATGTAGTGTTCGTCTTTAAAAAAGGGAAGAAGGAAGATCTGGGGAGCTAAAGACCAGTCAGTCTCACCTCAGTCCTTGGAAAAGTCATGGAGCAGGTCCTCAAGGAATCAATTCTGAAGCACTTAATGGAGAAGAAAGCAATCAAGAACAGTCAGCGTGGATTCACCAAGGGCAAGTCATGCCTGACGAACCTAATTGCCTTCTATGACGAGATAACTGGCTCTGTGGATTAGGGGAAAGCAGTGGACGTGTTATTCCTTGACTTTAGCAAAGCTTTTGATACGGTCCCTCACAGTATTCTTGCCAGCAAGTTAAAGAAGTATGGGCTGGATGAATGGACTATAAGGTGGATAGAAAGCTGGCTAGATCATCGGGCTCAACGGGTAGTGATCAATGGCTCCATATCTAGTTGGCAGCCGGTATCAAGTGGAGCGCCCCAAGAGTCGGTCCTGGGGCTGGTTTTGTTCAATACTTTCATTAATGATCTGGAGGATGGTGTGGACTGCACCCTCAGCAAGTTTGCAGATAACACTAAACTGGGAGGAGTGGTAGATACTCTGGAGGATAGGGACAGGATACAAAGTGACCTATACAAATTAGAAGATTGGGCCAAAAGAAATCTGATGAGGCTCATCAAGGACAAGTGTGGAGTCCTGCACTTAGGATGGAAGAATCAGGTGTACTGCTACAGACTAGGGACCAAATGGCTAGGCAGCAGTTCTCCAGAAAAAGGACCTAGGGGTCACAGTGGATGAGAAGCTGGATATGAGTGAACAGTGTGCCCTTGTTGCCAAAAAGGGTAATGGCATTTGGGGTTGTATAAGTAGGGGCATTTCCAGCAGATCAAGGGATGTGATCGTTCCCCTCTGTTCAGCATTGGTGAGACCTCATCTGGAGTACTGTGTCCAGTTTTGGGCCCCACACTACAAGAAGAATGTGGAAAAATTGGAAAGAGTTCAGAGGAGGGCAACAAAAATGATTAGGGGGCTGGAGCACATGACTTATGAGGAGAGGCTGAGGGAACTGGGATTGTTTAGTCTACAGAAGAGAAGAATGAGGGGGGATTTGATAGCTGCTTTCAGCTATCTGAAAGGGGGTTCCAAAGAGGATGGATCTAGACTGTTCTCAGTGGTAGCAGATGACAGAACAAGGAGTAATGGTCTCAAGTTGCAGAGCGGGAGGTCTAGGTTGGATATTAGGAAAAACTTTTTCACTAGGAGGGTGGTGAAGCACTGGAATGGGTTACCTAGGGAGGTGGTGGAATCTCCTTCCTTAGAAGTTTTTAAGGTCAGGCTTGACAAAGCCCTGGCTGGGATGATTTAGTTGGGGTTTGGTCCTGCTTTGAGCCGGGGGTTGGACTAGATGACCTCCTGAGACTCTATGATTCTATGATATTTAAGAAAAACAAAATCTCCCAAAAACCTACAAAAACATTCCACTGCACATACTTCTCCTGCAAAGGAGAGAATGACAACAAGCAACACATGACAGATGTGTAGTCAGATTGTTTATTGTACTACTGGAAAGTGCTCAGATACTATTGTGATAAGCATGGTATGAGAAACTTTAGAATAGAATGGAAAGCTGGCAAAGGTTCCAATTTGAAGTGATTGTGTCTATTCAGCAGGTGGTCTCTTCTCCACTCTGTGGAATTGTTCTGTAGCAATGGGCTTACCTCAGAGGTGTGTCTTTGCAGGTATTTCCAGATTTAGCATTTCTCTCTGTGTTATACTACCAAAAGTGAAATGAATTAATAAGATCCAATTATTAAGCTAGCTGCTGCTCTAATAGGAGTCCTATTAAAGTGTCTAATTAATTTTTACTAATTGATAATCACTGAGAGAAGTGATGAAATGCACTACTACCATAGCCACTAGGAAAGCAACCAGGACACAGTTCAATTGATGAAGCCTTAATTTCATAAGGATGGCAATTATCCATGAAACCATACTTAATAAAACTACTGATATAATAGCTGCACAATTGGTTAACTCTTGTAGAAAAAATGGTGTTTACAGTCCAGTGCTGTCGTTGACAATTATTAAAGAAAGTCATAACCCTGGGTAGGCTGTAAACCAAACAGGAATCTGGAATTTTGAATCGGGAGAGTTTGTGCTAAATGTTCATCCGTAGTTTTTCTGTTCCTGGGGGGAGAGGGTGGAGATAGAAGTTCTGTTGTTGCCACAGATGATACTATGATTATACATATTCCTCATCACACAAATACAACAAAAATAATGAAACACCCCTGGAACTGATTATTATTAGTATAACCTGGAACTGATTTGTTTGCTTTTTTGAGTATCTAGCACCCATGGACTTTAGTATTTAGAGGTTTGCAAGGCAGCCTAACCTCTGAAAAAGATCAGAGTCCTGAACCCCTCAAGGCTGTTGCTTTGTTAGCTCTCCTGGTTTATACAGCTGGGGAACTGATTGCATTTTCACCATTCAATATTACATTTTATTTATTCACCATTCTACAAGTTACCAATGCTTCATAAGGACAGCAGCTCTTTGAGCGTGGTGTGCCTGTGCTACGCTTTCAGATCCCATTTGTTGTCCTGCACTTTGTGTGGTCATTTATGCCAGTGCAAAGTGAGTTCTAAGTGAGTGTAATATTGTGATTTGGTGTAAATGACCACACACCTTTATCAGGCTATGAAATTGTCCATGCCATGTGAGGCAGCTAAAGATTGTTGCTTGACTGAGGTCTCTCTCATCAATGACAACATACATTGAGGTCACTCCTTTTCTTAATCCCTCTGTTAGATTACTTAATAATAAAGCTATAGGATAGAGCACCTTTCAGAGTTTGACTAAGGCCAGGTTATGGTCTACATGGTAAGTTTATGTTAATATAACTACATCACTCAGAGGTATGAAAAATCCACACCCCTGAGCTATGTAATTATACTGACCTAACTCCTGGAGTAGACCACGCTATGTTGATGGGAGGGCTTCTCCCAGTTATATAGTGACAATCTTTCATGGTGTTGGATTGACTGCACTGAGGGGAAAAGCTCTCCTGTGGGCATAATCGTGCCTTCACTGAAGTACTACAGCATTGCTGCAGCATTGTAAGTGTGGACCTGCCTAAGGTATCCACTCTGCCTAAATTTAGGTGACTGCCCTATTAAGGTTCCCCCAACTACTGAATCAGAGGGAAAAATTACTCTTTATAGTAGCTCTTCAATTGTGTATCGCTGCAGAGCCATGCTCACCCACTACAGTGACCAGATGTCCTAATTTTATAGGGACAGTCCCGATTTTGAGGTCTTTTTCTTATATAGGCTCCTATTACCTCTCACCCCTTGTCCTGATTTTTCACACTGTCTGGTCCACCATCTTCTCCACAGAATTATGGCATTTGTTTTCTTAGATCACTATATGTTACTTTTACACATTTCATTAGAGATAATTGTATTACATTTGATGTCCATGAACTTCTAAATGATCAATATATGCAAGAACTTTATTTTTTTTCTTCTGATGGTATTCATAATTTTGTTTAGTACCATGTCACTGTAGATAATTTCTCTTTTTCTTTTATATAGAAAGGCATAGCATTTTCCAAACTGCAGGGGGGGAAACCCCAATAAACATTCAAGATAGTTTAATTAATATAAGACCACTACAGAGTTTAAACATAATTTGATATCATTACCCAAACTAGTTTATTTAATGGGGAAAAGTAATGTGTGGGTTCTCGTTCCTTCTTTCTTTCTGCTTTAAAGAAAAAAGGAAAAACCCTTATATGAATAAAATATTTTAGATATCCCAATTCAAAGGTGAATTACTAATAACAAGCCATTTTAAGTTAAGATTTTATTTAGTAGGAATTTTAGGGAGGGACATTTCACAGTCTTACAAAGGGAGTGATGTCATAAAATCTATTCATCTAAATATTGAATGAACATGTTTTTGTTAGTCAGATTGGCCTTTTCTTGATCACAGAGACATTAAAATGCAATTGCAATCTAATTGTGCTTATCAGGCCCTTATCAGACAATCAGATGATAATGTTTGCCAGATTGCTTGAAAAGTAATTAATAAAGGATACAATCTTCAGCTTCAAATTGCCAGATGCTGCTTCAGAAGCCCTTCCGATGGTCATAAGGAATAGTACATTCTGACCTTGATCTTTGTTGCTTATGTCAAAGTGTAATGTTAGCACAGAAAGATCAAAGATACTCTCTGTCTGACACATCTGTAGTCTGAAATTCAACACACACACACACACAGTCAGAATACTGTAATGAGTCAGTGGCTTTATGTGTAAAAATGAACTAGTCTTTTAGGTGAAAATTAAGTGTCAAGTTAACATTTTATTTTTAATCCATTTTTTTCTTCTTCTTTTTTTTGCATACTCTGTATCTAAATGGATTCCATCTAGGAGTGTGTTATGTTTATGGATTTTTCTTCTCACTTTTCCATTACTGCTTTAAAGACATTGTCCTAGAGTAGTAGTAATTCATTCTATAAGACCCTCTGAAGATGTCCAGTTAAGAAGGCTTGTCTGTATCCTGGACATTACTGACATGTTAAAACTCCATTGTCAACACTGGCCAAAAAAGCAATTCCGATTTTACGGATAAATGTAGCAGGATCACAAAGGACTACTATATGGGTCAACCTGATTAGAATAATAAACTTTATAATGAAGCCACGTAGCTGTAAAGTCTCAGCAAGAGCAGCACAGGGTTTCTGACCAGTTTGAATGGCAATGGGGAACAACAACCAATTATTATTTGTTTAAAAAATAGGGAGGGGGCATAACGCATTGATGAACCCCTATAGATGGCTTTGAATCCATTTGATATTATCTAAATATAGTTCCACTCTCCCTTATATTTAGATATGTAAATGAAAACAAAGGGAAAGCATTGTATACATGTCAATTCTTGTAATATTATTAATAAAAAAGGGTTTTTTTAAAAAAGGACATGGTAATTTTATCACAATTGCTCTTCACTTATTAAATTACAGGTAATCAAATCAAACTTTGGATTGTGATCTCCAGCAGGTTACATGTGGGAATGAATCCTCATAAATGGCCTGATCCCACATTCTGGAAATCAAGAGGAGTTTTTCAATGGAAGCAGAATTGGGGCCACACAGCTTTGAAACATCGGCAAAGTACTTTCTTGTGAGTGAGGTGGTCTTCATCTGAACATGAGGCATGTTGGTGACTGCTCAAATTTATGTCTCAGTTGTCTGATTTGAGATGACAAATCCTGTGCTTTGATATTAATATAGCAAAAGGAAAAAATCTACCAATTTTAATTTTCACTCTAAATCCAATTTCTTTATTAATATTCTTATTAATATTTACATTGTGGTAGAGCATAAAGATCACAACCAGGATGGGTCTCATAGTATTAGGCACTGTAAAAAGTTTCAATAAATGACAGTCCTTATCCCAGAGAGTTTGCAGTCTAAAAGAGTTCTTAATCATTGATTTCATATATTAAGGGCCCCTGTGAATGATGCATTCTCAGGTCCCATTGGCACTGAAGAACTTCAGCCCTAGATATGGCTGGAAATTTTCCATCGATTTTTTTTTTTTGGTCTGAAAATGGCTATTTTGAAAAATCTGAATTAGCACTGGAAATGTCTGTTTATGAAGACATGTTCTGGATTTTTGTTGAAAATCCCCAAACCAAATATTTGGCCAAAATGGAAATTTTTCAAAAAAAAAAAAAAAAGGTATCAGCAACTAAAAAAAAGTGTCCAGTCTAGCAAATAAAACTTTTTGATGACAAATTTTCACCCAACCAGACAAAATGTTTCATTTTTTGGTTTTCATAACCCAGACTTTTGGTTTTAGCTTTTTATCTTATGAAATGGGCATAAATGGATATTAGTTACCAAAGCAACTAACTTATTCCAGAAACATTCAAGTAGATGCTTTCCCTGATTTGTTCAATATTTAAATGACTACACAAAAGAAACTTTAAATTTAAAACATCAAAATGATTCTTAAATTAATATTAAAGAAGATTGGACCTGATTTACAGTCTCTTACAGATGGTTGCTGTACTGCCAGCGTAATATAGAGAGAGAGTATCATTTCATCCTGTAACTTCCACATGTCAATTGTAATTAAAATCTTTATTTTTAGATAAATTTCCAAATTTATACATAGGGAGTAGCTATTTTTTCCAGCGGATGGACTCTTAGAGTGGGAAAAGGTTTTCTTTTCAAAACGAAACAAAGCCCTAAGACTCAAATCTTCCAAAGGAACCAGAGAGCAGTGAGGCCTGACAGTACTTGCTAAAATTTAAGGCGATGTGGTATTGTGAGTGTCAGATAATCTGGAAGGCACATCGTGCTGAAAAACTGCAGTGTGGAGAGTGCCATTCATCTTCATAATCTCATGCTTCAGGGAATAAATAGATCGTTGCCTGGGTCAGGAAAAATATTTTCCTCTTTATCCAGCATTACACAATTGGTGGTATATTATGCTTTTCCCCCTTTCTCTTAAATATAAGCTAGAGTCTGTTGAAAATATTCTACTGCCACTGTATAAATCAATGGTATGCCCTTGCCTTGATTTCTGTGTTCAGTATTGACCACACTATCACCAAAATACATAGCAAAATGGAACGGATGTAGAGATGGGTAACCCAGCTGATTAGAGGCATGGAGATATTTTTATATGAGGAGAGACTGAAAAGATGAGGACAATTTATTTGTAGAGAAAACTAATAAAAGGGATCATGATATACATATATAAAATAACTTATGTATAGAGACTGGAGCCAGAGCAAGAGGGGCTGAGGGAAGTCATACTTGATTAGACAATAATATCAAATGCACAGGATCTAAGATATTTTTGTGTACCAAACTGGAGGACTTTTCAAGTGGCATCTGTGACATGAATTGCTATAAACTGGATTAGTCTCAGTGTTCCTGGTACTCCACGCTTTCAAAAGGACTGTGGAATTGGTGTAGTATCCCTTAGCTCCTGGTATTGTTTTTGCTCATCAGATGCTGTCAGCTTCAAGAAACTGTAAGTCAAATTATAATGGCTGAAAACTTTCTGTTTTTAAAAAAAACCCACTGTGACATATTTCGAGGACATATTATACACCCCTCAAGATTAGAATGAGTCAGATCATTTCCGTTCTCCCAACCTATCAGTTTAGACAGAATTTTTGTGGGTGAGGATTAGAAGAAAGGGGGCAAAAAGAAATGCTCTTTAACCTGGTGGCAAGGACACTGGCTTGTGGCATAGAAGATAGGTTCCAGGCCCTACTCTTCTGATTCAGAATGATCTGGGTTGAAGAGCTCTCCTCCAATATCTTAACCACCAGGCTACAGAGTAACATGATAGACTAAGACAAAACTTCCTGTATCATAAAGCTCAAGTTTCAATCTGCAAATGTGCAATTCAGCACAATCCCATTTTTGTGAAATGTATTAAAGGGTTATGTTTAGGGTGCCAGACACACACACACACACATATACCACCTCCCTTCCAATGCAGGATGTAAACAAATTTTGGAAGCTTGAAAGTTGCTACATAACGGAATTTCCATCTTCCAGTCAGCTGTTCTTTAGATACACCAGGAGCCCCACCTTGGTACAGAAGTACTGTAGCTATTTCTCTAATATTGGAAAAGTAACATTTTAATGGCCACTACTGCAGAGCAACATAGTAAGAGAAAATTCATTTTTACCATGGTGATGAAGTTGCCATCTACTTTTGTTTTCCAAATAGCCCAGAGTCTGTTTTCACTTAGAGGCTGGAAAGCCTATTTGCATATAGTTAGAATCCAGCATAGTGTAGCCCTGATCTTGACTGATTAATATTATTAATAAAAATAATTAATTATGTATTATTATTTATTATTAATAAAAGTCAGTAGTCTCAATATACTAATTATTTGGAGCAGATTTTGGAATTATGGAATGAAATTCCTGTTGTTGGTTGGTCTATTTTTTTAAGCTTAAAACTGCCAGAAAACTCTCATGATTTGGCACAAGGTTTTTTCTACATCTTCAGGACAGAGATCACAAAATCATACTATTTAGACTGACTTTTAGCACCTTGGGGTAAAAATTCCCCCCCCCTCCCCCCAACAGTCATTGTTTAAACTCCTACTGATTTCATTTAAGAGAGTCAGAATTTCTCCCTTGGTGTTTGGTATAAGGTATCCCAATACCAAATTGCACTCTTGTAAGAGTTATGGAAGGATCCATATACCACAGTCACACAATTGTCAGTGTTTTTTGACATTAGCTCTATTCTATTTAAAGTTGAATATTAGGAATATGTTTTCTTAGTGGCACAAGATCACCCTGATACACAACCTAAACAGGATTGTGGTGCTCAAGGCATTATAACATCTTGCAGCTTGGTGAAATGCACATACCTAAATCAGGAAATAATGGTCCCTATCTATTGAAAAACAGTTTAAAAGAGTTGAAAAACAATTTAATAAAGTCAAGTCTCTAGACTGGAATTAGAAGATGGATTAGCCTCTAAAGAGGCTTTGAACCGTTGACTTTCCCTTCTTTGTAAAAAATATAAATGACTAGCTATATCTGAATTAGTAAACAAAGCAGGCAGCGTGATTATCAGATTAGTCAAGGGGTAGCCAACCTGTATTCCCCACTGTGAACTGTGTGATCAGGGATCCCACTGGGACTACTGACACTTAGGAGAAAGATGTTTATAAGTATTCTAAAAACTGTTCTGAAATGAGCTGCTTCACCACTACATATTTGCTCTTCTATGGCATTAGCAGCCCCAGATTGGCGCAATCTAGCTGAGACCACAAAAACTGAGCATAGCTCTCTACATGTGTGCAGAGGCTACAGAGTAAAGCAGAGGGAGCAAGGAGCCTTTGTACCATACTAACTGGCACATGTGGAGGGTACATGCAAATCATGTTACAGGTTCACAAGAATTAGGAGAGACTCTAGCATTGATAACAGTGCTAGACTCCCTTAATGAACTAATGAAGGAGCTACCATAGCCTTGTATGCAGCATTGCTTTGACCGTGTTGGTCCCAGGATATTAGAGACCTCACCGACCTTGTCTCTGTTATAGCCTTGTTGTTGTCATCAGTCTTCATATGCCAATAGATGAAGGCAAGAAAGAAATACACCATGAACCCTGTTAAAAGATACACCAAGAGCTGCTGCTGTGTGCACCATCTGAGGATTTTCTGAGGCATTGTGGTTTGCCTCCACCACAGTGCCTCCAGAACTGCACTAAAACTGGTACATCACCACTTATCTCCTACTGGTGGCAGTGTTTTTAAAGCATGATCTCACCCAGTAAATGGGGAAAAGCATTCTAAGGATGTCTTTCTTTCCTGTACAGTTGGAAATGTATGGCAAAAGTAAGACTAGAGGAATTTCAGACCAGCAGTACCTTTATGAATTTTTTGAGTTATTGAGTCTGATTGAAGCATGAAATATCAGTTGTCCGTAGCACCAGGAAACTCAAGCATTTGTATATTATTCTTTATGCATGATCCTAAACTTAACTTAAAAATTCTCTGCACGTTTATGCATCTCTTTGCATGTCTGTGTGTGTTGGGCCTGCAAGGAAGAGATTGCGACTTTGTAAGCATTGGTTAGGATCGGGTGGCTGAAAAGCTAAAAGGTGTAAACATGACTATCAGATTGCTTCCCTAGGCTGATAATATCTCACCCTTATCTGGAAGTTGTCCATGTGCATGTAGGCAGGTGTGCACTCAGAGTTAGCCTGGGTTGCATTTACAAACCTACTTTCCTCAAATCAGGAGCTGTTAAAATGAGGAGAAAGGGACATGTAATGGTTTCTGCTTGATGGAAGCATCCAATAATTTTTTTCTCATGAAAGAATTCAGTCACAGTCATTGAACAGTTCTCATGTTCAATGCAGTGCTGTGCAATGAAGCAAAATACCCATTTGGAGAAGTTGTAGAAATGAATAGTAAAAAGAAAATTTTACTGCATTCCAAGGCCTGTGAAAGTAGGTTGGAAAATGCATTAACTAGTGCACATTTTCATTCATAGATTCTGGTGGGTATATGGGGTAGAATAAGTGACGTGCTAATGGAGTAGCTCATTACTTTTCCTTTCTATTCTCAGCAAGTGTATGGGACAACATTGTGTTATAGTAACTAATTTAGATATAGTAGTATGTTGATCTCTGAGCACAGCAAAACACTTGCTGGAAATAGTGACATAGCCTGGTGTTTTCCAAGATGAAGACAATCAGGGGTGGACCTTACGTGTGAGTTCTAAAGTGCTAGCGGATTGGTTAGGTGTAAGGAATATGTACAACTGTGACATAACCTGTGGGCCTGATTCTGATCTTATCCCGAGTCCCACCCTGGAGCCCTCAACCCCCCAGCAACCCAATCCTCTGCCTCAGCCCTGAGCACCCCTCCCAAGCTCTGATTCCCACTGCCCCATCCCCACCATATATGCACATATTGGTGCACATAACAAAATTCATTCCGCAAATGTGTGGGAAACATTAGAGGGAACACTGGTCTCCAGTTGTTTTACTTCCCTCAAACCTCCTGGTGTACTAAAGAATTTAAAGTAACACAGATCTACTATTGACAAAAGACTCTGGGTTGTTGTTGGGTTTTTTTTGTTTGTTTGTTTTTTGGCCAAGTTGAGCTGAAATGCAATTGAACCAGAGATATACAGTGCCAACAGGTTTGAGGAGTGTTGTAATACCACCACCCCTAAACAAAGCTGACCCCTGATAAGGTATAAAAGGGTCTTTAAGAGATGAACAAATCAGATTTGCGGGAGGACCAGTTTTGCAGCAATCTTCTCAGGGAAGATAAAGCATTACTGGTCCCTCAGCATTGCAAAGATCAGATGTCCTTATCTGATTACATTTAATCACCTGCAGGTTCCCCAGTTAAACAAATTACCATCCCAATTAGGCAGCAGTTCTTGCTGTTAAGTATCATTAGATTTAAATCTGTTCCCTGGGAAGTGTCCCAATTATAGGTATTTCTCTATTTAGTGATGTGTAAGGTAATAGTTAAGGAGAAAAAAAGAGAAGTCACAAGCAGAACTGAGAAGGAATAGGTTAAAGAAACTGTAGATGACTTGAACATGTTAAAATAAGCTCATGCTGATAAAATTCTTCCTAGTGAGCGCTGAGGGAACTAGCTGAAGTAGTATCAGAACCATTTCAGTTATTTTTGAGAACTTTCAGATGCCAAGTGAGAGCCTATAAAAATGTAGAAAAGAACAAACATAGGCCAACTTATACTATCCTTGTTGCATATGTATTCACCTACCATTAAAGTGAATGGCAGTTTTGTGTGAAAACCAGGGATAGAGTTTGGGCTATTAACAAGAAAAATAGTTTGTGCTTGAATTAGACAGTTTGAGGCTCCACAGATGTTCCCTAATTCAATGTACTTTCATGTGTCTTATTTTCAGTTGCCTCCACTTTTACAAAAATAAATAAATAAAAATTTTAAAAATAAAATGTTTGCTTTATCTTACAAAAATTAACCTTGGGCAGTTAACCAGGACAATTCTATCCACTGGTGTCTTGAAAGTATTGGAACAGTGAACCGTGGCTACTGGGAATGGGGCGGGGGCCGGGGGGGCATGCAAATGCAAGCAAACTTTCTGGCAGCCTGCCAGCTGATTACCCTGATGGGCAACAGGTTGCCCTGCCCTGCCCTGCCTTAGCATGTGTGAAGGTTTGCTCACATAAAGTCTCATTGGTGGTAATGAGACTACTTGTTTGGGTAACACTGCTCACCTGCTTAAATGTTTCTGGGACTGGTCCCAAATCAGCAGTTTTAAAATTATTCCTTGAAGGTATTTAGTATTTATTAATGCCCTGTTTCTGCCACTGTTACTCACTTTCAGTTGACTACTGCACAAACAGTCCCAATGAAATCAATTCAAGGTGGGTTTGGGTTGAAGAATCTCTTGTGAATAAAAAAATGATATCCTGGGTTAATTTACATTCATAGGTAAATTGATGGAAATTTAAAACAAAAAAAAACAGTGCAGCATGCCTTTTCTCCAAAACAAATGTGGTTTTGTTTGGTGTGAAAATTTTAATTTCTAAAAAAAAAAAAAAAAAAAAAAAGAGGATTGTCCAATTAGTTAAGTTGGGGGCAGGGGCATGGATTCAGAAACAACGAAAACCCTAAAACTTTTTCAGTTTTTATTGAAAATAAGTTTCCAAGAAATTGTTTTGGGTTCTTTTACATTTCTTTTTTTTGAATTATACTTATTATGTTCTAATCAGTCATACAAATAAGTCAAAGGCCAAGGTATTTAGCAGCCCAGGATTTGGTTAATATCAGCTTAAGAATCAGAGGGGTAGCCGTGTTAGTCTGGAATTGCAGAAGTGACAAAGAGTCCTGTGGCACCTTAAAGACTAACTAAAGTACCCAGCTTAAAGTACCCTCAAAGTTATGTGGCTATCTACTAAATGTAAAGAGAAGACGAGGCAATGTTTTATAGTAGCAAGTGTGAGTGCAGGTATTTACACCCCAAGGAGAGTCTTTCCATTGCCTTCAGTGTACTTTGGATCAAGTCCACCCTCTATGCAGAAAATTAAATGGTACAGTTAGTGGTCACTCTTCTAAGCAAAAAATGCAGCATTCTAAGATAATAATAATAATTTAAAAAAACACTACAGTACCACTGCAAACAATTGTAGCCATCTGAACTATTGCTGTACAATATTTTTTTTTTCTAAATAAGGGTATTGAAAATGCAATGACATATACTGTAGAGCAGTGATACTCAGATCTCAGTAGTTCAGGAACCAAATTCGCAATCAACAATATGCAAAAGACCCTCAGTAGTGTGAATTATTGTTTCATTTGCTACACATATATATATGTAGCTCTAGAGCATTGATACCCAGACTGACTATATATATATATAATTCTCACAGCAACTGTATTAAGTATTATTATATTATCAACTAGAATTGGTTAATAACATAAGCCTCCTGATTGGTTAATAATTTAGATTGGTTAATAATTAAATCACACAGTGTTTTAATATCATGTGCTGCAAAGAGCCACAGGAGACACATTAAAGAGCCACTTGCATCCAGAGAGCTTCAGTCTGAGTATTACTGCTGTAGAGCTATAGTACAGTTGGGTCTCAATGTACTGCTCTCCTGTGCTTGAGTATTGAAAACTATTTAATTTTAGTATGAAATATAATTTCTTTCAAGTGTCTTGGAAAATCTGGGTTAGATTCATCTCCTTATCCATGGTGGAATTACCAATGGAAAGGAGATTGGGAAAAGAAAATTCTGCAAAGGTCCTTCTGTGGCTTATCACCCCTTGTAGAATGAGCTGTGGCTGTACCCAGAGGGCTGTCTGATTTAGCACATGTGCCCAATCTCTCCTTTTATAGCCATGCTGCTAAGGCTTCCTAATTAGTGCTGTACGTTGGACCCCTCTCAATTTTTAAGAAAACGATTTATATTTGTTTAGGGATCTGGGCAACTCAGTGGGTATTTTAAGTTGGATAAACCTTGTTGTACCATATGACTGGAGAATTGCTTATATGGTTCCTATTTTTAAGAAAGGGAAAAGAAGTGATCCAGGTAACTACAGGCCTGTTAGTTTGACATCTGTAGTCTTGGAAGGTCTTGGAAAAATTTTGAAGGAGAAAGTAGTTAAGGACATTGAGGTCAATGGCAAATGGGATAAAATACAACATCGTTTTACAAAAGGTAGATCATGCCAAACCAACCTGATCTCCTTCTTTGAAAAAGTAACAGATTTTTTAGACAAAGAAAATGCAGTGGATCTAATTTACTTTGATTTTAGTAAGGTGTTTGATACGGTGCCCCATGGGGAATTATTAGTTAAATTGGAAAAGATGGGGATCAATATGAAAATTGAAAGGTGGATAAGGAACTGGTTAAAGGGGAGACAACAGAGGGTCATACTGAAGGGCGAACTGTCAGGCTGGAGGGAGGTTACCAGTGGAGTTCTTCAGGGATCAGTTTTGGGACCAATATTATTTAATCTTTTTATTACTGACCTACTCACAAAAAGTGGGAATGTGTTAATAAAGTTTGCAGATGATACAAAGTTGGGAGGTATTGCCAATTCAGAGAAGGACCGGGATATCATACAGGAAGACCTGGATGACCTTGTAAACTGGAGTAACAGGAATAGGATGAAATTTAATAGTGAGAGGTGTAAGATCATGCACTTAGGGATTAATAACAATAATTTTAGTTATAAACTGGGGACGCACCAATTGGAAGTAACAGAGGAGGAGAAGGACCTTGGAGTATTAGTTGATCACAAGATAACTATGAGCCGCCAATGTGATACGGCCATGAAAAAAGCTAATGCGGTCTAGGGCTGCATTAGGCGAGGTATTACTAGTAGAGATAAGGAGGTATTAGTACTGTTATATAAGGCACTAATGAGACCTCATCTGGAATACTGTGTGCAGTTCTGGTCTCCTATGTTTAAGAAGGATGAATTCAAACTAGAACAGGTGCAGAGAAGGGCTACTAGGATGATCCGAGGAATGGAAAACCTGTCTTATAGGTGAGACTCAGGGAGCTGGGCTTGTATAGCCTATCCAAAAGAAGGCTGAGGGGAGATATGATTACTCTCTATAAATATATCAGAAGGATAAATATCATAGAGGGAGAGGAATTATTTAAGTTCAGTACTAATGTGGCCACAAGAACAAATGGATATAAACTGGTCAACAGGAAGTTTAGACTCGAAATTAGATGAAGGTTTCTAACCATCAGAGAAGTGAAATTCTGGAACAGCCTTGCAAGGGAAGCAGTGGGGGCAAAAGACCTATCTGGCTTCAAGACAAAGCTTGATAAGTTTATGGAGGAGATGGTGTGATGGGAAAACATAATTTTGGCAATTGATCTTTGACTATGGTAATAGAGGGGCCTGGTGGTTTATGATGGAAAGTTGGAGGGGATGGGATCTAAGATAGTACAGAGAATTCTTTCCAGGGTGTCTGGCTGGTGAGTCTTGCCCACAGGCTCAGGGTTCAGCTGATCGCCATATTTGGGGTCAGGAAGGAATTTTCCTCCAGGGCAAATTGGCAGAGGCCCTGGAGGCTTTTCGCCTTCCTCTGCAGCAGGGGGCATGGGTCACTTGCTGAAGGGTTCTCTGTACTTCGAAGTCCTTAAACCAAGATTTGAGGACCTCAATAGCTCAGATATAGGTGAGAGGTATATTGCAAGAATGGGTGGGTAAAATTCTGTGGCCTGCATTGTGCAGGAGGTCAGACTAGATGATCATAATGGTCCCTTTTGACCTTAAAATCTATGATTCTATGAAATCCTTGCTTCTATTCTGATGATACTGGAATCACTCCAAGACTCCTGTTACATCTTGTTTAGCATGTTTGTTGTGCCATACCAACATCTTTCTAAAGGCATTGTGGAAATAGAGAAGCTTGGATATATCAGACTTATCGCCCGTTCTTCTTTGAAGAGAGGTGATGAGGTTTCTTGTTGGTTCTCAGAGTTCACTGTAATGCATTAATTATTGACCCTGCAAAAGACAATGCAGACTATGTAATTTCCAGTTAGCAACTTTAGCCGCAGCTAACACCCTCTGAGAGATATGAGTATTATGAAATAACACTTTATAAATGCTTTTGTAGTAAATTGTCATTGCTAGGTTTCTCCCTTCCACTCTGACTAAAGTTTTATAAGGAAATTAAATTCCCTAAAGAAAGCACTGTGCCGAGCATAATGCCAAATGAATCTGGTGCTAAAAATCCAGAGGAAAAAGATGCACTGCTGTAGTATATCAATATGTGTAATAGACTAGACTGCAATATTCTATCTTACATAGCAGATATCAGTGGTTATTTAAGTAAGAAAGTATTTGACACTTTCAGAACCGCACGGTGAGATACAGGAGGTGTAAGTTCCCATGTGAGTGCTGTCAGTTATACAACTGTCAAAGGGATGCCTGAAGAGCTAGATCCTCATTTCCTAGGAAATCTAAGCAATCATAAATGACATTCCAATGGAGAGGGTATGACCAGTGAGAAAAACATGTGATCTGACACATCATCACACATACCTTTCTGTAATATGTGACATCCAGGAAAGGTCATGACTATTTCCTAACATTCAGGGTTTGTAGCCTCCCACAATGTCAGTGAAGAGTTTGCTAAATTGGAAGTGAGAAGAGAATTGGTTATGTAAAGAGCTGACAGCCAAGACAACCCTTGATGCTGTGCCACCAAATGCAGAGCTGTGCTTGAAGGGATCTATAGCTATGCAGTGTGGGATTAGCTGTAGAGTCTGACAGGCCCAAGTGGTATCCACACTTTAGCCATTTTGCTTGTCATCTTTTGTCACAATCCCATTTTTTACTAGTTCATTGATATTAAGATTAGGAATGAAGATAAAAAAAAAATTAAGCTTTTTTCCCCCACAAAGTGCAATACATTTTTCGGAGAAAAGGTAACTTTCCTTCTGAATTTTCAAAATATTTTGAAGCTTCACAGTTTTCCCATGAATTCAATTAACTTTGAACATGTTTTGTTTAGGTTCCCTCACTTCCCACAATAGAAAATTTTCTCACCTTACATGCTTAGTAAAAGCTGAATTAGGGCACCTTGTCTTTGTTTTAATCAGGGAACATTCATTTAAGCAAGGATGGTCTTGATCAACATTACCTTCTAAGTGAGGGGGACTTTATTTGAATGCTGATTTATTTTGTTAGGTAATTTTTTAGTTATAAAGTAATCCACTCATGAGCAATGTTTAAAAAAACTTCTAATGGCTTAAATAATGAAACACATTCAGACTATCTCAAAAGGCATTTTAATTAGATAAGTAAGTAGCACAGAAATAAATATTAGAAATTGAAACTAGCATAGAAGTCATTAAAGTCATTATCTAATATTTCAATTTCAATAGTTCAGGCGACTGAGAAACATATTTCAATAGTTCAGGCAACTGAGAAACAACTTCAGGGTATATACACAATAAAAATAAAGTAAATCCATATAGAGTTTCATGGACATGTTTTATAAAGTGTCTCAGACCAATTAAAGTTCTGGCACTTGGATATCTGGTAAGCACTTATCCTTACCCATGATACTATAGACCAGTGGTGGGCAACTGGCAGGCCTCAACAGCCCATCAGAGTAGTCTACTTGTGGGCTACTAGATAGTTTGTTTACAGTTGTACAGCCACTCGCCGCTCCCAGTGGCTGCAGTTCGCCATTCCAGGCGGGAGTTGCGGGAAGCGGCGGCCAGCACTTCCCTGCGGCTGCGCCACTTCCATCAGCTCCCATTGGCAGAGAATGGTGAACCGCAGTCACTGGGAGCTGCAGGCGGCTGTGCAAATATAAACAAACTATCTGGTGGCCTGCCAGCGGATTACCCTGAAACGCCACGTGCAGCCCATGGGCCACAGTATGCTCACTACTGCTATAGACTATTTAAAAAATTAGGGTGTATATAAATATACATCCAAAATTTTATTATGAAATTTCAGTCCTGTGTTTACAAGCATTCAGTCATCTGATCACAGAAAAGATATTTAATACCATGACCAATCTCATGGTATCAATAATAAAAAATATTGCATAGTCAAAGTGAACAATAAGTCAGCTGAAAATCATTAGCTGAAATTATTAGGTAAAGACTCACGAATAGTGTGTAGGTTTGTAAAATTCATAATTGGGTCAGCAGTGATTTGTGTAGTGTAAACTTGTGTAGTGTAAAGCACAGTAAACAGTAAACAGTGTAGTGTAAACTTGTTTAAGACATACATGTACACAGTAAGCCCAGCATAACGTCATGTTATTAATTTGATGAAGAGCTTGTCTGTTCACAAAAGTTGTGTCATTTTCATTTTTAGAATTTAGAGGCAGCATGGTCTAGTGCAGGGGTGGGCAAACTTTTTGGTCCGAGGGCCACCTCGGATTTGGAAAATTATATGGAGGGCCGGGTAGAGAAGACCCCACCCCCTATCCGGCCCCCTCCCATTTCCTGCCCCCTGACTGCCCCCTCAGAATCCCCGACCCATCCAACCCCCCCTGACCTTGTCCCCTGACTGCCCCTTCCAGAGACCCCTCACTCCTAAGCACCACCTAGGACATCATCCAGCTCCCCTGTTCCCTGATGGCCCCAACCCTTATCCACCGTCCCGCCCCCAACCACCACCCCAGAACCCCACCCCTATCCAACCCCCCCGCTCCCAGACTGGCTCCTCCTGAGCTCCCTCCAACCACCACCCTGGAATCCCACCCCCTATCCACGCCCCCATCCCCCAACTGCCCCCGCCCCCTATCCAACAACCCTAGCCCAGCCCTCTTACCTAGCTGCTCAGTGCGACTCCGGGGGAGAGGGAGGAGAGCGCAGCCCCAGGCCCTGGAGTTCTGTCCGCATGGCGCGGCTCCGGGGGAGGGGGCAGCGCGCAGCCCTGGCCCCTGAAGCGCTGCCGGCCCCACGCAGCTCTGGGGGAGGGGGGCAGCACGCAGCCCCGGCCGTAGCAGCGCTGCCTGCGCGGCACGGCTCCGGGGTTGAGGAGCAGCCTCTCCACAGGCCAGAGGGCACGGTCCCGCGGGCCGTAGTTTGCCCACCCCTGGTCTAGTGGATAGCTCACTCAGGAGATCTGAGTTCTAGAGTTCTAGTCACAACTCTACCACTAGCCTGCTGGATGAACTTAGGAAAGTCATTTCCCTTTTTGAGCTTCGGTTTCCCCATCTGTAAGGTTGGGATAAAAATACAGACCTCCTTTGTAAAACACATTCTGATCTATAGATGGAAAGTGCAATATAGAAGTTAGGTATTATGACACATGGCCCCTAGAGTGAACACAATTTACATAAACAAGCTTAATGCTGGTCTAGGTATTCTCATACATGATGGGGAATAAGTTGTACTGGTATAAGGAACCAGTGGTTCGACAGGTATAACTATTTCAGTGAAATAAATAAATCAATCAGATGCTACAAAATATAAAAAGTCATCTACCTAAGACTCTGGTCTCTTTAACATCATTAGTACATAATAAAATCCAAGCTGCGTTAAAGAAGTCATTTCTCAGGAAATCAGCCATCCTATCAGGCATCATGGGGTTAATTGAGTTCCCAAGAGTTTTATGGAATGGAAGCATATTCCATCTCTCCATTATGCTCTATTTTGTTACTGGAAGGTTGTTTTTTTCTCCCTCCACACACTGTGATGCAGTGGAGTAAACAAAAAAATGTTCCCAGGCTGCAGCATTCTGAGTAGAGAGTTTTTTGTTGTTGCACAGAGAGGTTCCGTTGCAGAACTATTTTTCCCCTTTTCTCCGCTTCTTCCCTGTGGAAGCATCCATGTAGCCCTCTCCAAAAGCTAACAGGAATTACACCAGTATGAAGACTGTGTATGGACCAGGTCAAAGTAATCAACACTCACTTTGCTGGCTTTCTTTTTAACTTAAATTTTACACCACAAATATTTGGAAGATGTGTAAAAATATAATATTGGTATTCATCATAACAGTTGTAGGGAACCCAAAATGACATAAATAAACTTATGATAAAAATTCTGCACAATTATTTATAAAATTACATAGAATGCTACATTAAAAGAACATTAAGGTTACCAAGTCAAGCTCTCAAAAAGTTAGGCAATGGCAAAATTAAGGTTTCCCAAGCAACAATCCCAGGCTGTAAAATATTTTTTGTTGCTCTGGCTACGTGGGGGGAGTCACAACTGAGATGAGTTCTTAGCACGGTGGCTTCATTGATGTTGAGGAATGGAACTACAGCAGGAGAACACAGCATCTGCTCATATCTCTTGGGTAGTGGCTCCTGCTCACATTTACCTGGTTCAAAGGTGCCTTTTCTACAAGGGGAGAGGCAAACCTTATGGCAGGATGTAGGAATATTGCCATGAGAAAACACCTTTGGAGATTTCCCAGTGAAAAGTCAGTTCCTTTATTTTTTTTTACCATGGATGGATGATTTGGTCTTGAATTGGGGAGCACAAGGATTGATATTAGGACCAGTTCTATTTAACAGTTTTATTTATTATCTAGGGGAAGCAGTGAAACACTCACCATTGTAATTACCAGATCAAATTAAGAGGATTTGTAAATGTTGATTTCGGTCCCAGCAAGGCCCGTGCAAGGATATTTTGCACCCTAGGCGAAACTTCCACCTTGTGCCTCCCCTCCAATGTCCAGCCCCCACCTTCCTACATCCAAGTTCCTCAGATGTTCACAAAGTGCAGCGGGCACGGGCCGGGGGCTGCCCAGGGGAGAAGGTAGCTGGTCGGTGGGTGTTGGAGGGGGTGGCACTGGCTGGGGGAAGGGTGCCAGGGTTGCTCCCATATACACCATTCCCCAGGCCAGGGACTGGACCTGCTCACCCGCCCCGTCATGCTCCACGGGCCTGTGCGGCTCCCCTCCAGCCCCGCTAGGTAACTTGCAGGTGGAGTAGACACCCAGCTTCTCGACCTGAAGAGCTGAGTGCAGCTGCACCTTCTTCCCCATGCCACAGACCCAGCTGGACTCCCTGCTGCCCCCAGGGCTCTCAGTGGCGGCAGCGGAGGCAGCAGTGCAGGCCGGACCACAGGCAGCCAGCACCCCCCATCCCCCACCACACCTGGGGAGCCCTGAAACTGCACCTTCTTCCCCGTGCCACGCGCCCATCTGGACGCCCCTCCGTCCTTGGGGCTCTCAGTGGCGGCGGTGGCAGCAGTGCGGGCCAGTCCACAGGCAACTAGCCCCCCGTGCGCCGCACCCGCCTTCTTCCCCACGCTGCGGGCCCAGCCAGACTCCCCACCGCCACTGGGGCTCTCAGTGGCAGTGGCAGCAGTGCTGGCTGGTCTGCCGGAAGCCAGCCTCCTTTTCCCCACACCCACGCAGGGGGCTGGCTGCCTGTGGACCAGCCTGCACTGCTGCTGCTGCCACTGACAACCACAGGGTGGGCGGGGTGTCTGTCTGGGCCTGCAGCGCGGGGAAGAAGGCACAGCTGCAGGGCTCCCCAGGGGCGGGGAGGCTGGCTGCCTGTGGACCGGCCTGCACTGCTGCCGCCTCTGAGAGTCTCGGGGGGCAGTGGGGAGCCCGGCTCGCCCAATGGCACAGGGAAGAAGGCACAGCTGCTAGTGCTAGACTCTCCCCTTCCCCGCTCTGCCGCCAGTTGCTTCCCCATGGGGATGGACTGACCATGCCGCGGGTGGCCCCTCTGGAGCCGGGAGGCGGGGAACAGTGGCAACCTTGTGCTCCACTGTTTAAAAAAAAATTGGAGGGTATGGCTTTTTGGCACCCCCAACCATTTGGTGCCCTAGGTGATTGCCTAGTTCTCCTAGTGGTTGCCCTGGCCCTGGGACCCAGCTTTCACACTGACTTCTTATGATCACTTCATCCATCTGTGCTTTTGTTTACCCATCAGTAAATACCTACCTTCTGCCCCTCACAGATGTATTTTGTTTCATGAATTAATATTTGTAAAGTGCTTTCAGATTATTGGATAAAACATTTTTCCCTTTCTCTCTCTGTATTGTTGGAAGTTTATTACAATAGGATACTCCCTTGGCACAAGAGAGTGGGTAGAATATATCATTAAATGTTTTTCCTGCTTTTGTTTTATTTGGTTTTTGTGAACCATGACAAATTAAAATTTAAGAAATAGGCACCATCTCTGTATAGGAATCAATTACTGTAAAAGTATTGGTTAGTTTTGAAGAACTCAAAAGTTTTAGAAACAGCTGAATGTTTTGAATTTAAATTAGCTGATGGACTGTGCCCAAAACATACACAGAGTCTGTTTTCTTGGAAGCACAATAACTTAGTCTAAAATATTTGCTCCAGTAATATAAGCAACCTTGGAGCAAAATCAGTGCAATCAATGTTTTTCCTATTAGTCTGAGTATGAATTTGACGGTACAGATTTCTTAAAGCATGCTCAAATTGTAGGTTCTGTAAATCTGTGGTTGTACTGCATTATGCTGGATGCCTTTAACCTTCTCATTTCTCACAAAGCAGCATCGTTATTTTTTTCTACTGCAAGGCAGCACCTGAGAGAGGAGAATCCTCTCCTATGATTTCACCAGGAATACAGAAATTCTCTGTCTCAGGATGAAGCCTTCTCATGGTTAATTCTAAAGCAGCTCTCAAACAGCAACAAGATGGCGTTTCACATCGCTGTGTGTTCATTCCTCAGTGGCTCTCATATATACACATCTATCAAATTGACTACTCTTATTTAACATTACTTTCCCCTCTAAATGATTTAATTCACTTACCTTTTAAATTACAGTATGATTTCGGCACTATCAAGTGTGCAGTGATCCTGAATTCCAACTAGACATACATTAATTTTAAATTCAGATGCTAAAGATTTAGCTTTTTGTTGTCAGTCTCAAAATCTCATTCATCATAATTTTTAAGAAAGGGAGGAGATATCCATTATTCCCTCTCCTCAACCATTGATGTCAGTCCAGTAACCTCCACTCAGTTCAGCCATTGATGCTGGTTTGCCAGCCCACTCCTTTGCCCTTTCCCTGACCCATGTGATCACTTTGATGATACTTTTTTCCCTGCCATCCCCACTATGAAATGCCTTCCTGACCTAATAGACCAGGCCACTACTGTCTTCTCATTTAGCACAGGAGCATCCGTTCTATCTGCTTTAGGTTTTATACATCTTTCCATCGCTGTAGTATATGAGCGCATACCATATGAAATTGATAATAGTGAAATCCTCAGCGAAATTCATGAAATCATGATGGCTTCATTTTTGACATGTTGGCTACCAGAAATGAGTCCACAAATACATTTATTTAAAAATGTATTTTCTACCCCCTGCTATGTCGTTTTTTGCCAAGGAGTCCCATAAATTCATCCTAATCCTAATCCTTCCTATTGTGTTCTCACACCTATCATTACATTGAACCTGAATTCAGATTGTAAATTCTGCAGAATTGGACTATGTTATCTTATTTGTATCATGAAACACCTAAGACTGGTGGTAATCCAGTAATAGCAGCTTGTTATTTACTCATTATTACTTTTACTATAATGTCATTTATCAGTGTGGAACTTCACAGACAAAACAAGAAGAGACAAGCTCATTGTCTTGTTGAATTTATAGTGCAAAACAATTAACATCAGGGAAGGTAATGGTCTGGGAAGGTAGAGGGAAATGAAAGCACATGACAAAAATCAAGAGGAAAAGGAAACTGTTTGATTTCGTTTTCCTCCTCTCCCAATGTGCATGCTTCCTTGTGGATTGGTTCCCTTCCTTGCACTCTTGGACATGGTGCCCTGCCGTTTCATTCCTATCTGTTCCTCTTCTGCTTATGACGGATAAATCCAATGTCACGGATTGCTCTAGTCCCTAAGTGTCTCCAGTTTCTTCTCTTCCAGCTTATTTACTGCCCCTATTTGCATGTGCTTTACATTCCTGTGCAATAATTATGTGGACCAAATAAGAAACTTTGTTTGGACATTGCATGTGAGAGACGAAATTAGGTAAACTAGTCCCACAGCCAGGATGTATTTCCTGTCATTCATTGAATGTGCTAGTCCTGTATATTCATATGGACATAGGACTCAGTATATTCATTGGTCCAGCTAATATGGCATTTGCCTCCAGCACAGTCTGATACCTAACCTTTCAGAGGAAGTTTAAGAGGCCACATTATTCACCTGACCAATCATACAATTAAATAGATGCATGTATAGCCTGAGGGAGATATACTGGTTACTGATGCTTGCCAGTAATCAGTGTGTACCTAGATCTTTTTTGTACAGCCCCTTAATGGTTAGCATTTATATTGCAGCACAAACACTCTCTCAGTCACATTTGTAGTAGCAAGACTGTGCTCTTAATGCTTTGCTGTCAGAGAGCCCTACCACAGTTTTCTGTTGATAGAGAATGACTGCACAGTGGTGCACAGCTGTTTTAATTGCCTTCCTTTGGGTTTTCCTTTCACCTGCGGGCTTTGAAAAGGGCCACTTCCCCTGTCTGACAAAAATAATCTAGACTGTCAGTGTCATTTTATGTGGTTACAGTTACCCACCGAAATAGCAAAACCAGGAATTGAAATGTAGTCTTCGGCACACAGAAGGTTTTGAAGTATTAGTCTCATTACTAACAGTCCGAGTGGTCTCGTGATTATTTATGACATTTAAATATCTGTGTGCTGCTAATGACGATGAGGCTGATTAAGTGTTAACAGTTTGTGTCACAAAATGAGATGTTACCTTTTATAATTCACATCCATTTGTGTCAATGCAAAATATCTATTGATATCAAACTGTTCCACTTTAAATATTGTTTGAAGTGTTGTTGTAGCCATGTTGGTCCCAGGATATGAGAGAGACAAGGTGGTGGTACAAGGGTATAATCTTTTACTGAAGTTGGTCCAATAAAAATATTACTTCCCTTATGTGTCACCTACATTAAATAGTCATAAGTTCAATGCTTTCTGGTGTCCTCATTCAATGAACTGCTAATGGCTTATATTGCTCTGATAGGATCACAACTCTTCCCCGTTTCCCTTATGCACCTGTTGCAAAGCATACTGAATTCAACAAAAAGAGTCTTTCTTTTGATTTCAGTGGGCTTTGGATGGGGTCCATTATCCTTCTTACCCATTCTAATAATTTGAATCTAAGTTTGCTGTTTCTCTCTCTTAATCACAGATTTTACTTTACATATTGCTTGTCAGATTATTTGTGAAATAACTAGTGAATTAGCTTTAAAATATATGCTCTAATTCTGTATTTTTCTAAATCAGAAATCTAATGATATAATGTAATACTTGTTATACAGAATGAAGAAAATCACTCAGTTTGTCCAAAGGTACTTTGCGGTATTTCTATGAGCTTTGACCAATGAATGTACAATATTTTTTTTTATGACCTTCATGCTGTACTGTTTCTTTATCAGTCTCTCTTGGCTTATTATACTATACACTTCTATAAGAAAATATAAATGATGAGTGGTCTCTGGTCAGAATAAATAGTGCACAGCTTGCTTTTAAGTAAAATTACAAGGTACAGAATACTTGGAGTTACCAAAGCTCTCAAATCAACTTATTCAGTGGTGTGCTCACACATAACACTACAGATGTAATATATTAAGTTGTTATGGCAACTGAATGTTTGGATCAAAATTTATATAGCCAGAACTTGAAGGATAATCCTAAACAAATAAAATAAATATATTTGCAAACAAATGAAATATTGCCATCCACTTATTCTATTTCTAGCAATCATTGTGTATGTTTTCTGAGAATTCTCTAATTTTTTTGGATTTGGACTTTATCAATTATCTGGTGTTGGATAGTTCTTGTGTATCTTTTTGATGTCTAACCAATTGTTCAACTTGCTGGGTAACATAATATCATGTGTCATACATGGGCAGTTTTTTATTTGTTTCTATCTCATAGTTATATTATTTTATTTCGACTTTTTTGTTGTTTTGATTTTGGAGTTTTGTTTGTGTTTCATTTTCTTTTAATCTAAACTCTTTGTTTCCCTTTGGACTAGATGTCTTATTAAATGTTACCACAACACAGGACCAGATTTTGATATTCTTGCTTATGCTGAATAGTTCTTGACACCATGAGTAATCTCAGGGAAGTCAATGGAGCTATGACAATTTACACCAGCTGAGGATCTGGCCCAGTGTGATTAAAATGCAGAATCTTGCCCTTTTCAAGGAATTAGTAGATGAACACTATTTCTTGATACTGTATGTAGTTCTTAATATTCCTTTATAATCCAATCCCGCAAGGTGCTGAGCGCCTCCAGCAAAGTGATGAGTACTTCAACCACTGGTTGATGAAGTACAGCTGAACTAGCGTTGGGTGTGTTCCCCACATTTCAGGAGCGTCCCCCTACACAGATATTTTATTTTATTTTATTATTTTAATTTTGTTCATAAATGAACCCAGACAAAATGCATTTTTCCCCTTCTAGGGTTTACTATAGTCATTTTGGATGCTGATACATTTCTTGTTTGATTTCCTGTATAGTGTTCGTAATTTCACAAATAATTCATTTCAGGGAAATTAATGTAAAATAAGTTCTCAGCCATTACTGGATCATGAGAAAGTGGCAAGTGATTCAACTATTTTCAAAGTGAAATAGCATAGGACAATTGCTTTGTAATTTAAACTGGTACTTATAATGGTATGTTAACCAAACTACCCTTGATTCAAAAGGAGAAACCTTTGGCCTCTACTGTATATAAGTCTGCACTACAGAATGCCAGCTCTCCTCCTTCCTTTCAACAGCTCATTTTCAGGTTTATAGGTGTTCTGCTTTTCCATTCACCATTTTTTCCCTAGTTTTTTTTTAAAAAAAAGGTAGAAAAGAAGCTTGTAATAGAAATTGCATCCAAGTGCCCATGTATATCGTGAATGTAATGAATACAATCATTAAATATATTTGCACATTTTCCTTAGGGCAAAGTGTAGTTGAGCAGAACACATTTTCCAATCTCTGCATATTGCAGAGTAACAATAATAAAACCTCTGTAAATTCTACTCTTTGGAGCCCTAGTTCTGTTGGGCTGTTTGGCAGATGCATATTTCCAAAACCCAGGTCAAAACAAAAGCAAAAAAGACAGTATTGAGCCAAAAGCTAGCACCTGATCTTGGGCCAATGAAAATGTTTTTTTTTCCTCCTTGTTGTGACCTCAAACCAAATAACAGGCTTTCTAGTAATAATCTAACTTGAAAAAACATTGATCATCTTTCCAACAAGGAATATTATCTATAGCACATTTATGTTTAAACTAAAAGATTAGACTCACAAGATACAGTCTAAAAATTGCTCCAGGATACATTATTATTGATATTATTTAGAATGTTATTTCGCACATTTAAATCATAAATATGGACCAACAGGAAATCTGTTCTCACCGGTATAATATTAGCAGTATCACAATATTGTGTATGTAGGGCTGTAAAAATCACACACTAACTTTGACATTGCAGTAGATTTCTCAGTATTTTCAATATCAATAATGAAGACACTTTCTCACACTGAATTATATAATCCAGCAGTAAAATATACTGGTACATGACTGTTATGCATTATAGCCCGTGGCATGCCCATAACATGAGACATCACTTTCCAAAGATCTAAGAATTCTTTTTAAAATGGAGTTATTATCACTACATGGTATCCTACAAAGATGCAATCTGGTGTATTGTATAAGTAATCTACTTTTTTTTTTCCAAATATAGTATCTACAATCTGGTAAATTACTTTAAAAAACTTATCTAAATATCTGTATGGCCATAAATACCTATTGACAGTAGCCCTTGATGCTCTGCATGAAGTGTTATAGTTTGTCATATAATAAATGCCTAGGATAAGCAAGTATATATGTAGGTGATTAATCACAACAGCTTTGAAGTTTTGTGAATCAATAATAAGCAGTTAAATTGCTCAATAATTGTGCATCTATAATCACAATCATTCTTATGAATCATTTTGTAAATATGGGCTTATCCTGGCCCCAGTTTAGCAAGGTGTTTATGCACATGCCTGATTTTATGCATCTGGTTGAAATCACAAAGGATTTGTGTTAGGATCAGGCTCTTTGATTTTAAACATTTCTGGAAACATAAACCATCTTGTGTTAATATAGATAAACCTCCAAGAAATGGTCTTTGCTAGCTTGATTTATCTTTCCGATGGGGTAGTATGTGGTGGAGATTATCCAAAGGATAAGGTTGAGATAATATTGAGTGCCTATCCTGAACATACAGAACATGTGGAGGTTATGATATAATCTTATAGATAGGATTTTGTTGTGCCTTGCCCCACCTCACATTAAATCCAAAAGGTGTTCTGGCACTGATGTCAAGGAAAACAGGAGCAGGCCTTTAGTTTTTGCAGTGACTATAAAAGCAGTATGGCTCTGTGACAGAATGCTGAGCTCTGACAGGCGGGTCAGAGCTGATCACTGTAGCCTCAGGCAGTTTTCCCACTGATGGCTGATTGAGCAATGAGCTAATCAGAAGGAGAGGCTGGGGAAGGTAAGGAACTAATTAACCCTCATCTAGCTAACCTGATAAAAGCCATCAAGGAAGTGCCACTTTAAGGGGAAATATTCACTCACCAGCTAGCTAGACAGCTAAGAAGGGGGAGCAAAACCTAGCCTAGCCTAGCTTGGCTTGGCCTGAAAGAGCTCCCAAATCAGGGAGAAGCAGGTCATATACATGGTAAGTCTGAGACAGATATTGAGATGTTTCACTAATTCTCAATTTTGTCTATCTTCCTTCTACTTTAGAGGGAACTTACAGTACTCAAAACTTTGCTAAAAGTCCTCAACATGTTGTAGGCCTGTGCCCTTAATTATCAATCACAGACTTGTACTCCTGTTCTCAACAGAAAATTGTTGTTATACCATGTGTTACACATCTGGGTGAGGAAAGGATAGAGTTGGAGCTTTAACTCTCAATTTCATTGCTCTTCTTTTGTCTTAAATATGCCATTTGATGATGTATTTTGTTTCAGGAGACCTTTGACAACTTATTTCCTGGTGTACCACAGTGTTTTGTGATAAGCTATTTACTTTGTTTCTTCATTTGATTGGCAAAACCCAGTGGTTTTGGGTTTTCTTTTTCTTTTAAAAAACAGGGATTGAAAATGATGGAAGGAAGTAAAGAACCTCTTTTTAGAGTTATAGATTAATCCACTCTGCTCAAACAAACTATGCTTATCATTGACATTCTATTCACTATGAGCATTCTATAAATGGCAAAAATGTATTAAGATTTCCCATTGGTATAGGTTTAGGGATTAAATGTCAAAATATTACACTGAAAATGAATCTTGAGCAACAGAACTCAACTTCTCTTTGATATCTGGACCCCTTCCTTTAAAGAAATCATTATTTGGAACATGACATCATACAACTAGGGAATAGAAAACTATGAGGAAAAGACTACTGTTTCAACCACAAGTGCACAGCATTAACAATGGGGTGGAGGGTGTGGGGTGGGGGGAGGAGAGAGAGAGAGACTGAGGAAAATTATTTCTGACAATCTGATGAGGTAGAAAACCTCAGCTGACTCGAGCTATTGAACCAAGCCTGACTTAATACTAGTTACTTGAAAGACAAAAAGGTTGGATGTTTCATAGTTTTAAGATGGTACACATTCTCAGTCAAATATTGGAACACAAAACAAACAAATGAAAAATTGACAACAAAGAAAGTTTTGAAATCATATGTAACTTACTAAAATGTCTTGTAATAATAGTAGTTTAATGATTTGCATTTATATAGCAGTTATTATTTAGAGAGATAAGAGAGCTGTACCAAGGAGGTGAAGTATCACTTTCTTTGTTAAATAAAAAATGAGGCAAAGGGAAGTTCATGTGACTTGAAACAAACTATTATACAATATATTGAATGGTTTCTTTGGTTTATTGAAGTAAATATATGTGTGTATATGAGACAGCTATATTTGTCCAATTTTTAAGTACATAGCTTATCAATGTCTTACCATTTATTTGGCTTTTCATCTTCTGTTGAAAAGTCATGTGTAGATATAGGACACAATTTCAGCAGGCTAAAAAAAATCAGATGGTTAAAAAATTATGATGATGCACATTTTTTGTTAAGTTTGTTCTAAGTTGGAACAAATCAAATTTTTTAATTGGCCAGATCCTCTGCAAAACAGCATACTTTTCTCTGTCCAACTCTACTGACTTCTGTTTAGGAAGGGTATCTATGAAATATATAAATATCTACATAGGGAACATACACTTAATGGGCATTTCAGTCTAGTAGAGAAAAGCATAACATGGTCCAATGGCTGGCAGCTGAAGCTAGACCAACTCAGACAATGAATAAGGAATTGATTTACTCTCTCTTCATTTAAAAATCTATCATTGGAACAATTTACCAAGGATCATGGTGGAATCTCCATCACTAACTATTTTAATTTAAGATTCCTGATCCCCTAAAAGCTATGCGATAGGAATTATTTTGGGAACTTCTATGGCCTGTGCCACAGGAGGTAAGTAAAGATGGTCACAATGTTCTCTTTTGGCTACAGAATCTATATGTTGAGTCTTAGTGATTCTATGTACTGTGAAACTCTTTGAAATAATCATCAAAGTATAATATAATATACAATAAAATTTGGTGGTTGATATTTTATATTTTTATTGGTTTGATAGTTGATGATTTCCTATTAATGTAATGTAAAAAATGGGGAGTTGGGTTGTGACCGGGGAACCTACCCACCCACTAGCCAGGGAGCCTGCCCTCCTGTGTGCCAAACAGATAGCCAAGGTGCAAGGGAACCCACCTATTGGCCAACTGGGGACGTGGGAGTCAGGCAGGCAGCAGACAGGCTGGTGGTCAGCAGGGAAACTGGCTGAACTTGCCTTGTTTCCATTGAAAGTTTTGATGAAATTGACATGTCCCTACAGAACATTTGACTCTCTCTCAAATCAGCAACTTATGGAAAAGTGTTCAAGAGTTTTCCAAAAGATCATTCTAATTTAAAAATACATGCCCAATATAGCTGCATCTTAATACGTTCAGTGTTATATCATTGGAATAGGGTATTCTTGTATTACTGCGACTGACTCATTACAGCCCCACAGTTCCTCCTTTCTAGGTGTATTGGAGCCAGGAATTATTATACAGCATTTAGTTTTGGCATTTAGTAGCTGAATGAGCTGGTTGTGATCTGAGGTAGAAAATATTGTTCACTTTAAACAGGCTTGGCAGAACTTTTTATTTTTTGATCATTTTGTTGGGTTATATCAATGTTTATTTTAAGCATTTTTTAAAGATTTGTATCAATTTATTTCACAGTTGTGAAAAATTGTGGGTTTTATTTTATTTTCAATTCTGGCAAATTATAGGGATATTAAACAATAACCATTTAATGACAGAAGATGAGGGAAGTGGTGCGGGCCAAGAGATGTGCTGACCGCCACTTCCTGCAGCCTCCATTGGCTTGTGGTGGTGAACCACAGCCAGTGGGAGCTGCGATTGGTCAAACCTGTGGATGCAGCTGGTAAACTGGCCTGGCCCACCAAGGGGCTTACCCTGAGGGGCCATGTATCAAACGTTGCCAATCCCTGCAGTAGACATTGAGGTTCAAAAAGTTGACACAAATTGTCAACATCTGAGTAAATAATCCTACATTAAACTCCCAATTTTTAAGCAGTATTTTTCTTAATTTGCTTATCTGTAAACTTTGATTATCATCAATAGAAATATTTTTGTCAGTTTGTGTATACTGTGAAATTGACATTCACTGACATTTACCAATAAAAATCAATTCCTTCCAAGCCTACCTATAAAGCACTGCTTCCTGAAACATTCATTGATTTATAACTGGCTGGTGGTTGTTCAGCTTGAATTAACAACATTAGGTTATTACTCTGCCATTATTTATCTCAACTATCAGAGATGTTATCTGTCTTTTCAATATAGGCTTTATTTCAGAATATTTTTTCTTCAGATGAAGAGTTATATCAGTTTCTTTTTGAAAGAAACTAGTACAGAATGTAAAAGGACTATTTGCTGCATTTGTGAGGAAAATTCTACCACATGCAAGTTATCTGAATTAAATATAACATAGATCTTTCCCTTGCAGCCTGTTAGACAGAAGTGCCATACAATTATTTTATTGACACCAGTGTAATATTAAGGATTGAAGAAAAGAAGTTGTATAGTAGGCTTAAGTCAGAAAAAAGGTGGGTTTTTTTTAATTGAAGCATATGTTTCCTACTACTAGGGTGACCAGATGTCCCAATTTTATGGGGACAGTCTCCTATTACCTCCCACCCCCTGTGCTGATTTTTCACATTTGCTGTCTGGTCACCCTACCTACTACTGTTGCTTTAACTGTGAGCCAGAATTTTATAGTAGTAGGGTTTAAAGCATGAATAACAAAATTCACACTGGATTTTCACATTTTTATTTTGATATTTCATAAGAAGTCAAACTTCAGCAGAAACCTTCTGGAATATTGTGGGATTTTGCTTGAAAATAGGACTTTACAAAATAACACACATTTTAGGGTTTCATCTTTTAAAGGGACTGTTCTTGAAATTTCATTTGAACCTAGATCAGTTTATATATCAAATTAATGAGAATTTAAAATTTCATAGTTAAGTGAAAATCACCATTACATGGACATGTTGAAAAACCAATAGTTTTGTAAAGGTTCATGAAGATCTATTAACTAGTTTCTCACAGCACAATTTGAATGTATGATTGCCTGAAGTTCTGACATCATACATTTGATAGTGGGGCATATTTAAAACTAAAAATGCTGTTCACATATTAGCATGGGAGCTTTTTTGTTCTCCAAGACTTCTCAGCAGAGGCTGAGTTTCTAATTCAGACTTCTGTAGAAACTGATTAGCATGATCACAAGCTTCCAGAGCAGGTCTATTGGCTGGAGAAAAGATCGAATCTCCCCTTTCCTCACACAGTCTTTGGGCAGCAGGCCAGGAGACAACAGGAAGTAAAGTTTAGAAGATAATTTTTTGTTTGTTGTATTATAAATGTAATTGTATTATAATAATTTGTATTATAAATACACAATGAAGATTGGAAAGACAGAAAGATGCAATATACCAATTACTGTAATAAGAGTTTGAGTTCATAATAGAAAAGTCAGTCCTCCTGCAAAAGAGCAGTCTGATGGCTTTGGGAGGAGGGGAAGAGATGGAGGCAGGAACAGGCAAAACGAGGGTGGGGATGGGGCCTCTGGACAGAGTGGGGATGGGGCCTCTGGACAGAGGGGGGGTGGAGCACCTTGGGAAAAGCTAAAAGTCAGCACCTGTGGCAGAAAGCATGGTGCAACACATTCTAAATGCATGGGAGTACCTATGCCTATTAAAATACATTGTCTAGGACCATTCGGGGCATTTTGTTAACTAGTTTCTTACCAGTAGCATGTTTGCTGCCTTTTGTAGGCATTGAGGCAAATGCTTTTTCATTTTATGTAAGTCCATAAAACTTTGTCCCTTTCTAAACTCTGGCTCTACTCCTGCCACATGGAGTTGTGGGTCATAGATTCCTTCACACTCATTGAAGGTAGAAATAAGCTGGGAGTTGTGGGATATTTCTTCTTACCACAGTCAGGGGAAAGTAAAATTCCCATTAATATCTATTCAGATCAACACTGCCCATTCCAAATCCCTGGTATTATTAACGAGCACTTGCTAGAACTGATTGCTAGCTGAACTGCTTGCCTCAGGCTGGATTCCAACTTTATAGTTGCTTGGTTCCTTTTGGCTTCAACCAATTAACCTGTTTAGCAGTGAGAATAATTAAACAACTTGCCACAGGATCGTACTACCCCCTGAAGTTTTTAATCAAAACTGGATATGTTTTCTAAAAGATGTGCTTTAACTTAACTAGCAGTTATGAGCTTGATGCAGGAATTACTTGGGGAAGTTCTATGGCCTCTCTTATGCACTAGGCTTATGATCATGGCATTACAATGATCTGGTCTTAAAAGCTATGATTCTATGGATGTCTTCAACCTCTTCCTATTTGTTTGAGTTATTCCTTACCATCAATTTGCAGCAGTGACCAGGAGAGAAATACAAAGCCACACATACCAACCACCCACAAACACATACAAACGTCAAAGAATTAAAAAAACCAAAGAAACCCAATTGCAGCTGGCACACGTAACAATTTTAGTGACGACACAATGGAATGGGCTTCCATATGGGCTACACACCTCCATATAAGTCCACCAAGCACCCTGGGCACGTATTCTGGTTGCTGGCCCATGCTGGAGCCTGTGCTGCTGTGTCTTCACTGTTACCCACACTAACTACATTAAAGTTTGCAGTATAGGTAGGCATCCCCATGCTTCACGTATTTGTTTGTGGTGTAGACACACCATACTAGCAAGAGGAAGGAAGAAACTCACCTTGCAGTGTGCACAGCACAATCATTTATCCTTTCTCTTTCTACTTGGGGCTTCATAGATGATTTTGACTGCAACCATATATTTCTTGGACTGTTTCATCCTCAGTGGTGGATTGTGCTAATACACCAAAACAGGCTTTTCCAGTCTCACTGCTTTTGTTTGTAGAGTCTTAGATTTTTTTTATGAAATCCTTATCTATTTGCACATGCACATAAGTTTTTATCATGTGTATAAACACTGGACATACTTTGGGTTTTCCTCACCCATTTATATAGATCATCACTACTCACTTTGCACATAAATTGTACTGTTCCCCATACCTGACTGTAGAGCCCTGCACAAATATAAAATTTGTATCCTCATCTGATCAGCAAATATAGATATAAAGTGGATAGCTGCAGATTTGCAGGTTTTTGTTTTGTTTAGGCTCCAATACTGCAAGTGCATGGTTTATGCAAAATTTATGCAAGCGCATGGTTAGAGTAGAGGTTGATTTCAGTGGCGCTATTTACAGTGCATAGAGTTTAAGTATATGTACAATAGAATCTGAGTTACAGAGTTACAAACTGACCAGTCAACCACATACCTCATTTGAAGCCACATATATGCAATCAGTCAGCAGCAGAGACCCCGCCCTCACATACAGTGAAATGTATTAAGCATAATCTACTAAAAAATAAAAGGAAAGCAGCACTTTTCTTCTGTTATAAAGTGTCAAAGCTGTATTAAGTCAATGTCCAGTTGTAAACTTTTTGAAAGAACAACCATAACATTTTCTTTGGACTTCTGAACACTTCAGATTTACGAACAACCTTCATTTCCAAGGTGTTGGTAACTTAGGTTCTACTGTACAAATCTTTTCAGGATCAAGTATTTAGATTATAATCCAACTAGTTGGGCAGTGACAGTCTCTTATTGTTAAACTGACCAAAAAAAAACCACCACCATTTGGGAGATTTTATGAGTTGCTTAGAGAATACTGGTCAAAACCTTGCCGTTCTTTCAGTTGTGTTAATTTTAGCTATGTTGCCAGTGTGAGTCATCAGATTCATCTAAACATATTTCAGCATGCACATTTATGGGTCAGTCTTGCTGACTCTTCCTTTCAAGAATGCTGCTATTGAGTTCAATGGGACTACTTGAACAAGAAAGTTGAAAGTTTGCAGGTTCTTGGCCTCATTTCATACACTCAAGACTCATTTTTGAAACATGGTGGTAGAGATCCCCATGTAAACTCAATGTGTAAAAACACACTCATCTGCATATGCAAACCATACTTTTCATCATCCCATGTATCCGTTTTATCAGTAACTAATATCTGATGTTTCAGAGCCCATTGTCAATACTGCAGTGCTATAAAAACTTTTCCACATGCAAATCACATAAATAAGTGCCAAGTGGTTCTTATGGGTGCAAAGTATCATCTGAGTGCAATTACCTCATTCTCCAATAATCTGGCATTAAAATCAGTTATTTTCATAAATAATGGAAAAATAGAATTAGCAAAAATTTGAGTTATTTTTAATTAATCTACCACTATATAATTAAATGCATGAGTGAGCTTAGTGTTATATACAAATCTTTGTAGCTTAAGAACTGAGCAAAAGCCTTAATGTAAAAGCTTGATTGAAGATAGATTTTTACATAGACATCTAAAAACCAAACAGACCAAATTAAAATGCGCAAGCTATTTATTTGAATATTGTTGGAAATCTAATTCACAAAGACTTTTTAAAGTGCACTGCATTTTTGTATTCTATAGCCTGGTTCTGTATTTCAGACTTAATGTAGTAGAGCCTGACTCTTCAAACAGGACTGTATTCAAGTAATTTGGGTCAGTTGCCATGTGACATTGGGCAAGTCACTTAAACTCTCTGTGAAATGTAAATCTTTCATCAGTAAAATCTAAGCTGTAGCTCTGTGGAGCACAGGTTGTCTTATTCTGGGTTTGTGTAGTGCCTGGCACCATGGGGTCACTATCTGTCAGTCTCTAGTGCTATCATAAATAGTGTGTTGCTTAAACTGTGACTGGGCCATGAGATCTGTGAGTAGGGAGTCCACTGTTACACTTCCCCAGAAGCGAGCTGGGAAGCCGATTGGATCCCTACCTGATCAATGTGTGGATGTACTCTATCAGTCCTATGCCAGCACACTTGGGATAGAGTATAAAGTCAAGGGTCCACCTATTTACTGCCTACCAGTACAGGCAAGGAAATAGCTGTTCTGTGGAAGCTTTTTTTCCCCACCCTTGCTTCTACTTATGGTGCAGATAGCTGGTGTCCAATTTGTAAATTAACTCCATCAACCAACAGTTAAAAAGAGGCTGTGAATGGCTTAGTCATTACACTAATAGAAAGAATGTATCTCCCCAGTTAAATTTCTTTCACAGGTTCTTATCAACTGTCAGACACAGATCCACTTGATGATCACTACAAAAGTTGTGGGTTTTTTTTTTCCTCCTGCTGATAATGGCTCATCCAAATTAAACAGCCTCTTAGAACTGGTATGGTAACTTCCAACCTTTTCTGCTTTCTGTGTATATAAATGCATCTTACTTCTGTGTGTTCCATTCTATGCATCCGATGAAGTGGGCTATAGCCCACAAAAGCTTATGCTAAAATAAAACTGGTTAGTCTCTAAGGTGCTACAAGTATTCCTCATTTTCTTTACAGACTAACACAGTTGCTAATCTTAAACCATCCATTTTGTGTTGGTGTAAATGATTACACCATGTGCAAGGTAATCTACACCTACAGTATGGAATATTGACTTGAGTTATGATCACAGATGATGGAAGGAAGCATGTGACCTACCTGCCATTTCAAACCAGGTCATGTTATTCAAAAGTCACTGATTCCATTAGAAAGCATAATTCATGCTAATCTACAATAATATTTGATATTGTCTTGGGGAAACTGGACAAAAAAAACCTCTAGTAATCACTTTAGAAGATGACTGAAATCCATTATGGGTAAGAATGGAATACATTTTACAGTAATACAACTATGTACTGCATGTGGAGAAAAACATAGATTTTTTTTTTTTTTTCCAGAAGATAAATATTTAGCCATTTCACTGGTGTGAAAAGGGAGTGGTGTAGGTAGCTTCAGGTTAATGCTCTAGTCTGTCACTTCTTAAGATGTGAATTTAAATAGTTCCAACTAGAAAATGATTCTGGTAAAGATCCCAAAGCTGTAGTTCATACACATCATATAATCACCACTGAAATGTCCATCACTGGTAGCCTTTGCTCAAGAGAGGTTCAGGACTTGGAAAAGCAGGGATCCTGTGTGTGCCAGGACTAAGATACATGGTTGGGCATGAGAGAGCTTGCATTGTTCATGCTTGCAATATATCTGTTCTAAGCCAGCAATACTACTTCTGCTTTCACCCATAGATGTTGAAAAGTATTTAATTTATTCAACAGATGAATAAAATAAATACAAAGTTAGTGTGAGAACAACTTAAAGAATTATAATTTGTGATCCTTAGTAATGTTTAGATTCCAAGACAAGAAGGGACCATTGTGATTCTTTAGTCTGGCTGGTGTTATGCAGGAGGTTAAAATTTCCCCAAAATAAATCCAAGACCAGATCTGTTAGAAAAAACATCCAATCTCAATTTAATATTGTCAGTGATGGAGACTCCACCATGACCCTTGCTAAGTTACTCAATGTTATTCTCAATGTTGAAAACTTACACCTTATTTCCAGTCTGAATTTGTCCTCTTCACTTTAACTTAGTCATTGGATCATGTTGTTCCTTTCTCTAAGTTTGAAGACTTCATTATTAAATATTTATACTTCATGTTGGTACTTAAACTGTAAGCAAGTCACCCTTTAAGGTTGTGTGTGGGGGTTTTTTGTTTTGTTTTTTAATTCAGGGATACCAGTCTATTTAGCTTATCACTGTGTGTCATTCTCACGGGTCTTCTCTGAACCCTTTCCAATTTATCAATCTCCTTCTTGAAGTGCTGCACCAGAACTGGACACACTATTCCAGCACTGGTCAAACCAATACCAAATACAGAGGTAAAATAACCTCTCTACTCTTGAGATTTCCTTCTTTAGGCATTTGAGGATTGCATTAACCTTTTTTGCCACAGCATCACTCTGGAAGCTCATGTTTGGCTAATTCTCTACCTTGACACCCACAATTTTTTTTCAGTCACTGCTTCCCAGTATAACCCCCCATCCTGTATATATGGCCTACATCCTGTGTTTCTAGATGTATAGATTTACATTTTAGCTATGTTAAAGTGCATGTTTACTTGTGCCCAGTACACTATCGTTCCCATTTAACACTGTTCTAGTACCTATTTCATTTTAGGATTTAAATTATTTGCACAAGCATTCCAGATAACTTTCAGTGACTTATCCTCTTCGTTATTTACTATTCCTGCCATTCTGTCACTTGCAAACTTTGTTTTCTTTCACATTAGTAGAAATGTTAGATAGCATGAGCCTAAGAACCAAGACCCCATTAGAAACACATCTGTTTGATTTTCCCATTTACAATTACATGTTGATACCTATCATTTTTTTTACTCCATTTCTTGTGTGCCATGTTAACTTTATCTCTCTGTCTTTTAATCCAAAAGTTGTAGAACCAAATCAATACTTTAAAGAAATCTAACTATAATACATCAACCCTATTAATAGAAAGGAGACATAAAACTCCTGGAACCTGAGTTGGGCAGGGACACAGAATGTGGCATACTGGCTAATGGCATTTTTCTCCTTGTCATTGCTGTTCACCCTCCACCCCCTGAGCCTCTTGCATAAGCCAGATCAGGCTCCACAGGTGAAAAGGATGCAAACGCAAGGTTTCTAGGCAGATGATTTCTATTGCATTGCTTTCCAAACTCCACAGATATCAGTCCATTAAAATTATGCATATTCAATCAATATTATCTTATACACTTTGCGATCTGAACCATGCATTCTGTGCCATGGAATCTAGGGTTTCCCATGAAGGAAGAAATTCAGAAATAGACCTTCCTACAGGAAGCTTTAGACTTTAGTTGACACAAGAGGGCAACAGGTTCCATGGCCAAACCCCTTGCCTCTTCTAGAAGGGGCAAATCATGCCTCTTCCTTCTCCAGTTGAGAACAGTCAGTCTGAAATTCATAGTAAACATATGTTTCCAATGCTTTGCCCAGGAATAATCAACATAGGATATGATTTGATCCAAAATATTTATGCCCGGCAATGTATGGCCTGAAAAATCAGGCTTCCTTGTTCCCTATGCATGAACAAATGAGTGATGATGCCTTCTAGTGTCTGCCCCAATGAAAGCTTAGAAATGTTAGTCTGTCCCAGATGTCAGCCTAGCCCTCCAGTCTCTCAACTATAAATTGCACAGGTTTTCACCTAAGAGAAGAACAAAAGAGCTACTCCATTACTTTCACTGTGTATTACTTCCAGTCCCTATGACGGGTGGGCAAACTACAGCCCACGGGACCTTCCTGTCCGGCCCCTGGCCGGGGTTGCTGCCCCCAGCCCCTCCCCCAGAGCTGTGCCGTTTGGGCAGCGCTCTGGGGACCAGGGCTGCATGCTCCCCCCATTCCCAGAAGCCGCGTGGAGCAGCTATGGTAAGTAGGGGGATGAATGGGGGGCGCTCTGGAGGGGGCAGTCAAGGGACAAGGTCAGGAGTGCTGGATGGGTTGGGGATTCTGAGGTGGCAGTTGTGGGGTTGGAGGGGGCTGGATTGCGGGTGGGGCCTTCTCTATCCTGCCCTCCGTATAATTTTGCAAACCCAACTTGGCCCTTGAGCCAAAAAGTTTGCCCACCTCTGCCCTGTGACCATTAGGAAGACAGACTTAATGCAGCTGTGGGCAGCGCTAGTTCCCTTGTGCAATTATGGGTGGGAGATTTAAGTCTTTGGGATACTTTCTAGATAAGATTTGGACTTTTTTCCTTAAATCTGCTAAGTGCTATACTGAAGCCATTCCATCTCCATGAGCTGCTCTGTCACCTCTTCTCCTTTCTGGGTCATTTTGTTTTATTTTCCTTTTAATCTTCAGGAACAAAGCCCCCTTTTCTACCCTTTTTTGCTGACAACAGGTGCCAACGAGTGAAAATCCATCAATACCTTTGATTCATGTTCCCCTTTAAATCTTTTACAGCTGCCTGACACTCATTACGAGGCAAAAAACAAAATCTGTTAGGATGTTCTAGAATTCCCACAAGATCCTACTCCTTAAGACTCATCTCACTGGTATTTTCCTGAGCATCCCTCGACATTCTCTTATGTAACAATATATGGCATCATTTCAATTAATGACATCCCTTCCTGTAAAGATATGCAGAGCGATCTCCAGAAAGCAATCTGCTGTTAAGCAACAACTTCAAGGCTTCCGCAAGGTTTCTAGAACAATTTTACTTGACCTTTTAAAGACCCAACTCTTCTAGGAAAGATTTTTTTGCTGCTCTCTTGGGTGGCGGCTGAAGAAAGCTTTCACTTAGTTTTATATTTACAATCTTTGACATAAAGCTGTAAAATACAAGGCCATAAAAAGCTTATTTATTTGGAGACATCAAGTACTCATGTATTATATTTGTATTTACTTATCTTGATTCATGGTATTTAAAGAGCAGCTTGTATTAAGGTGCCATGTGTAAGGAAAATTACACAGGAAATGATTAAACTTCTTATTAATAGGACAACTCTCAAAAATACTTAGGAAATAAGCACTGAACTTCTAAGGAATTATTCAGAATCTTTTATATCCAGGATGTGCTTAAACAGAGATACAAATCTAGACTCACAGATCATACTTGAAATATATAGTCAAATGAACCCCTGGGAAGCTGTACTGGGAAGGTGACATGTCCAAGTGTGTACTGCTGCAGTGTGGAAGTGTGTACTGCTGCATGACCCCCTCCCCCCAGTCATGTGTGGAAGGAAACAAATATGGGTAAAGGCAGCTAAATTTTACAGATCTTTTAAAAATATAATGATGTTACATCAGAACCAATGACATTAGGCCAATATTTTCAAGCCTGGGTGGCTAGAATAGGCTCCTATTTCCATATTCAGGCACATAAGTAACAGTTGTCTGATTTACAGAATTACCCACTGAAGGTAGTGGAGCTAGAGGTGCTCAACAGAAAAAACAGGCCATGTTTAATTATGCTTTTAATATGGAGATAAGCTTCAAAATTAGGCTCTTATCTATGGTCTTAGCTTTTATGTGTTATGCCAGGCCTGCACAACATAGGGCTTGGGGGCCACATGCGGCCCACACGGGCTCACTGTGCAGCCCACCGGGGGTGGGTAGGGGCGGGGAAAGCCAAGCGGTGGGGTAGGGGGAAGCAGAGCTGGGCAGACAGGAACTGCGAGCCAGCACACAGGGGAAAGGTGAGCTGGTCGTTGTGGGGAGGCTGGGGGGCTGAGGAGCTGAGCAGGGGACGTGGGAGGGTGAGTAGCCGAGCCATGAGGGGATGTGCAGGTGAGCTGGCGGCAGGGAGGTGTGGAGGGAAGTGGAGCCGGGCAGGCAGGAGCAGCAAGCCAGCACTCAGGGGAAAGGTGAATGGGTCATGGGGAGGAGGGAGGATGCTGGGGGGCTGAGGAGCTGAGCCAGGTGGGTGGGGGGATGTGGGGATGTGCAGGTGAGCTGGCAGTAGGGGAATGTGGGAGGAAGCAGAGCCAGGCAGGCAGGAGCAGCGAGCCAGCATGCTGAGGAAAGGTGAGTGGGTCATGGGGAGAGGGGAGGGAACGCCGGCGGCCGCCCCCGAGCTCGGCCGGGGGGGGGTTAGGGCAGGGCTGTGTTGTGCTCCTGCAGGGCAGCTTGTCTGGCTCTGTGCTGAGCCAAATATGCTACCCCCTCCCCCAGAATAACACTGCCATGCGGCATCACTCAGGTGTGGGAGGAGGAGAGGGGGGGCTGCATTGCACTCCCCATCCCCAGGAGTAGCGCTGCCATGCAGCAGCAGTGGGTTGGATGGGGCATGGGAGTTTTGTCAGGGGGTGGGGAGGTGGATAGGGTTTGGGGCAGTCACGGGACAGGGAGTAGGAGAGTTTGATAGGGGGTGGGGTCCTGGCGGGCGGTTAGCAGTGAAGGGTCTCTGGAAGGGGCAGTCAGGGAACAAGGTCAGGGGTGTTGGATGGGTTGGGAGTTCTGGGGGGTCTGCCTGGGGGAGGGGGTGTGGATTAGGGTCAAGGGACAAGCAGGGGATATGGTCCTAGGGGGGCAGGTAGGGTGGGGGGGGTCTCAGGAGGGGGCAGTCAGGGGAGAAGGAGCAGGGAGGCCTAGATAGGCGGTGGGATCCTGGTGGGTAGTCAGGGGGTAAGGAGTGGAGGGTGGGTGGAGTGGAGTGGATTGGGGTGGGGCAAGGGCGGGGCTTTTTGGTCCACAGCTGGGTTCTTTTGCAGTAATTTGGCCTTCACTGCTTTCCCAGTTGTGCTGGCCTGGCTTAAGTTTGTAGAATCCAAACTGAGACTTGTATTGTAGCCTGATCTATAGAGATCATGAATGAATATTCCCAGTTGTCACTTTGAGGGATGACCAGTTCTTGTGCCAAGGTCAGGGCCAGTCTTAAAATTATTATGTAATCGGGAACCCTGATGTGCACAGGTGCAACACTTGCACAATAGGAACTCTTCTATATTTACAAATGAATTATTTATTAATACATTTAGCAAAGTTGCACACACTCTAACTCAGTAAAGGAGATAGAGAATTCAGAAAGTATATCTGAACATCCATACTCTCACCATCCCTTGGAGTTGAAATGTTAGCCATTATTTTCCTCATCTTCACCAGTGGCCATCATTCTGGGCCCTCCCAAAGGCTACATCTCGCTCTCCTACTACCACTTTTATAATGTTATGCTGATGTTACCATGTCTAATGCATACTCAGTAGGGGTTTTCCCCTCTTCCTTATATGTATTTCCTTCCCTTCCCTTACCAATGTTAAGGTGTCCTTCTATTGGTTAGCATATTTATGATTTCATCCCATTATCATATATATCAATTTGTTACCATGGCATTCTTGGACAATTCTGTCCAAAACCATCCAGAAGGCAGTGTCAGTTCATATTCCGTGGTTGGCTGATGTCATTATGCACAAAATTCCCCCCTACACTCCTCTTCCAATTCCCCAAAAACTTAAGTTACCTAAATTTATGCCAAAGTTCGTAGGCATCAAGCTTCATGCTAACTGCTGAAACCAATGACTTATAGGATAGAAGCCTGTAGGTTCCTTGCATTACTGCCACAAGTTAGGCAGATATGTTACTGCTGAGGCTAGTCCTTGAACGTGACAGCTGTTATGGGTGTACTTAGTTGCACTGACAGTTGTTTTCAAACATCGCTTCATCATTCCCAGCTAGTTCATTTGGAAGCTGCAGTTTCCCAGTGCCCTGGTTGATGAAACTAGAAAAGAATTCTATATGCACCACCCTACCCCAATGTCGTGTTTTATGGGATATGCAGATATAAATGTCTGCTAGAGTGGCGAATTTTTATCTAGTCTGGTAAGGGTTGCCCTAGATTATAACTCTCCTATAAACATTTTTAAAATCCTTTTAAAGCTATAACTGTCTACCAAGAACATGTCTATTTTGTGGGATAAGAGAAGAACTACTTCAGAAAACTCCAGGTACACCTGATGACTGACTTTCTTGCTTTTTTACAGTCTGGAACACAAACACAACAGGTGCAATCTATAAACAAACAGTGAGGCTGTCCTGAATGCAGATCAACCTATCCATTGAACTCCAGTTCCTGATCATCCTCTTTCCAATACAGTGGAAATGATATACTGCCTAATATTGGCAAGGGGTGTGATTTGGAGTGCTTTATCTGAATGTTATGCAACACAGAACTATGGAGATTCTATGACCTGCAGCATGCATTTTTTGGTGTATATGCGTGGGGCAGAGACAGGAGAGAAGAGTTGGGTAGAATAGGACTGTTGGGGCCTGTAGTAGCAGCAAGATGGGAATAATGTATCCATCACCATAAATATCCTGGAAATGGAGTGCACCACCTGTAGAGGCTACTGTAGTACTGATGCAGCAGTCACCAATACAAGTGGTGTTCCAAAGCCCACTGAAGTTATTGCTACTTTGACCAGGCCTTTAGACCTCCTATTGTAGAGGTTTTCCTCTCACTTGTTCCTGCAGCTCTTTCAGGTGCTTTACAGATGTACACTAAAGGTAGGATTGGCCCCTTAAGATATCTTTGCTGAAGATTTGGTCTTAAGACACTTTTTTAATTTGTCAGGCAAGGATTAAAGGAAGAACCAATGTCTTCATTGATCTTGCCAATGTAAATCAATACTCTTACAATGAAAGGAAACTTAATCAATACATCTTTTGAATATCTCTTGTCAGCTGCACAGAAGATTGTGAAACAAATGAAGGACCTTGACTATTTAGGCTTTAACCAGATTAAATGCAGTGATATAGTTGAAGGGAGAATTTGTCCTACCCTCCATGGCCATTAAATCTGAAGCATTTGCTTCATTAGAAAAACTTTTAGTCCACTGTTCAAAGCAATAGTAAAAACATTTTCCACTGACTTGACTGTATTTCAGTTACTCAGATTTCTTAAGAACTACTCTACTGATGAACTCTGTGAAAATTCTCATTAGAATTTTCCATATTTGTATAGAAATACTGCAGCATATTCAAGTACAATATGTGGATGCAGGTATCATCTGTAAATATGAACCTAAATCTGAGCAAAATATTGAAGGCAATACATAAATTGCAGTGGGCTCATTTTCAACCAGTAGACAACTCCATTAAGCACAACAAAAACCTGTATTTCAAAGTCTGTGAAAGCAGGCTAGTCATGACCTGATTTTTCCTTCATAGTTAAGTTGTTGTTCTGCATCTTTAAGCCCTACAGCATTAAGCATTAGATTTGGCTGTTGCTGCTTTAAAGATTATATACATGCTATTAAGACAAACTATTTTTATATTGAATGCTATAATACATGTAGAAAAAAATAATGCTCATCATTGGTTATGAAAAAAACTCCTGATCTTTTTTTTTTTAATTGGAATGGAAAAAATAAATCACATTTCCCCCAACAGATCTTGCAACAGATACCATCAATTTCTGATTTTTTTTTTTTAGTATAGATTTGAATTGTATCCAGGTAAATTATTGCATTCTGCATCTCTGTGACTTCATTTAAACCAGACTGGATGTCTAGATTGGATTTAAGATTCCACACCTCATGTTAGTGCTTACTAGACAGAGCAAATAACATTACTTAAGGTTTTGCATTCAACAGGCAAATCGATTGTTTTGGAAGAGGTATCTACTGGCATTCCCCTGCTACTTTGTCATCTTGAAAACTAACTCCTAATAATTTCAGATGACTTTCATGACGTTCTAATGTATGTATGTGCTAACTAATATTTGGGCATGCAGAGGAAACAGGAAAACACTGCTTTGCCCTCTACTGCCATCCTTCCCAGACAACTCCTTAATTAGCTTCTGCTTCCTCCCCACCATTCTGATGTGCTGGAAGGAGTTCTTGGAGACTTTCAAGATCTTACTGCTAAAATTGTGCATTAAACTGGGTTGGGATGACTTCGCTTCCACTGAGCTCACCATTTTTCTCAGAAAACTAAGTCATCTCCTTGGCCTTAGAAGCACTACTTCTATAGAGCAAATGTTTGCCATTGGGTGCAATGTGGTTCATTCCTAGAGCAGTTATTTTAACAATTTCCTAAGGAAGAACCTCCACTCCTTGCATCCCTACAGGGCATTCACACCAGTTCTTCCACCTGCCTTCCACATAAACTTAGTCACTGTATCAATGTCCCTACACACAGAGTTTACAAGAACAAAATGTAAACATGGCCAGCAAAATATATCTCAAAGTGTTTGTGTCTGATGGTTCTGCCTATTTTTGCTTCTAAATTCAGAGCATTTTCTGTTGAAATGGGAAAACACACAGCTTCTCCTGCCTCATGCCCTGCTGTCTTGCATCACACATATCCCCTGAGCATTGCATTTATCAAAGGCTAAGAAGGAGCATTTAGGTAATATACGAGAACACCTCATTCCCATAACAGAAAAATTTCTGTAGGTCTTTCCCCTTAGCTAATGCCTCTTTACCCTCTCCCTTATAGCTTCTCTGCCTGGATCAAGAATCTGTGACAAGCTCTCACACAGCCTCCACTCATGACAGTTTGAGAACTAACTCCCCATCTAGTTCCCATATCTTCTGAAGCCATTGTCCTCCTGAACAGATTGTCTGAATAGCTGTTGAAATCTTGTCACTATTTGTGGGGCCGGGGCCATAGCCATTGCACGAAGGTCAGAGACTATTTGATTTCTCCTCAGAGCACATCTGAACAAACACTACCTTCGTGAATTGTGGATGTAACTTTGACATAATGTGATGCTTATTACAATACCAAATTCTATCACAACTTAAACATCAAAAAGGGTCTAAGCCCTCAAAGAAGCAGGATCCCAGGAAGGAGGAGAGAGGGAAGATGAGAAGAGACATCTAAAGAGTAAAGATCATCTTTCTGACATTCTGCTTACACAAAGGCTCAGGGAGAAAGGGATATGCTGAAGAGAGAGCATATAATCTCTAGAAATGAGAGGCATTACTTTATTTCTGTAACTGGTACCTATCCAGCTAGGGTGACCACATAGCAAGTGTGAAAAATCGGGATGGGGTGGAGAGTAATAGGCGCCTATATGACAAAGCCCCAAATATTTGCACCGTTCCTATACTAAGCTCACCTTAGATGCATCTTACACCTAAACATTCTGTCTTATTTTTGTTCGAATCTGATTTTTTCTCTCTCCACTCTTAAAGTTTTACTACATCCCCTGTGTGTTTACAATTATTTGGCAACTTCAGGTATGCCGTAACCCTCCTTTCAGTCTCTGAAATGAGGTTGTGAAGAAAAGGTTTCCCCAGCCTACTCAGCTTTGGGTGCTCAGTCAAAAAGAAAAGAGGACCAAGAAATCACTCTTCACAAAGTGGGCTGTAGTCCCTTCACATGCACAGGATATGGCTAATGACCATGGAGAAGGACTGGGCTTAAGATCCTAGGATGACACAGACTCCAGTTTCCCCTCGAGAGTAAGTGACAGGTTGACATCTGTTTTGTAATAAATAAAATGGAAAAATATAATTTGGTCTTAACTGATTACTGTCCTTTTTAATCTGCTTAACCCCATTTTGCAACAGGTACTATTGACCTGGTCCAACTCAGATAATATAAAATAACTTCCTCATATTAGCCCGTTCATTGACAGGCTCCCAAATACCAGGCTCAGGTCAGAAGTGATGGGTGAAGAAATGCTCATGCAAGCTAAGGGGGAACTCTAAGTGTGAGTCCCTTATTGGTTTATGCTCACTGTCATCTCACACATTTCTTCATTCCCTTTTCTTCTCAATCTTCCTGTTCCAGGACTGGTTCTCCGAGTGCTTTTTAAGGGTGAGAATTGTTCCTCCTGCTCCCTATCCAGCCTTTACATCTTTCGTTAGCTCAGACAATGGGGCAGCTAGCTGAGTCAAGAGCAGGGAGGCTACTTTGAGTGAGCTATGTATTTATATATTTGGGAGCATTGTGGGTTTGAAGAATATGCATAGGGATGATTCTGGAATATGCCCTATACTGGACATAGTGCAGACCCTCCTCATTCCCTTGACCTGCAAGGTAATGATCAAATGGGGAGTCAATCCCCTATCCTGCTTTCTCCCTTCTACATTGCATGCTGGTCTCACTACTTGCTTCACTGAAGCCCTGTCTTCATAGACAGTGGCCAAACCTAGGGTAGTCCACTGAGCAAATGCTCAGTGGCTCAGTTTGAACCTGTCATAAGATATTTCAGCAGTTAATTTGGGATTAAATATACTGTATGTAATATGCATACTATAACTGTCAGACAATCATTGTTCTTACTGAATATAGCAACCTTTATTAATCTAGATTCTCAGTTTAGTCAGAGACTTGTGAAGTTTGTGATTAGTATGCAAGGCTTATCCTGAGTTACTGACACTAGACTCTGAAGTCTGTAACTTGCATGTAGCTTGACTACAAACCAGTTCGATTTACTCTCATAGGATAATTCATTATTATAAAAAAACAAAAAATAAAATATTTTGGCTTTGGAATGTTTACAATGCCTCTGGAGAAATCTTTAAAAATACTTTTTCTCCCTAAGCTTATTATGTTTGGCCCATGCTACTGACTGCTTTTGGCAACTTGTGTACAAAGATGATACATAATGATGAGGGCTGCACTGTCTGCTTTAATCTACCCACTCCTGAGCTATGAAGTCATCCCTACCATGTGAAAATAAGTTCTATAGAACCACACTACAACTGTACAATTTATGGAGACATCCTAATTGATCAAACATTTCCCTGTTAAGAATAATGCAAACACATTTCTAACATTAAGCACATGCCTAAGTGCTAATGACTTTAATGGAGTATAAACACATAGAACTTGGGCATATGCATAAATGTTTTTCTAATATGGGACCAGAGTGAATATACAAGAACTGGTAGATACTTAAAGATGTGGATAATATCCTAATGCCTGATTGGGAAAACCCCTACTGTCTTTTTCACACATCATCTCAAAGCAAATGAAAAATGCTGTATCTAAACTGCTACTCTAACAGGTACTAGACAGAATATCTTTCCATTATCACCTGCTTTGATTTTATTAAATAGATCATGGTTTTACAAATAATAGAATAGCTAAAGCTTTTCTAGATCACGAGAAGAGAGAACCTTGCTCACTGTATGTCACGTAGCTAGCAATTGCAAAAAATTGACTAGAATGCAGTGATTTAGAAGAGTGGGATGATACAAAGGAGTACATCTAAATTAGAAAGAAAACATCCTGACAGTTTGGAAATCCTGTCTTTTAGTTTTTATTCACCCACTCTTTCTGTGAAAAACCATAGATGACGGGAGGGTGACGGGACTCTATGAAAGAAGCATTGGTGATTTCCTCCTTCTCAGATCCCTCCAACAGGCTTTACTATGGGAGGAGGGAATCTGGCACTGAACCTTTGTGAACATCAGTGATTGAATAGGCAGTCATCCTATGGGAACAATACATTATTATTGTTTGTATTACTGTAATGCCTATCCTTATTAACCTCCTGCCATTTGCAATTTATCACAAGCATGTTAAGGTGAGAGGGGCAGCTAGGAAAGATTCTGAATTCCAGGTATATTGCATACAACCAGAAAGAAAATTGCTTTTTAATTGATTGCAAATGTATTAACTGTGTTCTCTATAGGATTATTTTGTTTCAGCTTAAAACATCATTGGTTCTGTGGGTGTGCCACCATTGTGAGCCAGCATATCACTTTTAAAACCTTGTTCCCATGTGAAATTAAATCACTGGAGGGTCCTCTCCCCTTTCTCTACCGCTCATTTTGCTGCTAGTATAAAATGTTTTTGAACATTCATGCTGCTGCCTTCTGCGTAGGGTTCTGTTTTCCTTCTCCCTCTGATTTTTTTTTCAGTATGCTACAGCAAGTGTTGACAATAGATTATGTGCTGATTCTTTTTCAGATCTTCTAGGTATGTATCTGTAAAGGATGTCAGTGGGGATTTTTTTTCCTTTACATGCCTGAATAGATTATGAACAGTGATGGTTTATGAACTAAAAGTGACATTAAAATGTATAATAGTTTTCATAAAAGATTATTTGGATCTCTCCAAAACTGTTCAGGTACCTTTAAATTAATGGACTATATGCAACTTCATAAATAGGGCAGATATTTTATATCTGTTCCTTTAAGGGCCTGATCCCAAAAAGCGCTGGTCATGGGCAGTTCCTGTTGCTGACATCAGAGAGTTGGAGAGGCTCACCATATTACTTGATCAAGTTCATAGCTACCTGTATGAGCACTAAGTAATGTGTTCTAATACCCAAGAAGTGGTTTGCGGGATAGTTATTGTGACGTTTTCCACAGTGTTGCCTCCCAGAAGAGTTTTTTTATTTAGGAAGGATTTCACACTTAGTGCTTTGCAAACCATTCATACCTGAATCAAAAAAACAGGCAACAACAGTCACTCACATTTGAATTTTGTTACAAAAGTAAGTTTTGAACTGTCAGTTATTTAAGCTTCACCAAGTTTTGCTAAGATAGACCATAAGAAAAGCCATACTTGATCAGACTAATCCATCTAGCTTAGTATTCTGTCTTCTGACAGTGGCCAGTACCAGATGCTTTAGAAGGAAATAACAGAACAGGGCAATTTTGAATTATCCATACCCTGTTGTCCAGTCCTTGCTTCTGGACGTTGGAGTTTTAGAGAGACCCGGAGCACGGGGTTGCTTCCTTGAGCATCTTGACTAATAGCCATTGATGACATAGCCCCCATGAATATCCTTCGCATGAAATTCAAACAAACCAGTACCACTTTAAAGTTTCAGATGTTTCATGATTTCCATCTGGTCACTTTGCATAGATTTGACCGTAAATAGCGCAAAATGTGGTTTTCTCTCTCCTGGCTAGAGGTTTTAGGTTCATTTACAAATTAAAGAATAACTCGTGGTGAGTGAACACGTATACATTATGAAAACAGCTTTATTCTCAAGTGCTTAGTACTTCTGGCTAGAGCTGTGCAAATAAGTTTTCCAATTTGCTGTCTGAACCAAAAAATGGGAATAAAAACCAAACAATTCATTTTGGGTCAAACCAAAACACAATTAAAAACTAAAATCATTTCTGGTTGAGTGAAATGTTTCCTTTTGATTTTAAATAACATGTTGTTTTGTTACATTTTTGGGGGGGGGGGGGGGTTAAAGCCCTTTTTAACAGAATCGATTTAGAAATTCTACTGAATGGCATTTTGAATCAAACATCTAAATAATTTGTTTCAGAAATGTCAAAATGAAACATTTTGACTTATTTTTTTACCAAAACAATTGAGTGAATTCAATGGAAAAAAATTTGTCTATTTGAAACTGCGTTTTTCATAGAAAAAGTTGTTTAGTCTGAAAAATTTTACTTCCCTCTCATTCTGCTTAAAATCCACACTGACACCAGATAATCATGAGGGCTATCTTGTTTTAAAAAAAGTACAACATTTTAAAATCACAGAATAAGTTTGGGTTTTAGATAGAGCTTAGAGTCTTTCTTTCTTTATCTAAATTTGTTTCCCCATCTTGCAGTACGCAAAATATCCTACAGGGATCGGCAATGTTGGCATGCCGACCACAAGGTAAGCACCCTTAGTGGGCCCCGCTGCTTTGTTTACTTGCCATTTCACCGAATGCAGCTCCCACTGGCTGCAGTTCGCTGTCCCAGTCTAATGGGGGCTGCAGGAAGTGGCGCAGTGCTGGCCGCCACTTCCCGCAGCTCCCATTGGACCGGGACGGCAAACCACGGCCAGTGGGAGCTGCGGTCAGAGAAATGGAAGGTAAACAAAGTGGCGGGGCCCACTAAGGGTACTTACCCTTCAGTCCCACGTGCCTACGTTGCAGATTCTTGTCCTATAATGTAATTGTTCTCAACACATCATAAAAATTGTTAAATGTCTCCCCTCAGAGTGCTGTAAAAACTGTAAAAGTAAAATGGATTTACTGGCTGTTTCGCTCTCTATTTTTTGTTAAAAATAGAATTATTGACCATTTGGATGATGAAATGCTCTTTAACAATAAACTAATAACTTAAATATTTTGACTTTATTATAGAAGTAAGAAATATACTGCCTGTCGTCAAAATTATTATGGAGCCCTCCCTGGAATATCCTAGGAGTGTCTATTCAAGAAATCCCCAGCATCATCCATTAAGGAGACACTGTGAGCAGCATCTTGGAGAAGATCTTGGAGACTTCCACCATAGAGCCAAGGCTTTGGGAGCTTGTGGCTCCAACAGTAAATGCATATATCCCTGTCCCTGTAGCAGCAGGGCCTGGATGATGCCTTTACTGCTGTAAAAATATGCCTACGATTTTTAAATAGTTAAAATAATTATGCAGATTTGATATTTTTTATTTTCTCTTGCAAAAATGTTAAAACAAAAAATCCTCCTCTTTAAATCAAATCAAGAGAATGGACAGAAATCAGGACTGGTTTCTTAGCTGTCTCCATATCATTAAAAATTAATAGCATTTACCCTTTGAGACCTAATTCATTTTTGTTCAGAAAATTATCATATATAGCGCATGCTGAAACATCATTGACCAAGATGTGGCAAAAGTTTCCAATACAATGAATAATGATGATGATATCTGTAAAATACCTACATTAGAAATTACTGCAGCAATAAAAGCTGGCTGGTGAGAATCTGCTGCTGGTTAATACAGTGTGTAGGCCTTATTTACTGATTTTTTTAAAGCAGTGGCTCACTTTCCTTCAATTGAGGTCATGACAATTATGTATATGGTCTTTAGACTCTCTGTGGCTCCATGTGGAGCAATTGAATTCTCTCAGATTTTGTGCCAAGAGTTTTTAAATAAAACTAGTTCTTGGCATCTCCTGCATAAAGATTTGATAAATTTTTAATTATGGGCCTTAATCCAAATAATCTGTTTTTCATTTGGAAATATTGGTATCGACCAGATTGCAATCCCATTTACGCTCATGAAAATGTGAAATATTTCCATTTGTCGGTTCACTGGAATTGCTTCTCATTTATCCCAATGTAACTGTGATTGGCGTTTTTCCCATTCTCTTTGATTTCCTCTCAGGAATCATATCTTAGGTGCTAAATTGATCTTGCTCCCCAAATTGGTGCACAAAAACAAACAGCTAATCATTTTTTCTATTGTTCCGTTTAAACTTCCATTTGCATTTTGGAGTCAGCGTGTCAAATCCTTATCCAGTGTAAATTAGCATACCTTCAGTGAAAACTTGTACGGGGTCTGATCCAAATGGATACATAGAAAAATGTAAAACCATCTATGGGTTTTGAAGTAACTCTAGTCAATTTCTATAGAGACCTTCTTTTTACAGCGATAAAAACATAATGGATGTGTTAGAAGCAGGGATTTCCTGCACATAAGATGCAAAGATCTAAGATGGGAAAGGCCATTTGACTCTCCTTTGTGTATTGCCTCTGATAACATGGCAAATGTAGAGTATACTATCAATAACAAGGAGTATAATTGAGCCACAATTTTCACCCTTCCTCTGTTTGACCTAGGGAGACCAGATGTCCTGATTTTATAGGGACAGTCATGATTTTGGGGTCTTTTTCTTATAGATGCTCCTATAACCCCCCCCCCCCCCGATTTTTCACACTTGCTGTCTGGTCACCCTAGTTTGACCATGGTGTTTCTCTAAAAAGAAATTAGAAAACATGTTGCATCCCATTGTCCTCTGAGAGAGTTGCTCATGCCAACAACCCATCCCTATACAATCTCTAACAGAAGGCACCCTATTGACCCAAGCAAATTTCCATCCCATAAATGCTTGCTTTAATGGCTTTTTGGCACACAGTCATTCCTGACTTTGCAAAAAGCTGATCTGTTTGTATTATTTGTTTAATGGGAGTCTGAAGATCCTTGTATACCATAAAAGTAAATTAGCAGCAATTGGGCAGATTTTAGACAGTTACCTCCCCTTTGGCTTCTGGAATAAATGTGTGACACTGATAAGGTCTTTGAAGAAACCAGTGATGCCATTGCATTAACTATAGTGAAAGACCCTCAGAAAAAGTATATTAAGAAATTGGACGTTAAACACTATTGCTCTTTCAGATCAGATTGAAAGCCCATGTCTTTCCTCAATTTAGAATGCCCAGATGAATACTATCGATGCAGAATGAGGCTAAGAGATGCAGCTGCTACTGATGTATCTGTCTTTGCATCTATTACTTTTCCTTGTCTTCCTTCCCAAAGTCTCCTTGTGATGACAATGAAGTTTACGTCTGTAGTTTCCAGATTGAACTTAAATATTGCAACAGGCTGCCTTTACTTATGGTAAAGCTTAACTGGGAGGAAAATTCATTTTTCTGTTCAGTGCTAGGTATGGTGAGACGGCAAATTATAAGCCAGTTTAAACAGCACCGTATTCACTCTATTGATATGTTTGTACCTGTATACATTTGTGCCATAATTATACCATGAGCAAGTTTAAGTAGTTTGCTTTATGTAGTAAATAGCTTGGTTGATCATTGTATTGAAACTGCAAGGTAATTCTGAAAATTTAGACAAATTATTCATTTCATGTATCAGTACTAAGATCCCCTGTCCTAATGTTAATCATACATGAGAACTTCACAAAGCTCTAAACAGATTTGGTGCTCACAAGACAGAAAAGCAGATAGAACAATCATGATTTATTGAGCCTGTGCAATTTATTTAAGAGAGCAGGCTAAATCATTGTCACAGAAAATTGGTCATCTAACTTCTCATTTTGAATTAGTTTTTCCCTTTCACTTTTTTCCTGGACTGCCTATATGTTGTTACTGTTTCCTGTCTTTTTACAATCCTGCAGCTGAGAGAATGCTAATGGAACTCGTTAGCTAACTTGACAAGATGTTTATGTACAGAGCAAGCTCTGTCTGTTCACCTGAATAAGCATATGCCACTTCTACTGTCCTGTGGCCTTTGAATTGGCATGACTCTCAAAAGCAATTCTGGTTCACCATTTAACAGTTTATCATGCTGATGGCTCACGCTAATAACTACAAATCCCTTTTATTCACCTCACTATTATATTTTTTCCCTAATATCTCTAATTAGCAACAGCAAAATTACTGTTTCTAATGACCATTTTTACAGAAACAGCACAGTACTATACAAAACAATAGCACAGTGTGTCATCTGATTCTTTAGCAAATAGAATTGCTGTCTTTAAAAAAAAGAAGTAATATATTTTGACTTTTTTAATTTTTTGGCATCATTATTTGAAGTTAAGGAAGTAGAAAAACTAAACAGCTGAGAACTGGCTGGTAATTACTTAATGAAATATTAAGACACTTCATTTTTACATTGTCCCATAATGTAAGAAGGATGCAATCAATGCAATTATTAGCACATAATTTAAAAATCAATAAAAACAAATGTTTGTATTCACAAAGTATCTAGACAGATCTTAGAATTTACTACCATTCCAAGGGGAAAATTTACTACTACTGTGTAGTCAAACAGAGCAGCTGAATTGTTTAAAAAGGGTAGAATAGTTTAGGACCAATAACTTTCACTTTTTGAGGTTGTTAGCTCTTCTATAGACAGGAGACCATATCTGTGTCTCTGCTAGGACAGTACCTAGCCCAGCAAGGTTCTAGTCTGGATCACCTCTGCATGATGCCAGTAATAAAAATATGAAATAATAAAGCTCTGCAAGCTAAAATAACATTTTAGTTTTCATGTCCTAAAATAATCACCACAGGAGTTAGGAAGAATTCTCCTTTCATGATTTGTCCTCTCCTTTTTGGAGGGTTAGCACAAGCTGGTAGATTCCCCAGAATGATGACACTGGTATGAACTCATTAAACAATGGAACAAGCAGCTCCCCTCCTGATGCTTGTGCAGCAGGAGTCCAATGTTTTTTTCACCTTCTTCCCCAGGCAGGAAACACACTCAACCCTCAACTTCCCCTGAGCAGTACTTCATGAAATCGAGTCCTGCCCATCTAGGAAGAGCCACACCCTTTGAGTAGCTTAACAGGGTGGCTTGCCTGTGGGCTGAAGAGCCTGGCACTAAGCCAGCCCTAGTTACAAGGCCACCTGAGAGGAATCAGGTGATTCCAGTATAAAAAGCACCAAGAAGCTCCAGGGTGGGGTCTTGGGGAACAGATAAGAAATGGGTGTACTTCTATAGGAGCACTAATTAGACCAATTATTGAGCCTGGATCCAGGCCTTTGCATCAGCGACAACACAAATCTGAGAAAAATGGACTTTATTCAAGCACAGGCATTATGTATCACGTGATGCCTTCAGTACAGCACCTTTGTGTGTATTACAAATAGCAGCTGGAGAAATGCCTATCACTCATAAGATGAAGGTCTTTGACTGACCTAGTACTTTGCCCTGAAAGGGTAATATTGAAAACAAGAATACAAAAGTTAGTATATAGTGATTGTTGGAAAATAAGCAGAGGCTGGATGGTACAAAAAATCCAAATTCCCCATGTAAATAGGATACAGAAGGGAATAAAGGATCTTAATTAAAAAAAAAATATTGAAGGAGACCAAAATCTATATCTGTGGGGAAAGTCCTTCATCCCTCCCACCTAAGATAGACAAGGAATTATGTAATGAAATAAATAGAAGGACCCTATTGATAAAAATACAAGATAAGCAAACCAATATACTTGTGATACATGGGAACTCTTTTGCCAAATATATAGAGACAGCTCCAAAGTGGTAGGAAGAGTGAGAATAGCTTTCTACGTGCCTTCTCTTGGACTCAAGAAAGCCATAAGGCTAACTTAACTTTTTATCTGTCTTTATGGCTGAGCTAACAGGGATTAAGCTAGCAGTAAATGGAGCTTAGTTGTATGGTCAGCTGCCATGACCATCCTGTCTCCCTGCTTATCAGGGCTGCAGGCAATTTACAGTGGTATGTCTAACTTCATTAAGAATATAATTTATTCCGTGTTACAGCTAATAACTGAACTGGTGCAATTGGATATAACTAGAGTAACAGCATGGGTACAGAGGCAGTCAAATGGGCAAAAAGTGTTATTAATCATGGACAAGATGACTTAGGAACCCCTTAAGCAAAATGGAATGGAAACACCTAATCATCATGAACTAAAGAAGGAGTGGCAAGAACTGTGGGTAAATGAATCAAAGTGGAAAAATTTCCAGGATGTATGCCCAGTTGCTGAAAATGTCGACATAATCCAACCCCCCAAGAGGAAGAATGAAGTGGCTTTATTTAGAATTCCAAGAGGGAATTGAGGATTAAATAATGTATTTCTAATTAACATGCACAAAGATAGATTATACGTAACATATAAAGGTCCATGAAATGATAGTAAAGACTGTACAAACGAAAGGAGGTGTTTATATAAAAAACTCAGATGCTTAAAGTAACAGTTTTCCTTGCAACATCTATCAAAAATACAAGGAGACTGGAACACAATAAAAAAAAAATCTCTTCTGCAATTCTTTAAGCATACAAGGAAAGGTATAAGACGTTAAGTCATTAAATAGATACAAAGTACAGTTTATGGTGGTCAGGGACTCAGGAAGCAAGTCTGCTATGTCACAAACTGAAGATGATGGTGAGGGTAGAGTTGTGGTAAAGAGACACTGCTAGAGGCAGGAAGTCCTGCAGAAGTTCAGGAAACAGGATACTGTGAGGAACTGGGGCTGATGAAAGAAGCAGTTACAGGGAGCAAGTTAAAACCTGGGAAATACAGCAAGATAAAGCTTGGGAGTTAAAGAAGGGAAGATGAACTGAAAAAAACGTGCTCTGCTTCTTGACAAACTCTGTTGCCTGCTTGAGGAGAACAGGTTAAGAGTGAATTAAGAGTTGAGCTTCGAAGGTCACTGGAGACTGAAAGAATCAGGGGCCCAGATGAAGGGGAAATACAGGCAGGAATGACAAAGAGGAAGGCCTTGGCATGAGAGGTTGCTTGGGAGACAGTAAGTGGCACTAGTGCTACAAGAGACCTTTGATGATGTGCCCCCCGCCCCACAGTAACTCTGTTACCACACAATTGGAATGGTCCATTAAGCATTTACTACACTTTTGGCACTATAAAAACAATTACATACAAAAAAACCAACGTGTATAGAATGTTATGGTTACAAAAATCAAGCATTCGAAACAGAGGGTTCCAGAATTAAGGTTGCCTGGATGAGTTTAATTCAGTCCCCTTGCATGTAGACCCTGTGTTAGTTTTTAATTATGTGGTCACATACTATTTTTTTCCACAGGACCATTGCTAACTTATTGAGTGTTGATCTCTTCCACAGAGAGGAGACTGGATTTGATGGATAAACAGTGGGATCTGGTATGGCAAATCCTGTGTTCCCGGTAAGAGCCTGAGGCTTAAAATGTTCCAGCAGCACAGCAGTGCCACTATAGTGCTTCATTGTAGCCATTGCCTACACTGTCGGGAGGGTTTCTCCTTTCGGCATAGATAATTCACCTCACTTAGAGGTGGTAGCTAGGTCAAAGGAATAATTCTTCCATCCACCAAGTACTATCTACACCAGGAGTTACCTACATCTTTCAAGGGGTATGGATTTTTTACTCCCCTGATGGACGCAGCTATACCGAAGTAAATTCCCAGTGTAGACTAGGCCTGAATAACTATAACCTCAAAACAGTGAACAATCAAAACCACTCCCGCCCCCAAAGCCACAATTAAATTAGATGAATTTCTAAGAAGAGAACAGAAGTCCGGTGTGAAGGTTGCATGCTTTATATCAAGAATTATAATGATTTTTTAATGCTTGATCTAATCAAACAAAACCTCCCGAACAAGCAATGATACTTTGACTGTCATGTGCTGTTTTTTCAAGGAATATGCACACTGCTCACATGGAGATTTTTAAAAGATGCCTGATGCCTTCCAAGAATTCAATTGCATGAGTCTGATTGATGCCAACTCCATTCTAGAGCCAGCATTTTCAGGCCCATTTAAATGGTTGGCAGGCTGCTGATACTAACAAAAGAGATAGCCAGACCTATGGTAGATGAATCACAGGGTATGAATTCCTGGTCAGTGGAAGTAAATGAAAGTTTTTTGCCATTGACTTCAGTGAAGTCTGGATTTAATCCACAGTCTAGAGAGGAGGTGAAGACATTTGCATCTCCCTCTCTACTCTAGACTGTCTGCAAACTGCCACAATTGGTATCCTCCTTTACTGATGTGTGTTTCTTGTTGTGCTCCAGGTTTCCAGAGCTGTCTTACATCAGAGCACAGAAGAACAAAATAGCTATGAACTTAACTGATTACCACTAAATGCTCAGTCTGTTGCAGCATGCATTAGGTTCAGGCCTTGTTTATATGGGAAAGATTTATCAGTTATACCATGATACCACTGTAACTTCCCCCTCACTCCTCAGTGCAGTCATACTTGTACTAGAATAAAACCGCTGTGCACATGGAGTTGTGGTGGTGGTGTGGGAGTTATATCAGTATTACAATATCTGTTTAAAGTCACATCTTAGATTATAATGGGAAAAACTCTAGAACGGGGACTCAAAGTATGTACTTCCTCTCTTTATGTGAGTACTTGAACCACAGGGCTATTGAGTATAAGGGGGATCACTACCATCCTCTGATTTTGTAAATGTTGCTTAAATCCCCTTGTGACTCATCTTGAGAAATCAAAATATTAATTTTGATAGTATCCAAGGAGCTCATTTTGACAGCTCCAAAACACTTTTCTGTTTTCATTTCAAAGATACAATTCACTGACTTCGACATGAATTCTCAAAATGTTTTGGTCGACCCAAATGTGCATTTTTTTGTCCATAAAAAGTTTTGTCCAAAAAATGGTGCCCAGTTCTTCTCAGCACTGCGTTCAGAATTAAATTTAACATTTTTTACAGTGCAGGAATGGATCTTCAAGCAAATCATTTTTTTTTTGTTTGGTCTGTCTTTTTTGACAGTATATCATCAATTGTTACTGCGCTTCTTCTAACATGATTTGATTAAAGTAACTATTTTTAACTGAATAAAAGGGAAGATTCTTTCAGGAAAAGGGGAGATAATTATATCTTTAATCAGTGTACCACAAAACATATTGACGTGACATCTAGCAGTTAAAATTGTGGCATTGGAACAATGAAAATAGTGGTGGTGGTAATAATAATTAGTGTTCATAAGTCACAATGCCTAATTCATCTGACAAATCTAGCCACTTTTTCTGCTCATGGAATATCTACATTCAGAATAAGATTTCCTCGGATTTATTCCTTTTTTCACTTAATTAATTTTATGTAGGGAAACTTGAAGGTATATCTACCCAGCAAAAGCTGTGCATGGATAACCCTATCTGATTCAGCTTGAATCCAGATAGAGTTAGTAACAATAGCTGTGAGGACAGCACAGTGTGTACTTGACTCGCTAGCCCACACTGAAGTCTGCACTGCATTGCCTTAGCTGTTATTGTTACCCAGGGTAACTGGAGTTACGGTGACTCAGATGGCACCTATTCAGCTCTTTCTGGGTAAATTCACTGAGTGTGTCGAGTTAGATAATGGGAATGTTTAGCAAAAGTCAAATAAGATGGATGGTATTGTTTGTGTTTACTCTTCTGCCTGAATGTTCAAGCAAAAAACCGTAACATTAGTAAATGTCAATTTGATTGTCATGAAAACTCATGTATGCAACTTTGAAACTTACATTCCACAAAAATGCATGCCATGATCATCAATGGAAAGTGAACACAAAAGGAACATGATTATGGATGGAACAAAATTCAGTGAATATTTGTGATTTTTTGTTTGTTTATTGCACTATTCAGTTTATTCTCATAATAATTGCATTGTCTACCATTTCTTCAAGAGTTTTTCATTCTTATCACTTTTTAAAGGTGGGTAAATTGTCACTAGCCACATTTTACTCACAGGGGGTGTAACAGGCACAGACAGATTAAGATTATTTTTTCTACCACCAAACAGGAAGTCAGTAGTGGAGTAGGAAACAGACCCCCTGCTTTGTGCTGAATCTACTATGCCACAGCTGCCCTTTATCACAGAGAAACATTCATTCATATTTCAACATTAAAATATATTGTTTGTGGCTATTTATATTTTATCTTCAAGTAAAAAAAAAATTGTGACTCACGTAGAGTTTGTTCTGTTCCTTTCATGAAGTGCTCCTTATGTTGGCTTGGTGAGTAGGCATAGTAAAATACATAAATCTATTATTATAGAGAGAAGGTGGGGTGAGATAGTATCTTTTATTGGATCAACTTCTGTTGGTGAGAGAGACAAGCTTGGGAGCTAACAAAGAGCTCTTCTTCTTGTCTGGGAAATGGACTAAGAGGGTATGGCTACGTTCCTATAATTAACAAGAGCTCTGTGTAAGCTTTAAAGCTTCTCTCTCTCTCACCAACAGAAGTTGGTACAATAAAAAATAATGCCTCATCCACTTTGTCTTTCTAATATCCTGGGACCAACATGTCTAAAATTACACTTCATAATTCCAGAGTAGTAGTTTATAGGCACCACCCAAGGCAGGGGTGAATTACAGAAATGGGGCCAGATGACTGGTAAATTCAAAGACAATGACTCTTATTGGGAGGGCTATCATTCCTTCCTAGTATTTCTGTGAACTCATGAGATTAGGCATCATGCAAATAGCCACACTTATTAAAGGCAGCAGCAAATGTAAAGTACTCTCTTTCAATCTGCATCCCATAGCTCGCTGATGCTTGTAACCACAATCAACTCATGCTGCTAGTGCGTAGACCTTGCTCTGACTTGCATTCCCTCATTAACCAGTGCAACAAGCAAAAAGCAGAACAGCAGTAACTACCTCTCTCCACCTCCTTTCTACCACCATTCTTTACTGTAGTTTTTTTTATTTATTTGTGTTGCTCATCCATGCTACATTGCTTCAGTGGCACAGCGCAGAGTTTTTCAGTTCCAGGATAAGAGCAAGATGAGCTACGTAATCTGTTGAACCCTATGAATTGTGACTGCACATTATGCTGTTCTGCATCATCATCGATCATAATCATACCAAACTCTTACCGTTTGACTTTCTATTATTGAATCCCCCACTGCATATCGGTAAAGGGAGTGCAACCATCTGACTGCTTAATCCCTTTATGCTGAACTTGAGGCTATTTTAGCCAGGCTGCTGGAATTTTAGCTTTTTGTTTTTCTCTAATGGCTTTCTGTAGTCTTCACCATTGTCACATGCCAATGATGGTAGTTGTGCATATAAATTACTGAACATATTAACCAAGCCAAAAGCAATGCTATTCCTTCTTATTTTGATACTGTATGAGGGGAAGATTTGAGATGATGTGGATGCCAATTGTTATAATATGGATACACTTATTTCCCCGAGATTTGACTTCTCACAATACTAGTTGTTTTATTTACTGAGTAACCAACTGTTTTTGTCTTTCACCGTTGCTTTTGAACTGGTTGCTGAGAGTTATTAATGAGTAAGGCAATCATTCTTTTGCTTAGCACTTAAGCCAACTCAAGTTACTTTCTGGAACAACCAAGCTACAGTTCAGAATAAATTGCAAATCAAACACAGGATTTAATGGAAATGTAACCAATCTTGTTGATGTTTTCACTTTGCTTCTAAAGCACACCACATGTGTGAATGTTTTTTCTCTTTGAAAAAATAAATACGGTGCCATATGCAAATGAAAAGTGTATTCTTGCCGAACTATATAGTATAGTTGTCGGCCCATACATATCGATGTCCACGATCTTGCACTGTGACAGTAGAAGTAAATTCTGCCCTCTCCAGAGGTCTGTTTTTAGTTATATCTAGAGAAGGCATTATATTAGCTGATCTGGCTTTATTTTTGTTTTAATAATGAGGATAAGTTGGAGCCTTAAATAACTGAAACCTGATGAGGCTAACAGAAAAGAATAGCTGTGTGGGATATTTCTCAAATATGTAATCAACTGGTGTGATCAACTTTGATAAACTGATTTTGTACCCTGAGGAAAAAGGTGAAATTGCTCATCATATGTTTGACTCTTGAGAACAATACATCTACATCATAGTGACACCATGCCAAGAATTAACAGAATTCAAAAAAGAAGTGGACATTTTTGACCAAAAGAATACCCAGCAGCATAACAATAAGAATTTTTTTAAAAAAATAAACACCCCTGTTAAATAAACAATCCATCCCACAACTGTTTTGGAAAGACTATAAAGCCACAGAGTGAAAACCTGACCCAATTAAAGTCAATAGAAGTCATGCCGTTCACTTCAATGAGTCAGGATTTCACTTCTTGTCTTCAGTCCATAAGACACACACTAAGTAAAAGGTGTTTAAGACGACATGTTCTCTGTAGGTCTATTATTCCATAACTGCCACCATTGGATTTTTTTGCACCGTACTCTATACACCTTGCCACCGTCAGAGAAAATATACAGTACTAGATAAAATGCAACAGTGACCTGATCCACTAGATTATTGCTAAGTTTCAGCTAGAGCTATTTGTAACCAAAAGTACTCACAGAAAATTGCCTGTTTCTTTATTGACAAATATCAACAGAATGAAAACACTTGTACTGAAAATTCCTAATTTTCCCATAGCTTGCTCTTTGAACAATTTTTGCTACTTGGATGAACTGAAGACATTGATGATTTTCCCCTTTCTTTTCAGTTTCAAGTTAATTTTATTTCCATTTGGTCACCAAAGTCACCTAGTACTAGTTCTGGCTTTCAGACTTCTGGAGCATACCCCATATAGTCACAAAGTTCAGCAAGAGCTGTCTGGACTCCTAATATTGGGGAAGTAGCTGTAGACTTCCAGGTGTAGATCTGGAAGCTTGATCTACAACTGGAAGGACAAGCTGTGGCCCTGCCCCAAACACTACTGAAGAAAAAGGCACAGATCTATGGTGATGCTGCAGTTGTAGATCAAGCTGTAGATCCAGTCAGAAAAAAATGGCAGCATCACTACAGATCTGTGCCTTTTTCTTCAGTAGTGTTTGGGGCAGGGCCACAGCTTGTCCTCTTCCCACATAAACCAAAGACTACCAGAGATTTTAAGGGGCAAGTGGGCCTACCTGTCAGATCTCCAAAATACAGACTGAGGAAGATAAATCCCACATAGTATGGGGAAGATGAGGCTATCTGGGTATCAGTCCTTCCCAGAAGAAGGAAAACTAGGGCATGATCTATACTGGGGGAGCGGGGAAATCAATCTAAGATATGCAACCTCAATGACGAGAATAATGTAGCTGAAGTCGACATACTTAGATCCACTTTCTGCAGCATTTTCACTGTGATGAGTTGATGGCTGCCACTCCTCCGTAGACTCTGCCTACGCCTCCCGTGGTGGTGGTGTATAGGAGTTGATGGAAGAGCACTCGGAGATTGATTTATCATGCCTAGACTAGACGTGGTAAATCGACCTCGATGGATCAGTTGCTCCCTGGCGAGTAGTGTAAACATACCCTAGGTGCAGTTCCTATGTGAGGCCTGGCCTAGTGGTGTTCTCAGTAAGGATGGATAGTTAAGATCTAAATCTTTTGAAGTTCCTCAGCTTATAGATTATTGTGGTTTGGCTATGATAGCAAAGCCATTTTTACAGCATGCTTCTCTTAGGCTTGGCTACAGTAAGGCTTGTTTATTGCTCCCTTTCACTTGGAGTTTGGTAACAGTGAGAGAAGCTGGTTGTGCTTTTACATGGTTGGCTATGGTAATGCTGGGATTTGTATATATAATAAAAATGTGTTCCCTGCATTTCCCATGTAGACATAATATACAGGTAATATAAAAATGAGTGTGGAGCCCTGGTGGGAAACAGGTTTATTTGTTGGCTGCCTGATCAATAACAATACCAGCAACAAAACCTATTATGCCCTGAGACTCATGTTGCTCTCTCCAGAGGATCAAAATGCTGATAGCTATCACGTGTCTGATTTTAATCTGTAGTACTGGTATATATGTCTAGTTTAACTTTGTGGAATTACTGCTGAGATTACATTAACCTGATTGAGATAACATGGTGCACACAGTTCCTATACGGGAAATGGGTGTCTTCAACATCTGTCGAGTTTGGTCCATCTGTCACTGTCCACATATTTACACATATAAAATATTAGAAATGTTTGCTGTGACTTTACAAGATACTCTATCCCAGGGGTCCGCAACCTTTCAGAAGAGGTGTGCCAAGTCTTCGTTTATTCACTCTAAGTTAAGGTTTCGCATGCCAGTAATACATTTTAACATTTTTAGAAGATCTTTTCCAATAAGTCTATAGTGTATATAACTACAATATTGTTGTATGTAAAGTAAATAAAATGTTTAAGAAGCTTAATTTAAAATTAAATTAAAATGCAGTGCCCCTCAGATCGGTGGCCAGGACCCAGGCAGTGTGACTGCCAACGAAAATCAGCTCGTGTGCCACCTTTGGCACGCGTGCCATAGGTTGCCTACCCCAGTTCTATCTCTTCTTGTCTTCTTTTCCAAAGTTTCTAGAAAATAGATGCTGTGGTTTCTTGTGGAAGTGATTTAACTTCCAGCACGGATTCTTACAGCAGTATGGTGGCATATCACAGTTTTGCAAGGTGGGCTGTAAAATATTTTGAGATATTTGTGAGCCTTAAAAATGGGAATACTAAAAAGATTTGGGGAAAAAAAGTAATGTATTGATTTTTTTACCTATTGTGATAATCCCTAATTATGACTCCTCAAAATATAATTGTTCCTAAGTTTGATCAGCAAAGTTTCCACTGTAAGTGCAAAATGAAGGGATAATAGACATGTCCTTTGTCTTCATTTTCTAGTCAATCTAAAATGCTCCCCTTTGAGACTGAATCTAGACTGGAGAATTATAAAGAAACCGATCCAGGTCATGGTTTCTCTGGGGCAATTAGCTTGAGAAAAATCCCATATAGCCACACTAAACCTATTCAGAAATATTTTCAGTACTGAATTATATTCAAACGTCTAGGATATGCCTAAACTGGAACAAGTGATAGTCACCTAACATTAGATGTCCAGCAACCAAAGAAGTTAAACATCTTGATGATACTGTGATAATTTTGTTTCCATTTTAATGCAAAATTAACTTTAATAGGGGATTTGTTTTTTGTTGCTGTAAACATCGTAGGCTGAGGCTTTCAAAGCTGTGCAGAGAATTTAGCTATACCTCTTCCATTAACTCAACGTCTCAGTCATACTAATTTTGGTTTAAAATCTGATCAACCACTACCTCAGACGTGCTTTTATTTTATTGTATTGTATTTTTTTTATCCATTTAAATCTCTCCATCCTCGGTATTTTTTGTTAGATAGAACTTGTGTTCATTTGTATTTTTCCTTTTGCCTAGATTTTAAGGAAACTGAATTTGTCCTTCTGACAGGTTATGTATGAAAAGATTCCTCTAGCATAGCAGATCTAATATCTGAGACTTCAGTTCTGTAAATATTTCTAGAACAAACCAAAATGAAGAGAACATGCATGAGTCTTAATATACTGGTTTTCGGCTACTCTGGTAATGAGCATAGTATAAGAGACTACAGGAACTCTTCACTTAAAGTTGCCCCGGTTAACATTGTTTCAATGTTAAGTTGCTGATCAATTAGGGAACATACTTGTTTAAAGTTGTGCAATGCTCCTTTATAAAGTTGTTTGGCAGCAGCCTGCTTTGTCCACTGCTAGCAGGAAAAGCAGCCCATTGGCACTACCTGGTAGGGGCTTGGAATCAGGGTGGACCAGCAGCTCTCCTATCAGCTGCCCACTCCCCTAAGTTGCCTGTGTGGCAGCCACCAGCAGGTTATTAACTGCTGGCAGTTCAATGACCCTTCCCCCTGCCCCCCACTGACATGTGCTGCGCCTGCCCTCTGCCTTGGACCTGCTCCTAGAATCCTCCTACTTGCAGTGGGGTGGTAGGGAGAGGAAGGAGGAAAAGAGAAGGACTACTGTCAGGTTGTCTCCCTCCCTCCTGCTCCTGCACCCAGCTTACCTTTCTCTATATAGAGCAGGGTGGGGACACGGACACAGAGAGAGAGGGCTTGGGACAACTTTGTGATCCGCTTAAAAAGACAATGTACTTAAGAAAGGGGTCAGCATACTTAAAGGGGCAATGTGCATCTCTTTTACGCACACACAGTGTGTCTCTCTCTTTTAGAATGTGAGGCTACATTAACCACAATGTATTAATCCTTGAGGGCTCAGCCAAAATCCAGTTCATCATTTATCACTAAGGTATTCCCTGGGAAATATCCCGCTCTCTAACTTCACAACTTCAACCAAGCTTCACAATCATCATCACTGTTTACAGTATTACATTGTTTGTATATATATAGGTTTTTTTGTCTGGTGAAAAAAATTTCCCTGGATCCTAACTCTCCCCCCATTTACATTAATTCTTATGGAGAAATTGGATTTGTTTAACATCGTTTCGCTAAAGTCGCATTTTTCAGGAACATAACTACAAGGATAAGTGAGGAGTTCCTGTACACAGAGTAGACCAGCATCAGTTGTACAGTCTCCTGCCATCTCTAAGAAATAGACTTCATGTCCATCCAGTGATCATTATGAGCAGTCTAGTCAGAAGTTATCTTGGCTTATTGAAGAAAAATGACTGCTTATGATGGCTACCATACTGGCATCAAGTCTATTTATTAGTGATGTCAGTGGACTTTACAACTGATTCTGTTCTATTTTTATAGGCTTTTATGCTATGCTTATTTCTATAGTACTTGAACATTCAAATAAAATTTGACCCAAATAAAACGTTTTCTTTTATATTTTGATAGTTTTTTAAAAAAATTTCAAAAATAAAATGGAAACAAATTATAAATGAACAGTCATTTTGAATCATAAAATTGAAACTTTACTTTTTGAAAATATTGAAATTAAGTTTTCAGTTTTGTTAAACAATTATGTGAAACCAACACAAATTTGAGAAACATTTCAGTGTTGTGAAAACTCTTTTTCACCACAAATAAAAGTTTCAGTTGAAAAATGTTACCCATTTCTACATATAAAGTCTGCCTTCTCATCCTTGCAAATTACCCAGGATGGGAATTGCAGACATACAAGTATGCATCCAAGCATGGTGCTCGAAATGTCAATAACTCTGGGGAACCTACAAAAAATGTAGGGAACTTCCAGGAATCTCCCTGTGTCCTTGGCCTAATTCTCCTGTTAGAAAAACAAGAGCATGCTCAGATACTCTAGCTGTACTTAATGATGCTAGAGTGGAGAATTGCAGGAGTTTATTATTAGCACATGTGTTGTCTGGTACAGTTTCATATTTGAGAAGAACAAGGCATATATCAATTCAGTGGGATTTTCAGTATCACGCCACAGAGCATCACAGAATTCCCATTTCACTATCAGCTGTGGGAGTTTTGGAGCAAATCAATTTTCCTTTGTCACAAATATATTTTCTATCTTTAACAATATCTATTGTTGGGAAATGCCCTACTAGTAGCATTAGTGGTCCAGCTAGAGCTTTTTCTTTGTCCAACTCTTAAAGCTATGAGGAATTGTCTCTGTTTATCCATGGTTACGATTAAAAAGTTTCCATTTGTCAAGTTACCACACAGTGGTATCTGTGATATCAAAGTATTCACCTATATTTAGAATATGATGAAATAACTGTCATACCCCAGATACAGTGGTGTAGTCATTATTGTGGTTAACATTTTAATGATGATCACTGTGTGCTTTTTTTTATTTATATCTCAAATGAGTCTTGTACCAAATCCACACATCTCTGCATCATCATTTTAGGTTCAATCTTATTCTTTAAGAAGGCCACACACACCATTGTATTTTTTCCACAATGACAGTTTTTCAGTAGTAAGGTTAACGCCTTCATCAGCCAACAACTAAATCTAATTTCTGCCATTAGGTACAACAGTAATGTATTAAACAAATAGGTGACTGCTAAATTCTGAATAGCCCTGATGCATGTTGCATAAATGCAAAGCTTCACTAATCTCTGGCACTGTTATTTTTCCCCAAAATATACAATCACTTATGGCAACATAATCAGTAAGCAGATATAAATGAGTACTTGGAGCCTATTCATATTCAAGGCCATGGCTATGATGAGGAAGGAAATGTGCATAAATTTGAAAACATTCTTTTGGCAAAACTATACTTTGAAGACCACTTCCCTTAGCCAGAATAAACTGTGTGTTGAGAAAAGATTTCACTGGATGCTGAAACCACTTCTTAGGACCAGGACTCTGCCAGCAGCATATCAAACAAAATAAAAAGATGTTCATGTCCTGATGGTGGCTTATCCTGCAATGTTTTCTGCTTCTTTCTCTTCTAGATGCCTCTCGGCGGCCTCCATGATAGTGATGGTAAGTATGCTGTTCAATTCCAAAGACCTTAACAATCACTGAGTGCATTAGAGCAAATCTCACTTTTTGATCACGTACCTCTTTATAAATCTCACCATATTGTTTTCATTTAGACACCACTCCTGTCATACAAAGCAGGAAGAAGGGAGTTTTGCGATTATTTTTTGTTGTTGTTGTTCAATCATTCTTTCTTTTTTTTCTGAGTGGCCCATAATAATCTTTGTTTGATCTGGTCATGTTGAAATCTGATTATGATAGAGACTTCAACTGTTCTTGACCTCAATAGTGATGGTTCATGTCAATAAGGATTTCCAAGATTAATGTCTCTGTGAGCCATTTTCTCAAAGTACACTGTCACATCTGAGAACCCAAGACACTGATGGTTCTTGAGTTTCTCCTTTCACACTTTGCAAGCTCCTTGGTTGTTTCTTTTCCTTGTATCATTGATCTGCCACATTGCTAGGGGATAAAGGATAAACAATATCCTCCATTACCGTGAACATGCCATCAATTTCCTTCATCCTAATTCATGTTTCCTTACACGTTTTGCTTAATCATTCATGATCTTGGAGATCTATAATTTGGGGGGACTGACTGTGCTGATCATCTTGCTGATGATATTTTACTCCTGGTGTAGTAGCAAAAGAGGCTTGATCATCTTTCAGCCTTATCTATCACTTCAAGGCAACATTTTATTGAGTTCTGTAAGTTTCTAATGGCTGGTTAAAACAAAGTTCAATGAAAAATTCAGCATATAAATTCCATCTTCTAGGTAGATAATAACTGATTACTAGGTAGATACTACACTGGTTAGTAATCAATTATTATTTTTAAAAAATTTTATTTGAAAAATATCTTAATTGGTTTCAGAAAAACATTTTGTTTTAATCAGGATTATCATAATTCTATATGAGCATTAGTAAAGTGTGTTTTGCTCAGTGTAGGGTATGGAAAAGGCTTCAGAGACTATACTCTCCTATTTAAAGTCCCTCCTTAGATTCCATTTTGTCTATCAAGTTTTTACAAGAAAATAGCCAACTATAACTTCTATTTTATTTCTAAAAGACAACAAAATTTAAAAAGTCCTTCCTGCATCATGCTATGTAGTTATCTCACTAAGCTGTATACTCTTATTTATAGCCCTTCTTCCTTCCTTCCTTCCCTACCTTGTCCTAATGTCTTGTTACTTCTCATGTTGTGTCATGTCACTAATTACTTTATAAGCTTCTTGGGGAGTGAATCTTCCCATTTCCCTCCATTGGGAAGCATCTAGTTCTACAATGTAAGTAAATGACTCCAAATTTTTAGCTAAAACAAAGAAAAATGTCTTTGTTATATATTTTTCCTTTTGGGATGGGCGGTGGGAGGAAATACTTTTCCAGATCCTACTGGCGGACCTGAGCTGTGATATTCTTTTCTCTTTATATACAAGGCATTTGATTCATGTACTGAGTAGAGATCAAAGCATGAATGGAAAAAAAAAAATCAAAATCTAGATCCATGAACAGTTGATACATCTACGGAGATAAAAATGCCAACTGAGATCAGAGAGGAGAATTTGTCCTTTATTGTTTGATCTGTCATACTTTCTTGTTTACAAGCCCTAACTATTAGCATTAAACCAAGAACTATTGGAACTTTGGTATGTCTACACCAATGGGAGAGGTTCTTCCATCAGCATAGGTAATCCGTCAAGCAGTCGCTAGGTCATTGAAAGAATTCTTCCATCCGCCTGGCACTGTCTACACTGGGGGGTGGGAGGGTTAGGTCAGCATAGCTACATCTCTCAGGAGTGTAGGGTTTTTTTTCATACCCCTGAGATGCAGCTATACTAATGTAAGTACCTGGTGTAGAGTAGGCCTTCATGTTTTAATAAAATTGAAACTAGGGATTAATCCCTAGCTAAATATTATGACATATATTGAACCTGTTCCTTAGCCAAAACAAATTGAGGTCTAGATTGTTTGTTTCTTTACACATAAGGGGTTATATGAATACTGCATCAATCTGGGAATAAACCCAGGAGGCACTGTGCCTCAGAGACGCATCTGGATCACAGTTCCTTATCTGTTTCCTCTTTTGTTCCCTATACCAGCAATAAATGACAACATTCCGTATCTCAGTCTTTCTAGCCAATAGTTAGAGAGGTAGAACCACCCTATCCCTGAACAGTTGCTTAGGGAAAGGGTAAGTTAGGTTTGGGGAAAGTATCACTAACATCTGAGTAGGGTTACAATGTGGTTTCTTAAGCCATCTTATTTCACTATATGGTGATATTTTCCCAGTTACAATCAGGGCCGGCTCCAGCCTTTTTGCCACCCCAAGCAGCAAAAAAAAAGAGACAAACCTGAAGTCGTGGACCTGCTGCTGAACAGCCGCTGAAAAAAGAAGCGGTGGCTTTTGTATGGCTGCTGAAATGCTCCAAAATAAGTGGCACACCGCCCCAATTACTGATGGTGTGCCGCCCCCCATCATTGGCCGCCCCAAGCACGTGCTTGGGATGCTGGTGCCTGGAGCCGGCCCTGGTTACAATCTAGCATTAAACAAACTATTCAGCTTCTTACTTTGTTGTATATCAGTAATGCTGGAACTACAAGGGTTGGGGGTGCTGCCACACCCCCTGGCTTGAAGTAGCAATAACAAACACTGACTCCTTGGTTTTCATGGTTTCAATCATAAACACCCCCCACTATAAAAATTGTTCCAGCACTCCTACATATATAAATTGTGTGTCTCTTTATATCTGGTTCAGAACTTTAGCAGCATTTTTTAAATATTTCACTGTGCTTTAGTTTATGTAATGAATGGCTAACATGGAGAGGAGTGAAAAGTACTGTATAAAAAGTCATGCAGGCTTAGAATTAGTTTTGTGGTGATGGTTTTTAATACATTGGGTATCAGTTAAGAGACAGAATGAATGTTTATAGAACTGTAAAAGTAATTGAGATAGCATGCTGACTTGTGCAACAACCTTAGCTTGCTTGCTTTTCTTTAGTTAAAGGCATCTGTACATGTGTTTCAGGGCTAAACTTAAAATATTTCAGTAGAGATGCAAGAACAAATACTATATTACATTTAAAAGTGAAAATACTGCCTCAGATTCAAGGTTATCAAAACAAAAGGGAAGAAAGTATGTTTTATCTAGTGAAGAATCATATAGAAGTTTTTGATTACCACATATGAAAAGACTGTAGAACTGAAGATGAATGGAGCTTTCAGACTGGATGTATTTGTAGGACTGGTGACCAGAGGACAGGTCACTGAGAGTGATCTGGATCACTTGGTAAACTGCGTGCAAGAAACAATATATGTTATAATATGGCTAAATATAAATATTTTTATGTAGGAACAAAGAATGTAGGCCACAATTACAGGATGAGGCCTCTATCCTGGGAAACAGTGACTGAAAAAATTGGCAGAGGGTGGGGCATAGCACCTTAACATGAGCTCCCAGTGTGATGCTGTGGTCAAAAGAGCTAATGTGATCTTGGGATGCCTAAACAAGGGAATCTTGAACAGGAGTAGAAGGGTTATTTTTTCTCTGTATTTGGCATTGGTACAGCTGTGGCTGGAATACTGTGTACACTTCTGGTGCCCACAATTCAAGAAGGATGTTGATAAATTGTAAAAGTTCAGAGAAGACCTATGAGAATGATTAAAGGATTAGCAAAAAATGCCTTGTAATACTAGACTTAGGGAGCCCAATCTATTTAGCTGAACAAAGAGAAGGCTAAGGCAATATGATTACAGTTTATACATACCTACATAGTGAACAAATATTTAATAATGGACTCTTCCTTCTAGCAAAGAAAGGTATAATAAGATCCAATGGTCGGAAGTTGAAGCCAGATAAAGTGAGACTGGAAATAAGATGCAAATTCTTAATGATGAGAGTAATTAACCATTGAGACAATTTGCCAACTATTGGGTCATGTTATACTTTTCTCTGCTAGATTGAAGAATGCATTATTAAATATTTGTTCCCCATGTTGATACTTATAGACTGAAATCGAGTTACCCCTTAACCTTCTCTTGAATTGTGAGCACCAGAAGTGGACACAGTATCCCAGCAGCAGCTGCTTCAATGCCAGATACAGAGGTAGAGAAGTGTGGAGATGGAAGGCCTCTCAGGGTACATCTATATGGGGATGAAAGTCCTGCAGTATGTCCAAAGTGGACCCAGGTCAGCTGACTCAGGCTTATGTGGCTTGATCTGCAGGGCTAAAAATTGCTGTGTAGGCTTGGGCTAGAACCTGAGCTCTGTGACTCTCCAACTTTGAAGGATCTCAAAGTTTGGGTTGAAGCCCAAATCTGAACATCTACACAACAATTTTTCAGCCCCAAAGCTCAAGCCCTGAGAGCCCAAGTCAGCTGACCTGGGCTAGCCAGTGTTTGGTTTTTTTAGTACCCGAGTAGACATACCCTCATTCATTGGTCAGGATGCTCCAACAAGCATTCAGGAGTGAGAGGAAAACAAGAAGCAGGGAACAGAATCTGAAGTATGGAGTACAGCTGCCCCACAGTGCGATGTGAAATAAAGCAACTCAGTGCAGCCATCTCTGATTCCTATTCCTTTTTTCCGCCTTTTCTACAGGCACCTTTTCTTTTCTGTTCTGCCAACTCCCTGTCTTCAGGTATTCATTAAACATAAATACTGCCATTTACAGGTTAATGAAAGTGTACTGGGATATCGCAGTTGGTACACTGTTGTGTTTGGGTTTCAAGACACTCCTTTAAAAATATAGCATTGTTCTCAAATTTTCAGAACTTTGTTGGTTTAAGCAGTTTACACCACCTGGTATGGGCTTGCTGTGGTTTGGTGAACAAAAAATTTGTTTTGTAAATTTCTAAATCTGAATTTCTGTAGATTTTCGGGATACAGTATGCAATATCGGTCTCTGCTAACTCTGGGACAAAGTTACTAAGTTCAGTTTCCTTCATTTAATAATGATGTTCCAGATGGACAATACCTGAGAAGAACAAACATTAAAATACATCAATTTATCAACTCTGTATACCTGTTGGAATACACAGACCTGCAAAAATCCATTCCAGTCTAAACTCTGGGAAAAGTCATTAAAGATGTTCCAACATTAAAAGGGATGAGCAAGAGTGGTCATCAGAAATCAAAGGGTAGTGAGAATCTCTTCTAAGAAATCAGCCACAACTAGCAAAGAAAAGCAATTTGTTTTCTTCCCACAAAATAATGAAAACTAGAAATTTTGCCCAGGGTATACTTCAGTATCTTTGCTTTTGTGTGATTGCTTTTTAATGTGTAAATCAATCAATCAATCTGTATTTTGCAGGACTTTACTGTCCTTCACTTATTAGTTTCCTGTGTTCTGAGTCCAAGATACGTCATACTTTCATAGGGATATACTATGTTTTCATTACCTTCAGTAAATTAATTGTACAAATGTCTGGGAAACAAATATAAAACAAGCAAATCTGGCAGCATAGAAATGTTTTAAATATATTTATTGTAAAGAAATAGCTTTGGAACTGGCACTAGGTAAGTATCTCAAAAGGAATGAAAAGCAGATTTCTATTCTGAAGTACCTGATCTCCCCATGACCGAATTAAAGTACCTTTTAACGTGAAGTGTTGGGGACTCAAGATATTTCTTAAAATGAAGAGAATATATTTTTATATACAAAATTCTCTCCTTCTCAAGTGCACTTATCATACTGAAAATATATGCTTGGGAACCAGACTTCGGGAGCATGCTTAAAACCCTTCAGCATGGAAATGAAGCTTGATATTTTTATCCATTTTTCATTTTACAAGCCAAAACCAAGCCTGAATTGGCGTCCACAGAGGTGGGAGTCGGGAACTACATGGGAAATCAGAAACTGAAGTTATATAACCCCATAGAAGAGTCATGGACAGGTTGTGGTACAATTTCAGTCAATAGGAACATAAAAATTACCGTAGCTCATTGTGATGTTGCACTCCGTAATGTCTTATAGAAATATGTTTAGGAGTGTAAATATGACATAACTGGAGTATGTTTTAGGCTAGATATGCTATGTAATATATCTTTCCAAAGGTTTTGATCCACTGAATATATTCATCCTATTTGTATGCATGTATCATTTTTATATCTGAAGTTATGAGTGTTGGCTCTTTTCTTGTAGTTAAAGTATTTGCTGTAGGAAGCACATAAAACAGATTTGGTCAACATAGTGTGAAGGGGTTATTCAAGTAATTGGGAGTACTTAACTGACAATGAATTTTGGAAGGTGCCAATCCACATTTCGGCTTTCCTGGGAATGTTCAAACTAACATAGATAATGGCATCAGCCTGCAAAAAGCTGAATCATTCATAAACATGTGACTTGCCCAGGTGATGGCTGGCTGTAGTGTTGCACAAGAGAGAGGATTAAAAGGCCCTGAAAGCCCCTCCATTTTGTCTTCAGCTGGCTCAACAGATAGCCTCTCCACCCCAAAGAGATGCCTGAAAGAAACTGGAAAAAAGGACAGTAACTACATGGATGTGAGTGATTGGACCCAGACTAGGGAGGAGTCTAGTCTGTGAAAGAAGCTTATTAGAACACCTCAGAGCGTGAGATTTACCTGCGTTTAGTTTCCTACTGTTAGGCTTAAACTTGCATGTGTTTGTTTTATTTTGCTTGGTATTTAATTTTTGTCTGTTATTACTTGAAACCACTTAAATTCTGCTTTTTATATTTATTAAAATCACTTTTTACTTATTAATTAACCCAGAGCAAGTAATTAATTCCTGGGGGAACAAACAGAGGAGAATATCTCTCTCTCAGTGTTATAGAGGATGAACAACTTATGAGTTTATCCTGTATAAGCTTTATACAGAGTAAAACAGATTTGGTATCTGGGTGTTAGAGACAGGAGCACTTCTGAAGCTGTTTTCAGTTAAGCCTGCAGCCTGTGGGGGGACATGGTTCAGACCTGGGTCTGTGTTTGCAGCAGGCTAGCGTGTCTGGCTCAACAAGACGGGGTACCGGGGTACACAAGCTGCCAAGGAAAATGGGCTTAGAGGTAGTCTCAGCACATCAGGTGACAGTCCCAAGGGAGTTTCTGTGACTCAGCCTGTTACACTCATCAGACCAGTGTTTCATCTAATTCAGTATTTTGTTTCTGATTGCCAGTACCAAATACTTCAGAAGGTGTAAGATACTCCATAATGGATAATAATGGAATTACATTATAGGGACAATTTACTTATAGAAGAAATTTCTTCCTAGCTTCAGATAATTAATAGGTGACTTATGCCATGAAATTTGGGGTTTGGGGTTTTTTTGTGTACCTTGTACGTGTTTTGTGTTATCTAGTAACTGTGGATGGCTTCATTGTCCATGTAAACATCTATTCCTTCTTTCAATCCTGTTAATTGGCCTCAACAATAGTATGTGGTATACAGTTCCACGGAGTAATTATCTGTTTAAGAAATATTTACTTTTATTACTTTACATTTATTATTTTTTAACTTTATTGGATCTCTCATTGTTCATTATGAATGTGTAAATAGGAGCACCTATCTATTTTTTTGTGGCCCATTCACCCTCTTATTTTTCTCTTCTGTAAATTAAACATAGGCGAATTTAAGGGGTCTCCAATATAGGAGAGTGGTAAACCATATAGACTCCACCTGGATTCACCCCATTTTGTCTGAGTTATACTTTTCACTTTACCCATTTTGCTAGTTCCGCAGTATCTGTGCCAATCCTCACTTGGATTTCTTGGGTTTCTGTCAAACTAAAATTCCAAAGAAACCGGAGCTGCAGTGAACCATGTGAATCAAACCACTGGATAAGGACTGTGAAAACCATACAAAGGCAAGCCACCAAGTTTTGTTCAGATTTCCTATGCAACCTATAAATACGACCCCTCCTTTTTTGGCTACTTCTGTCGGAGTATTTTTTCCTCCAAAGAGTACTGTGTGATTCTGTCCTTTTGGCCTGAGAAAAAGTTGTAAGGAAGGAACAAAGTAAAAACACTGGAACCAGTTGCCTGCCAAACAAAGAATTTTTTTGCTGACCATGGTCACAAGGAAACTGAAACGTAGTATTATGAAGGACTCTGAGGCACTGGCACCATGTATTTGAAAAAAATATGGTCAGTGAAGAAAAGGCTCTTTGAAGTTTTGATACTCAGGAAATGGAGAGGAAAAAAGAATTATACTGTACTAGGATGATCTGAACATCCCTGAATAGAAGGAATGTGGAAGGAAGTTTCTCTAGCAGTATTTTTATAAAAACCTATATAGCATACATGATTAAAAATAATGCTTGATTGGATTTTGTTTAACTGGAGATAGAACATTGTTCATCACTGTTTCTTATTTTAGTCTCTAATCCCAACCCTCCAGCTGTTTTCTTATTTTTCCCCTTTAAATCTTTTCTTGTTCCCTAATCAAATCTGACTTTTCACGTACAGTATGCTGTTTAATCATACAAGGAACCCCTATGCGGCCTTCAGAGTTACCGTTCAGTTCCTGGAATGAAGAGTTAAGAAGGACACATTTGTGTTTTAATCTTTAGTTTGCTTGCTGAACTTTGAATGGGATCATACAACAGGGTGACCATACAGTTTCCTACTTAGAATTTCAAGGTCTTATGCAGTCTTACGCCAGTGCAAAGTGAATATAACATGCTGCTTTTCTGATCTCATAGTGGTTAGGTTAACTTTTCACAAGTGTAAATGGCAAGGCACGAGCAAGACAGTGGAGAAACAGACTTTTGATTTCTAATTCTAGTGGTCAATATAATTTAGTGAACAAAACATGAAGAATATAGCAGTCAGTGAATTTTTGTGCCCACAGGCCAGATGGAAGAGCTTGTCTTTTCCCTATAAATGGAGTCAGTTCTTAAAGCTTTATCTTAATTGTAGGCACTTAATCCAACTCATTTGTACCTAGTCCTAATTCAGTGCTGTGCCTTGCTTATGATACATCCTTCCTATGGGTTATCAGATCATCTGATAATAGTCTGTCTTGTCCTTTTATGATTACACACAAAAGGTGAAAAGAAACCGGCCTGTTACTATTTTCTTAGCTTGCTAAACTTGTGAAAAGAGGGCCTTTTAATGAGTCCAGAAACTGAACTATATCTGTTTTTCCCCTTTTTCTGTCTTTGAGTGAGGGCAACCTCACTGAAAAGACCTTGTTAATGCTTTTGTTCATTTCTGACTGTCTCTCTTCACAACATACTTGCAGTGGGAGACCACTGGGAATGTTAGTAAGATGACATGGGCTGCACTTCCTTTTTGGTAAGATAATGATATCTAGCTGTGCATCACTATCCCA
>ML677364.1:32163120-32175690 GCA_007922305.1 Dermatemys mawii
TCATGTGCTTGATCCAAAGCTCATTTAATTCAATGAGAGTTTGGATCCAGCCAGTGGTTAATGTAGACCAGTGATTGTCAAACTTTGGCCAGCGGCATGTCAGGGAAATCCGTTGGCGGGCCGGGCCGGTTTGTTTACCTGCAGCATCCACAGGTTTGGCCCGGTTCACTGCCCAAGGCCAATGAGGGCTGCGGGAAGCCAGCACAACCCTTTGCCCTCACCACTTCCTGCAGCCCCCATTGGCCTGGGATGGTGAACCGCAGCAAGTGAGAGCTGCAATCAGCCAAACTTGCAGACATGGCAGGTAAACAAAAAAGCCCGGCCCACCAGAGGATTTTCCTGATGGACTACATGCCAAAGTTGCCAATCCCTGATGTATGTAGACTGAAACAAGCAGAAGAAGTTGTGCAGAAACATTGCTTACCTAAATTAGAGAGATGGGGGAAGGTGTGCTCCCGGGCCTCCTTATTCTAACCCCTGAATTATGCTTCATATCATCATCACTAATATAGGGATGATGCTTGTGGCTTTTAGATTCACAATTAAGGAATTTTTTTTTACACCCGAGGCTACTGCTGGATGCTCAGGTAGTCGCTGTGGCCAAGAACACTTTCTCCTTTTCTGTTCCTTGCAAGATGACTCTGACTGTTTCTTTCAGATACTGATCTTGCTACAATTATCTATGTCTTTGTCACCTCCACTTTTAGGCTAGAATGTGGTTTTGTTGTTTTTTTACACAGGACTTCCCTCTTTAGACCACTCTCTGGCATGTCCCTCACTCCTGCTATGCCCCAAAGCAAAAATAACCCTCTTTGTAGGTTACACTCAGATGGATCCACTGATATAATGACTCTGTATATAACAATTTGTATACCCTGTTCATTGAAGAGTGCAGGAGAGACATCTACTGTCAATGGAAACATTGTCCTTTCTCAGGATCTGGTTGGAAATGGGATTGGGTGGTTAATTTCTCCTACTTCATTACCATAGTTTCTACATTAACACAGCCAATTTAGAGTTTTAAAATTGTATCTAATCAGCACCATTATAATTTTAAATTCTTGCTTCCTGTTCCTCTAATAAATAGGACATACTTTGGGTCTCCCTGTGGCAGACTTTCATGGCTGCACAAGCGGCCGAGGCATTGTCAGGTTAAAGTGAGAGAGAAGATTTCAACCTTTATGCCCCCTGACAGAAGTCAGCCACAGTCTGATTGCAGAATGCAGGCACTGCTCTCAACTCATGCTTCTGCTGCTGCTAATTATCGGAAAGGGGGTGAGAAGAGGTGAAATGGGGGGGCCTGTCTAGGATGTAGCTTTCCTTAAGCATCAGGCAGAAAAGCTAGCCATGAACAAGATATGCACATGCAGTAACTGTTGTTTCTGTCGCAGTATGCAATCTCCTGGAGCCTCTATATTCCTCCTGCGGCTTCCACTGCTGTGTCTCCCCACTCATCCCATGGCTCTGGTTAGTGCGACAGTATTCTTGTGACTGTAAAATTCAGAATCTAGCCTTTTGTATTCAGACAATGTTTTTAATATGAGATTTTTTCATTTAAGATGAACAAAGAAAAAGATAACTGAACAAATGTTTTCATGGTTGCATGCTCACTTTTCAAAATGCCTTAACTTATTTTATAATTCCTCAATGTATCATCCCAATCAATAACTGAGGCTCATCGATGGAAATGAATTACAGCACATATAATTTGAGATCTTACTGATAATTTTCTAAATCATGCCTAAAAGAAGGTTATCTCATGTATTTGTAACAAAGGCAGAGTTGATTACCAATACAAGAATTTTTTTTCTTTGCACAGATACAAATGTAGTTTCATTAAGAAAATCAGAATTGACTACTTCAGAGAAAATGACTTACTGGATAAAATGGCAGTTTATCTGTGGGACCAATTGACCTTAGTTCTCAAGAGCAAAGAGGTTTTTTTATGGCATCAAATCATTCTCAGTTGGATATTAGTGCAAATTACAAATTCACACAACACGTGTTCTCAGAGTGTCACAATTTGTCTCTGTCCTCCACTTCTCTTTTCTCATCTCTGCTCCCCAAAGGCAGAAGGAAAGACTGAACTTCCCACAAAAAAAGTGACCAAGTAGGACAAGAATGAGAACTTTTATTTCATTTGGTTTAATCAGGAGTGAATCTCATTAGACATTAATGTAATGAAGATAAATTGCTGTTGAATGCTAGACAGAAGTATCTCATGAAGATGGCATTTTAGAAATATGGCAGCAAATTGCCAAGCAGGCCATATCCATCCATCTTCACCAGATATAATAGCTCTGACTAGTGCAGATGTAGATCTGGTTCTTTTTTTAAATATTGTACCTGTGGGTTCTTCCCTTAAAACATTAAATGAATAACAATCTGTTGGATGTACCGAGGTACATTTTCAAAGGTATGAGTGGTCAGTTAGAGGTACAGCTCCTATTAACAATGGGCTTTGTGCAGTTAATACACCACATGGGACTCTGCCATTTGAACCCAAATTCTTCTGTCTGTCGATGACTGTTTTTCTGGATTTGTGTCCAGCTGAGTCACTCATTAATGCAAATGAATAAAGGAAATATTTTTCCTTTGAATCACTTTCCTATTTAGGGTGTATTAATACTATATAATCAGTGAAATAGGGAACAGTTATGGAAAAGTACTACCTAATTTTGAAGGACAACTGGAACAAATATGCACTGGATCATGCTTTTTTTTTTTTTTTTTAATTGGGGGTGGGTAATATGGTTTACTCATAGCTCTGAAAAATGTTGGGAAGCTTTTCAGTGGCAGCAGTTAAAACATTTTGGACATCAACAAGCCTAGGAGAGTCATGTATATGTGAAGGCAGGGAAGAACTATCCTGAAAATCCTTTATGCAGGCCTTTGCAGTAATGGAGCTTGGCTAGGGAGGTAGTGACATTTAATACTCTGTCCAATGCTCCCACAGGAGTAACTGCAAATAATACGGGCGAGGATAATATATGACTCCTATCTCCTTGTACATTTTATTCTTTTCTAAAAACAAAATTATCCTTCTTGAGTCTAATGATATTCTTGAATATTTGTAACCCATCATGATATTTCCATATTCTCACTACATGTTTGTCTGATATGTAAATACCACTAATTGTTGAATGAATCACTTGATGATTACCTGTTTTGTTCATTCTCTCTGGGGCATCAGGCATTGGCTACTGATAGAAGACAGGATACTGGATTAGATGGAACTTTGGTCTGACCCAGTATGGCCATTCTTATGGTCTTTTAATATATAATTGCAAAGAGCTCCTTAGAGAATTCCATTATCCTCAAATTGTCTTTGGTATAATATCTTATTGTAGTCAATATACCATTATTTGATTAAAAGGGATAAATACATTTTAGGTGTGTTTTCTGCTGTTCCTTAGAACCCACCATTTTTGCCTTGAGTACTTTTGTATCCAGTTGTGCTAGAAGTACACAATGGCCGTTGTTTCCAGTCCTAGGGCTCGGTTGTTTCATTTGGGAACTATCAGTCATTAGCAGTGATGCAGAATCCCACCACCCTACGGTTCACTCAGAGAAGATTTCTTGTGGGTTCAGAATTCTTCAGAATTGCTGTGGACAACACAACTGCTAGTTATACTTCTGGTGTGTGTACCGTAGCTCTCTCTGTGTACCAGTTCAGCTTGCCAGCAAGGCACCTTCTCCCCTGGAATTGTTCCTGGCTGCTGCACAGGGAGATGTCTAACCTTCCCCAGGCCCGACTGCAATCTGAGGGAATATTTACATGGGAATTTTTAGCTCAAGTTAATTGCCAACTGATTTGAGTTAGCCAACACATCTGTATGCAGGGCTGGTGCAAGGATAGTTTGTGCTATAGGCAAAACTTTGAACTTGTGCTCCTCTTCCTTCTCTTCCCCTTCCACTGGAGCATCGCTTATTATAAACTTTCAAAATACTTTCAAAAATACACCCTTTTTAGTCATGTATACTTCCTTCATTCATTCTGTTATATCAAAATCTACTACATTTTATTCTACCTTTAGAATATCCAATTATTGTTGTTAGTAAAATTTATAAAATTAGAATGGTGGATACTCCGTCATACAACAACTGACAATATCAAAATGACAGATTTCAACAACCTACGCACGCATATTCGCACATAAACATATACACTCAAATACTTCACATACACACACAATTGACACAAAGTATTAACGAAATGATGCAGCAGCACTTGCCAGAGTCTTAGATCTGAAACAACTCAACAAAAATAGTTAGCCTCAGTCGACAACCTCTGAAAACTAGTAAACTTAGCATTATAAACAGCCTGTCAGAAAGGGGTAACAGCTGAACGCGATGAGAAAAATGACGTCATTGCCACTTTGTACATTAGTGAAGTACATTAGAACGCTTATGCCCACAACGCAGAGCTGGCGTAGGCTATAGCTGTAATGTACGAGAGAATGATAAGTTAAAATGCCCATTCAACAATGTTTCTCTTTTCTTTATTCATTTTTTTTTCCAGAAATAGTGTAAAAAAAAATTGGAGTACTGCTTTTTGGCGCCCCCAAATCTTGGCGCCCTAGGCAGCCGCCTAGTTTGCCTAGTGGTTACACCAGCCCTGTCTATATGTGCTAGTCTGGACACTCCACAAATGTTTGTGTCTTACTTTAGGACACAAGGACCTTGCAGCCCTGTGTAGCAGCTGAGCTCTAGGGGAAATCCTTCCAGAAATGTTTGTGTTCCAGAACAAGTGTGTGCAGACCAGGATGTAGAAAGGTATTGGATAACTTGAGTTAATTGGCAATCAATTTACTTCAGTTAAAAACTCTAGTATAGCCAAAGCTTGAGTAACATTTCCTCTCTCCCATTCAGATTTATGGGGTAGTTCTCTTTGAAACTGAATAAAGTATAAATTTTAAAATGTTCTTGAAGCAGTCCCATGATCTGTGATTGTGAACTAAAGCCTAATAGCAGTGTAGTGAGGACTGAGAGGGACCATGTTAGTCAGCTGAACTCCAGCTACTTCCACTGGATGCCATGACATTGGTAAGATAACACAATTGCTGACTAGATAATATGGAAATGTGAAACAACCCCATAGTTTTTTGTTTTTTTTTTAATTAGAGCAGCTAGTGGCCAAGGGCATGGCTTATTAAATATTGAATTTGCTGTTGTTATTTGCTGTTATATAGTCTCTGCATAACTTGCAGAAGAGACAAATCCAAAGCACTGGGTTTTTTCCAGTAAAATTTATGTAAATCAAAAGTAGGCAGCACTACCTCACACTACTAAATCATTTTCAGTCTCAACTGCACAGTATGTGCTGCTGAAAGAACGTGCATTATTCCCTGGTTTAAATTATAACATAGTTTAGCTATTTCTGTGGCCTGTGATGGGATGTTGGATGGGATGGAATCTAAGTTACTACAGAGAATTCTTTCCTGGATCTCTGTCTGGTGAGTCTTGCCCACATGTTCAGGGTTCAGCTGATCACCATATTTGGGGTCAGGAAAGAATATTCCTCCAGGGCAGATTGGCAGAGGCCCTGGAGGTTTTTCGCCTTCCTTTGCAGCGTGGGGCATGGGTCACTTGCTGAAGGATTCTCTGCACCTTGAAGTCTTTAAAACATGATTCGTGAACTTCAATAGCTCAGACATAGGTGAGAGGTTTATTGCAGGAGTGGGTGGGTGAGATTGTGTGGCCTGTGTTATGCAGGAGGTCAGACTAGATGATCATAATGGTCCATCTATAAAGCACCTCTGCATAGTTAGAACTACTGAAGTTAATTTCTCTAAGATTGAGAAGTGCCTTAAATTAATGGGGAAATATATAATTCAAATTTTAAAAAACAGAAAATAAAATCATAAAATTCTATATGTTCTGTAAAATTAACTATACCATCGAGTTCTCCCATCCTTAATAAGTACTCTACAAAGTAGTAAAGATCAGGAAATGAATAAATTATGGGTCATTTTAGAAGATAGCATAAGTCTCCTGAGATTTATATTACAACATTAAAAGTTTGCTACTGGAAAAAAAAGTTTCATCATGTAGTTTACCTAATGTAACCCTCTCTTGGAATTTGCCAGCTCCTGGAACTCTCTGCACTGAGCCTCTAGGTTTCCAGTGCTATGGACTACAACAGTAATGGCTATCTGAACCCTCTCTGATGCCATTTCCCATGCCTGGAGTCAGGGGTGGGGACAGAATGGACTAGAAACTTTTACTGAGGTCAATAGGGAGACATCAAGCGATTGACTGGGCCAATGATGAACCAGTGTCAGGGCTGGGATTTAGGCAGAGACGTCTAGTGTGTAGCACAGGGCAGGGGGCCCAGCCCCCATGCCAGGCAGGTTTGAGAACCAGGAGCTGAGGTCAGGAGTCAATAGTCAGATGCCAGGACACAGGAGCAGATAACAGTGGGTGAGCGATCTATTGCAGAGCAGAAGCCCACTTGCAGAGACAACTTCCTTTTCTGCCTTCTTGTTTTAGGTAGGGGAAGCTGGCCAGTCAGGAGCTCCAGTATTCTACCAGTTAGGGTACAGGAGTGGGCCTTCTGTCTGAACTGGGCTTCAAAGAGTTCCAATTCTAGCTGATGCCAGTAAGTGTGATGATCCCCAGGAACCTTGTGGACATTGTTTTGAGACCTGTGTCATGAAAGCTAGGGCTGCTCAGGCTGGTGGGAAAGAGTAGCCTGAGAAAGAGACTAGTTTCAGCTTTGAGCTGGTCTAAGGGAGAAGCAGCACTGCTCAGGAAGTCTCTGATTAACTCTTCTCCCCATAAATGGACTGTGTGAACAGCTGCCAAGACCCCTATGGGGCTCCTGACTAGAGAGCTAGGAGAAGACACTGCTCCATGCAGGAATGAAGACAGTCAGGATCTTTTATGTTTAATGCAGCCAATGTTCACAATGCTGTGGCACTCAGCTTCAGACTCATCCCCAGCACGCCATCTCAATAGAAAGGTATTAGGAAGGAACTTGGGGATTGGAAAGAGTTGTACGTATGAAAGGTAGGGAATTTGTTGATGGTTTAGTATTTATTAGTTAACCCTAACCCTTTCCTTCCTGAGACCCTATTTTCCAGGTCCCCCAAAATTCCCTTTTTATTATACTGTTTGATTTTTTGGGATGTGTAATTTCTTTGGGGATCTGTGCTCCTGTACTTTATTGTTTCATGATTATTGGGTTTTATACACCTTGCTAGCAGTGGTAGCTTATTCATTTTCCCAAGGGACAATACCCCTTCTGTATCAGGCAGAGTGAGGAGCATCCAGTGTCACTAAAAAGAAATCCAGGACCCAATCCATGTCAGAAGCCACTCCAGGCAGTAAGCACCAGGGAGGAAGCTAGAGACAAACCTCTGTGGTTGGGCTATGCTAATAATACTGAGGACTTGTCTACACTTGAAATGCTCAGTGGCACAGCTGCAGCCATGTTGCTATAAGGCTTTGGTGTAGACACTACCTATGCTGACGGGAAGGATTCTCCTATTCACGTAGGTAATTCACATCCCTGAGAGGAATTATTCTCTTACTCTAATACTGTCTACACAGGGGTTAGATTGGCTTAACTACATTGCTCAGGGTGACATAGCTGAGCAGATTTAAACTTTTAAATGCAGACCAGGCATTTTGCTTCAGGAACTTTTACCCAATTAAGCCATTCAATAAATTTCCATAATCACCAAACAACTGATTATCCACTAAAGGTGAACAGAGCTGGTGAACCTAAAATTAGCAAGAAAATATATATTTTTAAAGTAGACTTTAGAACTAACTTGAACATTTGAGATCTTTTGTTCAGTCATTGTAATATCTTCACAAAACCCTGAGGTAATCCAAAATTTTTATTTTTGTGTATACATTAGTAATTTTTTTGTAATTTGTAACCTATTTGTGCATCCACCCAGCAAAACCACAGAAAGGGGGATTATATGGCAAACTCCATGATGTCTGACATGTGGGCATGAAATTTTATGCATATCTGTTAATTTTGTCAAAAAACAAATTTTCCACCAGAAAACAATTTTGCCAGAATATTTTTCAAACTGCCCTAACCATGAGGAGCCCCAGTGAAATCAATGGTTGTAAAACTAAGCATGTGTATAAGTATTTGCAGGATCAGAGCCCAAGATTGTAAGCTGTTTGGGGCTAAGGACTGCACCTTTGTATGGGTTTGTATAGCATTGCACAATGGGGCCCCAGTCTTGGTTGGGAACTCAGAAACCCTTGGTCAACTCAGTTGCTACCCTCATTGAAGTAGATGGAGAGAGACGGGCTGGCAGCTGCAGCATTAATCTCTTCCTGCCCTTACCAGACATCAGTCTCCACCTTGTGGAATGCTACCACAGAAGGTTGCAGCAGGACAGGGGCTGGCTGACTGGCTGCAATGTGGGATGCGTCGCACAATTTACTGCAGCTCAGAGTCCTGGAAACTGTATGGTAAAGATTTGCTAATAAACAAAATTAGCATGCATAGCTTTGAAGGGTAGTTTGAGGTCAGTTCAAACATTTATCACTGAATATTTTGTTCCATAATTAAACATTATAAGAGTTCTTCTCCTGATGGAAACTGGATTGCTGTCTCTTATGAGTTTCCCATATGTTTAGTCTTATAAACTTTTCAGCTAGACAGCTGAAACCAGCAAGTGGCCCAGCAATGCCAATTAGAGTTATATTTTAAAATATGTTTTTTCCCTCAGATGCATTGTACATTTCGTTTGTGTGGTGAGAGAGGAAAAGAGGATGACTTCTCTTTCCCCCTCCATTTTGATAATGACCTGCTGAGGGGAAAAAGAGTAGTCTGTCTTTCAAACAATCCCAAATACTTTCTGTTTTCTACTGTGCCTATGGTGACAAATTTGCTATGTGGAGAATACCATGAAGAAGACAAATAGGAGAGAATATAAGCAGTTTGGCCAAGTTCCTCATTATTCAAGCCTGCCTGATAGAGGAGGATGGTATAGGGAAGCCTGTATCTAAGGGTAGAGGCCCCCTTGCTGAATTTGACTTAAGTCAGCAAGGAGTGTCAGTGGCTTGTGTGTGTAGAGGATTCAGAAGCATAGTGACCAATACTGCCGATTGGATCGGAAGGAGTAAGATGTTTAAATTCCAACCTTTCCAGAGTTCTTCAGGCAAAGTCAGTTTTCAGTTTCACCACAGGCTAGGTTTTGAATGTTACTTAGGTGCCTAAAGTTTCAGAAAGACATCTAGCAGGATTTTCAAATGCATTTAGAACCCCGATTTCAAGGAGATTTAGTTTCCTTGATTCTTTTGGGAATCCAACTCTGCACCTAAGTATCTTTAAAAAAAAGTTGGCTCTCAGCGTCTGTACATATTAGCATTTAAACAATATATTGGGTTGGCAAGGCATATCTTGGTAGTTGTCTTGCTGCATTAACTGTGTTAGCAGCTATGCCATCATTTTCCAGTTATTCATTAATTATTCTTTTATGTTTCTTAATGTTAGTCCATATTGCCTACATCAATAGTTCTCAACCAGGGGTATGAGTTCTCCGGGGGGTATGCAGAGATCTTCCAGTGGATAATCAACTCATATGGATATTGGCTTAGTTTGACAACAGGCTACATAAAAATCACCAGTGAAGTCAATACAAAGTAAAATTTAACACAGACAATGACTTGTTTATACTGCTCTCTATACTATATATGGAAATTAAGTACAATATTTCTATTCCAGTTGATTTAATAATTATATGGGAAAAATTAGAAAATAAGCAATATTTCAGTAATAGTGTGGCTGTCACACTTCTATATTTTTATGTCTGATTTGTAAGCAAGTAGTTTTTAAGTGAGGGGAAAACTAGAGTACACAAGACAAATCAGACTCCTGAAACAGGTACAATAGTCTGGAAAGGTTGAGAAACACTGGCGTAAATCACAGCTGCCTAATGCTCAATTAAATAAATTTGACACCATTTTTTAAAACAAAGGAGACAATCCTGAGAGAGAGAGTAGCACTCTGCACCTTGCTGGTTAAAACACAGATTTATCAAAGAGATTAAGTCAACACTTTTCCTTCTGAGTACACAGTGCAGTCATAGTTTTATTATACCTTTGTGTAAAGACTGAGTGGCAACAAATTGCAGAAAATGCAGCTTTTGTATAGGCTGTAGCCGAGATTCTGCAAGCACTTGTGCACACACTGGTAACTTAATAGACACATGAGCAGTCCCACTGACTCCACATTGTTCACACCAGTGCATGTCTGTACTTGCACTATGTTTTTTGCTTCCAAATCTTGGGTGAGGAAAGTGTTGAAATTGCTAGAAATAGACACAACAGACATAAGACCTCACATTAACAATCCGCTATTCAAATATAGCACTGAGAGCAGGTTCAGGCAAAATAGAAGATCTTGTTGGACTTTTGACTGACTTCAGTGGGATGACTAACATAATTAAAGCTACTCACATGTATAAGTGTTTGAAGGATCAGAACCTTACAGTGATTCAGCTGCCTACTTCATTAAACTTTCAAAGTTGCATTTACATTAGTACAAACAGAGTGAACATGGCCCTTTTGAAGAGTTCAAAGTTGAGAGAACAGTGCTGTGGAAAAACAGAAGTTCAAAGTTATGCCACATTCTAACAGTATGTGGTTTTTGCTGTCATCATCATGATTTACTCTTTTCCCCATCCATGATTTTCCCATACAGCAGTCCACACGTGGGAAGGAGGTTTAATGATTCACACACATCAGACTCACGAGTGCCATGGCCCACATGAATTATGAGCTTCTGCCAACAGTTTCTCTCCAAGGAACTGTTCTGATAGCAAAGAATGGCCTGTCAGAGCACTCTACTGCTGAAGGAAAATTCACTTCCATAGTGGTTAGAGAATAGTGGTTGTCAAGCTAGAGCTTGACTCATAAATACAGAATTTCATACATGAGGGTGTAGAACAGGGATTGGCACGCGGCCCACTGGGGTAAGTCCCCCAGTGGGCTGGGTTGGTTTGTTTACCTGCTGCGTCCGCAGGTTTGGCTGATCGCAGCTCGCACTGGTCGCAGTTCATCTCTCCAGGCCAATGGGGGCTCCGGGAAGTGGTGTGGGGCGAAGGATGTGCTGACTGCTGCTTCCTGCAGCCCCCCATTAGCCTGGAGCGGCAAACTGTGGCCAGTGGGAGCTGCGATCAGCCAAACCTGTGGACGCAGCAGTAAACAAACCAGCCCGGTCCTCCAGGGGTCTTACCCTGGCGGGCCAAGTGCCAAAGGTTGCTGATCCCTGATTTAGGATATCAACAGCAGGAAAGAGGAAGAACAACAAGGGAGCAGTTGCCTGTGCATGGAATTGACCACTGATCATTTGACTGGCTGGACAAATCTAGTAATAAAGTTGTGACCTGATTAAAACTCTATCCAATGTCTCCTGTCCTCCTTTTAGTATAGCCGGACAAACAGATGTCACTTTTCCCTCTTGTCCCCTTTGAGGGCTGAACTCCTGAGAACTCAGAAGGAAGAAACTGAGGATATAGCGAGATAAATCACACCTCTCTCTTCCTTCAAATGTGGGTGAATTACATCATTATATAAAGGATAAAATAAGCAAACCAAGTTTTTGAATTATAGAGGCCCAATTCCATGTTAGGGCTTTGGTAACAATAGCGCAAGCCACTTGAACTTCATTGTTGTTGTTTATAAGGCCATTCAGAACCTTTGAAATTATAGCCTCAGAATTTATAGCTGCCTGGTTTTTATTCCACATGCACTGATGGTATATAATTAATTTTCTGCATGTTTGCATATTTATAAACTCTTGGCCAGATCCTCAGCTGGTGTAAATCAGTGTAGCGCCAAGAAGCATGGTGGGCCGTGATTCTTGCCTGCCCTGCACCTGGTAGATTCATTGACCCATGTACAGATTGACTATAAAATGCTATCAGATCAGAATAGTAACATTTTACTCTGATTTGACGCTCACTTTTCCAAAGTATAAATGACTACAGAAATTGCAAGGCAGTGCAGAATCAAGCCAAGGATTGATGTGAAAAACTAATGCTCCATGGGTTGACATAGTGGCTGACACTGGAATATCAAAACCACAGGGAAACTTTACTGACTTAAACACCACAGCTACTAGCACAAAAAAACTCTGGGGACATCGGTCAGTGCGAGTAAGGGGTGTATGGAGGGAAAGAGTCTGGCTATGCTGAAAGGAGGACAGGAGACATTTGATATGGGTTTAATCAGGCCACAATTGTATTGTTAGATGTCTGCGACTACCCGGCCGATAACAGTGTGCAGCCAGAGCAAGGATATTTTGCGCCCTAGATGAAACTTCCACCTTGCACTCCCCCCTACCCCCCGATGTCCAGTCCCCACCTTCCTACGGCCAAGTTCCCCCAGGGGCCCAGATGTTCACAAAGTGCAGGGACCATGGGGCCGGGGGCTGCAAAGTGGGGGGTGGGGCTTTTCCAGGCGGTGAAGGTGGCAGAAACAGGGGGTGCACGGGATTGTTGCAGGGGGTGAAGGTGGCCAAGAGGTGGAGGGAGCGGGGGTGTAGTGGCAGGGAAGAGATTGCACAGAGGCAAAAGGGGCTCATTGCAGGGG
>ML677364.1:32175700-32221255 GCA_007922305.1 Dermatemys mawii
TGGCAGGGAAGAGATTGCACAGAGGCAAAAGGGGCTCATTGCAGGGGATGCAGTAGCAGGGAGGGAGTGGCACAAGGGAGAAGTGGGCAGGAGGGGATTGTTGCAAGGGGCTGGCAGGTGGGGGTGTGTCTGTGGCAGAGGCTGTTGCAGGGGATTGAAGGGGGCAGGGACGGGTTTGCATAAGGGAGGAGTGGGCAGGAGGGAAATAGCGAGGGGGAGGGGGTCCCGAGGCTGATGCAGGGGTGAAGGTGACTGTGGCTAGGGGTGGTGGTTGCCGGGTGCAGGTTGCCCAGAGGCAAAGGTGGCAGGAGAGGGTGAGCTGTTGCAGTGGGGGATACACAGGGGAGAAGGTAGCTGGTCGGTGGGTGTTGGAGGGGGTGACACTGGCTGGGGGAGGGGTGCCTGGGTTGCTCCCACATACACATTCCCCAGGCCAGGGACTGGACCTGCCCACCCCCCCGGCACTCCGTGAGCCCCCTTCCCCCACCCAGCCTGGCTAGGTACCTTGCAGGGGGAGCAGACACCCAACGTCTCCAGCTTGGTCCAAAGAGCAGAGCGCAGCTTTGCCTTCTTCCCTGTGCCGCGAGCTGAGCTGGGCTCCCTGCCGCCCCCGGGACTCTCAGTGGCAGCAGCGCGGGCTGATCCACAGGTAGCCGCCCCCACCCCCCCTGCACCCGGGGAGACCTGCTGCAGCCCCGCAGCCCCACAGGCCCAGGGGGACTGGCTACCTGTGGACCAGCCCGCGCTGCTGCCGCCACTACTGAGAGCCCTGGGGGCAGCGGGAAGACTGGCTCAGCCCGTGGCACAGAGAAGAAGTTGCAGCTGCTAGTGCTAGACCCTCCCCTTCCCCGCTCCCCTCGGTGGGAGGGACTGGCCAAGCCACAGGTGGCCCCTCTGGAGCCAGGACGCAGGGAGCAGCAGCAGCCTTGTGCTCCGCTGTTTAAAAAAAATTTCTGGAGCACATCTTCTTGGCGCTCCCAACCACTTGGCACCCTAGGCAGCCGCTTAGTTTGCCTAGTGATTGCACTGGCCCTGTGTACAGTGCAGGTAACTCCATGTTTATCCCATAAGTACCCAGCGGGCTCTTACCAGCTCCCCCTCTTTTTCCATCCAGGTCTCTGCAGTAAATCCATTTCCAGGACCTGTGTGAGTAAGGGTTGGGGGTGGGGCAGTTTCACACTATTTAGTGTTAAAGCAGAATGGGAATATAGAGAAGATGCTATGGTGCTGATTCAGTAAGGTATGCATGGACATGTCTAACTGCAAGCATAGGACTAGTCCATTGATTTCAGTGCACTCCCATTTTTACTGTTTGGCAGTTACATACCTTGCTGAATCAGGGCCATAGCAGCAACATTAAAAGAATGGGGGAGAGGGTGGAAGAAGGCAAGTCAGTATGCTGCTAACAGAATAAGTAAAACAGAGTTTCTTTCTCTATTATGAAATGGTGTAATACATAGTATATGCTGTAGATTATGGACCTGGTTCTCCACTCTGTAATGTCCACGTAGTTACCCAAGTGAAAAACTTGTCTAATAGCATGAAGACTCAAGCCTTATATATTGTACTTGCAACAAGCAATATTAATTTCAGTTTCAGGGTAATACCCCACATCACTAGTCACTTTATAAAGCTATAGATGAAGAGGCCTTAACTTGAACAATCAACTCCAGTCAAATGTGTTTTAAAATATAGATGTCGTGTATTATTTCACTAACTGTGATAACTTTTGTCTAAATGCCAGTGTTTACAGGTTTACAAATATTTTCCTTTCTTCTGGATTATTTTGTGTATTTCATTTCATTTTATTACTTGGGCTACTTTCAGTTGCCAGTTAGACATTTGTTGAGCATACAAAACATTTCCTTAGAGAAGCAGTGTAAAATAGGACAGTTGAGGGAACACAGAAGTCAGGTTGCATAGATGATGAGTTATGACAGGTTTACATAATTATTTTATAAAAGTTACATGCAGTGGAGCCGCGGTATAACGCAAATCCGGATATAGCACGATTATACTGTGGCTCCCAAGTCTGCAGCCCTGGAGTTCTCTGTCCCCGGCAAGTGTGGGGGCCACGGCTTCTCTCTCCTGCTGTGCAGCACGGAAAGAAGCCTCGGCCCCTGCCTGTGAGGGACAGAGAACTCCAGGACTGCAGGCCCGGGGCCGTGGCTTCTCTTCCCGCTGCCCAGCAGAGGAGAGAAGCCGCGTCCGCACACCTGCTGGGGACAGAGAACTCAGGGGCTGCAGACTGCAGCCCCAGAGTTCTCTGTGGAAGCCGCTGCTGCCCACGCCTGCTGGGGGCAGGGGACAGCAGCTCCAGCTGCCTGCAGCCCTAGAGTTCTCTGTCCTCAGCAGGCCTGGGGGCCGCGGCTTCTCTCCCCTGCTGGGCAGCAAAAAGAGAAGCTGGGGGCCGCGCCTGTGAGGGACAGAGAACTCCCGGACTGCAGGAGCAGGGCCGTGGCTTTTCTCCCTGCTGCCCAGCAGGGGAGAAAAGCTAAAGCCCTGCACCTTCCAGGGACAGAGAACTCCAGGGCTGCAGACCACAGACTGCAGCCCCGGAGTTCTCTGTAGAAGCCGCAGCCCCTGCGCCTGCTGGGGGCAGAGGATACCGGCGCCTGCAGCCCCAGGGCCATGGCAGCAGGGAGAGAAGCTGCGGCTCCGCGCCTGCCAGGACAGGGGACTCCTATAACGCGACCCCGCATTTAGCACGATGGGATTTCTTGGATCCCATTTGTCGCGTTATAGCGGGGCTCCACTGTAGTTGATTCTTTTTAACCAGTTCTCCCAGTTGGGTCTATCTTCCTGAAAATAGCTCTGCTGCTAATTAATGAAGGCAATAAATCTGTTTTTTTGTTTTGTTTTTTTTGTCAGACACGTTGGAGCAAGCAGTTCATGGAACAGCAAGAGACAGCTCTGTAGTTTAGACATGCTCGTTTTCAAAGGAATATTTACTGGTTGTTAGTTTATAGCAGTTTTTACTGTGGTCCAGGAAGAGCATCAGTGCTTTAGAATTGTTTTCAGTAACTGTTCCTGTTGAGATTACAGCACCACTTGTTTGGGGTCACTACTTTACTCTTTACTGCTGATCCTCAAAGAAGAACATCTGCTTTTTAAAAATATATATTGATAAAAATATGTGCCTTCCCTCCAAAAACCTTAAAATGCCCTACATATGATTAGTTAAACCTCACAAAACTCTGTGAAGTACTATCTCAATTTTACAGGTGGGGAAGCTATGGCAGAGATAAATTAAAGGCAAATTTCCAAAGTTGCCTCTAAGCTTGTGTACCAACTTTAGATATCTAGGCCTCAGGGCTACAGGTCCACATACTGATTTCATTGAGACTGCACGTGTATCTAGAAGTCCATACAGCAGACTCAGAAGACAGCTCCCATGAACTTCAACTGAATGGTTTGATAACCAAAAATTTGCACAGCTCTCTGCAGCATGTTTCCTTCCTTCTCCATTCCTGTTTAGTATTTTCAGTTCTTTATCACACTGATATTCTCCCTGACTGGGTACTCAGCTTGGTTGACAAATGTATCCAGACAACAACATATTCCAACTTGTTGTCAGTAGAATATACAATTTGCAATTTAGGTTTCTAGCTTCAATTTATTTTTTCTTTGGTTTCTGCAGAGGTGGGGACTTGAAAGGAAGGGACTTGCACTTTTCACTTCCATATTGTTGAGCTGGTCGGGGATGAGGACACAAAAAATAGAGACACAGAAATAAGGACCCATGGTAACCACAATGTCCCATGCTTAGCATTAGTACAATATAAAGCAGCTTATTAAAAAGCCTGAAAATTTTCAGAGAAAGTATTTATGAAACTTTGAGATTTTTTTCTGCCAAATCAAATAGATAACAATGAGAAAACATTAAAAAAAATTAAAACCCAGGAAACCTCAGTCAGTTCTATGTTGGAATTTTTATCCATTTCTGCAGTGATGGGATTCTTTATTTTATTTTTTCACAGCTTTAGTTACAATATAAACTGAGAATTTTTTTCCTCAAACAAAGGCCCTAGACCTGAAAGTAGAAAAATCGTGAGGTCTGGCTTTGATTGTAAGGATTAAAAATGGAAAAGACCTATGAAATTAGTCAGGCCCATCACCCGATTAGTGCAGAATTTTGTTAACAGTATAATTGCAAGTACTTATTTCAGTCTTGTTGTTGGGTCTGTACCCTAGGCCCAGGAAATGCAAATGCAGGCATGCCTTTGTTCCCCCTGCCCCTTAATGCAACAGCACATGTGGTCGATCCAGAAACCGGCCCATTTGGGGCAGGCTATGAAATGAATTCCACATTTAGGGTATGGAAGTAACAGGGAGGATTATGCATACGCCATCAGAATAATAATGGGACGAGGGTGGGGTTCTCCCAGTGTGAACATACCATGGTGCAATACAACACCACTTATTATGGTTATGGCAACCGCACTTTCAGTGAACCCACCGTTACAGGCTGCCTCCCCTGTTTCGAAAAGGCATGGAAACAAGTATGGCAAATGAATAGGCCTTTCACCCCAGCCAATCTATCAGCCGGGGCAAATTGTGCAGTCTCGTCCCTCACTCTGGTCATCTTTACCCAGCAACATTATACATACCACAACACAACCTTTCGGCCCTTATGGTGGATATGCGGGACTACTGCATATCGGAAACTGCCCCAGCCATGGACGGGAAATTGTTACCTAGGCTATGTCCTTCCACCTACGTGGATGGTCCCAAGGGTCCTCGACACCCCCATACACAGGCGAAAACGGTCTAGGGAAATATTCAAGGACATAGCCATAGGTGGAAATACAGTCTGAAATGGGGACCTCTGGACAGCTCAGCGGATTGTTCGCCATTATACCCCAGCCAGCTGGGATCCCCATGAAAAGGTGGCGGGAGCTCGGGGACCTATGTATGCTTTTAATAGAGTCATGAGGCTGCAAGCAGTCGTTCAGCTTGTCACAAATAGGACTGCAATAGCATTAAACTTAATAGCTGATCAAATGGATGAATCCAGGCAAGCGATCCTACAGTTAAAGCTCGGCCTGGATTATGTGTTGGCCCGTCAGGGAGGACTGTGTGCAGCGCTCAATTTAACCGCCGAAGCCTGCTGTTTTAATATATCTAACAATGGAGAAGCCGTACGCAACTTGGCAAAAGAAATTGCTTCATTAGGACACGTACCCGATCAAACCTGGACTGGATGGGATATGTCATGGCTTACTTCATGGCTCCCAAATATGGGATGGTTAAAAGGGTTGCTCGGCCTGTCCGTTGTCTTTATACTTGTTATTACATGTATCCCCTGCATGATCCCATGTATTATTAGGGCCCTTCGCTCCATGATCCAAGCAGCAGTTCAAAGACAAACGAACTTAACTATGTTAACCATGTATACTAGGCTGGCAAGTAGCGACGTAGAAGACATAACAGAAACTAATCAAGAAGAAGAACCATAACATATCAAAAAGTGATGGTTCTTAAGGGGGGAATGTAATATGAAATGTAATATGACTGATTAATGTAATATAAAATGTAATATGACTGATTCAATGCCTGCAATTTGAAGTAGCACCGATTGAGCCTGTCTGCTTCTGTATTTTGGCTTTGCAACATTTTGCAAGAGGGGTTTTTCAACTGTCTGCTTGAGCCTGTCTTCTTCTGTATTTTGGCTTTGCAACATTTTGCAAGAGGGGCTTTTCAACTGTCTGCGGTTTTTTAACTGTCTGCTTGAGCTTCTGTATTTGGCTTTGCATAACTGCTTCTGTATTTGACTTTGCATAACATTTCGCAGGAGGGGTTTTTTTCAAGCTAGTATGCTCAGTACGCATGTGGACATTTTAAAACTTTTTCTACTTTGTATCCTTGTGCGAATAAGTACGTGGCGGAATGTTGACGCCCAGCGATGTAATCAAGCTATAAAAAGAACGACCTGGCCATTGATCGGGGCGCACCCTGCTTTTGGCTGAGAAGCACAGGGCTGCGTGCATGCGACGTCGCATTGAATAAAGACATTGCAACCTCCTCCAGCTATCCGAGCCTGTTTAGCCTGAGAAAGGGGCGCCTGCCCAATGTGGGTAGTGGTGTCCCCAGGTAACATTGTTTTAAATAATTAAAGTTATGGGTCTTTCATGACTATTTGTGAGAGAGTATGAACATCTCTCTCCAAATCTTAAAACTGAAGCTGTTTGCAAACTGAATCTTCTTTTCTCTGTTTATATATTGTGTTGAGAATTGCTAAGCTTTAGTTGTGCAAAATATTTATTATTTGTATGAATCTGACACTCTATGATTTGCAGAAGTCCATACAACAAACCCAGTTTGACAAGTTGTTTACCCCTCAGCTGAGATCTTCCTTCACCAATAGACCCTTCCTTGAAAAGGCTCTGGATACCTTGCTTATTTTTGATTGTCATGTAGGAATAAGCCCAATAGTTTTCTGCCAAGCACTCTCGTGACAGGGAGGTTGGGTTGTTCTGCTGATCCACCCTGCATAAAACTGCTGAAGTTCTGCTGACTTCTTGTGGCAGATGTGGCTTACTAAACCATCTTGCATATAAGGGAGATCAGAAAGAGAGAACTAGGACAGATGAAGTCCTCAAGGAAAATCCTAAGCACAATGTGACAGGGTGAAGCCCTGCACACTTATCTTCTTGTACAAATGGCTCTAACACACTGACATGTAGTTTGTATTATCTCAACTGCCATTACTTGATAGGCCCATGCAACAAATCTGTGTACACTGACATACAAACATCATCTCTTTACATGAGGGAAGATCCACGCAGAGATCTTCCTTTACTTAACCCTACTAGCCTTTCCCTCTTTCTCTCTCTTTCTCCCTTTGCTCTTCTTTCCTATGTGGCTTTCTACTCTTCCAGTTAATGGGTTAACTAGCTCCTTAGATTCCCCAGCTCAGACTGATCTAGTAATTAGTCCCAGCTTCTAGCAATCAGGTCCTTCCCCGAGAAACTAAATTAGACTTATGGTGACCAGAGTGCTAGTTCAGCTGTTTGTCTGTGGCAGAGTGCTGAGAACCGACAGCCATGCTCAGTGAGGAAGCTTAGGTTAAGGTTTATGCTGTGGAGTTGAAATTTCTGAGTTATCAAGTAAAGACAAGCCCCCAGGCAAGAAAAGGTAAGTTTAGACACTTATGCTTTTTTGGGGTACAGAATCAGACTTAAGTTGGGGAGTGGTTACCTTTAGGGAAGTGCATGGTGGCCTCTCCTGTATCTTGAAGCTGATAGGACCCCAGGGCTGAAATGAGATACGAATGAGCTTAACTGATGACAGATGATAATGCGCTGTTGTAATACCTAGCTGGCTCTTCCTATAGATTTTATGCTGCTGTTTTTTTTTCATTTGCCTGTGGGACCCCAGGGCTATAACAACATACATGACCCTGACTTGGTGTCTTGTTTCCATAACTCTGTATTTCATTATTTTAAAGATTTGTTAATGTACATGAATAGGGAAAGTGGAAAGGGTTCTAGATGACCTGAGGAAATAGATCTAATTTTTGGATGCAGCAGGCTAATTTTGAGCATAATAGGAGATTTTCATATATACCTAAGGAATTTAGGAGCAAAAAATTCCATTTAAAAGAGAATCTTCTCCTGTTATCCATAGCAATGACTCTTTAAATGTGTAGAAGTTAAGTGGATGACAAGTAATTAGGGCTAGATTGTGCCCAGCAGGTTCACAAGATGATAGAGAGTGTAAGGATCTCAGGGGTATGCAAAGGGATTAGTGCTGAAGGCAGTATTAGACTCTTCAAAGGGAAGTGCAAAAGATGCAGCCACTGCATCAGCTAGAAGAACTGGATCCCTATATGGGAAAGGAGAAACTTTGGAAAAGGCGTGGGTAGAGAAGTCTTGCTGTTGTATTCCATGGGGCTCCAGAGGCAATTGTGCCTGTTTCTGACAGAAACAATGGCATCCAGACTCCTGTTTCAGTGCTGTAAAGGGCTGGGAAGCAAGCTACAACCAAGCCCTTTTCTGTAATGAGTCAAATCCTGATCCCAGTGAAGTGAAAGGGAGTTTTGCTATTAATGCTAACGAGACTGGAAGATGACCCTAGTCTGTCTTTTCTGCTTCTTTACAACCAATTTGTAAAATGTGGCACCTATTAATTTTATTTCCTGCTGTTCTACAGGTGTGATGATTCATTTAAAATAAAAGATTGCTTACAAAAATGGACTGTCTGATCATCTTTTAAATTTACTACTGCTGGAGCCTTAAAATAGATTTAGATTTATGTTTGATGTATGTTTGGGTGCAAATACCAACAAGAGAGCAATATTTATTTCCCCAAAATAATTAAGGAAAAGTCTTTTTCTTTATAGGATTTTTAGTGCTCAAATATGAAACCTAGGCAAATGTGAATCACTTAACTACATTGGTATCACATCCATGAAAAGACTATGTGAGTCAGAAGCAGAAAACTGAGGTCTCCACGGGCCCAGGGATTGCCACAGGTGAAAACTGTTAGCTAATTAATTAGTCTTAATGATTAGGTAGACTGAGAACTTCTATTTGTGTGATACTGCACTTGTACAGGCTTCCTTGTTGTCACTCTTAATGCCTGGTGTGCATTGTGGGTAATTTTTTCTCCAGGAGACAGACTTTTCATGAAAAAAAAATCTTCATTTTAGTTGCAAATTTAAATATGTGTGAAATGAAAACAGGGAGAGTCGACTCCACCCAGGTCAGCCAAAGGAAATTGTGTTATGAATTCTGTGTCTACACAAAAAAACTCTAGCCACCTCTGCAAAACAGCACTGCTCTTATTTTTTTTACAGCATTATCATGAAATGTGAGCATTTAAAGTAGGATTTTGAGGGTCAGATTCAGTTGAATTGAGGGATTTAACTGAAATTAAATGTGCAGCTTCTGGGTCGTATCCAGCATTCTTTTTGCATCCAAAACTCCTCTCAAAGTCCATGGTAGTTTTGGTTCATGAGGGAATGCAGGATTGGGCCCACCATTAACAAACATAGCTCAAATTTGTGCCCATGATGTTATGGCAAGATTGCCACTCCTACACTAGGTCACCTGAGTTAAGGAAGTACAGGAGAGAAGAAAATCAATTATGAAAGCACTGGAAAAATATCTATTTGTAACCATCACGTAATATAGTTTTATCCCTAATCTGTTAGAGTATTGTTATTTTTATACAGAAACACACTTTTCTTTTCAAGATATTAAAAAGCCAATTTTTAGTGACTTGGTACCTTGACACCAATAATCCCCAAACCATTCCCTTTTTTATAAAACCAGATTTAAATTGAAGAAACTGAAATCATCTTTCAGCCTGATGAGAACTCTGTGAAAGTGAAATCCTCATTTGTTTGTGCCTTATAGAAAGAATGGTAAATAAACCTCCACATCCTTGAGTCTTTTATTGCAGCCCTAGTCAGTATGATAGAAATACTGTTGATATTAGAGAGTCAAAGACCAAAGAGATTGTGCTGGTACTCTTCCTGACTACTATACAATATTTCAGAAAAAGAATCACGTAGTGACTTGACTTAGTGTAAACTGCAACAATTTTATGGTAATTTTTCTTATGGTATAATGACATGCCACATAGAAAGGAAGGGGCTAAAAAATCGTGGAAATCCAACCAATGTGCAAATGTAGCAATAAAGGTAACATTTCTAACAATTTGCATATGAAGGTTTAAGTTTTCAGCATGAAATATGCCTTAGAATTACTTTTTTTCTCCCAATAAAACTTTTAATAGTATCCACTGATAGAATGGGGATAGAGTCTGTGAAAGAACTGGAATTACAGAAACACTGACAACTGTATGAAAAGGGATTTTTTTTTCTGTAACTTATACATGTCTGCTCTCCAGATCTAGAAATTCCAAATTTATTGTGAATTTAAAATACACTGTCAATGAAAGCTACATATTATTTCTCCTTGCTTGCTTGCCACTGTCATTCTCCTCATCTCTTCATTTCTGTGACTATTTTTCATTTCCGAGACTATTCGCTGTGTCCCTTTTTAGAGTGCAGCTGGTACCGTGCTGCCTTTTGTGTTTGGAAATGTCCAGCATTTTGTGGGTGCTATCAGAAACAAAGAGTAAATAATAATTAGTTGCTTGCACATAATGAAGCCACAAAGGTCATCCACAAAAGAGTGTCGATAAAACCCTTATGCCGCATTTCGGTCATGTGTTCCACACCTGCCACATACGTTATAGAAAATAATTTAAGAGTTTGTAAAATTATACAAATGCTATTTTATGTCTTTATTTCTCCATCTGAAAGCCAGGATGCCTTGGCACGACAAGTCCAACAAATTATTTGGGACGGTCTGTATAGTGCCCAAATGGCCCTATAACCATACTGGTATAGGTACTTCTTACCCTCACTCTTCCACAGGACTATGAAAGCTGTAAAAGCCTCTTAGGCATGGATGATAGGGGAGAGAGCCCTTAGCTCCCTCCTTCAACTTTTCCCAAAGGAAGAGACTATAATGGACCATTAATATTGAAAGTTTATTTTCCGATTTTAAAAAAAGTCAGCCTCAGATTCCAAGTTCACCTTTGTGTCTGGCAATGGCAGCTTAACATCAGATCCTCCATTTTTTAGGCCATCCAAATTCCCACTGAGTTAAGTGGGAATTTGAAATCCCTAATTCTTTAATTGCCTAATATGGTTTAGGGTACTTTAAAGCACTGCTGTGATTGAGGTTGGTGTTCATTTTTAGCAGCCAGACCAGTTGCCTGGCAACCAGCAAGAGGCATATGTCAGAGTGAGAGGAGTTCAAATGTAACAACTAACATGAAGTTCTGGTGGATTAAGCAAAGGGATAACCACTGACTAGTTTATCCAGATTTGTTATATGCAGAAATCACACTGATTGAATCAGGGAGTTGTAGGCTTGTTCCAAAGGCTGTCTTATCAACCTATTTGATGGAGTTATTAATTAGATTCACTTTTTGTCTATGAAACTGACTAAACATTTTAGAAGTTGAATTGAAATATTTCTTTTATATTAATGCTTCCTGCTGGCAGGTCCCAAATGTCTGAAGTTGGGCCCCCAGAAAATGAGGAACACACAGTTAGTGGCTGTCTGTGAAAAGTTTGGTGTAAGCGACTTGTCCAGTATGACACAGAGTTTCGGTGGCAGAGGTGAAGGTGGAATGCAGTTTTCCAGGGCAGCATTCAATTACCTAAATTGTTCACTAAACACCATCCAACAGTCCAGAATGAAAAAGCTCAGTGCTTGGGAGTGCAGTCTGTGACTGTTGGCCTGTTTCCATTCCCTCATCCTTTCGTATCTCTCTCATACCTCTGTTCCTCTGAGCGGTGTCCACTGGCTCCTTGGATGGCTTTGAAGAGCACTGGGTGCTCTCCAGCGTTCTCTGCTTGGTGTTCCTCATGGGATCCCTCGTTTTGACCTGTGACTTTAATCCCATCCCTGTGTTTTCATTCTTTGTCCTCCATAATTATTTATCATCTGGGCTCTGTGGTTCCAACCATTCTGAGGGGGGTCACCCTTAGTTTTGGGAGAGCCTATGCCCTTCCATCCCAGTGTCTGCAAAGGGTTCATAACTTCAGTCTTCTGCAACAAATGAACATTGCACAACTCTGATCCATTCCTAGAGCACAGTCCTCATCCCTTTGCATTCAAATCTTCCTCCTCCTCATTGACCAGCAAAAATGGGCACTGACTGCATTGGAGAGACTGTCTTCCTGTTCTCAATTCTAGAGCCAAGTGCCACAGTGGATACCAGCAAAGAGCAACTGCAAGAAAAGTCCTGTTCAGTCCTGGCAAGGAGCATGCTCAATCTCTTTGGGGAGATAGCGCATGTGCAGTCTGATTGGCATGTGGAAGCTGTGAGGTGATGGAGCATGCTCATTGTGGGCAGCAACTTCAGAGAAACTAGCTGCCAAACTGTACTTCAGAGAAAAATGTCAGAGCCTTAAAACCTGATCGAATCTGGGAATATTTTCTAGGCATGGCAAATGACACATCCCTGGCACGAAGGCCAACTCCCTGCTAAATTTTAAACCCCTGCTCCAAAGCATCAAGACATTAGAGAGCCTAAATCGAATGGTTGTAAAAAATTTTCTTAAACATGGGCAAAATGACATAATTTTCCCTAATCTCATACTGAGATAGGGCTGCACCATTTTAGCTGAAACTGTCAAAAAAAAACCCAAATAAACAAACAAAAACAGCCTGAGACAACCAGCATGGAAAACTTCAACCCCATATGGTTTGTGTGACTTAGTCACAAGCAACTGAAAGCAGGATCTGAGGCCTGGGCTACACTAGCGAGAGGATTCGAAGTAAGGTAGACAACTTCAGCTACGCTATTCACGTAGCTGAATTCGAAGTACCTTTGTTAGACTTACCTGGCTGTCCCTCTGGCGGTGGGTCAACCACGGCGGCTCCCCCGTCGACTCCGCTTACTCCTCTTGCGAAGCTGGGGTTCCAGAGTCGATGGGAGTGCTTTTGGGAATCGATTTTATTGCGTCTAAGTGAGACGCAATAAATCGATCCCTGATACATCGAATACTACCTGCCGATCTGGCGGGTAGTGTAGCTCTACCTTAGAAAATGGTGGGCTACTTTAACTTTAGGCTACCAGTGCCACCTATATAATAATACTTAGTTAGCAGGATTAGCAACATAAAAGCTCATAGATACTTCAGACCTGACATTTTTTGTTAAATACTTCAGACCTGTCAGGTTTGTTTTTGTTATTTTTAAGTATTGTCTTTTTAAAGTGTTTTCCTGGCTTCTGTTGCAAATAAGTTTTGACATCATAGATTATTATAGTCAAAATCAAATTTAAATTTCAAAATTTGTTTTTTTTGCTTATACTGCATTTCTCTCAGCTAAAGCAATGGAAATAGAGAGGTTAGTATCACTTTTATTTACAATCAGTTTCTAGTGAATTTCAATTTTTCATTCATTTTTCACAGTGTTTCAGATTTTGGCCAGTAAACACTGGAAATAAATGTTTATTGTTATTGTTTATAATAATAATAAGTAATAATAACAACAAATAATAACAGTGATTGAAAGGTTTATATTGTTCAAAGACCCCCCTCCCATATCAAGTGACACTCTTTTAAGTAATCCCACTGAAGTACAGTAACTACTTGCACTAGAAAGGGTGTTAGGATCAGTCTCTTAATTTTTATACAGGCTTAATTTTGGAGAATTTAAATCTTGATCCTGCTCCCACTGAAATCAATTGCAAAACTCCTATTGATTTCAATTAAAACAGGACAATGTGTTTTGTCTAAATCTCAATTTACAATGTCCCTTTAAATGTGATAAAATTTCTCTTCTGTCCTTACCATGACAATGAGACATAACCTTTAAAAGTAAAAGAGGCTCCTTTTGGTCACAAGATGATAAAACTAGTATTTTTCTTTTGAGAGAGAGCTGTGGGCAGAGGGTGTGGGAGAGGGGAACTCTGTGATTTGAAAATGCTTTTGTTCAATTTCAACAGTCATCTTGAGATACGTCACTGGAAAATACTTGCCATTTCCCCTCACTCAATTCATTCATCTAAACACATTTTACAGATGACAGATTTGCCAGAACTGTGACGTGCACCAGCATCCTCCTCCTCCTCTCCTGTGCCAGTATCCCTCTTTGCTTTCTGGTTCTGGAGACTTTTTTCTTGCCTGACACTCTCTGATAACTCAGAGAAATCTGTGTACCACATATGTTAGCTTTAATCGCTAGCATGCTGGGGAGCTTGAATAACAAGGAAAATGCAAAAGATTTTGAAGGAAAAAGTATTTTGTGGTTAGTATAAACTAAATCATGATATTGCATCTCCTCCCTTTGCAAGAAATTAGGAGCCTCTATTTGAGGACAGAATTATTTGTTCGACCTCGTTATTTACTGTCTGTTCTTATTATTCACTTGCTTCAGTATAAGCAGAGCTATATATTAGTACATGTGCATTTAGATATACTAGTGAAGATAGATATTAAAAGATACCGATTCACTCCTAAAATTTGTTCTGGATATTGCTTTTTAAATTACAGAATAGCAGAGCTCAGGGAACAATTTGCTACGTGAATTTCCACTGTTTTCATGATAGTCACCCATTGAGTTATTAAGTTACTATTTTGGTTTTTGCAATGAATAAAAATGACAGTTTGTTACATGAAGTAATAAAATTGCAGTAGTTACCAAGCAAAAGATCTGCCAGGTCATCTAGTCCATCTCCCAGCCAAGACTGGCTGTTCCCTACAACAAATTTTCTATTACTTTGTCCAGGTTTGTCTTACCTAAATTTAAATTACTTTCTTATTTTTATTTTACATTGTAAAATTAAATTCTGGTTGAAAAATGTTGTATCTGATTACATTTACTGATGGATAAAGGTTTAATACGACCTCTAATACCACCTTCAAATCCTGGCAAACATATAACTACAATATCCAAACCCCTTAAAATGTCAGGGCTCAGTTCTGATTCAATGCCCCAGATTTTACCCTGATAAGTTTTGGTTTGTATCCTGACCTGGAAGAAGCTAGTTTCCTGTTTTTTCATGTTACTATATCCATAATCTGTGCAAACAGTTATATTAATGAGATTTCCATTTAAGATGTGAGAATTTGATCAAGCCACTGTTCTTGTGAAAGTTCCACAGTTCAAGACGGCAGACAGCTCATGAGACAGGTAAAACTCATGAGATTTTAACCATTTGGGCTAAAATTTTAGAATCTAATTTCAATTTTTCACTGAACCTGAATCTCAAAGTTAAGCCCTAACTCTAATCCAGAACTGAATTTGAGCATTGCCTTATCAGCCCATCTCAGCTACATATAGCAAATAGGATTTTTCCTCATTTAAATTCACTGTACTCATTTAATTTTCCATAGTTTGCTTTCATTTATTATAATGCTATGAAGAAACAAATTGCAGTTTTGGCAACTGCTTAATTTACCACCTAAATTGAACTAATACGTTATACTTTTATGTATGGAATACAGTTACTGTAGCTTTGCATATTCATCTCATATGTTCACAGCATCACTGACTTCTCATGTTGTCACCGTGCCTCAGTGGATCACAGCTGAGAATACCAGAATCAGGACCGCACTGCTGAGAAATAGGGCACACTCGCCCCAAACTAGTAGCTATTCTACCATTGGATATACCAAGCTGGTAACAAAAGTAAACTTCTGTCTCCCCTCGCTGGTTAACAAAAAGTCAGAAATGTAGTCTCCTTAGGCATTCCAGAACTTATTTCACCGCCCAGGCACTAGACTTTATGATGAGCGGTCATTGAAAAGCAACTTCATCAAACAAAGGGTTCTGCTGATCTCAAGAGATCACTCAGCCAGGTCAATATATAACTCAGATCTTACCCAATAACCATGCTGCTGCCAATCCTTCAGTAACAGTTTTATTATTTTCATCTTATAAGTAAAGTTAAAATGTTTAATAGATCATATACATAAAATAATGACAATGTTCTTATATCAGGTTTGTAGCAGTGAGGTTGCGGACTGCTGGCTTGTAACTTCCAAAACATTGGAAGGTCCTCAGTCCGTAGTTCAAATGGGCTACTTTTAGTTGTAAATCCACAGTCCAGAGAATCGGAGCAGGAAAGAGGCAACATGGAACTGTTTCAACAAAATGGAGTCCAGGTTCACATGAACAAGTCACATGCCCTTACATGGCTAGCTGCCTTGCAGGAGTGGTCGTTGGTTAAGCTAGCTGCAGGAAGACCCATCTGAGTAGAATTAGTTTCTTCTGCGGCCCATTCTGAGATCAAACCATCAAAACTGTCTGGCTTCAATGTAGATTTTACTTGGTGGGTGTTACCCCATGAACAAACACATTTGGGATACAGATCTATACTCTTATTCATAACTTCAGATACAGTGATGATACATGAATTTAAACAGGATAATCCTCACTAACAAATCATATCTTTTCCATTGATATACTTTGTACAAGTTTTGTTGCAATTGCCTGACTGTTGCAATATTAATGATATAAGTGGTCATATTTTGATCATAAGCATCACACATGTAGAATCCAAAATACTTAATTATTAGACACCTTCTAAACTCACCTTGTGTCTTCCTATCCTTACTATATTTCCCCCATCAATCATCACTACCCACTTTTTTTTCTTGTCACACTCAAAACTTATGCTATAGCATTCTCCTCTCTCCCTAAAAAGAACCCCTCATGCATTCCCCATTTTAAATCTTGCTGTCTTCTGTGTAGAACAACATATGAACATCAACAGGTTATGTTCATGATTTCACTGTGCCCATAACTTTATGTCCATAAAATTCAGCATTCTCAAAGCCTAGACTCTCAGATCCACGTTTTTGGGTCTGAATAATCTAATTTAACTCTCCACACAAGTCTAAGGGTATGTCTACACTGGCAGAGTTACAGCATCATCAGTTACAGCACCACTTAGTGTGTTCACACTGTCATCTGCCTGCACAATAGCATTTCAACTTGCAACACTATTCAGAGTGGTGCACTCTGGTCAGCTATCCCAGAGAGCATCTCTTCCTCTTCTGCTGCTAAAGGTTGTGGGAAGGCAGAAGGCGTCGTAGGGCATCCTGAGTCCAATCCCAATGCCCTGTGATGCATTGTTTCGTATCCCAGCAATCCCTGTGCTTCCGTCCACATTTGGCACCACATTTCAATGGTTTGTGTACTGTGTGCTCTGCCTCTTCATTCTGCGGGAATGGAGCCTGCACTGTTGACCAACATGCTGCTCACTCTGACATGTCTTGAGCGGCAGTGAAGTTATCCCTTAAACTAAAAAGACAAGAGGAGTGCGACATGCATCTCACCATGCATAGTACCTATGATGTGAGATTGCTTCTGGCATTCACAACGGTGCTGACCATAATGGAATGCCACTTTTTGGCTCTGGAAACAAGCACTGACTGGTGGAATCACATCATCCTGCACTTCTGGGATGCTGAGAGTGGCTGCAGAACTTTTGGATGAAGAGAGCCACATTCATGGGACTGTTGGATGAGCTCAGCTCAGCCCTGCAGTGCAAGGACACAAGAATGAGAGGTGCCCTGCGGTTGGAGAAGCGTGTGGCGATTGCACTGTGAAAGCTGGCTACTCCAGACTGCCACTGATTGGTCGCTAATTTGTTCAGATTGGGAAAGTCCATTGTTGGATTCGTGTTGTTGGAAGTGAGCAAGACCATTAATCGCATCCTGCTCCGAAAGACCATGACTCTGGGCAACATGTGTGACATTTAGGATAGCTTTGAACAAATGGGCTTCCCTAACTATGGAGGGGTGATAGATGGCACACACAAATTTCAGTTCTGGCACCAAACCACCCAGCCACCGAGTACATTTATTAGAAGAGGTATTTTTCAATGGTTCTCCGGGTATTTGTGGATCACCATGAACGTTTCACAGACATTAACGCAGGCTGATCTGTACAGGTGCATGAGACATGCATTTTTAAGAACACTGGCCTGTTCAGAAAGCTGCAAGCAAGGACTTTCTTCCCGGACCAGAAGATCACCGTAGGGGAAGTCGAAATGCCCATTGTGATTCAGGGAGATCCCACCTACCCCTTAATGCTATGGCTTATGAAGCCATACACGGGGAATGGTTCAACAACAGACAGAGCAAGTACAGAATGACTGTGCTTTTGAATGTGCTTTTAGCCATTTAAAGGCCCGTTGGCACTGCCTATATGGCAGGCTGGACCTGGCCAATGACAATATCCCTATGCTTATAGCTGTGTGCCATATGCTCCACAATATTTGTGAAGGGAAGGGTGAAAGCTTCACTCAGGGCTGGACTGCTGAGGCTCAGTACCTGGAGGCTGAGTTTGAACAGTCAGAGACCAGTGCTATTAGAGTGGCACAGCGTGGGGCCATAAGGATCAGGGATGCCTTGAGGCAGCAATTTGAAGCTGAAAGCCTCTAATATTTATTGCTGTGCTCAGGGGTGCAGTGCTTGTAATGCTAGAAGGTGATTGTGATTGGTGCAGATGATGCATTATGAAGATGTAAGAAAATTCCCTCGTGCTTTGTAGGACTCTGTTTGCTTTCAATTAATGGAATAAAGATTGCTTTCAAACCAAAAAAAATCATTTATTGAAAAACAACTGGAGAAGAGAAACAAAAACCAACAACACATCAGCACTTGCAGGGGGGGGCGCGGAAGGATGGAGGGAAGGAAAGGTTAAAGATTTTTGTATGTCCAGATATCATATCCAACCTTCTTTGAAGTACAATGCAGTGGATACTGTACTTCATAAGGGTTAAACTGCAGAGGGATGGGTGTTGAGTGCAATGGGTGCTAGGAGTCCGCAAGGCTGGAATGTGATAGGGCAGGAGTGGAATGTTGCAGGTACACATTGGAGCCAGGAAGTTGATAAGAGTGTGCTGGCAGTGTCTGGGGGGCGGGGAGGAGACATGCAGCTGCAGGGGAGACCAGGCATGGAACTGCTCAGTTTGCAGTGCTAGTAGTGTCTGGAGTGTGTCTGGTTGGTGCTCACTAACATTTATGAGCCATTCCGCGGCTTCATTCTGGTGCACCAGTTCTCCTTTCTGTTCCTCTTCTCACTGTCCTGCCACTCCTTCAATTCTTGTTTTTCAGCCACGGAGTGCATTATGAACTCACGCAGAAAGATCTCTTTAGTTCTTCATGGTTTTCCTATTCTGCACAGCCATTCAGCTTGCAATAACAAAGAGGGAGGCTTGGCTCCCAAGGTCATATCTGTGAAGCCAAGATGCAATATTTTACAAAAGCAGTATTGTTTGCAAACCAGAGACCTCTGATTCAGTGATTTTAAATACAGACACTATTAACATACCTGTCACAAACTGGCTGACCCCCGGCAAGCACCCATGAGCCACAAGACCCCCAAAATGGTGAGTAACCACAGGGAAAATCAGTGTTCCAGGACTGTAATGTACACAGGACATATGGCTCTTGGGGATGCCTTATAATCATTATCATTCCCACATTTTCCATGGGCTGTGTTCATTATGGAAGATATCTCACTTCTGAGGGTGAACAGGGAATCAAAAGAGGGTCTTCTCCAAGACTGCGGCCTCCGACCTGGCCCTTATGCGACTCACCTGTGTGCAGCAATTGTCCCCCTGCCCCAGTGCCAGTGGAGTGGCATGGGAAAGTTACCCTTAATGGGGCAAGAAACAACGCATGTCTGCAAAAGAACCCATGGCATCAGATTGCCCAGTAGCTGCATGAGAGTTTCATGGAGATCTCTGAAGCAGATTCCTGTGAAGTGACGGAGTCAATCAACAGCCTGTTCCACCGCTCAGACTAGTCATGTGGTGATACATACATCATACAGACACAAACCTGATTTCTGCAATTCTCCTGCCCCCAACAACTCACTTCAGCAATTCCCAAAATCAAAGCCACTTATCAGGGGCTTTCTCTCCTGTTTGCACTTCGCCAAGCCCCAATTACTGTGATGGGCTAGGTTCTTCTGGGGTAGAAAATAGCTCCAAGCTGTATGCATCTCTGACCTCTGAGTTGTCCTCTGCCTCTGGGTCCCGCTCACACTCCACATCCTTGTCCAAGATTTCCTTCTCCTGGCTCGGTCCACTCTCAACTGGCATGCGAACCACTGAAGTATCCTTCACAGTGGAGGTGGGGTTGCCACCGAGTGTTAAGTCCAGCTCTTGGTAGAACCAGCAGCTTATGGGTGCAGCAATAAAGCGACAGTTTGTCTCCTGTGCCTTGTGGTAGGTATTCCGCAGCTTCTTCACTTTGACCCTGCATTGCAGTGTGTCCCAGTCATGGCCCCTTTCTGTCATGCATTGTGAAATCTGTCCATAGGTATCATAATTCCTATGGCTAGAGCGCACCTGGGATTGGACAGCCTCCTTTCCCCAAATGCTGATGAGGTCCTGCAACTTGGCATTGCTCCAAGCGGGGCATCGCCTGGTGAGTGGAACTGGCGTGGTCGCCTGGAAAGATGCACTGACTCCACTGCATATGTCACCAAACAAACAGGAAGGGGACTTTCAAAATTCCCAAGGAAATTAAGGAGTGGGGATTATGGTTGGTCACCTGAGGACAGGGCAGTAGATTGCAAACCAATGATCAGAGAGGTGAGAACAGGCATTGTGGGATACCTCCCGTAGGCCAATCGCAGTGCTATAATCAACCAGGGTGTCTACGCTGGCACCGTGATGCTGTACCATTGGTGCAGAAAGTTGTATGCCTCTCGTCAGGATGGTTTTTTAATAGTTCTGCAACTGCGCAGCTTCTGCGCACTAAGTGGCCTGGCAGTGTGTACATCTCAGGAGTTACAACGCAGAAAGCTGCTTTACTGCCCATAAACTTGCCAGTGTAGACAGGGCCTAGAGATTTTTCCTTGAACAAGTCTAAATGTCAAATCCAATTTTCTTTTCAATATATCTGGTGATGATGACTTCTAAGGACATGTTACCCTCCCCTAATTCCACTGACAGGAGTCCTCTCCTAATTGGAATTTTTCTTTTAAACACCTTTACTGCTTGTATTCATCCCACTGACCATGCAAAATTATTCTTCCTCTTCTTTGTCTTTCTAAATTTCATTAGTTTATAGGCCATCATTTCTTGTTCTGTTCTACCTTTTTCCTAAAATGAACAATTCACTTCCTTTTGTTATGAATGTAATTTTCACCTTTTCACTAGCTGCCATGCATAATGGTTTCAAAAACAGGATATTAAATATCTCAGTGCTTTATTTTCACTTTGCAGTGATTTTTTCAAATGATTTTTAATGCTAGTGAAATAGATTTGTCTGATTACCCTAAAGTTCTTTGTTTATTTACAGGAATGGGAGAGGATAGCCAGTGGCAGAGTAAATGTCTTCACATTGCCCTCCCAATATGTTTTAATGTTGCCAATGTAACTTTGTTTTTTAGGATGAACCAGCTCTAATGGTGAAAGGGTGACTCAGGGTTGATCTTCACCATGGAGAGACTGACATGGCTGCAATCGATGCAGCAGGGTTTGATTTAGTGGGTCTAGCTAAATCAACCGAAGAGCACTCTCAGGTCGACCCTGGTATGCCACTTTCCTGAGAAAAGTAAGGGAAGTCGACTGGAGGGTGTCTCCCATTGATGCAGCACAGTGAAGACACTGGGGTAAGTCGACCTAAGCTACATCAACTCCAGCTACATTATTCACAAAGCTGTAGTAGAGTAACTTAGGTTGATTTACCCAGGTAGTAAAGACAAGCCCTTAGTCCCCAGGTCTGTTACTCCTTGGGATTTCTCCTGAGATTGTCAGCAGAGGTTCCAATTGTGATTATAAGATGTGGGTACCAGGCCACTAGCAACAGAAATAAGACTCTCAAATAATTTCTCATACGCCATCAAACAGCCAAATAGAACACAATGACTGAATCATGCCTATTCTTTACAAAATGAAATTAATTCTCTTGACTGTGATCACATCTTTCCAGTGTATACTTTCCATAAATATTCTAGCAAATTAGTTTACTGACAAGAATATTTATGGAAAAGTGAACTAATTACATATAGACAATATTATTGGAGAGCAAATTTTGAATTTGTAACATGATTATTTTTGATCAGTTCTGGAAGATAAACTCTGGTTTTGTCTACGCTAGAGATCTTATAGATGTACCAATGCAGCTGTGCCACTGTAAAATCTCTCAGGTAGCCACTCTATGCTGATGGGAGAGTGCTCTCTCATCAACATAATTAAACCACTCCCAACAAGTGGCGTTAGCTGTGTAGGCAGGAGTAGCTCTCTCACCAACATAGCACTATGCACACTATCACCTATGCTGGCAAAACTTATGTAGCTCAGGGAGAGTCGTTTTTTCACACCCCCGAGTAACATAAGTTTAGCTGACAGTGGTGGTAGTGTAGGCATGGCCTTACTCTATGACCTTTGTGTAATTCATCTCACATTTCTATTTCTTCTGGCATGTTATTCTATAAATTCTTCTTTATAAATCATCTGCAGATTGAGAACTATTCACAAAAAATATTCTGTGCATAACTTCTAATAAATACATTTGAGAGAAATACATTTGAGAAATGTAAATAAATACATTTGAGAAAATGAGCGTGTTGGATAGGGTGTGGGAGTCCTAGGGGGCCTATCAGGGGGTTGGGGTGTGGATAGGGGTTGGGACAGTCAGGGGACAGGGAGCAAGAGGGTTGGGTTGGGGGTGGAGTCCTGCAGATGATTAAGGATGGGCGGCGTCTCTGGAGGGGATGGTCAAGGGACAAGGAGCAGGGGAGCTTAGATAGGTGGTGAGCTCTTGGGAAGGGTGGTTAGGGGCAAGAGGTCTCTGGAGGGGGTAATCAGGGGACAAGAAGTGGGGGGGCGGTTGATGGGTCAGAGATTCTGTGGGGTCATTCAAGAGGCAGGAAGTAGGTGGAGGTCAGATAGCAGTCGGGGCCAGGCTATTTGGGGAGAACAGATTTATTTACTGCACAGACCATGTTAGTTCTAACTAAAATGATTTGCTGACTATTAATAATGGAAATGCTCGAGGCCAAAGCAAGTTCGATATAATGCGGTTTCACCTATAACGCGGTAAGATTTTTTGGCTCCTGAGGACCGCGTTATATCAGGGTAGAGTGTATTTGAAAACATAAGATTGCACATAGAATTGTTTTATGTGCCCAACAGCATCTAATTATGTGATTACATGGCATATCTAAGTTCCTATTTTTAAAATTTGGCCCTCACTGCTGGTGCTGTCAGAAACTTCATCTTGAATTGAAAATGAAGTTTGCAAAACTATTGTTTTCTGGGGGGTTGCAGTCGTGATTAAACTGCACAGATCCCATTTGCTGTTCCAGAGAATGGCCTTTAATCTTGAAGCACATTTTTTCAATTGAACAAGACAGCAGTAGATGGACAAGAAGTGAAACCCAATCAGTTGGGGTTGACATTGGCCTATTAAAAGTGTTAAAGATAAGTCATGTCCTATTCTGAAGACTTCAACTCTGTTGAATGAAAAAAAGGAGTTGGAGCTCAGCTTTGGAGGATGGCTATATAAGCCTGTTCAAACTCAGATATCAAAAACAAAACCTGTCAACCATTCAGCATCCTTGCTTTAGAAAACAAGTACCAGTCCTCAAACTGCTATGTATACAGATTTGTATAAAGCAAAACTGAAACGCTAACATTTTATGTCCATTACAGTAAATTCACATTTTTCATAATTTCTATTGACAGCATAGCATTTCTGCAACAGCTTTCTATTGATAAAAATATTTTATGCAACTTGGTGACAGATATAATAAGGCATGGTTCACATTCCACTGTTGTAAATACAAAGACTTCTGTTCCCTAAAGACTTTGACTTTTGAAATAGGCCTTCAGCAGACATTTCATTTTTTTCACAGTAAGAAAAGAACAATTCTGAAACTGTACTTTCCAAACAGAATAGCAACCTTGAGTCTGATGTAATTCTCATATAATCACATATAAAAAGCAAATGTAATGTTGAAGACAGTATGCAAAATTTTGGTTCTCAGAACTAATAAACAATTCTGTTGATGGACAAGTCGCAATAGAATCTCTCTCACTGTATCATACTTCTGGGTACCTTCTGGCAGCCCTTTACCAAGTAGTAATAAGAGGAGTAAAAAGGATCAAAGATGTATTAGAGCATTTATTTTAGTCATAGTAAGAAAACTCTAAATAAATATGGGAGTGGTTCTGTTGAATAAAGAAGGTTGTATTTTTACATAGTCACTTTTCTGGGTTTAATAACACTTATTGTAGTGTGAAAATTGGCCCATTTCATTAATTAAATTCATGTCCAATATTTTTAAGGAGTTTTACCTCTGTCTTCAACAGATATAGAGTTAGGCCAGAACTGATTCTTTTGAAAATCTCTGGGTCTAAATGTATATAGAATCATATAAACATAGGTGTGGAAGGAACTTGAGAGGTCAATTCCAACCCTCAGCACTGAGGTAGGATCAAGATCATCCTTGACATGTGTTTGAAGGATTATAGGAATAGGCTGGACAATGATGGGGATTCCATCACCTCCCTTTGGAAGCTTATTCTGTAATTTAACTCCCTTATAGTTAGAAAGCTTTTTTCTTAATATCTAGCCTAAAACTTTTTGGTGCAGTTTAAGCACATTACTACTTGTCCTAACTTCAATGGACATGAAGAACAATTGATCACAGTTTTTTTTATAACAGCGCTTAACATAGTTGAAGACAACAGGTTCACTTCAGTCGTCTTTTCTCAAGATTAAACATCTCCAGTTTATTTAACTTTTCTCCAAAGGATAGTTTTTCCAACCCTTTTGTCAGTCCTGTTGTTCTCCTCTGGAATCTCTCCAATTTATCCACATCCTTTTTTAAAGTGTCACCCAGAACTGGATATGCTATACTAACTGAAGACTCCCCAGTGCTGAGTAGAGCAAGACAACCTGCCATGTCTTACATATGACTCTCCTCTTAATAGATCCCAGAATTATATTAGCCCTTTTTGCAACTGCATCACATTATTGACTCGTATTTAATTTGTAATCCACTATTACCACCACATTCTTTGCAGCTGTAATACTACCTAGCCTGTTATCCCCATTTTGTAGTTGTGCATCTGATTTTATGTATTAAGCATAGTACTTTGTACTTGTCTATTGAATTGTATCTTGTTTATTTCACATCAGTTCTTTAATTTGTCAAGTTATTTTGAATTCAGTTTTGAGCCCAGGGCTGACCTCTGTGGGATCCCACTAGGTTCACTCTCACCATCTGACTGTTTGTATCTACCTGTATGTATTACAGGGATTTTGGAATTTTTTTTTTTAACAGTAATGATGATTAGCCGTTGGAAAACTTATCAAGTGATGTACTAGATTCTCCATCACTTTAAGTCTTTAATTCAGTATTGCAGGTCTTTCTCAAAAGTTATGCTCTAGTTTGCCCAGAAATTGTGTTTGATTCAGGAATCGCTTGATGAAAAACAATGGCCTCTGCTCAGACTAAATTATCATAATGGTCCCTTCTAGTCTTAAAATCTGTGGGTTTTTTGTTTGTTTTAAATCATTGAACTGAGTTATAACATCTGAAATATTTTATTATGGAAAGCAACTGACTACGGAATACAACAGACTACTGAACTGCTGAAAACAATTGTGTTCTAATCAGAGGTATAATGGCTCATGACTTCTATAGGCAGTGCCAGCCCTAGGCCCAAACAGACTAAGCAATTGCTTAGGGCCCTGACCAACTCAAGGGCAGGGCGGGGTTATTTACTTTTTTAGTATGTGTCATGGGGTGGGGGAGAATATATTCCTGTTTAGGGGCCCCAATAGATTGGCTCTGCCCCACAGGATTTAAGCATGTCCTTAACATTAAGCATATCTGAAATGCTTACTTGAATAGAAATGTTTTCCTAGATCAGGGCCCACATTCTGATGGGGTTAATATGCCACAGACAGATGATAATGTTAGTGCCTGATTCTCCTCACATGTACAAAGCTGTAAAGTTCTGAAGTAATACCAGTGTAAATAGGTATAAGTGAGAGGAAAATCACATGGATTTGTCTTTAACCAGCTTGTGGAAAATACATTCCTTGCCCTTACCTTTGAATACATTTTTTCTGGATTTTATAAGTGCATTTTTTCCTTTTCTTTTAAAACATATTGTTGTGCAAACAAAGAGTCTATTCTGTAATAATGTTTAAAAAAAACATAAAAAGAGAGAACACTTTGTACCGTATCAGGTAATCGGTGCTGAACTGTGGTGAGAAATGCATTATGATTATGATTATCTATGGATTGCCTGAAATTCGCTTATGTAACTATGCTTATTCAAGCATTGACCAGTTTGTGATTATATGCAGAAAGATAACCAAATATTAGTGATATTGAACATCCTCTTCTTTGGGATAATATATTTTATGAGCAGTACTAGAGTTTAAAGCATTAGAAAAAAAAAATTCTGGTATACTTGCTTTCTCTGAAATCCAAGTTAAATTATCAGGATATTTGTCCCTCTCATAGATGTTTCAAATCCATATATGACTACTGAAAGAAATAATACCATGAAATTATGTAAAAGGACCATCTAAGGAAGGTAAATAATCTGTATAAAACTGAACAAGTTTAAATACCTATCAGAGAAAGTGTCTGCCAAATACAGGAAGTAGCAAGACGGACATAAGGAAAGAGGCTTACAATGGCAGGGCAATACTGACCCAGTGATATTCCCCCGGTATGGGGAGAGATAACTACTAGAATGTTCTGTTCAGTTTAGGCATCTAAAGGCTGATGGAAAAATTGGGGAAGATTCAAAGAAGGGGTATGGAAAACATGCCTTTCAATAAGGGACTAAAGAAACTTGATCTATTTTGCTTATTGAAAATAAGGTTAAGAGGTGACTTTATCGCACTCTGTTATTTACACAAGGAGAAGATACCTGATACTAGAGGGCTCTTTAATCTTATAGACAAAGGCACAGGAAGGTCCAATGGCTGGAAGTTTCAATCAGCAAAGTACAAATAAGATGTAAATGTCTAAGGCTGAAGGTTATTAACATTTGAAATAGATTCCCAAGGGATGTAGTAAACCCTTATTGTTTGGCTTCTTTATGTAAGCAGGGGAATAGTCCCGCTATTGTGGGGAACTCTCCTGGCTTCTGCACTACCCCAGTGAAATGGGCTAGCAAAAGGATCTGAGTCCTCGCTCCCACTTCTTTTACCCAGAGGCCTCCCTGCCCTTGAGGATTCCCCTTCCACTCTCCTGTCCAGTGGAGTCCTCATAACCCCAACAAGGCTGGGCCCAGGATTCCTGGGGGCTCGATCCCAAACCCTGCTGTGGTTACCTAGGTCAGGGGCTAGGGTGTCCCCACTCCGAGGTGCTCTCTCTGCACTGGGCACTTCCCTGGCCCACTGATCATTATATACAACTTAAGCAAACGCAAATCTTTAATCAACAATTTATCTTAAAATGAATAAGGAAAAATTAGAAAGATTAGAGAAACCACATCACCCTGCTCTGTGGTAGCAGGGAACATCACAGCCAGTGTCTCTGCAATGTCAGGACAGTTCACAGTCTGTTCCTTGTAGGTCCCAGGCCTTCTCCTCAGCTATGCTGCAGGGATGCTGTGACTTGGACACTTCCTCTGGTGGTGGCCACACGCTGTCAGGCTCTGAGCTGCTCCAGCCCCACTTTCACTGCTTTGTCTCAGCTCCACACTGCCTCAGCAGGGCTGCTGCTGCTCCTGCTCTGCCTCCAGCCCCCTGGGCTGCTGCCTTGGTCCCTCTGGCTCTGGCTGTTACAGCTCTGCTCCCAGGACAGGGCTGCTCTGCAGGCAGCTCCTGTGTCTCTGCCCCCAGCAGTGACTTGCTTTGTGAGCTGTTTTTCTGGCCTCTCCGGCTCTGGTTCCTGCAGCTGCTCCCAGAGCAGGTCTGCTCTAGCTGGGCTGAGCTCTGGCTTTGGGGCTGCAGCTCTGCTCCCTGCACAGGGTCTGTCTCTCTGGGCTGCTTCTCTGGCCCCTCTGGACCTGGCCCAGCCCTGTTCTCCAGCTCAGCTCTGGCCCCAGCTCTCTCCTTAGCTCCGCCCCACTCTGTCTGACCCAGGCAATTCCAGCTCACAGGGAGGACGGGACCCACCCTGCTCTGACTCCTTGATTAGCCTGCCCGCCCTGTCAACCAGGCTGACCTGGAGCATTGGCCTCTCACCATTGTTCCTGGGGACTGTCAGTCTCAGGGCCCTGATTTCCCATCGACTTCTCCCCTTTTGGTACTGGGAGCTAGCAACTAAAACACCCTGCATGAATCTTAGTAAGGGGATAACAGTACCCTTACATTTAAATCAAGACTCAGTGTCTTCCTGAAAGATTTGCCCCAGTTCAACCACAAGCTCTTTGCTGAATGTAGGGATTACTGGGTAAAATTGTATGGTCTATCATGCTGGAGATTGGACTAGACAATCTTAATGATCTTTTCTGGTCCTAACATTTAGGAATCTATGGACTTCTCCATATTTAGAGATAGTATATGAGTAATTAGCCAGTGCTGATTTTGCTGGGAGGTTATTTTGAAAAAAGGGCAGGTAGCGGGGTGGCTACCCCGCTCCAAAGAAAAAGGGTTACAACAGCCCTGGGAAGGGCTGTGGCTGGAGGTAAGCAGCTCCCAGGCTGATTAGGGAAAAGCTGGGCTGATTGGGAGGCAGGCTCAGGTGGGGGGCCATGCCCCAAACAGATTCCACTGCCCTATAAAGCCCAGGGAAGCCAGGAACTGAAAGAGAGAAAGTCTCTTCCTCTAACTGTAGAGGCAGACTGGCCTGGCTGCTGGGGATTTTAAGAAAGTACCTGGAGTGGAGCAGGGCTGGGGGGAAAGGCTAGAGGAAGTGGGGAGCTCCAGGCTGGCAACTCCCCAGGCTGCAGGGCCTATTCTGTGGTTGCAGGGGGCAGCCCACGGGTAGGTAGAGGCAGTAGGCCAACCCTCCTTGCCTATGATGACTGGCTTAAACAGACTACAGTCAGCCCTGGTGAAAAGGGGCTCATTGGTGACGATAGGGCTGAGGCAAGGTGGGGATAGTGGGTGGGGGTTCCCCAGGGAGGGGAGACCCAGTGAGACTGTGGAGGTACTTCAGGGGTGCAGCACTTGAGGGAAGAGGGCACCGGGATCCAAGAGGGATATGAGGCCAACAGGAAGCGGGACATTGGCCTGCAGAGGGCGCTCCAGAGGCTGGAATGCTAATTCCCTGGAGAACAGCAGGAGGCACTGTAGGGGTGAGTCAGCTTTCAGATTGTATATCACAACCTATAAAAATGCCACAGATGCATTCTTAAACATTGAGATACATCCAGATATGCTGTTACCCATTCTCTCTATAAGCAGAGAAATATCTGGGTGGCAGACTGGTTACTTGTGAGAGTGACTCTATACTTTTTGATATGTTTAATTGTCCCGTCTTAAAGCAATGGCTCTTTAGAAGAGATGCTTCTAAGAAATTACTTTGTAGTAGGAGCCACTCATTATTTTGGCCCAGAAGGAGCCATTAGGATATATTATGTCAAATATTTAGGTATTATCTTTTACATGATTTGATAGATATGACACATTATATTTTTTTAATCTTTTTGCAAACTGATGCCTCAGTACTTTGAGGGTGTTACTGTCAGGGTGATCTAAGTCTAAGGAAACTGAAGCACTTCAAAGCAATGTGGCAAGAGATGTGACACAAGTGCCTGCAAGCAAACATAAAATACAGTAGTGAAGCAGTTGCCCCTTTTTCTTTTCTTTATAATGCTGGGTGTCATTTTTTTGTTCTGATCAAAGCAAAAGTCTAATAGAACTGGCTTCAGGTAAGTATAATATTGGCAGACATAGTGCAAGCATCCCTAAATACCTTTGCCAATGCATCTCCTTTGTAACTTGCAAAAAAAAAAAAAAAAAAGAGAACCTAACAACAAAAAACTACCCCCAAACAACATAGCACATCCCTGTTATACCTGTCCTTCTTCTAAACATGCCCTTTTTATGATGATTTTTGTGACATGGCAGCAGAGGATTACAGTCAATACATTTTCATTTCCACTCCTTTCTTTTTCCAGGTTGCTCCCATGGGCATGGAATGGGATCTATCCCAGTTTCCTAACCAACCCACGCTCCACATTCAGATCCTTTCTAAACACTTACCACTTTTGTGAAGTTCTCAAGAAAGGAGTAATTAGTAGTAATTAAGAAGGGAGAAAATAAAAATGAAACCATGCCAAATTATTTCTTTCTCTAGGCTTGCCCATGCATCTTGCATTGTGTGAGCCAAGTTCTCCCTTTTGAAAATTTGTGAAATGTTGTTAAAGCCAAGTGTGCTGTGCCTGTTTACATTCACAGATAGGGCCAAATTATCTGTCTATTTAAAATCTTTGGAAAAGGGATGTGTCATTACTATTGTGTTTTGTACAGCTCCCAGCACATTGTCAGTGATGATCAAATAAATTAATGATGCTTAGGAGATTTTCTAATACAGTGCAAGTTCAAAATGTAAAATATATATTTCTTTTTGGAGTTCTTTCTGTTTTAGTATTTAAAGGTGGTATTTGTAACATTGATAGAGCATTTTTAAAAATAAAAACAATGAAACACTTGGCTCCAGAAAAAGCAGAATCTGTGTGGTTCTCACCACACAGGGCTGGGGGAGGGAAGGGGGGAAATTCTGTAGACCATTCAGAGGCGCTCCCAGCAGCATGTCTTTGTTTAGTTGGGACTAAAGGATAGGTCAGAGGCTAGGCTGGCAGATGTTATTAATCCATCAGCAATCGTTCGCTAAGCCTTGTGGGAGCACAGGAGCAATAGAGACTATTCTAGCCCTAGGCCACCAGGATCTACTGAAGAGCAGCTTGGGTAGGATGATTCCTTCTCATCCCTCCTGGTTTAGCAGAAATACCCTGCACATATTTAATTACTTGGGTTGGCTCTGGGAGATAAAATTTGGGCCTAAGAGTTTTTTGTTCTTGATACTCATAAGAGAATAGTTCTCTTTGTGGCATGATGATCAGTTGGTCTAAAAATATTTATGATGTGGCAAAAAAATCTGACCTCACGTGAACAAACAACAGCAAGCGTGGATCCTGTATTCATGCTAATATCCTTAAGAACAGGGATGAAACAGTGCAGTTGTTCGTGTGAAGTGGTAAAATGTGATGAGCAGGACAGGGAGAGAGGTGGAGAAACTGATCTTGTGTTAAGGAGAGTGCTGCTGGGTTGTCACTGTTACTCCTGTCCCTTTGTAAGGTTGAGGAAAAAGAGTGAAGCAAACGTTTAAGCACCTCATTAGCATGATGAAGATACCATTGGAGCCAGTGTTTCCTTGTACACACATGCATTCTTCACCCCCACCTTCTTCTTTTTACTTTGAACATTAATGGGTAGAGGAACAGGAGTGCAGGATGCCTGAGATTTACAGCTTCTCAGTGTGGAGACTATACCTATGGCTTAACCTTGCTCCTACATTTGGCTCCAATCATTTTTGCATTGGAGCACAACAGGCTCGCATGCTTTGCTGTGCACAGAGTTTTGCAGGATCAAAGGGATAGACATAATTGCATTGAAAGACAACGTACTTCATTTGTCACCCTGAGTCATCAATGGCTCCAGCATAGACTTTCTTCCCTGTATCTTTTTAAATGTCTGTTTACTATGTTTGGATTAATTGGTGAGAATGTGTATATTTGAAAGCAGATTTTAGACTGTGTATACAGAAGAAACAGTTACACTATTGCAAGAGCAGTTGTAATGTGGGTTGTAATTATTAGAGTTTCTTGGGTTGCTCCTAAATTTCACATGGGAGAGAATGGATTTTAGAAAAAGCAAAGGGAATGTTACACATTGACTTTAACTCCAGTGTGTTTCTTGTAAGCCATATTAATAAATGGTGCATTTTAAAAGAGCAAGCCTTTTCTCTTCAGCATGTTACAGCATGCCTGCTGTACAACAAATGGATAGACAAGTTACCCAACGCTTATATCCTCTGTCACCTTGTCAATCAGAAGGCACAAAGACTTGCACTGAGTAAATGCTAATAACATCTTTACTTATTTTTTCTCTTAATTTTGGATTTCCTCAAAACACTGTAGATAGCACTTTCTTTTCTTTTTAGTTTTTAACTCCTCCTCCCTTTTTTTCACTGATGTCTCTTTCCCGGGATGCTTTCCTCAGCTGGCGTTTGTGAAGGATGTGTGTTCATTGTGCTTCAGTTCTCATATCTGTGATTTTTGGACCCCAAACTTCCATGTACAAAACTTTAAACATGAGAGTTTTGCTAAAACTTGGCTTTTAAGAACAAACCTCAGAAAACGGTTCCCCAAATATAACTGCTACAGAATCTGAATTGGATTCCCAAAGTTAAGTACCCTGTATTGCACTGATGAATATTAAAGTTAACACTGGCTCCGATAAATCTACTACATCCATATCTGTGTTACTGGTGAGTGAGGAGGTACAGTGCCCTAACATTAGTGACCAGAGTCAGAACATTCCAGTGTAGGTCAGAGAAGCATATTGTTCTGCACTAGTGCAGCCTACTCACTCTCAGCCCATAACACACCCCTGGCTCCACACATTGCTGGGCAGGCTGCTGTCATTGTGGGTGACTAGAAGGAAGAGTGGAATCATGGCCATCCCATAACATTGCACAGACTGTAGAACTGCTAGAACCACCCCTGTAGTTTTTGATGAGCACTGGCTGCAGCATTATAACTCCCTGCTTGTGTGGAAGCCCAGGGCATGAGCTCCAGGTACCCTTTCACTTCCAGTTCACTTATAGTGAAACAGACATAATTGACCATTGGGTTACTATATATGAACTGGTAACTAATTAATGTGAGTAGCTTAACATTCAGCTGTGAGCACTGAAATTGGGTTCCTAGGTGTGAGTATTCAAATTACCCACCTACATATAGAAAATGAGGTACCTGGGACTGAAACAGATGCATAGTGCTCTTGTAATTTCTTCTTTTCTTTTTTCTCTTCCGTTTTTCAGCCTCTGCCACACAGCTAACAAATACAGTAAAAAGCTTACAAAAAGCAACAATCTTTCCTTGCTGGGACAGGAATAAGTTTTAATACTCAAAGACCCGTAAACCTATATATTAAAACTCTCAGGGCATTTTTTTCCTTGCTGCCTTTCAGTTGAGCTCAGTGTTCTGCTCTTATGTACAGTACTGTTGTAGTCATTGTGTTCCCAGGATGTGAGAGAGACAAAATAGATAAGGTAATAGCTTTTCTTGAACCAACTTCTGGTGGCAGATGGGATAAGCTTTTGAGATTCACAGCGCTCTTCTTCAGGTCTGGGGATGGTGACCAGGGTATCTAGCTATATGAAAGGTAGGACATATTGTTAAGCATAAAGGGTTCACACATGTTGGAGACCACTTAAAATCAAGCGAATAATTAATATGAAGTGGGCAATTAACACCTCTGATTTCATAGGATGAATGAGGATTAGTGGACAGTAGAATGAGTTAAATGTTTTTATGGCTTATTGCAATAATAATGTCTCTTAAGTTTATGGTTTTTAGTGTCCAACGAAGTTATGAATGTAAATTCCCTGGCTCATCTTTTAAAGGTGTTGAGGAGGTTTCCTTTCAAGGTAGAGGACTGAGAGGGATGCGTGATTGCTTTTGTGAAACTGTTCACCAGTGAGTGAGTCATTTTTGTCATTTATCATTTTTCTGTGGGAGTTAATTTGAGACCATAGAAATTTGCTTCGACCACATATTTGTTACTAGGGACTTGATACACTGAATGAACTACACTACATGTGATGTAAAGCATGTATAGGACCCATAGATCTGAAAAGATGTGTTTTGGGTAGCAGTGGAGATATGTCTGCAGGTTTTGCACCTGTTGTTCTGGCAGGGTCTGGTGCCATGTTGACTTGGTGTGTCCTAATCAGTGTGGAGCTACCTTCTTATGATAAGATGGGTGAGGTGTTGGGGGATGGAGGTGGTTGTTTAAAAGCTGGAAGAGGTGGTTCAGAAAAGATTACTTTCAGGATGTGATCCCCATGTGTGAGTTGTAATTGTCTGATAGCTGTATAGGTTCCAGTATGGGTTGTATGTGACAACTATGGGCGTACTGTCTGTTTTTAATCTGCAATGAGGCAGGTTCTCCCAGGGCATTTGGGTTACTCATTCAACTAAGTGATCTACTTCTCTGATGAAGAATCCTTGTTTGCTATGACTATAAGGAGTGCAATCACTTAGCCTTAATTGGCTGAAAGGCCACAGTATCTGGCAAGCACAATACAGTCTGTTGTAGTGGTTGAGCTAATAAAGTTATTTAATACTGTTATTTTACAGTAGCTCCCCAAAGCAAGATTAGGGCCCCATTGTGCCACATGCTGTGAAGACATATAGTAAGAGATACTCTCCATCCTAATGAGTTTACAATTTAATTAGGCAATATTTCCTTTATGCCACCCTTTTTGTCTTATTATCCCAATTTATACAACTGGAGAGATTAAGGGATTTGCCCAAGGTCACAGAGGCAGTCTGTTGCGGATTTGGGGATTGAAGCCTCGTCTCTTGATTCTCAGTGCAGTGCCTCAACCACAAGATCTTCCTTCCTCTCAAAGAATGGGCTAGAAGCTCTCACTTCCCATATCCTATATTCCCATCTGCCAATTTGACCCAGATCTGAGGGAAACTGAACAACCATCTACAACACTACTGGAGTAGAAGAAGATCTTGTGACACTCCCATCTCTTAACTTAGAATCACACAGGATCTGTAGGTCCCATGGCAGAATAGGAACTTCACATCATAGCATCCATGAGGCTTTTTCAACCTTCAAGGCCCTTATATAAACAGTTGTAACTATTGGCGTTACTCAGTATCCAAAACCCATAGGGTGCAAGCAGCATGCCTGATAAACCACCTCTCAGAGGCAAGCACTGTAGCTGCTTCAGCAGCTAAGCCTTATTGGCAGTAGCCCCAGTACGTCCCAATAACTACTCAGACACATGGCTAAAGAAACAGTTTTAACTAGGATGGGTAGGAAAGCGGTACAGAGGCTTAAATAGTCACAGTTCAAAGTGAGCTATAGTGGATCCTGGGTCCCTGGATCAGTCCAATGGAGAGTCAGGGCTCTCTAGGCCTAGTGCCCATAGTGACCTCTCCAGTCTCTATTCAAGCAAATCATCATTTGTAGTTTTCCAGTCCATGCTCAGTGTGTCTCATTGAGGCCCACTGCACTGGCTTCCTGTCCAGCCACTGCTGCGCCCCCATAAGTCCCATGCAGACCTGCACCTGAGTGAGATGTCTGGCAGTCACAGCCTGTTCCAGATACAGCTCTGTCCGCTGCTCCTGGGGCTTCTCTCCAGTTCTCTGCTGCCATGCATCTCCCAAACTCATGAACAGAGCCTGGCCACCTGACAGATCAGCACCTTCCCTCATTCTTGATACAGGGAAGGGGAAGTGCAGTGAGGATGGGGCTGATGGGAAACATAAGTCATTTTTAGCCAGGAGGTAGGGACATGCAAAGGGGAAGGCCCTAATCCCCTGCTTTGAAAATCATACAATGTTTGTTTAAACTTACTCTTTATGGAGTTTATGAATGCTACAGTACAGATCAAGCTCCCAGGAAAGTTGAGGGTCCCTTTGACAGGTTTTTCAGCTTTAAAAACATATTTGCTATGATCCCCCAATTTCAGACCATATTCCCTTTTCCTGTCCTATATGAATCAACCTAAGAGCGCCATTCTCTCTTTCAGTGCAAGGAGGCTATAACAGAGGACAGCAAAATGGCTAATGAGGTAAAAAGCCTGGGTTGGTGAACTTCTTAAGATACACTATAGTCATACTCCATAGAGTGCAGTGAAAAAGAGACTAATAATATAGAATAAACATGCATTTTTGCTCCATTTGTGCTTTTTGGTTGTAATTTACCTAGGTAATTTTGAGACAACGTTTTAAATTATTATGGAATAACAAAATACATTCCTGATTTGATATTAGGGCATTTTAAGCCATGGTTAGTTGTTTAAATTCTGTTTCCTTGGTAATAACAGATGCTATCATTAAGTAAGATCCTACTGTCATGGTGATCTCTGGGTTTTCATTCACTAGACTTATTTTTTTTTTTTTGAAAGCCCAATATCAAGACAAAAACTGTTCTTTTATCATAGGAAGTGATCTGTTTGGGTACCAATATTTAGAGCTTGAAAGACCCTTCTTCACCCTTAAACACACAATTTAAAAATGAAATTTAAAATTGTTAAATTACAGAATGGATTGGGTTACCAACTACGAGTCTGATCTTCCAAACAAACATCTACTGCCAAGAGCAGTGCTTACCATCACATCTGGGTCCCACTGATTTCTGTGGGACTGCTCAAATGCATGAAGTTATGCATATGTGAAAGTGTTTCTAGGATTGACACTTACATTACAAGAGTAACTTAAAATATTCACAAATTGTCAATAATGTCTCTATATAAAACAATCATCTGTTTGAGTTATCAAAGACCTGAATCTAGTGATGCTCTTAAGAGGAACAACAAATATGTCTATAGATATTGTATGTTCTATAGTTAAATACTATATTTTCTACCCTTTTTGATTTGTCAGTACAGGTACTCTTTTTAAATAGAGAGAGAGAGAGCGGTTTTTTATCAGACTAATAACACATTTTGAAGACACATTCAGCTCCTGTGTTATCCTTGCACTTCTACCTTATAGTTTGTCATAAAACCCTTGTATAGAGTTACCAGAAATAACTTTAAAAAAAAGAAAAAAGAATATAAAATATAAAATGGACAATAAGATATTACATGACAAATATCAAATATATTCCATATCTGCTCTGTATTTTATTTGTATTTTTACTTGTTCAAATTACAAATATCACAAGCATATTTCTTCACAGATACAAATTTTCAAGTCTGTGGTATAGGAACAATGATTTTTCTCTCTAAAGGAAATCGACATCAAAGCAATAGTCTGAAGTTCATGGTCTTTACTAATTTAGGGTGCTATCCATTATAAAAATAATGTGGTTGTACTAGGTTTGTCTAGGAAGCCCAACTATGGGGTTATGTATAGAGTACCCCTATCTAATCTTTCTAGGGATTTTGCCAAATGCCTTATCTCGGATAGTTTTCAGGTTGGGGAAATTACTTGCTCCTCATATCTATCATAATACTATTTGTCGTAACTAGAAAACAGCATTTGGAAACTTTTTCTAAAGTATTTGTATTAGGTAAAAGCTACTATATAAATGCAAAGTTTTTTAAAGATTTGTAAAACAAATATAATGTTACTGGTTTTGATTTTTTGAACAATGAAAATGTTTGAAATGTTGAATAGGAGAGACAGAACAAGAAAAAATATTCAAATACACTGATGGTAAGTAACCTTGTTAACTTGGCAGTCTCCTATGTCACTTGTAATGAGATTCACATAGTACAACAGAAAGCACTTAGAAAAGAAAATATTTAATATTTCATCTACCATCACACAGCTGAATCTTTTTTTAAAAAAATATTACTGAGAGATCTGTCCACCAAGATAGAGAAATTCCATTGTAGTAAAATATATTATTTTGTCTGAAGACTGCTTTATATTACGAGACACTTGCATTTAAATATTGTAGGTGTCACCACAAACTTTCTATATATGCAGATAAAATCACAATTAAATTAATTCTAAATCATAATAATTTAGATACATTCTACATTGAAAGTTTCTATGTTTTTTGTGGGATAAAATGGGTAAGCGTGTTGGATACAAATGCTTCATGAAATGTTTTCTAAATTTTGAGTGGGTATTGTTGTAGTCAAAAAACTTCTGAAACTCATGAGCAAAAGTAGAACATCTCATTGGGGTATTATAACTGAAGAATTAATTATTGCCCCTCTCAATTTCTTTTCTTTCTGCTGAATTTACTAGAAGACTGGAATGAAGAAGTATTGTGTGATTATATTATTTTAAACTTTGGTATAGTTAATACCTTCCACAAAGTTGTCCTAACCTTTGAAATGTAATAGTAATTGTTAGTTTGATTACAACACACACACACCCACACACACACACACGATAACATTCAACATAGGCTATTTCAGGGAAATCTTATTTACGTTTTTAATTTATCTATGCAGAGGAAGTATTGCTTACATGACAAAGGTATAGAGGGATTACAAGATTTTATTCCAGATCCTTTCTTTTGTGGTGTATCAACTTTAAGTGTTCTTAGAACTGATTTGCCTAATAAATTCCTTTCTATTGATTGATTGGTCCAAAGTGAATCCCTCTTTCATTGCAGAAGTCAATAAAGAATGTGTGAGCAGCAATATGGGGCTGAAAGGGGCATAAAAAGAAAGACCATCTGGAGTGGCAGGCACGTGCTAAAATAGCAAGTCAGTCTTATGGGGTCAAATTCACCCATATTTGATGTCTGCACTTAATACTACATGGTCAGCAAACTTAACTATTTGGTTCTTGTGTTCCATAACAGTTCATTTCTTTCTGATGTAAAATTAATGGCCACTTCCTTTTGTATAAAATACCTACAAAGGAAAACAGACATGTATTTGTTTTCTTTTCTAAAGGCTTCAATTTTTAACGTGCGTATGAGATAAATCAAAACACACTTCAATTTGCTAAACTGCTTTGAAATGAATAGGCAAGTATATTTTACTTTAAAATCATATATGTTTTTATTTTAATTCAGTATTATTAATTGCTAGCAAAACTGGAATAAATAGAAGGTAACATATATTAGTAACATTGCTGTGGAATATTATATCTCCATAAATGAATGCTCAGTTATGAAACATAGGAAATCTCATTTGCTTTTAAATTCTTTAATATCATTAGAAGATGAAGAGTAGCCAAATTATTACACGAAGTTGGGTAGCTCTGTCCATTGATGTTCCTCAATGTTCTGTGTTTTTCCTGTATTACATATATTTTAAGAATTATTAATATAAAAATGATTGGGCAGACTCATCCTTCTGAGTTTAAATTCATTGGTGAGATCATTTCCCCTAGGTTTATAGACAGGTCTTGCATATACGATGTATGACCCAAATGACCAGAATTCTTCAAACTTCTCTAATTTAATTTGTTTAGCAGCAATCTGGAGAAAGAGAAAATATTGTTTCAATGTACAGACAACAAAAAACTGAAGGAAAATGTTTAGGGCATCAAAGGACAGATAGACAAGTCTTTAAATCTATTTAAATTGGAGTCATGAGAAGAGAGGAATAGACTGCAATTTACCAAGGATAATCATGAAAGATTGTTCACACTGGAAAGTGGGAGGGAACAACATACAGGTGCAAAATAGGAAACTATTTGCTAAATACTAGCAATTCAGAAAGAGGCACAAAAGAAAAGTGAGTAATTCCACAAGTGATTATAAACCTGAGGGGTCTTTAGCACAGTACCCCGATTAAAAAGGAAACCCTGTGGGAAGTGTTCATAGGAGCTGGAATAAGGAAAGTTTCAGGACTCCAACTTCTGAAGGCTAATGTGGGGAAGGCTGGGGTTGATCATGTGCCTACAGATGGAGGATGAAAGCTCAGGGCAACTGAGAGGAAGCTAGGTCTATGTAAAGTTCATTAAAATTAGATCATAGTGTCACGTTTTGTGGCGTATTCTACATAAAGAAACTGGAGAAAATATAGAGGGTAATAGTTAGGAAACTAAAGGCTTTGAAATTAATAGAAAGATTAAGGTAATCCATATGAGTAGGGGAATTGTCAGGCTCTGTCCGTGCCTGAGGTCCCCAAGGTGCAGGGTGCACCATTCCATGAAATTCAGAGCCTGCTCCTTTCTCTAATAATTGTCTGTCAGTAGGGGTGGGATCGGGCAAGGGATCATGGATTTTGGAGTTAGCTGTCACCCTTTTCTAAATATTTCCTGTATAGGTTTTTGCAGGGTTGACATACTTTCATATGAAACACTTTCAGATAGTACACAGTTAAGCTGAACTGTAGGGAAAGCACAATCAAGAAGTGCCAGTCGAAGCTAAGCAGTATGTTCCAGGACACCTGTAGTTAGTAGTACTGCATATTGCACAATGCCATGCAGAGCATCCCCTTGACCCGCCTAGCCCCTGCAACTTCATGGTTGCCACATACTATCTCTGCTCGTCCCCAACTTTCCACACCCCATCCTGGTCCCAACTGTGCTCTGTTACTCACTTCCCGTGCTTAACTTTAGCTTATAGTCATTGATGCTTTTAGACCTACCAATGTGAACTGCATCAAGTGTTGATACTTATAATATGTATAAACATTGAGATTGTATTGGCGTTGAAATGCTAAATGTGGTAGAGAAGTAAGGGAGCATTTTAAGAAGAAGGGAAGTGGGGATAAACCTATGCTTTCCAAATGAAAGAATATACTGCATATGCTTCTAGAATAGGCAAAACATATGTGTTCCAGTTTTCAGTGGTATAGATAATCATATCCTCCCCATCGCTTTACTACTATTCTCACTTACTTAATAAGATAACCCATACTGGGATATTGTTAAGGAAGCCCTGAAGACTAAGAAGGAACAACTGCTGACACTGCCTTCTTAGACTGTCGCAAATTAGCTTCTAGTCTTAGAGCTTGGTTACACTGGCACTTTATAATGCTATAAAGCCCCCACGAGCGCTATAACCTCCTCCCCGTCCACACTGGCAAGGCACGTAGAGCGCTATAACTGCTGAGTTATAGCGCTATTGTTAATCCACCTCCACATGGGGAATAAGGGCTGTAGCGCAGCTGCTGTAGCGCTACAGCAAGAATGTGGACACCCACTGCGCTACAAGTGATCTCTGGAGATGCCTAGAGCCATTTAAGGCAATTGAGGTCTCTTCCCTTTGTTTTGAACTCAGCTGGAGGAATGCGGAAGTACCTCTTTAGAGTTTCTCTCTTAACTCAGCAGATAAGCAGTGCAAATGTTTAAGGAGGGAGCCTGTGTGAAAACAAAGCCCTCTGTGAATGGAGGCTCCCTGACAGGCTTTCAGAAGAATGGAAAAATCACTATCTCTCTCCCTCCGCATACACACAACGCGTCCCCCCTCACCCCCCTCGTTTAAAAAGCACGTTGCACCCAGCTGAATGCTGGGATACTTGCCCTAATGCGCTGCTCTTAATGCCGCATTAAGTGCCCCAAATGTGGCCATGCTATACTGCTGGCGCATCTGAGTGTGGACATACAATAGCGCTATACATGCCAGCAATGGCCCTCTGCTATGTACATCGGCCAAACTGGACAGTCCCTACGAAAAAGGATAAATGGACACAAATCAGATATCAGGAATGGCAATATTCAAAAACCTGTAGGAGGGCACTTCAACCTCACTGGACACACCATAGAAGATTTAAAGGTCAGCATTTTGCAGCAAAAAAACTTCAAGTCCAGACTGCAAAGAGAGACTGCAGAGCTGCAATTCATTTGCAAATTTGACACAATCAATTTGGGACTGAATAGAGATTTTGAATGGCTAGCTAACTACAAAAGCAGCTTCTCTTCTCTCGCTATTCACACCTCCAGTTCAACTGCTAGAGGAACACCTCACCCTCCCTGATTAGAGATAACAAGCTGGTTCAGCCTGATTGGACTAACCTTGTTATCTCCCACCTGGTTCTTGCCTACCTATTTATACATGCCCCTGGATACTTCCACTGCATGCATCCGATGAAGTGGGTATTAGCCCACGAAAGCTTATGCTCTAAAAAATTTTTAGTTAGTCTTTAAGGTGCCACAGGACTCTTTGTCACTAGTGCTATACATATTACTGTATAAGGGGACCACTATAACCAATAGCGCTATAATCTTGTAAGTGTAACCATACCCTTAGACTGTGAGTGAACACGACTGAGTGTTTACTGCTTTAGCTTTCCAAGAGTAGTACTGGCAAATACTCAGACCAGTTTCTTTCATTCACCTAGGCACCACAGTTCCTCTTCTTCAAGCCCATAAGAAATAGTATTTTCAGCAACTGAACCAAAAACAGAGGTCCTTTCAACATTGGACACCAAACACATTATCTGGAAATGAATGGTGATGTGCCTGACAGTGGTTAATCAATAACACAAAGAAAAATAAATGGTGAAAGTACTTAGTAGAAACTAAGTACTTGTCTACACTACCACAGTAAGTCAATCTAATAACGTAGCTGGAGTCAACATAGCTTAGTCTACTTACTGTGGTGTCTACGTCGTGCTGCCTCAATGGGAAACACTCTCCCATCAACTTACCTTAGTCTTCTCATTCCACTGGAGTACTAGAGAGCACTCTGTCTTCACTATACCTGCTAAATTGCCCCCCACTGCATCGATCACAGCAGCGTCAATCTCCATAAGTGTAGACATGGCCTAAAATGAAAGGCTTTTCAGACCTTAGCAAAATGTACAATAACATTTTCAAACATGGTCCAATGACCATAATATTGTTTCTAATCTTATTTTCATATTTCAAATATGCACTTCCACTAATATATTCTTTAGTCATATTCATTATAAACGTGAAATCTGCACTTGACATTTCCACTCTACTAAGCCAATGCAGACAAATTGAAAACCTTTATTACATCCTTCTCCTCTCAAGAGTGCCACTGTGGAAACAGTTGCTCTGATTTGATTCACAAAACTGCAAGTAACTGTAAAAACAACATTTATTGTAAAGAAAGTTATGTAGAGGACAGAAAATTGCCATCATGTAAATAGTTTCTAAATCTTTGCCATTTTCTGTCTGTGTTGCAATGCATCTGATGCTATATTCCCTTCTACTATGTATTCATTTACAGGCAAATCCTTCCTGAGCAGCTAATATTGGGTGCTGGGTCTTTCCGCTGGGGAGAAGGGATGTCATCCCCAGATGATGGATCAGAAGAGAATCTATTCTGTGGCTACTATTTCTGAACTGATAATGAAGTAGCTAACAACAATTAGCCTTAATAACCTCTTATGCAATGTTTTTCAGAAATTAAATATTCATTGGGCTGGAGCACAAGTAAGTTTGTCTCTACAGCTCCCATAGTCCTGGGTGGAGAATTAAGTTCATGCTTCAATTAATATTTAAGTATTTTATGGAAAGTGGAACAGCTTCTACAGGAAAGAGAGAGAGACTCATCACAGAATACCCCATAGTTAAAGCACTCACCTGGAAGGTACAGGTAGGAGACTGGGGTTCAAGTTCCTCTTTTGAATCAGGGATTGTGGACCAGATTTGAATCTGGGTCTCCCACATCTTGGGTGAGTGCTCTAACCACTAGGCTATTACATAAAAGGAGGCACCACCGTCTTCTCTTCTTTTGTGAGAAAAGGATGTCCTGGGTCAATTGCCTACCTTCAGAAGAGGGTTCATGACTGTGAATCCCACATCAAGATAGCTGTTTCCCTCTGTCCAAGAGGTAGGTGCTTAAGTCCTTCTAAGGAGTGGGGCTTAACCCTCACCCCTCTCTTTGGCATTTCTTATTGACTATATTAGGTATCTGCCCACCCATATTACTGGTTTTTGTGGATCCCAGTCTTAGGTACATACAATGCATGGGGACCTGGGCAGCTAACTCAGGGCATAGGATTCCACTCAGTAACAGGGTTCTGCAGGTAGCCCTTGAGGTACTGAACCTATATCCCCTTTATGGATATAGGCCTAAAACTATGGTGAGATTTGGATATAATTACGTATAAACATATACTGGAAAAGATGGATAGGAACTGAAGACTGATGAATTCAAAACTCCTACTGTGAAGGTGGGGTAAAAAGAGGTTGACTAGAACCAGACATTCTCCTCTCTTCCCTGTCCAACTTTTGTTCATCACTAGCTCAGAAGATGTGACTAGAGCAAGCAGTTTTTATGGGACACTTAAAAAGCCATTGTGTTATGAAGGTCAAATGACCAGCTCATTTGATGCATTTATGTAGCTCAAATGGCATATTACATTTTGTAGAAAAGTTTCAGAATCTCCTGGTTGTGAAAATGACTTTCAAATTGTGAACCTTATGGAAACAATGTAGCATAGTTCTTCCTGAGTTTTGAGACTTCTTAAATTATGAGTTGTGAGCTCCTCCACCCATCATTAACCTCAGTGTGGTGTTACCACTAAAGACCAGAGATGACATTTCAGTGGAAGCATTAATTGTCTAATTTCTAATCACTTTAAAATATCCCACATGGAATGGGGAAGGGGTTATAGTGAAGACCTCAAGGGGGAGTGGGAATTAGGAGTTGTAGTAGAGAAAGAAAAGTTGAAGGATGAATGGGGAGGTATCAAGGGAAATCTCCTGGTAGTCCCTCACTGCTGAGAAAAATACCAACCCATCATGCATTTTGGTAGCCCAGAGCCAAGACAGGAATCTGGGTTGGGTTCTCCAAACTTTTTTCCATTTCCAGATTCCTTCCAGTCCCCAAACACCTATGTTCACTTTTTTTCATACGAGGATTCCCCGAGTAAACCACCGAGAACATGCTATACTTCTTTATCACATAGCTTAACTCAACCATGAAAATAAAATCCTAGAAGTGTAGGACTGGAAGGGACCTCAATAGATCAGCTAGTCCAATCCCCTGCATGCAAGGCAAGACTACATAATAACTAGTCTGTCTTACTCAAATAAATGATTACATTCAGTATTTTACTTGTATATAGCTACTGTCACAAACCCTAAAACAAGGCCCATGTGTTTGAGAGAAATAAGGAAATGCCACAGAACTGTTTGAATCACAATGAAATCTTCTTGGGTTTCGGAGATGTTTCTTTGCAGTCCATTGGGTTGGAATGGGATTTTTGTCCTACCGTCCCTAGGTGTGAGAAAGGATAACAAATTCTCTCTTCTAAAGAGAAACCTGGCAGTTCTTTACCCCCTTATGTCCACAAAAAGGCCCTTTTCCTCTTTCATCTGGCTGGAGAAAAGAAACAAGTAAAAGCAAAGGAAGAAAATGTTCTTCTTAATTATTTTAAACTAAGAAATATTGAGTTCTAAAAGAAGATCTTGTTTTTCTCATGTTTTGGGGTTATCGCAAAAGCTTTTAGGCCAGCTTCAGTGTTTTCAGCTGAAAAAAACAACAACAAAAGTTTTCTGTACAGAGGGAGAGTGAGAGAGGACTGGTGTATTTCTTGTATTTCTTATGAAGGAACTAAGTACTGGGACCTAAAGGCTTTCCAAGGGTACGGAGTTTGAGCAGACACATAGGAACAAAATGTTAGCCTTTTCTTTCTGGGCCAACAATTAGTGAAGCAGCCAGAATAAATTATTGGAGAAATGAAATCATTTTGTAATTTGCATTTATCGATTGTGCACAAATGTACAGGAAGTAGCCTACATTTCACTTTTTTCCTATCCGTTCTAGCTGTCACAGCAATCATTGCTAATGTCACACATATAATAGTGCCTTGTCTTTTGCATGTTGTTACAAGCCATTTGTAAATTCTCAGACTATGCAATACAGAACAAATATTTGTGGTTGTCAACTTAAAATAATTTTTTCCTGTGTGCCCATCGTGAATCTGATTACAGGCTATATAAATGCAAGTTTTATCATGACAGTAGAACAGAACTGATGCAGCATACTAATTTATTTATTAAAGTGTAAATGAGCAAATTATAATCTAAAGTGGTTGCATGGTTTGTTCTGGATACTTTTGCTGTAAAACACATATGTTCATTCAAAACATAGTCTCTGCTAAAAAGACAGCCTTACAGATCCTTAAGTGCAGTCAGGTCTGCCTTCATTATAATAGTGATTACAGTGTCTCACTGAAGAGGCATCAGCATATCTCATGTTTGATTCCCTGTCATCTAGGGATCAGATGTCACTAAGGGTTTGCTGGAAAAAAAAATCCCTGTTAAAGAAAAACCCATCATGCCAGGTCTTGTTGATTTGCTTTTACTGAAAATCTTGTGGGAATGAATATAGCTGAAATGAATAAATAAAGTACAGAACTCACTGGAGATCTGCTTAAGGCACCATAACATAAACAAAACTTTATCTTATTAGCAAACAGGAGAAGAGTTTAAATCTTGCACTAAACACTATACCTGGACATAATTATAAAAGTAAAATTTTATGTAACCCTTCTGCCCATCAGAGTTGGCAGCAACAAGGGCCGGGTT
>ML677364.1:32221265-32253561 GCA_007922305.1 Dermatemys mawii
TCGCCACCAGATGTCAGAATATATCTCATTCCTGACACTGCTTACATTTAATATACTAAGCAGTTTATTTTCTGTTATATTATTACATAAATGTATATTTTTTCCTATGAAATAGCAGTAGCCACTTCATAATTAAAGTTCCAAATTAGTTCCTGTTGCATTTTGTTTCCTTAATAAACTCTTCTACAATTTACCTCAGAGTTCATATTGGCTTCAAGATTGGTAGGTTCAGATGGGATTGATCAGAGTAAGTGAATGAGCCCAGGGGTTCCTGAATTATGACACCCTAGTAACAGAGGTGTTCACTGAGTTTATGAAAACTTCTCTTTTGTTACTTCGTAAGAAAAAACAACAACAAAGTATGGAAAAGAAGTAAAACTTCAGTTATCAGATCCTTCATGTAAGATTTAGTGCACACTTTTGTTTCTTTGTTATTTTTCCTCAAATGAAGAAGATGTACGTTTATTTTCATAATTCATAAACACAATTTTTTAAATGTGTATTGTTGAATCTCAAGGTCTATAATGCAATTACAGTTCATGATATGGAGATTTTGATGTCAGATGTTGCACCTAACACCAAATCGTAGCGTCCTTACTCAGTTTTTATGAAGGGAAAAATCCTGGTAAGTGAAAGAACCAAATCCTGATAGTCTGCTTCAGGGACTACTCAGCCCTCAACCAGGCAAAATTTACATGGGCACTAATGGGAATATTGCCTTACTAAGGACTGGACAGAAACTAATGCCCGCTGCTTCTGTAAATGAAGAGAAATAATATGCAGCATATGTCTTAGGGAGAAAGATGTGAAGAGGGGAATGCCATAGTATCATTTCCCTCCTCAAGAGATCACAGCAAAAATTCTGCTGTGGAACTCCACAGAGTGTGGTAGGCAGGAGAGAGAGGTGAGGTGCAAGGAACCAGTTGCTCACCATTGTGCAACCCCTAGAATAGTAACATGAAAATAGAAGAAGTTACTGTCAGATGGAGTATCATTAATCAGTGATGGCTTCCAAGCACCAGAAGACTCAAACAATGGCTCCATGTGAGTGGTGCTATCATGAGGGTGGGTCCGTGGCCAGTGGAATGTCACAGTGGAATAGCTTTGCTTCTTTAGATCTGTAATGCACTTTCCACAGCGTACAATGAGCTGGGAGGGTCTGAATACATTGTGTTGGGAGACGTGTCTCCTGCTCAGCCAGCAGCCCCACAGGAACCCCAGTAGAGGCATCGTGTTATGGAAAAAAAAAATGGTTAGCTTCACTTCTGTGTCATGTTCAGTCTCCTCTAATCACTTAGTGTGCATTGCAATTTGTCCCGAGTAAGACGTTAAGGATTTAGCAGCTATCTTTTTCTCAATCTGTTCCATCACATAGATGGCATTGTGCTATGGACTGGCATGGTATTTTGGAAGATACCAGATCAAATATCCATACGGTAATACCAGTTCCTTGATTGACTGACTGTACAACTATACCGCCATTTTAAAAAGATTTCATAAGAATAAAGATTTACACAAAAAGGACAATTAGAAGAAAAATGTAAAAAAAACCAAAACCAAGTAATGATGATCTTCATTTCTATTTTGCACTGAGATACTGTGGTGATTGGTGGCAATATAAAAGCCTAAGATATTTTATTTATTTTTGGACTTCTGTCACTTAATAGCTGAAAAATCTTTGAGACTGCAGCAGCATTTTTCAGCCAACATATAAACCGCTGATAATGTGGGTATCTAATGGTAAAGATGACTGACAGTTAATATAGCAGTCCAAGCAGCTATTCTTAGAAGAATACGCTGACATACTTCATGTAACCCTAACTAAATGGTCCGCATCAGCTTTTATTTTCTCAGAGCTAAAAGGGTCAAGTTTAACTCTAGTAGTAGTAGACTTATGGTTTTGATGTGGAAGGTCCCATTTAAGGAGCTATTTTGTAACAGACCATGGCTGAATTCACAGAAACCTATCATGGAAAACTTGTGACTTTCAGCACTGAAAGAAAAAAGCTTCTACTCTTCAAGGTGAAAAATAATTCTTTTAGCTCTGTGAAAGTCAAATATATAGGATCATACAGGCTAGGTCAGTGCACTATAAAAGCCTTTTATCATTGGGTTTTTGGTGTCAAGGAGAACCACTGGATTTGTGTGTCTGAAGGTCAAAGTTATTCAGCAATGGTTTTCACTTTTTAATATGAAAAGAAACCCTGAATAAAAGTTAAAGATCAGATAATCCTTTATAATATATGAGTCAAAAACTAATTTCTTAAGGTATTTGTAAGAGATATAATTAAAAGCACTGTTCATATTCTTCTAAGAAAGGGCATTATTAGCACATGAAAAATGTCCAACCTCTACTTAACATTTACTGCACCGACCTTAAAAAATAATCGTAATTATCAGAGGTTTTCATTGGCAAATATTAGAAGCTGATGTGTCAAAGACTATGATATTAAACACACAGGCTGCATCTTCTGAAGTGTATGTTTGAAAAGGAATTTCAGCTGATATTTGATGCTTTCTTTGGAACAATGTGCAATTGAAAATTTTTTTTTTACTTTTCTTTTCTTTTATTTTTTTAATGTGATACATTACAAACAAGGACAGAGTCAGATTTTGTAACATTTTCCTTTCCTAATTTGGAGGGTGTATGAGCAATACCGTCTACGTCATAACAAAGGCTTTCTAGAGCTTTGAACATTTCATGGACAACTGGCAATTAAGTTTCATCAGCATAACAGCTTCAGTGGCCAGTGTTTAAATGTTTTTACATTTGTGTTTTGAATGCAACAACAAAGTTTATAGCCACTTATCAAAATATGAGCAGCACCTAAACACTTTTACTTGGCTGCTGTGGACAATTCTTTAGTGAAAACCATAAAACTAAATTAATTTTCTTAAGACACAGATCCTGAAAATTGTTCCATGTGGGCACATCCCTCCACCATATTGAAATCAATAAGGCTTAGTGTGTGTTCAGTGGTCTGCATGTATGAAATAGATTGTAGGATTGGAGCCTAATGCTGGAATCCTACTTAACACTCCCCATTCTACTGAAAACTTGCAGTGAGGCTGCTTGGAGGGAGGATGCAGGCAGAGCAACCATGCAGGAAATCCACTGGATAAAGGCCAGGAGTAGGACTATGGGATGTGCACTTATACAGTTGAAACAGAACAAAACGCCTGTACAGGTGCATGGATGACAGCAGGTGCTACTCCTGTATGTATAGTGAAATAGTGTCCACGTTGCAGCCCTGCCCACAGGTTATAAACAGATTAGGGTGACCATATTTTCCAAGCGGAAAACAGGGAGCTGCAGGGAAGACTGGTCTGAGCCCTCTCTCTCTCTTTGCCTGCAAGGGGCTGGCGCAAGCTGCTCACATGAGCACTGTCTCCCCTTACCACATGTGGCTGACGTCACTGCTTGCTTGAGAGCTGCCTGCCCCTTGCCTGAGCCCTGCCTCCTCCCCATTCCCCAGCATGGGGTTGGCATCATTGCTCCTTCCCCCACCCCTTATGTTCCTCTGTACTCCACTTTTTTGACAAATGTCCACTTTTGCCAAAGAAGTCAGGATGGCTGGAACAGGGCTTAAAAAACGGACTGTCCAGGCCAAAACAGGACATATGGTGGTCACCCTAAGGTGGGGGGAAGGAAATTCCATCCCCTCTCAGTGACCTCTTAGTCCCCAGTACAAAGCGCAATTTCTCATGCTTTGCGTGTGAGGAGGGGTTAATTTTATTTTAAATGAAAGCGGTAAACTGAGAGCAATAGTGATGGCATGGGCACCTACTTTTTCTTCTTTCTTATATGAATTGAGAACTTATTTTAGCTATCAATGGAAACTAACTCTAAAAATGAGAGTGCTAAATCAATCAATTCAAACAGAACGCATATCAGGAATGGGCTTCAGGCCTAGTTTTTTTGTTTGTTTGTTGTTTCTGGATCAGTTGTAACATAATTTTAAGCAGCTTCTAGGCTGAGAGTTCTACAAAGCATTTGCTGGTATGGTACTGAATTTAGTACTCATCAATGCCTCAGGTGTACTACATAATATATGCTGCAAAAACATAATATGGAAATGTCAGGCTTCAAGATTTAGAGACTCTTAAGACCAGGTACAGGGATTTGGCTCTGAGACTCCCATTCAAGGAGAAAATCCAACCAAAAATATGCATGACTGTCCTGGGATAGGCAATATGGAATGAACAGGAACATGACCTCTGGGTTTGTCTAGATTGTAATCATGGGGTGCAATTGCAGCTTGAGTACACGTACCCAAGATAGCTTTAATCTAGCTAGCTCAGGTTCTGAAACATTGAAGGCTTGGCAGTATGAGTTTCTATGCAGGTTAGCCCCACAAGTAATTGCCCAGGGTTCTGGTTGGGTTTGTATAGCTTATGTAGAAACTCATGTTGTTGCAGCTTCACTGCTCTGGGAACTGAGCTAGTGAGATTATGGCTAGCTCGGGTATGTTGGCTCAAGCTGGAATCACACCCAGTGATTGCGGCCTATCTCTCTGGTGAGGTCCCAAACTGCTAAGGGGAGGATGTCCCAAGAAAAGTAAATATCCTGGTGCTCCAAACAGTCAACTATCTGTCTCCTGAATGTCCTAAAATGGCTACATAGCCTAGGGACTTTTTATAGCCTCTCCACAAGAGTGATCCAGACGAGCGAGCTCCTTGTTCAGTGGTGGGAGTAAGTGCTCTTGAGCCAGATGAATGCAGGAGTGGATGGCTAGCAGACTTCTTCCTCACATCGCTAGCCCAGATGTTGTAGTAGAGCTCAAGCTCCCATTTTGGGGAGCCTTTCTCTCTCCCTGTTTTGGGAGAGTTCTGGCATCTCTTATCCTGGACTGTTTCATCTCTGAGTTGTGAGCCAGAGAGAAGTAATTTGGACTGCAGAGCCTTGTAAATTATGTTCCCAGCACTAAATAGAAAGACATGGAAGAACCCACTCACTGCATCAGAATGTCTTTACATTAATAGCCATATCAGTGACTTTTCCACTTGAAGAGGGCAGCCTTAGATAGACATTTAAAGGTGAAATTAGCATTACACAACCTCTTTCAAAAAGAAAATGTCACTTTTCAATATAATGGCATCTCCGACTGGGTAGCCTAGGAGACTCATAACCTCTCTGTACACCATCAGTTATAGAAATGAAATTGGAGTAGTAATCTGTGTAGCACAGAGGTGGGGCAAACTATGATATGTGGGCCACATCCAGCCTGCGGGACCATCTTGCTCGGCCCTTAAGCTCCCAGCTGGGGAGGCTACCCCCAGCCCCTCCCATGCTGTCCCTCCCTCCCTCGCAGCCTCAGCTTGCCATGACACCAGCACTTTGGGCAGCATGGCAATGTGACTGGCTCCGGCCGGGCAGCATGGTAAAAGTGTGAAGAGCCAGGGGATGGCGGGGTTTGGATAAGGGACAAGGACTCCTGTGGGGCAGTCAGGAGACAGGGAACAGGGGCAGCTGGATAGAGGGTGGGGTCCTGGGTGGAGATTGGGGGTGCGGGTCCTGGAAGGGGCCGGTCAGGCGACAAGGAGCGGAGGGAGGGAGAGGGTTGGATGGATTGGGAGTTCTGAGGGGGGCAATCAGGGGTCAGGAAGTGGGAGGGGGTTGGGCCCAGGCTGTTTGGGGAGGCACTGCCTTCCCTACCCGGCCTTCCATACAGTTTCACAACCCCAATGTGGCTTCAGGCCAAAGTTTGCCCACCCCTGGTCTAGCAGAAGTTCCCACCTGTAACATCCTTCCAGGATCCTCCTCCCAAACTCTGTGTGAAAATGTGGGCCTAGGTCCTATCAAGTGCATGTGATGTGACTGCTAATTGCAGCCTCCAGAGAGTCTTCTCTTCCATTGCTGCGCATTGATTCACACCAGTTTTGTAGCATCTGCCACCCTCCGTGGCTACATGGGAGGGTGGGGGGTTTGTTCTCTATATGTAAAGATCCTGATGACTTTCGCTATAGCTTCTTCTAATGCGGGCCATAGCTTCATTGCAGTCAGTTCCCATGTACAGTGTACACACTGCAGTTGAATCCACCAAATATTGCTCATTCCTTCTGGGCATCTTGCCAGAATACACCAGCAATATACTGATTGAGAAGCAGTCAGCATCATACTTTGATCAAGACTTTTTTTTATGAATTTTCTCATTTCCCTCCATCCTGCATATTTTTTTTTAAAAGGCAGTTCAAGATACATATCACGGTCAAAGTGCAATGCTGTTTGCTTCCAATATACACCATGCAAGCATCCAAACTAGTACACCTCTTAACTAATGTGTTTACAACAGGATGTTGCAGGTAGTTCTAACTCAATTTTGGATGCAATGTGGTCTGCAATATTTGGGTGGCACACCGTGATTTGAGGACAGAGAACCACACCCCTCAACTGTCCTTCCTTAAAAGGGGTAGTATTCATTAGACACACGTTTATTAGAGACGTTCATTAGAGACATTTACCTCTGTCCCACAAATTCCTGGTAGCACTAAATTTACCATGCTTGATATTGATTTGAAGTGGTAAATCATGAAACTGGATTTACCAGGTCTGTTATTTACACTGAATGAAAGCACATTACTTTAAGCTGCTTTTCCCCTTATGCCTCTCATTTTAGTGCTTAACATTGGAGCCATGTCAGCATGACCACTATACCCAGAACTTTAGTTTTGAATATCACAGCCTTAATTTCACTTGATGCATGTAAAAATCAAATGATAGGACCTTAGTAATTTATAGAAATATGCTGTTACCCAAGACAAGAAGGAACAAAATTAGTATAATTTTCTGGGCATAAGTAAATACTTCAGTTTTTATATGTATTCACTTGAATGTACAGTATTTTAACCAAATGGCTCGAATTACTTTAAGTTTTTTCCTGGTGTGAATATGATAATGAGGAAAAAGGATCATTGCCTGAAAATCACCCGCTTTATCTGTGATCCGAATATTCTTTGGGCAACTGCAATGCAGTTCAACTGCCCTGCCTCTAACCTTGATTTAGAGGGGCCAGGCTTTCTGGGTCTGAAAAATAATTTGAGTTTCTGTTTTGCTTTCTCTAGGGAAGGCTGTAGTCTATCAATAGCAGCTTTCTGGGTTGTGGAAGTCATTGAAGTCTGTACAACTTAGGTCTACATCCTACTGGTTGGGGATTCATAGAAACTTTTTTTAAAAAATGGCTGTAGAAAAGCCAGACACAAATATGGAAGGATAGGGCTGAAGTCTAAGGGGGCCTGAGATCAACAAACTCCTAAAAAATGAGAGGAGCAGAATCATGCTCCCAGATCTGTGCACAGAGATTTTCCTTCTTTTTATAAGGATGTACTTAGTTGCCTTTGAAGCACCCCAGGTCCCACAAAGGTCTGTCTGTGCGAGGTGAAGATGAGGGTGGGAGGAAGGGTGGATTCTCCCCTTCCCACAGCACTAAGTGAAGTTTACAAGAAAAGTATTATGCAGCCTGATGCTGGAGTTTAATTTCTGAAGCGTTCTTGTGATTATGAGGATCCTTCACCCAGGTCAGCTGTGGCCAAAGAGATTTCTTGGATAGTGTGACTGCAATGGATGTATTCTGTGTGGGGTGAGAGGTATAGGTCCATCCACAGATTCTACTGAACTGTAGGGTTTGGGGGACAGCCCCATGGCCTGTTTTGTGTGTGAACATAGTCTCAACTTCCTCATCCTAATTGGAATGACATGGGGGATTGTCATGAGGGGATCCTAACAGATTTCCTTCTCCCCTTATTACACCCTTATTATAAGAGCAGGAAAAATGGTGACGTTAGGTTGAACTCACATGATTGAATTGCTCCCTTGAGTGGGTAGGCGATGCAGCATCCCAACGTTCTATCCCACCAGTACTTTGGGACCCACAGGTAAAGGAAGCCCAGCCCTGGCAAAAGACAGCCCTTCTGCACTGCTCTTCTTGCTGCCCCGTTGCTGGCATCTAATACGAGCAATAGAAGTTCCATGGATTCCAGTGGGGGTAGGGTGACACACAGTCTGCTATTCTGACTGATCTTCAACTTCTTTCCTTTCTCCTGCTGAATTTCAATCCAGGCTTTAATGAGAAACCTTTTATGTGCATTTATAAAAGAAAATAAATGGTAACCAGTGCTACAACATTTGTTTTGTCTGAGGTCAGGGATCTGATGTGCCTGTCTCACTCAATGACAAACTAAAATAGCATCAGCAAGCTCTGCCAAGTTTATGGGACAGAGAAAATAAAATAAGGGAAACCTTTTGAAGGGGAAATCAGGCATTATGTTAAAGTTTCAAAATGGGAGTTAAGCACCAAGTTGCTTTTGAAAATCCCACTAGGGGCCTAGCTACATCTTCAGGAGCCTGAATACCTTTAAAAATGTGACTCTTCGGAATGTAACTCAGTGACTTTCACTGAGACTTAGGCTCCTACATACTCAGGTCATTTGTTTGTCTGAGGCCTAACTAGCCATGCGCTTACCATTCTTCTATCCTATATTGTATTTGCCCTCTGCAGGCTGCTCAGGTGCATGACAGGCAGGAGGTCTATATCATGGCACATAGTGCAGTCTTTTTGTGGGTTGAGCAATAGAAGCATAGAAGTTCTGCCTCTTTTTGGGTCTTGCAAATCCCTGTAGTTGGGACCCAAAGAGCTACCAACTATTTTCCCTGTTGTGTGTTACCGAGAAGCTGCTGGAGACACTAACCCCAATGCAGACTAATGAGGCAGAATCCTCAGCTGCCTCACGTTCAAGCTGATTTTAGATCAGAGACTGAGTCTGACTGGAGCCATAGAAAATTAACTGGAGTAAGCAAAGAAAGTTGGAACAGTCCTTATTGCTTTGACAGCAGCCTACACCATTGTATGACATGTTTGGCTGACTGCCACCTGCTGCAAGTTTTGACTTGCTGGCCAATAGTGCAGTTCCTTCAAGACAAGATTAGCACCTGAAACTTCATCCTGCAAGTTGGGGACGGGAGGGGAATTAATTGCCTTAAATGTCTCTTCAGTGGCCTTCCACAAAGGTCAGTCTTGGTTCCCCTTTTGTTCAATATATATACACCTACAACCTTCCTGAAATGTAAGCTAAGAAGTATGTGTATGCTGCTAACACTGGAAACAACATTCACAGGAATTCCAGCCAAGACTGGGATACTTTGACTACATACTTCCAACAATATAGACTAATTCTCCACGAAATTAAGACAATAGCAACTACTTTCCATTTAAAAAATAGTCTTGCCAAGCAACCCTGTCCAAGGACGGCTACTGCCCTTCCTTTTAGATGACATGTACTTGGAAATCAAACCGTCAGCTTGACATACCGGTCTCACCTGGAACATCTGACAATTAAGATTCCCTTCCCATATTGCCATGATATAACTGTCAGAAACCTCCTGGGTAGCAGACTCTTTGGTCTTACATACCTCTGTAATTGCCCTCGTATTCACTCCAGTGAAAGGCCGCTCTGCAGTCTGAGCGTGCACAGCCGTCACACTCAACTTGTTGACAGGGAGCTGAATTTAGCCACTTATATTATTATTGGCTGCTTGAAATATTCACCAACCTTCAGACTGTATGTGTGAGAGCACCTACCTCTACCAGACTTCTGTTGAGAGGCTATTGCTGTTCAGTCTGCCCGAAGAACTGACACAGATGAAGCCAGCCTATTACATCTCCAGTTGAGTGATGCTCTGTTCCCAGAATGCAATGCAATGTTCCCAGAAACAATGCAATTCCAAGGGCTGCCCATATTCTGTGGGGGAATCCCCCTCCTACCTTTGGGCTGGAATTTGACACTATGGTTGATCTCTTCACACCCCTTTGCTATGGCTGTTCATGCATTCTTCGACAAGAGCTCTACTAGTCCTTTACCCTGCATGGATGATCAGCGCTGCCAGAGAACTGAAAACTGAGCCTTTGCAGAGTGGAAGGACTGATGGGAAAGAGAATCTAACATGCTTATTTCAGGACTCCAGCGCTGAACCTGACTCACTGTCATAGATCCTCGACCAGGTGGAACAAGCTCTCTCTGGCTCAGCCAGAGTTGCTGCAGCCATGCACAGCCTAGAGAACTGAAAAAGAGAGAAAGAAATGATGGTGGGATGGAGGGGAAAAAACTGGAAAAGGCAAACTCAAGAAAGAAAAGTAGACCAAAAAAGAAAGAGAGAATTTCCCACAAACAAAGGGAAGGAAAGAACGTGAAGTACAGAAATTAGAACATAAAATAACTGGTAAATGAAGAATATAGATGGGCACCAGTGAACAAGAAAGGTCACAAAAAGAAAAAAGAAAAAGGAGCAGAGCAAGAAAAAAAGACTCATGAACAAAGGTCTAAATGAAGACTTGTAGCTGCTAAAACAGGTCTATCTATAATTGCTTTCTGTTAGATATGGCCTGTACGCTGTGTACTGCATTTTGATTACAGCTGTGTTCAAGAGTCAAGCACAAATACTGATGGCAGGAAATAGGGGCTGGGGATAGAGGAATTGTTTTGGAAGAACACTATTATTATTATTATTATTATTATTATTATAAAGATAACTATTACTGGAGCTGTGGGGGCAGGATATTGTAAATCATTTTCAGTTAATAGTCAATCATTTTTTAAACCAATGAGCTTCAACAGTCTGAGTGATCCTTTTGTGTTCCCTTTCCATCATTTTTCTATAGCAGTGGTGTCCAATATGTTCACCACTAGCCACATGTGGCAAATAGGCTATTGAATTATGGTTAATGCATGAGCAATGCATTGTTGTATTGAAGACAGCAATACTGGAAGACATGTTGCATGCTTTGATAACGCAAGCTGTTACAGCTTGTTAACGTGGCTAGGATATAGTGCGAGAGAGACAACAGCCTAGATGACAATGGGTGTGTGTGTGCCGCGTGTAATACCAACAGGCACTAATGTGTATGTGTAGTATGTTTTTTATTCCTTTTCTATAATGTGGTGAATAAGAAAAATTCAAAACCACAAGTGTAGCTAGCATTGAATTTCTATTGGACACCGCAGTTCTGGAGAATGAGTTTATTGATAGAAGTGTTCCCAGAAACAGCACTGGTGAGTCAATAGCAGAGAATGTGAACAAAGAGTAAATTTTGAACTTCTGGGTTCAAGTACTTGTTACAGAAACCTGCTTCAAGAGTTATGCTCACCCACTGAGGGAACAGAAAGCTATCATGTAATACCTGTGTGAGAGGGACATTTTACAACTATTTAATGGATGAGAACTCAGGCACAGAGGAACAACATGACTTCCACTAAGGTTACACATGGAGTATGTGGCAGAGAGAGGAACTGGACCCTCATCTGCTGAATCCCAATTCATTTGACCACAATCACATACTCACTCACAGGGATCTGCACTAGTGGATACTGATGAAGTGTTAGGGCTTTAAACTGTAAGCTCTCGAGGGCAAAGAGATCTCTGTGTAATATGAAGCATCTAGCTCACTTCAGGGCAATATAATGATTTTGGGATAGTTCATTATTAGAATTGCAGCAAAACCGCAACATTTATGTTACTGTTTGAAAGCAATCTAGCTATGATTTTAGTTATCCAGTGCCATACATACATGTTAGTGATTTACTTTTTGGACGATAAAGAGAGTCCCCAGACTGTTTAACTGACAGAGATCACAGAATAAAAGATGATTCAATTCTTGTATTTCATTTCACACTTTTCCATTATATCAATGCTTAATATTTTAAATTGTTTGCTTATCAGTCACATTATTTTTGTTTGTATATCTGACAGTGCCGACTTCTAGATTAAGAGTGACTCTCATTACTTCCAGTTATAACCAGGATTTAAATTGCAGCAATACATGGAGAAAGATTTTTGTTTCCTTTGAAGACTGTATTTGACTAATTGTAAACGATCACTCTGATTGCATGGGAATCATCAATAGAAAAAAAATAACTAATTTTACAAAGCAGTGGGTATTGTTTTATCATCCGATTCTGTTCCTATTCTAAATAAAATGTTTCCATATGGTAATGACTGCTTTACCGTATATGATTCTGGATACATTTTATAAGCTATAGTCAGGTTAGGCAGGTATTTTTTCTTGTGCATTTGCTGTTGTAAAATAGAATCATGGGAATAAAAATTCTTTAGATAAACATGTTCAGTGAAGTTCTGTTTCATATCTAGATTGGCCACTTATTCAGTAGCTTCTGATTTGGATTATACAGACCAAAAGTGGCATCCCTTCAGCACAAAGGAACAGAACAGACATTCTCATTCTGTGCAGGTCTTTTTTTTCATCAAGAATATTTGAGATTTAAGTCTCCTCAATTCAATTGATAGAGGGGAACAACAGTTAAATGAAAAGAATAATCCATATTGGATTATTCCAATAATCCATACTGGAACATATTGAGGTATTTTTACTTGTTAAGATCAATTATGATCATAAAATTGTATGGGCAGAGCCTAATTTGGGTTGAAGGATCATATCTCTGTCAGATTTCATGATTTCAGTGGAACTATGACAATTCTCCCCACCTGAGGATCTGCCCCTTTATGTGACTGTTGATGATTTTTACACTGACTCTTTCTGTGGATACCTAATCTCGAATTATGTAATTCTCCAAAGGACTCAACAATTTTGAAAACGACATACAGATATAATCCAACACTCCATCCTGTGCATGGAGGTGATGTTGATAACTGAAGATTTTTCAGAGTTCAAACAGATACTGTATAGTATATGTTGTGGTCACATGTGGGTAGCTGATGCAGGGAGATATGGGAGCATATGTATTTAGTGCACAACACAAAAATGGCCTAGTGTGTTGAGGCTGGTATTTCAGACTAAACCAAATGGACTTGTTGGTGTATGCATGAAAAAAGACTAGGAAGGATAAGTAAGAAGGGACAAAGTCAAATAGATGGCTTAAAGGAAGACCAAGAAACTTAAATGTGATCCATTTAAGGAGAGAGAATGAGCAAAGGGCTTCATAGACAGGGGTTACATGATCAGATTGGTGGACCAAGAAAATGATTTTAGGGAGCACGATTTTGTACAGGCTAAAAAGAGCAGAGTGGGGGATGGGATTGTTGAGGAGGAAATTACAGTAATCAGGATGGGAGATGATGAGGGTATGAATAAGACTTTAGCTGTAGGGAAAGAGATATGCACATTACACCATCTGTGCCTAGATTTATGAGACATGTTAAAATATTCTGGATGGAAGAAAAGGACGGGGGAGGGAAGATGGAGCAGAAATTAGTTGTGTTTCTCAATGTTCCTGGCATCTCTATTTCTTTAAGTATCTTATAATAAATAAGGCCACTGGATGAGTTAAAAGAGTCTGTTATCATGTGACAGAAAGGTATAACAAGAAGTAATTTTATTGTGGATGCAACAGTGGAATAGATTATTGCCGTGCAGCTTATTGGGTACTATTAATACTCATTTGTCATGTTAGGACTTTCCTGTTGCTTGCTGACTGACTGAATTGTTTATGGTAGTTTACAGCTCCAAAACTACTTCATCCAGTTTCTGTTGAATTTATGTACGTAGGCTGAGGGAATCAAAGGTGCTGGCATTTTTTTTTGTCATGCCACACTACTTATACTTGTGAGCACTCAGCACAAGCTGAATAACGCCTAATTCTTATATAGTACTTTCAATGTATTTATCCTTACATTACTCTGGGAGGTAGAGAAATACTATTATTCCCATTTTACAGATGAGGAGCTGAGGCACAAAGATGCTAATTGACATGCCCACGGTCACACAGGAAGTCCACAGAAGAGCAGGGAATTGAGTCTAGGTCTTCCAGAGCCTAAGCCATGACCTAATCACTGGACCATCCTTCTCCTCTATGTGTCCCTTGCTGCTCCAGTTTCAGGGGAGCTGCGTGATGGTAACCATCTTGTTTTTGGAACAAGGAACAAGGTCCAATGTTGTGCCATCCAGTTCCCCCTTCTGACCTTGGTTACAATGCACATGCATTTGAGTCAGAATTCCAAATCCGTGAAAAAGAGCTGGATCTCTAGCGTCATTATGTGTAGAGGATGAGTAATAAGAGAACTGTCGTTTTCTCTCCTTCCATATGCATAACAAATCAAAACAATCTGTTGTTTTTGTGTCAGCTTTCACCGTTAACCTGATACAAATTACAGCCACCTCATTCAGAAAGTACTTGGCCTTTCTACACAAAGAACTTCGGTGTGGGGTAGGGCTTCCTTTATTTCCTAAAATATATAGTTACTCAAATGTTAAGTCAAGCTTCAGTACTTAATTATGCTCCATATGTTAATAGCCCTGGTGAAAGGGAACGTTCTCTTGCACCAAAGCAAATTGTTCTTTGCCCTAAATGCTAACTAAGCTACCTACTATCCAGTTAGGCAGTCTTTCCATTGATTTCACTGAAAGTTAGTTTTAGACTTACTTAAAACAAACTGTGAAATCCAGTTCCCAGACTTGAAATTCTATAAGCTATTTCTTCACAAACTTTAGGACTCAAAAGCTGGACCACGGGAAACTAGGGCTAAGCAGGAATCAAACCAGTTCTCCCTAGTAAATAGTACTTAGGGCCTTTACATGTAATTTAGCCATTTTTTAAAAAAAATGTTGTTTTCTAAACCTCCCTCCAAGGGAACTTTTACATGTGAAAAAAGACCTTTGGCACAACAGTGGCTGGCCTAGGTCATCTGACTTGCACTTGGGCTGCAGGACTATAAAGTTGCAGTGTAGACAGGTTGGGCTGGCTCCTGGGCTCAGCCCTCTAAGGGACATGAATATTTAGCCCTATGATCTGACCCGGGCTCTGCGACTCTGTGCTGCAGGGTTTTCTTTATCATAATGTAGACATTCCCTAAGGGCTGATCTTCACTGTAGTGTTAACCCGAGCTATAACTCTAGTTTTGCTTCTAACCCAATTTCCATCAACACACAACACATGGGGATGGCGGCTGGAGCATGACGGGTGCTGAAGCTCCAGGTAGTAATGGAAAGGAGATACAGCAGCTCAACTTACAACAACTCACCAACTGTTAATCCAGTCCTGGTGTGCAGATCATGACTGGGTTGTTTCATTCTCTAGCTAAGCAAGCTCAAATGGAATAACTATACTAGACTAGAGTGTACTAACTCAAGCTAACTGCTTCAGTGAGGACAAGCAACATTAAAAGGAGATTGACAACCCCTTATGGATGAGGCAGATCTCATCCTTTTATTGTTATTCTCCACTATATTTATCAAAAGATTTCCAACTGTGTTATTTTCTTATTTTACATCAATTCAAAATAAATTAGGCCATTTAAGTTCCTTTCAGCAAATCTTTTGTAAGAATGATAATAAATACTAATAAATTATAAAATTGCTATGCTCTTGAAACTCAGTAATGAGAGAGATTGCAAAATGAAGCTAGGTACTCCTTCCCACAGTTCCAGTCTAAGTTTAACTGAAGCACATTACCATTAGGTAACATCCTAGGAAACTCAGGGACAGCTTCCTAACTTAGAAGTTGACCTGCTGTTCTTTTGCAATTAGATAACTTGTGTGACTTTCAAGTTTCATTCAGTTCAATTTGTCCAGCAGATTGTGATGAATAGATTGGCACAGAAAGTATGCTTGTCCCTAAAATAAAGTGTGGGAACATAAAGCTTTGTTCTCTCTTCTGCTATATGATGCAACAGGGAATAAAATGGAAGTGAAAACCAGCATATGTGTGAAAGTACAGTGGTGCCCCTCTATACCAGAGTCCCCTTGCCTCCAGTCAGTACAGATCTCAATGCACGTGGTTAGCATTTCATATGTCTGCAGGGTGTGTTCTGGAGCCAAGCAGGAACATAAAATTCTCAACAGAAATCTGTTGTCTTGGTGGCATTCCTTTCCATGTTGGCAACCCTTCTCAAATGGGACAAGCACTGGAGTCAATCCAGCACATTTCAAGAGGTAGAAGTGGGCAGGAGGGTGACCAGAGACTTTTGCAAAGACCTTTGCAAAGCCCCAAGATCCCCCACCCTAGTCTAGTAGGCAGAGAATGGGCGGGGCGGGGGGGAGACTCCATGAGCCATACTTGAACTGTAAAAGAGTCATGTGTGTCTCACGAGCACAGTTTGGCCACCCCTGTAATAAACCAAATGTAGTTGAATTGTTATGAATGTTTTTGATTATGATTATGATTATTGTGGCCTAGATCAGGTGAGCATTTATGCACATGCTTAACCATAAGCATATGAGTCACCCCACTGAAGCCAATAAACTACACAGTGTGCTTAATGCTAAATATCAGCTTAAGTGTTTTGCTCAGTAGGTTTGGAATCATTCACAAGTCTTTCACTGAATCAGGACCTGAATCCTTTTAAATTTTGTACCATATATTTATTTATTTTTTAAAAAAACTTGGCAGATAGGAAATGGTTAAAAATGGCAGCTATGTTGTGTTTCTTCCAAGCTGGGGAATACTGTGAACACTATTTATGACATAGGAACTATTACTGTTCTTCACGGTGTTAGAAACATCAAGATTTCCTGTAATAGCTCTTTTGGTACTCTTACACACGTGAACACCAACCACTCTTCTACATTCGAGGATATTTGGAAAACAATCTCCAAGACTGCCTCATGCCAACAGGGAAGGAAGAGAGAAATATAATTGCTGTGGTTGTACTCTTGGGAAGTGATCAGGTGCTATGGTGTATGGTGATAATATAAGAACATAGATAGATAGAACTCGATAGTGAAAAAGGATAGCCAGCAGAATCAGAAGGACTTCATTAAGAAGCATATTGTAGAAATATGTTAGTTGAGTATGGTGATGATTACTACATGTCAGCCCAGGTTCAGTAAAAGAAAGACAGCAAAACCTATGAAGATATATGATTGTCCCTAACACTTTTTTTCTGTTGCTATTGTTTTAAGCCCAGTTGTACATTAGCACGTTTCTCTGTGGGACATCAGTCATTGTGACAGTCAACCTTTTAAAGGCATCTGAACGGTAACAAAAGACCAAATTTGAGTCCCGGTGAAGAAAAGTAAAATAAATCCCTTGTCTCGATATTTTTAACTTCAGTTGCAGCAGCAGGCTGTCTGGAAACATTATCGTTTACCCTTTAGTTCTGTCACCAGTGTGATTACTATGAATGGCAGCATCAATATTTGTATTCTAGTGAGATAGACCAATGCCCTCCAGCAATGGAGTGGGCCTTTCTTCATAATTTCATAGCTGTGAGGAATGCCATCTGCCACAGCAGGTAAAAGAGATGCCCTCAGGTCATGTTTTATTTTCCTGCTGCTCCTCTCTAGAATTTGTCTCTGAACAATTTCGACTTCTTTCTCTTCAGCATTTGTATTCCCCAAACACATTTTTTGTCTGCAAAACTCTTCATCTCTTTGTGACCTGGGTAGCTGACTAATGGCCTGATTCTGAGAGATGCTGAGCAAAGAGTGAAGAGGAGTTGAGGGCACTCAGCACTTTCCTTCTTGGGGCCCTTTAGTTTCTTAGCTTTACACATAATTATGACTCTATCTTACAGTACTCTTTCTAAGAAAATTATCATTGAGCTTAATGCAAGTTTTGCCCTCTTGAGGATTTTAATCATCAGGTCCTACAATTGTTCATTAAACTAGCATTCATATATCTTCATTAGTATACTGATATTGCTGTTTGTGTGAACTTTTGTGTGTACTGTCTTGTACTGGTCATGTATCATTTTTATTGATTATGGGCATGATTTTGAAAGAAGAGCAATTCAGGTGGACCCCTGTGGCTGTCTGGAAGTTCAGTGAAGTCAGAGAGGCTTTGTATGGGCTCAGGAGCTCATCTGCTCTGTTTTCTTGGCAGGATTGGGTCCCACGCTTGCACATTAGAAATTGCTGTAGGTATAGATGCAATAGGAGGGGTGAGAGGAGTTTATGTAGAGCATGCAGTTGTATAAAACTGTATTTTTTGTCTTACACATTATTATAGTCTTAATAATCAAGGGACCTAAACACTCACCATACCTAGCCTGCTCCAGTGTGCTGCAGGGGTTTTGTACCCTTTAAGCCACTATAAGGTGACCACTGAAGTTGCTGCTGCTGGGCACCTGTATGAGGAACTCAGGGCAAACAAGGAAGGTAATCTTCAGCCACAAAAACCACTCCAGCTTCCACCTAACAGCTAACCCAGCAATCCCACAAACATATCTTCCCATAGCCACACAAAAAAGGAGTTTGCCCAACTCAAACCCTATCATGCTTTAAAGGATCCACGCTCCGGCTCTCAGCTCTGCCATTAACTTGATGGATGACTTGGGTATGTCACCTAACCTCTCTGTGCCTCCATTTCCCATTTTGTAATATGTGGGAAATATTTCATACTAATTACTTAATGCTTTCAGATCTGTAGAAGAAAGGCATTACAGTAAGTCCTAATTATTAGAAAATAGGTCTCGTTAATTTATTTGGACAAGGGGTTTTATTGTTTATAATGCTAGTAAACACACTTCAGTGTATACTATAAGAGTCTTCACAGCACTTCACTATTTAATCTTTGCTGTAAAGAGATATGATGCTATCAGAGTTTTATCCGTCTATGAAATATAGTGTATATAGAGTAGCAATGGATGGTATATAGGCTCTGACCTTGCAATAAAATCTACCTGTGTGGACCCCATTGCAAGACTGGGGCTTCACAGAGCTTCTGGTTTATCATGGTGTGTGTTTGTGTCTATATATAACATGTATGTACACAGGTACTTTTGTATGTATGTAGCGATGTATCTGTGGGAAGAACTCTAAAAGAACTATTTCATTAAATCATAATTTACTATAATTTAAAAGAAAATAAATAAACAAAAACCCTGGTACTTTCACACCACTGCCCAGCAAAGATTATAAAATGAATCATTATGGGAAGACCACTTACATCTAAAAACCTTATTACTTTTCTACAGTAATGATCAGCATCATTTGAAAAGTATACTTGCAAGCAGGTTTTTTTTTTAGTTTGTTGCCCAATTTTATCACTCTGCACTCCCTTTGAAATGAACAGCAAAACTCCCATTAACTTCATATGAAATATGGAACATTGGACATTATCAGTGCTCAACAAATAGTAAATAATCATGGTATTCTGAATATATTCTTCCATGTTTTAAGCATTGTCTTTTTAAAACTATTGATATGATTATATGATTTAGTATTTTTCTCCTCATTTTTGTTGTTTATGGAATCAGTGTCCTTATTTCAATTTTTAAAAAGGATTTCAATTGCAACCTTATTCTATGAAGAAGCAGAATGAAAAACAGATGGCATAAAGGAGTAAGCTCTGGATAGAAGTCTCTTAGTGTATTTGGGAAAATTAAGTTAGCATAAATCCTCACTTTTTCCTCTTGTTTTAGGTATTATATCATGCTTCTTGTCACAGGATTCAAATTCTGAATTTTATGTTCAAATTGAAAGATGCAATTCAGAGTATATAAATATCCAGCAATTATTCTGAAACCAAATACACTCTAAAATGTTAGTGTTACCATACAGTAGTTACAAATAATCCCAGCACTTTAAGTAAAACTATGAAGAATCACACAGTCAAAAAAGCCTATTCCCATTATGGATTTATGACTATCCCATAGTTTGTTAAATATTTTTGAGACTATGTGCAAGTTGTATTCAGTTTCAATAGCAACAGGTATAATTTATTTTATACTTAGCAATTGGATTGAGTCCCTATCTTCATATTTCTGATAACTTCCTCATTATTTAGATCTTCTTTGCCTTCTCAAAACTTTGCATTTTTAGCATAGAGCAAATGTAAACTCCCTTCTGCCACACACCTTGTTTTTATTAGTATTTTTTTAATTTCAGTTGCCAGTGCCAAATTTTCAAAGGCCCACGTGACTGCAGGGTAATGCAGAATATGTACAATACCTATTACGCCTGCAAGCTCCCATATTTGCAACTGGGGTTCTGTAAATAGATCCATATGCAAGGATTTCTACCTCTGTGCTAAATCCTATTGAAGTAAATGGAACACATCATGGACACGTCTGTTTGTACAATGGACATTAAGTATAAACTGGATAACTGTTCTGCAAAATAGTTTGCAATTTCTAATTTTTCATCCCAATTTGGGACAAAAACAAATATTAAAAAAAACTGGAATTTCCCATGGACAATTCAGAAATTCCATATTTTGTTTTAGTTTCCTATATGCAAATTCAGGCGCTCTACATAAGTGATTTTTACCTTCCTCTTTATCATACAAGTGGCAAAAAATCAAAATGTCCCATTTTCAATGCAGAAACCTTTGGCATGTCCTTAAATCATCTGTTCCTGAGAAGAAGTTTTGCCAGAACCCAGAAACCATTATCATTTGGTACTTAAACTTCAGATTCTCTATGAACTACGTTCTTGGCAGTGCAGGAATTTGATTCCCTAAGTTTTCAGTTCACTACAATATTAGTATTGTATTTTGTCATATTTGTCTGTTACTACTGAAGAAGACAGTGAGACAAGTTCAGATCTGAAAAAAAATTAGGAAAACATTTTTTTCTGAAGTAACCTCGGCAATATGCTCTTTGTCCGCTGAGCATATTTCAACAGCTAAGTATATCATAGTGAAAGAAGATCCGAAATCCTGCTCACCTTAAATAACAGTCTCATTGAAGCCAGTGGCTCAAATCCGCAAGTCTTTAATCTGTTTTCATTCACACTTTATTTTGACAACTTTACAGGGACTTCGGGGGTGGGGGGAGTGGGGTGACTGCTTGAGCAAAACCTGAATATAAACTGAGTAAAACCTCAGCATTTGGTCCAATGGACCCACTCACATGGGTATTAGTGGGTATTAATGAGTATAATAATACAGTAGAAATAGAATTTTCAAAAGTGCCTGTGTGACTTTGTAACAGAAGTGCCAGTGAGATGTACAGACTTTTGAAAATTCCACCGCAGATGTCCTTACTAGGCTATTCTCAAAACCATAATAGTAGTCATCCAAGAAACTGAGCCACATTGTGCCCTTATGCCATTTAAAAGCTGAAGAAGCAGGTTTAGGAAGAAAAGTCTGAGGTTTTCCTCACTAATTTTCCTATATATTCTCTGATCTGGTGGATGTGGTTTGTTCCCTTACTGATGCAACAGGGAGGTCTAGCCCCAAACTCCAGAGATCTCTTGACAGCCCACAGCTATCCACCTCTTGAGTCCCCTGCAGTTCTTCCCTAATTCCCTTAAAGATCTACCAGGAAGCATTTGGGCTATATCACCTTTTTGGCAGAGTGCAGCTTAATATATATAGAAGAGCATAAAACAAGCATGTGAAAGAGCATCACATAAGGCAAACACCACAAACAGAGGGCTAGATTCACAAAGGTTTGGTGACGCTGAGTACCGCCATACCTCCCTTTTGTCACCTAGAAAATAATTGTGACTCACAAAGCTTGGGTTAGGGACCTCTTTGCCTCACACAGTGAATGGGGAAAGATAAGCAATAGGGATTCACAAAAGCGAGCATGGTAGTACTGTTCTGAGGGAGGTTTTTTGTTTTGTGTAAATGGTGCCAATAGAGTAGGTATACGATTCATGGATCAGGCCCTACAAGGGACTCGAGAGGAGGAATGCCTGTCTTCCCCTTGTTCATGGATCTCTTTGGGGCTTAGGCATCCCTACAGTAGGCAAGGGTTGCTGTGTACATGCACAGAAGCAGAAATATAGGCACATAACGACATTTTACAGCAAAAAAATATGTGTGTGAAGCAAGAGTAGGAGCCTTCAGTGTTCAGCGGCAGCTGAGCAGGGATTTTATGAATCCCAATGGAGCCTGATTCTCAGTTTTAGGCACCTAAAGATGCAGTTAGACATCTAAATTCTTTTGTCCATCTAAGGCCTTAGCCCAAAATGTCATGAACATTCACTCTGCTATGGTTTGGCTTTATGGGCTACCCTTTTGTGTTGGCTTTCTGTGAACATTTGTATGATGGAGTTTTATTGCCACAAATGTTCATAGAACGTGATTTTCAAAGTTTTGTGCATGAGTAGTAGTGCTGGAAGTGATCACATGCATCCAATCAGGGAACAAAAACAATACCATATGACTTGTCTGGCCAATCACCCTTGATTAACACAGCTCAAATGGTGAATATTTAACAGTCACAATAAACTGTTCGTGATCAGTCTGTGGAATTTAATAGAAAAAAACAAAAAATGCATTGAAAATTTTTAGCTAATGAATTTGATGAAATAATAATAATAATCTACAAGTAGGAAAAAGAGGCTAAGTTTGTTAAGTAAATTATTCATTGCAAAATGTTTGCTAAGGCCACAGTCCTGCTCACTCTGAAATCAATGGAAGAAAGAGCAAATCCAATTTGCTGGATGCTTTTCAATGCACAGTAAAAGCCACTTGCACTCTCAGTGAAGAACACGGGGTGCTTTGAAGCCAGAGATCTTTAATGGAAAACAAAGCAAGGGAAAGAGGAACTCCAAAGGGCTTTGTTTACTAACAAGTTGCAGCTTGATGTTGATTTGATGTAACACAATTGTGTCATGACATTATTTACCATTCATAAATATTTCTTTAGGGTTTGGATATTTTTTTTCCAAAGCAAGGGTCAAATGAAAGTTAATAAAATAATTTTCCTATTTCCTATTTTCTGGTTGGTTTTTGAGACATGAGGTTTACTCAGCATGAAATTTTAGTTAACTCCTTAACCACTCTCTACACTTGTTTATGATTTTAGAATAATAAGAGTAGTTGCCTACACAAGGGTATGTGCATATGACATTAGGACATAATACTTGAATCATCCCTAAATTTTGCAGTATTTTCCCCCACCTAATGTCAACAAATATATAACCTGTTTTTTATCACTTTGCTTGGTGGTGTGTTACATTGCCCCTTTATTTCTACTGTGTGGGAGTATGTCTGTGTTACAGAAAACATATGTGTTTAACTCAGGTTAGCTAATGCAAAATAAGCCAACTTTGGTTAGTATAGCACTGCAGACACAGCAACTTGGCTTTTAACTCAGGTTACCAGCTCAAGTTAAAGCCTATAGAAATATGTCTGTCTGGCAGCTGGGAGCAGGCCTCCCATCCTAAGTAGACAGACTCATGCTAGCTTGGGTTGACTAATATATTAAAAATAGCAGTGTGGATATTGCAGCACCAGTTTGGGCTGGCCACCTGGGCTCAGACCCAGGGGGTCAGGTGGTCCAAGCTCAGATGGCTAGCCTGACCTTCCACTAGTGTCGCGATAGCCACAGTGCTACTTTTAGTGTGCTAGCTTGAGCTGACCGAGTGTGGGTCTGTCTGCCCAGACTGGGAGGCTCTCTCTCAGCTGCAGTGTAGGAGCCTAGGGTTGAATTCAAGCTGCTAATCGGAGTTAAAAACCAAGTTGTTATGTCTTTGCTGCTATTTTAACCTGAGTTAGCTAACCTGGATTAGAGTAGGAACTCACCTTTTTTTCAGAGTACACTGAAAATCACCTCTATATACAGGATTAGAAGGCCCATGCCCCACTTAAACCCCACCAAAGCTTTCAAAATAGAGTTTATGGTGGTCCCACTATGAGCAGGCTTTGTGCTGGCCCTCTCTGAAAAGTATGAATCTAACCCATTGTGAAGCACTTTTCCTGCTATCTAGGCTGACTCTTCATTCCTTAGCTTCAGGCTCTTGCTACTTGTCCTACCAGAACTCTTTACCCACATTTACATTCTTACCTTGAAGGTAATTATAGCCTGTGATCATGTTTCTTTTCTTTCCTAGATGAGTTATATTTAGCTTACTGTTTGTCCTATTGTGCTTTATCTTCTAATTTTTGTACCATTTTTAACCCTTCTTTATATCTTCTCAAGTTTTTCCAAATATTTTTTCTAAACTGTGGAGACATAAGAACGGCCATACTGGATCAGTCCATCTCGCCCGGTATCCTGGCTTCTGACCGTGGCCAGTACTAGAACACTAAAATATTGTACTTGCAGTCACATCAGAGCTAAACCTTGCTAGTTTTACATGTGGTCTTTCTTTACACACCATTAACTTTTTAAAAGAAACAGCACTGCACTGAGAGCTCCTGGTTAGTTTTCCTTTGTATCCCCTCAGTCCCAGAAACACTTAAGCATATGACTAACTTTATTGATATGAATAGTCCCATTTGAAGTCCATGGAAGGAAAGTTATTCATCTGCTTAAGTGTTTGCAGGACTGGGGCTAAGCCCCCAACATTAGATTATTTTCTGATTCACTGTTTTCTAAAGGGGAAGGGGATGGGTGGGAAAATGACCAGTATTGTGTATGGATTAATTAAAGATGTACTTTGAGACACGGCTGCACTTTAGAAATCTTAAAATTAACTTTTGAAATGCATGTGAAAAGATCTGGCACTGTCTCTGCAAATTTTCAGATCTCGGACGTTTGAGGAAGGCGGAGGTATTATGACTGAGATTTTTTTGAAACAAGGAGAAGAGAGAGTTAAACCATCAAATAGTAAATCTGACCGGTAAATAGCAGTTTCCTAGTAAGGTGCCATCAGCCGTGAATTAGAATTGTCCAGATATCTCGGTGATGGATGTAAGCAGTGTTTCTATACACTTATTGGTAGGAAACCTAATCAGGTTCAAATTCTGTTTTCTGTGTTTGAAATATCCTCTGAGCCAAGGAAGGAAATGGAGGGGAATGAATGGGACGCCATGCAATATTATGACTGATGTTCTGTATTTTCTCCTTGTCAGGGTTATAACTTTGGTAGCAATTACCTTGCTGCCGGGAGGGCAGTTGAAGGGTCACCATGACTATGAAGTAGGACTGCTAAAAAAAGTGATCCCTTCTTAGATTTAGGGTGACCAGACAGTAAGTGTGAAAAATTGGGACTGGGGTGGGGGTAATAGGAGCCTATATTACAAAAAAGACCTCAAAATTGGGACTGTCCCTATAAAATTGGGACATTTGGTCACCCTACTTAGATTAGACTTTTACCCTTTTTTTCAAACAAAATAAGCCACACTGTCTGCCCTCTTCATTGTCTCCTGAGTCATATCCCTTGTGTCTAGACACACTGCCATGAACATAGCTCATTAAGACTAGGTCCACGCTGCAGCTGGCAGTGAACCTCCCAGCCCAGCTAGACAGACACACACTAATGCTAAAAACAGCAGTGTGGCTGTTGCAACGCAGGTGGCAGCACGGGCTAACTGCGGTAATACAACATCCTGGATCTGCGCTCAGATGTACTGGCCATGCCACTGCCTGAGTTGTAACATCCACACGGCTCTTTTTAGTATTCTAGCTCAAGCAGAGCTAGTGCAAGTCTGTGTACCCAGCCTGGTAGGCTCACTTCCAGCTGCTGCGTACACATATTGAGCGGATGACGTTTCCATTTTTTTAAGTTCAGAGAGATTCTCAGTGTTGAAAGATGAGGTTTAGAGATCTGTGAAAGGTTGTCCTGACTCAGTATAGTTTATGACCGATAGCATTTTGGAGGGAAAGTGAGTCAGCCAACTCAGAAAGCTTAATTGTGTTTAGTTCTTCAAGGTGCAAAAGTAACAATGTTGCATTAATCAATGACTCTTTTTGGCCTACAATTGTTTTGATGTGTACCGTACTCATAGGCTGCAAAATCTAAAGAAAGTGGAGTCCACTCACTTGAACAAAGAATTAAACTTGAAGGCCAAGACAATAATAGAGTTCAAAAAGAATTAGATATATTCATAGAGGATAGGTCCATCAATGGCTATTAGCCAGGATGGGCAGGGTTGCAAAACCATGCTCTGAAGTTTCTCTAGCCTCCATTTGCCAGAAGCTGGGAATTGGGAACAGAGGATGGATCACTTGATGATTGCCTGTTCTGTTCATGCCCTCTGAAGCACCTGACATTGGCCACTATTAGAAGATAGAATACTGGGCTATATGAACCATCATTCCTTATATAAAGAGAGTTCTTAGGAGACAATCAACCTGCCTGGTAATTGTTGTTAACATAATTCTCCAGGGAATTCACAAATGTGCTTATTTTCCCATGGCAATTGTATTGCCAGAGTTATATGAAGCATTTTTAAAGTGAATGAGTTTTACTACTTTGAATGATTAAAGTAGGATTATCCTAAAATCCTCGTACACAAATGTCACTGCATCTCTCAGCTATGTGGGGGTTGGTTGAAACTGCAATATATATATTTGGCTCATAGTGCTTCTGTAGAAGTTAAAGTGTGCATATTAAGTACTGTTCCTGATATTTAGGGTGTTAAATTAGGACTTAATTTTGAGCTATTCTGAGCAAGTAGAGATGAGGGGAGAAAAGGGGCTCAAAGACACAATTCTACACTCGCTCTCTGATCCTTGTATTGACAGGGAGCCAAAAATATCTGAAGCAGCATGAGTGTTCCTCGGGCCTGATCCAAAGCCCAATTGACTTTGGATCAGGCCCTTGGTGTTGGATCTAGCTCTAAGTTTCCTTGATTCTGCTTAGAACAGTAAGCTTTTCACAAACCTGTACGGCTCTACATTTATTACATTTTTTTTTGTTAGTGAATGTATATCTACCATTTGGGGTCACAAAAAGAAATACCTGTTTGGCACTAAAGGAAACTGTGCTGCAAGAAGTGCCAGTTTTCAATGGAGATGTAAAATAGAGTCCCTGAATATTAAAGGTTCTGTTAGTTTTCATAAGGATATAGAATATTAGTTCCAGTTGTCTGGCCAAATTCCAATATGTGTAAATTAATTCTGCCTCCTATAGTTTCCATGGTTGTTCAGCTGAATAAGTTAGTCTTCAGATAACATCTCTTAAAAATTCTGTGGTGCTGTGGACCAAAAAAATAACACATTTCTGTAATTGCACACGTAGACAAATAGCTTTTCATCAAATGCTCTTACCTGAGATGTGGCTGCACTCCATTGCCAAGAGAACTGATTTAGGTATATACAGTACAATCTTAGAAGTATACTTGGTTAAAAGGAGATGCAACATAGTGAAAGACGTTAGTGTGTCCCATGTATTAGGCAAATGATCATGTATTTAGTGCATAACATCCTAGCCTGAAAGCCGTAAAATATCAGCTGCACAAGGTCTGAGTTGATGAACCCTAGCATAAAGGAGGGTGAGCTTGCTTTGGTGAGATTTCCAGATTTTCTGGTCTGTTCATAGTAGTGAAATTGAAGTGTCTGTCAAACTTTGGTTGATTTTAAAAGGAAAGTTTCAGACAAATTGGGGATTTCAATAATAGGTGAAAACAGCAGGTTTTCAGGTTTGCTGTAGTTTTCTAAAAGCATGATAAAACAGATTCATTTTTTAGAAAGGATCAGAGCTTTATGAGCTAATGCATTCCATACTTTAATGACAATGTACAACTTTCCATGTAATTTTTAAAACGGCTGCTTTGTATGCAACATACTAAAATGTTGCTGTGCAAGTTGCTGTGAAAGTCCATTGCTTTCAAGGATTATAATTATAATTTCAGTTCCTGAATTAGGGATTGCAAACTGTTATGAAAACTATCGTATAACAGTGTTTTTATTGGTAACTCTGAGGAAAAGGAATTTCCACATTTGGATATTTGAGTAAAATATAATACATCAGCAGATCAAGCCACTGGTGCTAATGCCTTATTTTTAGTTAGAGTTTTTGAAAGAAAATTGGATCCTCACCATCAGTCAAATTTAAAACTGTGATTCTTCCTCCTCCACATGCTTCTCTTGTAGATTTCACTCTCGAGCAATGCAGCCATCCCAGACTTGCATAGATACAACCTTAGTGTGCATGCATGTGTTGTGATACAAACTCCTCCCTCCTCCCCTTGAATAAGGTATGTCATTGTGATTCAAAGTCAGACCTCTCTGGCACAATCCCTTCCTTGCTTTCCCTTTTTTGAGTGGGATAATAATTTGCTGTAGAGCAGATTACAGCACCCTTTACCCATCAGCTATGCTGGTCAGAACCATGGCAACAGTGGAGAGAAACAAAGGTTCACCCTATTAGCGGTACCTTGCCCACCTGTTTGGGATAGCCCCTGTAAGCGTTTAATTGGGGTTCTTACCTCCCCCTCACTTCCATGTCCAGATGTAGAATACAAGTCACAAGCCAGCCCACAGTGGTCTTTTATTATTAGGGTGACCAGATGTCCCTGTTTTATAGGGACAGTCCTGATGTTTGGGTCTTTTTCTTATATAGGCTCCTATTACTCCCCACCCCCATCCCGATTTTTCACATTTGCTGTCTGGTCACCCTATTTATTATTTGTCAATAGAATTCAACAGCACACTAACGTATTGGACATAGAGAGCTGTGAACTAAGGTTCCAAGCAGGCAGATGCTATGGGCCTAGAAATACCTACACTGGCAACGTGAAGAACTGTATCTAACAAATATTCAGTAACGAAAGGGCAAGGAAGAAGAGGGAGAGAGAGAGTGGAATAGGGAAGTAGCAGAAGAGAAAAGACTGAGACAAAATAAGAGAGAGAGTTCATTGTCCAACCTCCTAAAAATTATTTCTGAAGAGAGAGGCTGAGGAGCCAAGATCTGTGCCCCCTAATTCAAGATATTGTGCCACCCTACACTCCAGTAGAGACAGAGAGAACCAACAGCCTATCCCAGGAGAATCTGATCTTGTGGTGGGAGCGGAAAGCCCTACAATCATTCCAGTATCCGATGGGACACCTTGCAGATATCCTATAGGAAAATAAAATCGGTATTCATAAAACAAATATTAACTTGGTCTAAATAATTTGTCTGAGGGGAAAAGGTCATTTCCGTATGACTTTGGGTGATATTTAGTGATTTCAGGAACTGCTCTCCTCCTTCATACAAAATTTTACTATTGTTAAGTTCAGTTAACCCAGAAATCTTTACTTTGCTTTATTTATTTTTTTAAAGCAAATTATATTTTTCAAGTAAAAAACTGAAACATCATTTGTGTGTTTCCAGCTGCTGAATCACACACTGGGGCAACGCAATTCATTACAGTGTCAGCACTACTTCAGGAAAGTAGAAAATGTAATTATTGTTAGATTAGTAAAATGGGCATAACTTGTACTGAATTCTTTAGCAAGTGTAAAACAGTGGTTCTCTAGTATCTAGGCAAATCTTTGAAATTCATGCAAAACTGTTTAAACACATGTTGATTTGGACTAACTCAATGGCTTAGAAGCAATATGACATATTGCATCAATGAAAATCCTAGTTCAAGTAAACACATCTTTCTTGCTTAAAATGATCCATTTCCCTTTGTAGTCAGTGGGAAATTGATTGGGCTCAGGGTTGGAGATTGCGAATGTAACATATCTGGGGTTGGAGAGAGGTTAAGGCCATTATAATACAAGCGGTCTTAGTGTGAAATTTACCCCTTTAGCAGAGGATCAGCATGTGCCTATGTTTCACTTAAAGACCAGGTAAGCCCCATTTTCTGGGGTGAAAGTGGGCCAGTTCGGTGTACCAGTAAGAAGTGGCCCCTGGTGTCGGTCCATACGCAGCTAACGTTAAAGTGCTGCGCTTTAATGTCACTGCCACTTTTGAGGCAGAGGCCGGAGCTCCAGGCCCTTTTAATTTGCCACCAGAACCCTGGGCGGCACAGGCTGGGCAGTGTGCAAGGGTTGGCTGAGGGAGGCTGACCCTAACTGACCTCCAGCCCTGCCCCTTCTGCCCTGCCTGTACTGATGAGTCTTCTGTGTTACTTTCACCCCCGTCTGTTTTGAATGTTTGTCTAAGGTTATGTACCCTCTACAGCTTAGGTCGGTATAAGTTATGTCACTTGGAGTGTATAAAAGCCACCCCCTCCCCGAGCAACGTAAGTTACACCAACCTAAGTGTCAGTGTGGACAGCACTGTGTTGGCAGGTGAGCTTTTCCCACCGACATAGCTACTGCCTCTCATGGGGGCTGGAGTAATGACATTGATGGAAGAGGTCTCTTAGAACATCTGCATTAGCAGCAGCAGCAGCATAGCTGCATCAGTGCAGCTGCATTGCTGCATACTTTCCCCTCACAGAGATAGAAATCAAACTGTTTATGTCAAAGTTTACCCAGGGTTGTGCATGGCACTCACTCTTTGGGGGAGCCAAACTGAGAAAAATGTTTCAGAAAATGTACATTTTTCACAGCGAGCATGTGCCAATACAGAAAAATGACTAGATGGTTTTCATTCACACAATACTATACGTGTTAAAGCTCAACTCTTGCAATTGTTATAAAATATGGTCAGTTAGATTGCTCTGAAATTTGCTGTGCTGAGGGTAGAGTTAATCATCCAAATTTTGGATTCGTTGCCCAAGAGTTTTCCCGAGTTACAGCTGATTCCTCTCCCCTCCCCCACAAAAAAAGTCCATAAAGCAAGTTTCCTTCTGCTGCCAAGTACTGTTAAACAAATGACTAAATGAATCACAGATGCCATTGAGATTGATGGCTTGGAACTCACCCTTCAATTAACATAACTAAGGATAAGTTAATCACCAGGCCCCACCTAAGACAAAAGAAGTTTTTGAGTGGCTGGAGCTTACTACAATTTGTGAGTGATGGGTGGCAATTTTAGTTTGCAGGTAATGTAATAAAAGTATTTGGGGGGAAAACTAGACATGAATGCTTCGTGGGAGATGTATTGGGGGCAGAAGAGTGGAGATATGGGGGAGAGGATGCAGTGAGGGGAGAGTGATAGGGGAAGGGAAAGAGGTTTGGGGATTGGGGGAATCAGGGGGTGGAACATTGAGAAGCGGGATGTGAGGGTGAGTGGCAGGGGAATTGGAGGAGAATAATGGCAGGGTCAGAGCTACATTGTCCCTTCCCATGTGCGTGCCCAGATCTAGGGGGGTCTGAGCCCTCTTCTCTGCCCCCCGTGTGTGTGCCAGGATCTAGGAATTCATGCTCACTCATCTACAGGGATTGGACCTCCTCCCTCTCTTTTCTTTGGGTTGGGTTGCTCTTCTGGGAGGGTCTGAGGCCTCTCTGTCATTGGAGCCAGGATATGTGGAAGACCTTCCCCTTTGGGTAGGGAGATGAGAATGGGCATAACCATCTCCTCCAAGCACTTGTGGGGTGGCGGGAGAGACATCTGCTGTGATGAATGGAGCAGTTCACAGGCTCAAAGCTATTGCTTCAGTTTATGTTAATCTCCCTGAAGTGTTCATCTGATTCATCTGAGAACATCACGCCGCACTGAATGGGCCACTCCCCTCTGCCCCCGTCATCCTTCTATCCTTCCAGTTTAAAAGATGATGATCCTAAGTGCTGTGAAACCGAATTCTCGTACGGATTTTCCTGAAGTCTGCTGTGCTTCATGGAAATGCAGATTAGGATGAATGACCCAAATTTGGGGTCATTTGAGCAAGGGATTCCAGATGTATAAGCCCTGAAAATAATAGAAACTTTTTAAAATGTTCTCAATTTGTTTGTGCAGAGCTAGAGATCAGACTATTGATATGATTTGGATCAGAATAGTCTCAATCTATCCATTTTTACCCAAGGTAGTGTATGACACCCTCAAAGTCTTTGGGGGATCCAATATATGAATCCTATTTCAAAACATGTTCACTTCCTTGCTTGTGTGGATATGGAGCTGAAGGGATTCCAGTGTGCCTGCACCAATAAAGAAAAAGCTGTGAGGTTGCTACGCAAACTCTTTATTCTTGCCTGGGTAATTCGAGGGAATGTGCCAACACCATTATCATAGAATAATAGAAGATTAGGGTTGGAAGAGACCTCAGGGGGTCATTTAGTCCAATCCCCTGCTCAAAGCAGGACCAAACCCAACTAAATCATCCCAGCCAGGGCTTTGTCAAGCTGGGCCTTAAAATCCTCTGACGATGGAGATTCCACCACCACCCTAGGTAACCCATTCCAGTGCTTCAAAACCCTCCTAGTGAAATAGTTTTTCCGAATATCCAACCTAGATCTCTCATTACTCCTTGTTCCATCACCTACCACCACTTTGAAGAGCCTAGCTCCATTCTCTTTGGAACTCCTCTTCAGATAGTTGAAGGCTGCTATCAAATCTCCCCTCACTCTTCTGTTCTGCAGACTAAATAAGCCTAGTTCCCTCAGCTTCTCCTCTTAAGTCATGTGCCTCAGCCCCCTAATCATTTTCATTGCCCTCTACTGGACTCTTTCCAATTTGTCCACATCCTTTATGTAGTGGAGGGCCCAAAACTGGACACAATACTCCAGATGCATCACCAGTGCTGAATAGAGGGAAATAATCACTGCCCTTGATCTTCTGGCAATGCTCCTACTAATGCAGCCCAATATGCTGTTATCTAGGGTTACCATTTGTCTGTATTTTCCCAGACATCTCTAGCTTTTTGGTTCTTAAATTACTGTCTGGGAGGAATTTTTAAATAGCTAAAAACATCCAGAATTTTGCCATTATTATTAGATATTTAAAAATTCCTC
>ML677364.1:32262867-32371810 GCA_007922305.1 Dermatemys mawii
GTCAATCAGCCTGGAGTAACTTGCACCACTAGATCCTGAGTAGTAAATTTCAGCCAGTCTCTGAAAGAAGTGATCACTGTGTCTAAATGTTTGAAAGCATTTTCTAAAGTGGCCCTGTAGAGGAGAGAATTGTGGGCACAGAAAAATCTGTTCCCCTAATTTTAGGGTCTCTTCAGTTTTAACTACATGCTACAATACTCTGCAAATTTGACATGCACATAAATATTTCTGAAGATAGTCAACCATAAAGGAAGATATGATACTGCACTGCTAATCAAACCTCTTTGAAAAGACAGTCCCCAGCCACACAGCAGCAGAAGTTAGGATAGGAAATCACTTCTTATATACATTTACCTCAATGACATGTATACTTCAGAATGAAACAGGGACAATTTAATTGGTAACATTATTAAACAATCTTGATTTTCTCTTTTTAAACAAATTAAACACAGAAATTGATATCAGCCCAATGTTTAAGTGGCATAGTTTAAACTACTAGTCTGGAAACGCAAATTTATAAAATTACATTAGAAAGGAAAAATATATTAGACCATCCAGCCAATCTTTCTATACTAATCACATAATAAGAATATTAGTATAGTTTTATTGCTCAATGTTGAAATCTAATGGTATTATATGTAATATAAAAAGAGAATGTATGTAGCATCTCTTTTCTTGACTACTATAATTCTCAGAATTGTTTTTCATTAACAATACAGTTATCCTATATTATATGATGAGAGAGACTGTATTGTTATCCAGTGCATATTTACTGGGATCTTTCTCTAGTTCCTAAACCTATCTTTTCCACTACCATTAAGTCAAATGCTTTTGTTCATTTCATTCATTTTTTTAAATACAGCTAAATGTAAATATTTCAAATATTTTGCTAACAATTTTGTGTACTGAATCTGACCATGTTTTGTAGGTTGACACTGGTATGTTTCTCCTAGATCATCTTGTCAACAGCTAATCTTATTGTACTGAGTTCTATAACTAAACCAACATTTAGAATTGTTGATTTCTATTTGATTCCTTCTTAGTTCACATGCTCAGCTCTGTACTTCTGAAAAAGAAATCAATTTATTTTTTTCCTCCATATAGCCACGCTAATTAGAAATATGAAAAGATCTAACATTGTACTCTTTAAAATTCTGTCAGTTAAGTTAAAGCAATAATGTCAATCCATTTAATTTTAGGTCATCTCTTTTAAAAGCAACACAATGGTTTCAACTGAAATCTAAGCTTAGATGATAAGCTTATGCTTATCTTAAAGAGAAACAATTTAGAAGGATACTTAGATTATGTTTCTTTCAGTGGTGTCTCTCTCATGCCCTCCTTTCTTGTGTAGGCTAGAAATATGCTAGAGGCAGGGTTTTTACATGTAGATAGCTGCAGAGCAGTCTCTGTTCTTGGAAAAGTTGGACCTCCCTTTCTCTGTAATACCACTATATTTGTGGCTGAAAACCTGAGGATTTTTAAAATCTGGCTCATTTGGTGACAGTCTCTTCTGATTGAGTGAGATTGGAGTGGCCATGGACACTGATCTAGGCACTCGTCAGTGGAATGTGTATCATGAGATCAAAGATGGCAGGAATTTGGCAGGCAGGAATTTGGAAACCAAAGGAAATTTCCCTGAATAACGAATGAGTGTGAAAACAAGTAATGGTCTCACAATATGGTGCACTGTTGTAACTTTAATGGTTCCAAACTCATGCTATGTGTTTTGTAATCTATGCTGTTTTTTTGTTTGTGTGTGTGTGTGTGTGATGGTGGTGGTGGTGGTTGTTTTATTCTTCTTCTTGGGAGTAGGAATTTATATGTTAGTAACAAATTTCTCCTAGTTTCCTGTAGTGCCCACTGCCCTGATATTCCAATTTGGCATTATCTTTCTGTATGCTACATCTTCTTCCAGTTTTGAGGTCAGTCCACTGTTTTGATCATTGCCATATTTACATCAGAGAAACATCCCACCAAGGAATAAATGAAGCAGTTTCTCATTGGAGTCTCGTTGGAGTGTCAATTCTTCAACAAAAAAACTTCAGAAACAGACTCCAATGAGAAACTGCTGAACTGGAATTAATTTGCAAACTGGATACCATTAATTTAGACTTGAATAAAGACTGGGAGTGGCTGGATCATTACACAAATTGAACCTATTTTCCCATGTTTGCATTCTGTTTCCCCATGTTAAGTATCTGCCTACTGTTACTCACGCCTTCTTGCCAACTTCTTGAAATGGGCCATCCTGACTACCACTGCAAGTTTTTTTTTCCTGCTAATAGCTCACCTTAATTGATTAAGCCACTTAAAGTTGGTATGGCAACCTCCACCTTTTCATGTTCTCTCTTTGTGTGTATATGTGTGTGTGTACATATATATATACACACACACATAGTAAATGTCTAATTTATTTTACCCACTATTGAAAAGAGCTGGCTGCAGTGCAGACTCAACATGCTCTTATCTTGGTCCCGTAGGGTAGTAAACTCATATCACAGTGCCCTGGCATTTACACCAGTATGATGTCATCAGTTTATGCTGTTTTGTTACGTAACCCCCTCTGGAGTTGGTTGTTCCTGATATACCACACTATATATATCTATATATCTTCCTATTGTATGTTCCACTCTGTGTATCTGATGAAGTGGGTTCTAGCCCACGAAAGCTTATGCCCAAATAAATTTGTTAGTCTCTAAGTGCCACAAGTACTCCTTGTTCTTTTTGCGGATACAGACTAACATGGCTACTATTCTTAAATCTGTTGATTGAGTTACCGGAGTTTTATACCATGTGGCCATCCTTCCTGGTTCTAAACCCCTTTTTCCCCACTAATTGTTCTGTCCAGAGTAGCAGGGGAAACTGAGTAATTTTTCATTTTTAATTTATAGAGGTTTGACTTTATCTCTGCTTAAAATGGAATCTGGTTTTTGATATGCATTGGGTTACCTGGCCCAGTGACAGAAAGGGAAATGAGAAAGATTAATCTTGGCTCCCAGATATCCATAAGTATTTAGTTTAATTTTCTTAACTTTTTGTTCTAACTTGAGCTGCAGAAAAGTGAAAATTAGTCATTGTGACTTAGGACATGTCCACACTACAAAGTTAGGTCAACGTAAGCCATCTTATGAGGACTTAACTATGTAAGTGTACACATTATAGTGTTCCTCCCATCACTGTAAATCACCCACTATGATAACCTAGTAAATCCACCTCAACAAGAGGCGAAAGGGATAGGTCGACATAGTTCAGGCGATGCACTGTCTGTACAGCACTGTCAATTTCATTGTTGGTGGGGTCCCTGTTTTGAAACAGGGAGAAAAGATATGTGTGTTCTTACTGCAAGCCCCAGCAATGATGACGGTTGAAGCCTCGCTGCCCGGCACTGAGAACCTGTGCAGTGGGCTCCATGCAGAACTCCCAGCTGGAGCCCAGGTACCCCCGGGCTCTCAGCTCCCTGCTCTGCATGGACTCCCTCCCATGTTCCCTTTCTGAATCAGCCAAACCAAGCAGGTACTAGCAGCACTACTTATCAATAGAATTCATGTCACTGGGGGCTTGGACACCCCTGAATGTACCACAATATAAGTAATAGCCAGGGAGGTTCCCCACTACACGATATTGTCTAGAGCAGCTCTGCCCCAACATGAAATAAACATGTTGATAAGCATCAGCAGTGGGATTACATAAGCATTTCCCAGTGCCAGTGCTGCAGAAAGGGGAGGCACAAATAGAACCCACTCTAAAAGTTGCAATGTGGATTTAAGAGGATTGGCTCTACCAACCTGAGCACCAATCCCTTTCAGAAAAAAATGAAGAGGGAGGAGCATGCCAATTTTATCCTTAGAAAACACCAGAAAGGTAGGGGGAGTTCCTGGACCCACTGAGAGACAAGCAAGGGAAACACTCGTTTCATTTGGAAATTCAATATTCAAGTGATCTTGAAACTTGGGAATTGTAATTATCTTCTGGGATTGGTTCATTGCAACTGGTGGGTTTTGCTCTGTCCTAGTTATTGCTGCTTCTTTTTGATTACAATTATAATACATTCTTCTATCCATATCAGTCTGCCTCTTCAGACTGTTAAACTGTTCAGACCATTTCTCAATCACAGCAGTGTTGTTTCAATCTATCACATGTTGTGGGGTGTGGGGGAGGAGTGGTGATGAATACTGATTGCTCATATCAGAATGTATTAAGCATCTATACGTATTAAATATTTGGGTGATTATTTCTTGGGATAATTTTTTGCTCTTACATTAAGGAACACCAAGTTCCTTCATTTGCTCAAGTGTGAAGTGGCTTTCTGAAGCGCAGAATGCTAAACCATGCAGTGTGCTTTCTAAGACCTATTTCTCGCCTGTATGTCATTTGCCGATCAGGCTAAACATTTTCTGTCAAAAAACTCCATCAATTTGCTGCCAAAGGTAGTGGTGTATCTTAAAATCAGATGAGTTGTACTTTACTTTACCTTCCATATTAGGAAATAAGATTAGACTTTTCTGCTAGTCTCTCTCAATATATTACAGTAAGGTCACATACTTCATTCAGGTTCACTTAGATTACAAAGAGCAAAGAATTATATTATGTATAGCTACAATTCATGTAATCCTTTTCGTTAGAGCGACTGCAGAAAATTGACAGAGAGGCTTACGACACACAGAGAAATCCTTTTTCCAGTTAGTAATAACAACTGAAAGGCCACAATACAGCTGCAAATACACAGCCATGGATTGGAAACCCAGCACATCACCCATGTGATTGCATTCATTCAATTATACTGATAAGCAGATCCAGATATAGTGGTACACTCGTAACAGTAAGTAGCAGAACTGCGAGACAGCAATTCTGGATCCCGGTAATATTTAACATAAGCCACAGAAAGCAGTGATTTGAGGAAAAAGAGCAGCCCCGTCAGGGTTTTTTTGTTTTGGGTTTGGGTTTTTTCAGAAAATACGAATTATCTGGTTACACAGAGCATGATTCTGCCACTGTTATTCACATTAACTAGTACAGCGTTCCATCCACTGAAGTCAATGGATAGAGCAGTAGGAGTAGTAGTGAGTGTGAGTAAGAGTGGCACAATGGGCCCACAGATCGATTAGAGCATGAGGATTGATTACATGAGCCACAGGGCTTCACTATGAAAAGAGCAAACTTGCAGACATATAGAATTAGACTGGATTAAAAACTAGATTGGGTAAAACACTAGTAGTATTGGCAACTCAAGAGATCAAACCTCATGAGCGAGACCCCCAAAATCACATCAAATCATGTTTTGAACTCCCCTCTACTCCTCTGCAAATGTGTGGGTGATAATTTCAGGTGGAAAAGCAACCTTTACTACATTCAAAAATGAACACCTCTCCCTGACTGTTCAGGTGGAAATTCCACTTTTACCATCTCCTTACCTCTGAGATTGGGGAACTGTCATCCCTTCCTTATTACTGTCTTGACTCTCTCCCCACTTGATAAAAGAAGGGCCACATGTAGAGGTGAAAGTAAGGCAGTATGCCCCAGTACAGCATATTGGCAAGAGCCAGTGTGCCGTGCCTGGGCAGACCAGCTTCTCCAGATGACAGTTTAAAGAGCCTGGGGCTCCCAGCAGTGTCTGGAGTCCTGGGCCCTTTAAATTGCCACCAGAACTCCACTGCTGGAGCCCTGGGGTAGTGGCGGTGGGGCTTCAGCAGCTATTTAATGGCCCCGGGGCTCCGACTGCCTCTACCACCCCAGGCCCTTTAAATAGCCTCCGGAGCCCTGCCTCCGCTACTCCAGCAGCAAGGCTCTAGGGACAATTTAAAGGGGCCCGGAGCATATCGACAGCCGGTGTCCAGGGCCCTTTAAATTGCTGCTGGAGCCACTCCTGCCTCTTCTAGCAGAGACATACCTCTTCTGGTCAATCCCCTCTCCCCCCAGGCCCCCGGGTCTCCAGAATACTGGTAAGACCTTTAAGTTACTTTCACCCCTGGCGAGATGGTGAATAGTTTGAGAGTCACTGACCTAATTAATGCATCATTATTCACATACACACACACACATACACACACACTATATTACCTTTGAGGGCTGATAAGTTACAGGTATACGTATTAAAGAACTTTAAATATATGAATAATTCATATAAGCAAGAATGTCACATTAAAAACAATATGACATTGGTTTAGGCTTTTGCAAGAAGCAGCACTTCCATCTCTCTTCTGCCTCCTGCTGCTTCAGGCCTCACCGCCCCAAACCTTTCCCCTGCCCTATGCCCCCCATATCTCACTGCAATCTCCAAATCTCCCTCCAGCTTCTCCTTATTTTCCCCATGCATCTTTCACAGGCTACATCTACACTGGGCATCACTGGCAGTGGTGTGATGGGTATATGTAGCTACACACTGCAGTGAAAAGCCACACTCTGGTGTGTTAGCTACATGCATCAAAGGTTCTGGCAGCAGGTAGACAGCAGGAAAAGGCTTGGTAGTGGGGAGCGTCCAGAGCCTTTTCCTTCTGTCTCCCCACTACCACAGCTTTTCCCCACTGCTGGAGTCTTTCATGGAGTGGCATGACACTACCCGGTAAAAAAGGCAATGTAGGGCAGGCACTGCTTGGGTAAGTAGAAGGCCATGTAGGATATGTACTCACAGGTTCAGGTGTTTCTTTACTCACCTCACCAAAGCACTGTCTAAACTGAAGCATAAGCTTACGTGGGCTAGTACCCACTTCGTCGGATGCATCTGATGAAGTGGTTACTAGCCCACGAAAGCTTATGCTTCAGTTCTTTTGATAATCTTTAAGGTGCCACAGGACTCTTTGTCACTTCTGCAAATCCAGACTAACACGGCTACCTCTCTGATTCTTGTCTACACTGCTATTTATGCTCATGCTAGAAGAGTGTGTAGTGTATGAACTCTGCATGCAACCAAAAGGAATGTGCAGTGTAGACATACCTATTGTTTCTGTGTTGCTCCTCATCATTTCTGTGCCCTTTCTAGCCCCCTGGACTGTGGATTGGTTGATGATATGTTCCTAGGCATGGCTTCAGTCTGGCAGAAAACAGTGGGAGATAGCATCCAACTTAATTAAGAATCACTTCTCTGCAGATGGACTGTAGAGAAATGATGGCCCTCCTGCTGGCTTTAGCCCCATTGACAGTCATAGAAGATGGCCATTTTGAGTAAGGGGAAAAATTGTGAGCTGGCATTTCATCATGTTTTCATGAGACAGGTATAAAAAACACTCCAAAATTGCTGGTGTCATGATAAAATCACCAGGGAATTGCATTAGTGTGCAATATTAAATGTGTGTATAGTGTAGAGAACAGTCTTAGCACTGGTGCACTCTGTTTCAGCATTAATTTCTGTGACATCTTGTCTAACACAGATTTTATATTGATTTAATTATGCCAGTCTGACACTGAAACTGGTCTAGTTAAAGTATTATAACTGCTGAGGATGGATGTAGTTATGCTTCTCCTAAGAGAGCTAACTCCAGTTAATTTAGGGGTATGTTCACACTAGCATAAGTGTGTCCACAAGAGGAGTTGTATCAACGTAACTATTTTGATAAGAAATCACATTTCCAACTGAAATAATTAAACAGCTACAAAAGCTGTGTAGACCAACAATAAAACTTTCAAAAGCACAGAAGTGATTTAGGTGCCCAAATCCCATTGACTTTCACTTTTGAAAATGGGACTTACATTCCAAGGTCACTTGGGCCAGATTTTCAAACGTATGTAGGTGACTAAGGTACAGATGGATGCCTAATTGACTTTTCAAATTGCCCAGGCAAATTAGGCATATGGAAAATAATAGGAGTTATAATAATAATAATAACCTATAATAATAGGTTAAATACCTAACTTGCTTAGGTTCTTTTGAAAATCCCACTAGAAACCTAGCTACATCTTTAGGTACCTAAATGTCTTTTAAAATCTAGCTCTTAGGCACTTCTGACATTTTTATCCAAGGCCTAATTTCCATGAAAACTGGCTAATGTGCCCAAATATGCAAATGGATTAAAATATAAGATCAGTTGTAATTCATATATTCATAAAGTATATTTGTAAGATGATTTCCATTTGAAATTGTGCAGTAAAACCAAAAGGATGAAGCAACCTATTCTAAAAGTATGGATGCTATTGCTAGATATCACTGAATTCATACAGAATAGGCACACGCAAATATTTTAGGTTAATTGCTTCTGGAGCTCAAACACCAGCATTCCTGTGAAATATGTGAGAACTGAAATTCCCCCTGGCAACTGATATGGAACTGAGCACACTTATCCTTTATAATTCTGCCACAATGCACAATGTTTGTTGTTGGAATAGGGTCTTTCTGGTCATTGGTGTATGACTTGTGTGGTTATAGTTCATCTGCATGGTGCAGTAGAAATTGTTCTCTCTGTTCATTCATATGGATTTGTTTGTGTGGAGGCTGGCTGAATACCCTTTATTACGTGTTCCAGGCAAGGTTGCTGTATATACTGTTTTGCTCCAGATGTAGAACCAGGGTCTCTTCGTATTTAAGAGAGTTTATTTTCAGACTTACATAAATATTGTTATAAGACGAAACTGTGACATATAGACTGGTGAAGTTCAGTGGATTTGTTCTCTGAGGATTTGAGAGAAAGTCTTGTTTGCTTTTGATCCACCAGCATTTGCACTCATCAATTTGAATTTTTGGTTTCAAATATGAAAGAACTCAAGATCTCAGTGACACTCAGTCCAAACCATTTATCCTTTGAGGCTGAAGAAAGTTGGAACATGAAACGGGGAAGGGCAGAGTTCAAAACATCCAGACAAATTTGGATAAATAGCAAACTTGTGATTTGTAAGAGATTAGCCTCTGTATAATTTGTATATTGTTAACTCTTGTCTGTTAGACAAGGAATATAAATCCAGTCATACATATTATTTCCTCAAATGTTCTTTTTTATTTGTTTTGATCTCGATGTTTATTCTTTAGCTTTATGAGATCTGAAGAGTTTAGATTTTTGGCTTGTTGAGATGAACATTGCAAGAACAGATAATCAGATTTTCTGTTAATGAGAATACACAATTTGACTAATGCATTTCAGAGATGCCTGTTGAATAGACTGAATGTAAGACATCAAGCATATAAGCATTGCATCAAGATACCAATTGTAATTTTAGTGATTTTTTCTGTGTCACACAGCATTAGTTGTAGTTGGAAATATGATGCATCTGCAAGGAAGAACAATAAAAAATTAAAAGAAATATTTTGAAAGAATTTAATATTTCTTATTGAACTGTCAGCATTTACTGTTTTATGCAGATTATTTTATCCTGCAGGGATACAAGGAGAAAATCTTTGTAGCATTGAGTACCAGTAATTTCTGTAAGAAGATTAGAAAATAATACAGAAATGAATGTAAATTACTCAGGTATCCCAGCAATAATTTTAAATGAGGAAGATAAACTCAGTGTTGTTTCTGATTCATTCTGAAGATTATCTTCAGTTATCAGGGATGAAAACTTCTTATTTTTAAATGAAACTTTAAATTCTGCAGAAATTGATAAACTCTCACTCTCTCTGACTTTCTGGTGGTGAGTGGATGAGTACATTTGTCAAGACTTGTGCATAAAGGGAGATATTCAACTCTGTACAGAGGGCATAGACAAAAGTCTTGCCTAAAATCTATCCATTGGCTCTGTGAGGGTCTTCTGAACATGAGGAAATTTATCCAAGGACTGCAGGAACAGGGTGCACATGTGTGATTGTGTGTGTAAATCTTACATCCATATGTCACAAATCCATAAAGACTTACTCACATGCTTAATGTTATGCACCATGAATAACTAAAGTCAATTAATGACTCAACTGAAGCACATGCCTAAGTCTTTTGGGGATCAGAACAACAGACTGCAAGAGAAATTTTAGCAGGGTAAGACAGCTGTCTGATTAAAAAATGGCTTTAAAGTATCTTTGTATTAAATAGTCAATAGTTAATTGGACTATTGGACTGTTTGCAATTGTCTGATGTTGGCAAGTAACTTGCAAACAATAGGCCACTCAAAGGACTACTCATGTAAAATGTCAACATTTCTTTCAATGTCAGGAGCATTAATAGCACACCATTTTAAAATCATGCAAGCATAAAAATGCCCTCTCATTATGGAAAAATAATACTGAAATCACAGTTTTTATATTCTTTAAACTAGTTGATATGAGAAATTATTGCCTTTTGGATTGAAAAGTATTCTTTAGAGGAATAATAATATTTCTATTGTTTACTAGAGTTATTTATTTGTACTACTGTAATATGAGAATATCAGTCAGGGCTTCTATGAAAATAAGATATGCCAAGTAATACATTAGGGTAGACAGACTAAGACTGAGGTTACTATGGCTTTCAAACAAAGATGCCTTATGTAACTATGATCTTTTTACTATCAGTGGATTAAGTTAATCTTACATATGGTGCTGCAACTTGGAGACTTACGACCTAACTATCTAAACTCCAGCTGCCTTAGATAAATCTTCAGTATCAGATGGCCAGAAAAAAAATCACAAAGAATTCTGGAGGAAGACAAAACAGAAACTGATAGAACAGGAAATGATAGGATGAAAATGGAGATGGCTAGGACATATACGAAGAAAAAACCTGAATAACTAAGAAGACAGGTGTTGGACTGGCACCCCTAAGGCAAGAGGTGAAAAAGTAGTCCAGGGATAGCATGCAAATGTACAACAGAAACAGAATTGAAAGCTATCAAAATGACATGAGAAGAAGCTACATCTCAGCAGAAGACTAGCAAAGATGGAAGCCAGTGATGAAGGCTCTATGTCAGGGGTCGGCAACCTTTCAGAAGTGGTGTGCCAAGTCTTCATTTATTCACTCTAATTTAAGGTTTTGCATTCCAGTAATACATTTGAATGTTTTTAGCAGATCTCTTTCTATAAGTCTATAATATAGAACTAAACTATTGTTGCATGAAATGTAAATAAAATGTTTAAGAAGATTCATTTAAAAACAAAATTAAATTAAATTAAAATGCAGAGCCCCCCAGATCGGTGGCCAGGACCCGGGCAGTGTGAATGCCACTGAAAATCAGCTCGCGTGCAGCCTTTGGCACACATGCTTTATGTTCTGCATGGAATAGAGAGCCATAAGAGAGACAGAGTGTCTAGGAGCCCTAGTCATGGACCAGAGCTCCACTGTGCTATGCGCTGTACAAACAGAAGAAAAAGATGGACCTTGTCTCCAAAAGATTGCAATCTAAGTAATATACAAAATTATGATATAGGGGTGCTAATAGTTACATATATATTGAGAGACAGAGCAATTCTTTAGTTTTTCATAGCCTGGGTATTTGATATATATCATAACCTGTAAAAGTTTTATAACATCTGAAAATGGGGAGAGTAATACATACCTACCTACCTTTCTGCAGCAGTGTGAGGCTAAATTCATTAATATTTTGGACATAAGTATAATCAGACTGAAGACGCTGTAGAAGTGCAAAATATTATGATTGTTTATAAAACTGCTATTTTTCTAAGTAATCCAATAATACTCAAAGTTACAAATCAATTTTGAGGATTAACAGACTTTTTAAACCATCAAAGAATAGAGCTATATTTCCATTAGAGAGGTGTAAATGAAGGGTGTGCAAACAAGAAAATGGAAGTGAGTGAAACAATAAACATGGCCTATATTATTATCTCTCTGAGTTACATAAAGAAGGTATATATAGTTAAACAAATAGCCTTCACAACATACAAGATCTTTAAGCATAAAAAGGGGAAATGAGTCACCTGTAAATCCTGACCATGTAAACTCTCTGCAGAATGCCTGCATTTTAGGTACTCAAATGCCTCATTCTTCTTTGACTTTCCTTGCCATTCTTACAGGGCCTAAGAGCACTGTCTTCTGGACGTCATGCATTGTGATGTTTTGTGCTCCTAATATGTTCTTAAGTTGCTGATTCATATTCTTACATTTTGTGGCAGAGTTCTTCATACTTCGCTATCTTCTGTTCTTGTTTCTTTTGTATGATGTTCTCTGCTGGTATGTCAGTGGCAGTCAACATGGTCTTATTTGTCACCTTTTTTACCACAACTTTGGCTGGCCTGTTTACCTGCACTGTGTGGTCTCTGGCAATTGCCAGATCCCTTCAAATATTATTTTCTTCATCCTCCAGAGCACTTTCAGTTCAGTGGTCATAATACAGCACAGTGCATTTACATCCATACTTGCCACAGAAGCTCCAATGCAGACACTTGACAACCTCACTGTGTCTGTTCATATATTTCCTCCCAGCCAGGCTCCTGCAGGCTCTCCACATATGCTCCACTCTCGCCTCCTTTTTGGAATACATTTTGCAGTTTGAGGAGCAGTCCTGTCAGTCAATTTTGTTTCAAACCTAATTAATCCTTAAGGACTTCCCTTCTGCACTCATAATGAGGCTGTCTGTCTCTTTTGAGGTATCCTTCTACAAGACATGAGTTTGTTAATCTTCAATCACTAATGAGCTTACTCTCTCTCCGCAACAGTCTCTACACTGATTTCCATGTAAATCTTTTGATTCTTTCTTTGATTTGCTTTCTTCTTTATTTTATGCTTTCTTGAGCTAGGATGCACATTCAGCCATCACTTCTCGTCAAGGCCAGATCTTTTACTCTGACTAATTTATAATCTTCATTGTCAGTTGCTTCCTCCACAACTAGTAGACTTTTTCCTCCATCACATCATTAAATGTACACTCTTTCCACATCTTGATTTGATATTCGTTACTTTATGAAGCGTAAGGAGCTTTTTTTTGTTTGGATTTTTTCTTCTCCTTTTGATTCCACTTGATTGCTTTCACAGTGTACCTTTTTACTGATATTTCCACATATTAATGGTTTGGATCAAATTCTTCAAGATTTCTCATTAGAGTAGTTCTTATTTCTCTGTAATATTCCTTCTTCACGTCGTCTTTGACTTTCTTATATTGTACCTCCAACAGTTCCCTGATTCCAAGGTACTGATAAGGGAAATGCTGGGGCATATCTTGGATAGTACTGACATTAACCTGTGTGCCATCTAATTGTGCCAGTTGGCCCTTTGTTACAAATGCTGACACTCATTTAGTCAAGCAATCTGTAGCTTTATAGCTTCACCAATTTTTTCTTCACGTGTCATCAATCCTGCAACTCCTTTTGTCACCTTCATACAGTTTCTGATCATCCATGTATAACAAATGGTTAACTGGCTGCTGCTCTTTGTTGCTTTGATAAACTGAGGTTACGTCATAGAGAATCCATATCAACAGCCGTGTTGCTACCACTAACAGCCATGGTGAGAGAGAGTCCCCTGGCAGATTCCTCTTTTAATTTAGACTTCATATGAGAGCCCCTTCTAGGTAGAGATTAGTGTTCCAGTTAACCATGGATTTCTGCAGAAAGGAAATGATCTTTGGATGAAACTTGTGCATTTTCAGTGTCTCGATGATCAATGAATATGGGGTGCTTGTCATATGATTTTTGCTTTATTATTTTTATTATGTATTCATATTAAAGTTGCACCAATCAGATTGCTGGGTATTATACAAACAGGTAGTAAGAGACCTCTCCCTGAAGAATTTACAATGTAAATTAAGTTTAAACACAGTAAATAGATGAATCAATCAGAGGGAATGGAGGGAAGGTTGATTAACTATGAGCACAGTTTTCAGGTTCCTGGTTTGTTTGTTTGTTCTTGTTTGCTTTGTTTTTTTCAGAATATAAAGAAACAAGAGATATTGTTGATTTTGGCAATCATTGCTCGTCACTAGCCCAGCCATTATAAGTTGGATGGTTACCACAAAATTGGATCTTGAAGGGGTATTTTGAAGGTATAATGCAGAAGTGTTGGTAGAAGAGTGTTTTGATGTTTCCTAGTTTCAATCTTATGGCCTGGGTCAGGATTACGAAAAGCAGTACTCAGATGGTAGAGGTCAGCATCCACTGACTCCAGTGGCTAATTAGAGACAGATTAGTAGCATTATATACTAATTGAAGGAAGGTGTTCTATAGTACTTAAATATATTGATAACTATTTAAAGGCATCAGAACACAAAAAGCCATTGACACTGATACACACTATCTGTAATTTAGTATTGTTAGTGTGGTGGCTGGGTCTGTGGCTGGGTCTGTGGTTAGGTGGGTGGATGTGTGTGGCACATCTGCATTCAGCCCCTAAAGGGTTGGGCTTCTTCCACATGGGAAAGACCTATTTCGGGAAGTAACTCGGGGAGAGAGTTTGGGAGGTAGGGCATGGTGCCTCTGCCTTGGAGAGAAAGCAAAATTATTTTTGGTCAGTAGCACCAGGGGGGAGCTGCCTGATCCCCTCTCTTTGTAATAAATACATGTTCTGTTTACCAAGCACATTCCTGTGTCATCTTTCCAGGGACTCTGCCTGTTTGTGCTAACCCAACCAATAAGGAGGCGAGGAGATCATGTAATACTAATCTGACCTATAGAGATACATTTCTGGAAACTAGCTGGCATGCTGTATGTAGGAAATACTGTAGTAACTCAGATGCTGTAATGTGGTAGCTTGGTAAACATGGATTCTGTAGTGTTGGCTAATGTATATAAGTTATTAAAATGGTGAGCTTTAAGTTAAATTGCTTCAAAACAACTTCATTTATTCTGCGGAGAGTAAATTAGAAAGTAAAACACTTCATTAAAGTTTTTGTTACATCTGTCCTGCACATACCATCTAAGTTAATGAGAACAGTTTGGGTATGAATGCACGTCAAGTGCCCGAAGAAGGCTTTCAGTTGAAACCATACACTCACTGAGTAATATGTAAAATTAAACACTTCAATGGACTTGCCCCCCGCTGAGCTGGCCATTGTTGTTGTTTGAGTTGTGTTTTGCTGCTGCTTCTGCCAATATAGGGCTTGGTTACACTTACAGGTTTATAGCGGTATTGGTTATAGCTGTCCTCATATACAGCTATAGGGATAGCGCTATAGCGTGTCCACACTGAGGCCCACCAGCGGTATTGCGTGGCCACATTTGCGGCACTTGCAGTGGCATGGGGAGTGGTGCATTATGGGCAGCTATCCCAGCATTCAGCTGGGTGCAACCTGCTTTTCAAATGAGGAGGGTGAGGGTGAACGTGTTGTGTGTATGAGGAGGGAGAGAGTTCGTCCTTCTGAGAGCCTGTCAGTAAGTGTTCTTTGACAGAAAAAACTAGCAGGCTTTGTATTTCACACAGGCTCCCTCCGTAAACATTTGCATTGCTTATCTGCAGAGTTAAGAGAGAAACTCTGAAAACGTACTTCCGCATTCCTCCAGCCGAGTTCAAAACAAAGGGAAGAGATGTCAATTGCCTTAAATGGCTCCAGCCATCTAAAGAGATCACTTGTAGAGGCAGTGGGTGTCCACATTCGCACCGTAGCGCTACAGCAGGACCGCTACTACTCTTATTCCCTGTGCGGAGGTGGATTACCAGTAGCGCTGTAACTCCGAGGTTATAGCACTCTAGGTGCCTTGCCAGTGTTGATGGGTAGGAGATTATAGCGCTCCTGGTGGCTTTATACTGCTATAAAGTGCCAGTGTAACCAAGGCCATAGATGTAAAAAGAGATTTTTTAAGGGGAAGCTAAATGGAGCACAAATCCATTCAGAGGTGGGAGTGATGAATACTGCTCCTTTGTGCATGCGCTTGTGTTATTAAGCATTAAAGATGGGATTTTTAACTGAATTTGGCTATGTCTACATGGTGAGTGAAGGGTATGATTCCCCAATTTGCAGATGCATACTTGCAGAGCTCAATAAGAGCTAGCATGAGTCTAAATAGAATCATAGTCACCATAGCACAAGCATTGGCAGCAGCCACATGATTTATCCATGTCGAGCACATACCCACCAGCTTCAGGAGGGTTTGTACTCAGCACAACTAACCCATGCACCACTGCATGTGCTACAGCAGCTGCTCTACTATTTATACGGCCGCTGGTTCTCATTGAGCTACTACAAATGCGTGTACATGAGCTAGGGAATCACACCCTTAGCTTGAAGTGTAGCGTTTGGCTTTGAGTGTCAGTTAAGTTCTTCACTCACACAGATGCTTTGAAAAATGTCACCTAAGAGCCTGATCCAAAGCCCATTTAAGTCAATGCAAAGACTCTCAATGATTAATAAACAAAATGTTGATCTCACAACCCAAAACATTTCTGATCATCAGATTCTAGTCAATCCACTTTATTAAATTAGGGAATGATCCAAAGCCCCCTGAAGTCAATCTGTATAATCTGATGCAAAATAATGGCAGGCAGCTACACCCAATTCCCATAGCACTTATAATATTACAGTCACATCAGCAACACCATCAGTAAGATTGAGAAGACACTTCCATACTAGAGGCAAGATTGTGATTGGTCCAGCAAGGGTATGTGGGGGCCAACTGCCAAATGAAAAGCAAAACTGTTGGCCACTTCAACTGTGCTCACTTCTCAAAAGAGAGTAGAGAGTGGAAAGGAAAGCCTTAGCTCTGTCTCCATTTCCAACAGGCTTCAAAAAAGAACTAGATACATTAATGGAGGATAGGTCCATCAATGGCTATTAGCCAGGATGGGCAGGGATGGTGTCCCTAGCCTCAGTTTGCCAAAAGCTGGGAATGGGCGACAGGGGGTGGATCACTTGATGATTACCTGTTCTGATCATTCCCTCTGAAGCACCTGGCATTGGCCACTGTGGGAAGACAGGATACTGGGCTAGCTGGACCTGTGGTCTGACCCCGTATGGCTGTCCTTATGTTCACCAGCCAGAAGAATTGTCTGGGTTCAGGAGAATTCACACTTTGCATCTGTTTCAAGTGGTGGCAGAGCTGCTGCTGAAACATGGATTCCATTAGAAATACAGGAAGAATTGTGACTGAGTCAGCAGCATACTAAGTACATGCTTAAGTCTGTCTGTACACAAGAAAGCATTTAAGTGCTTTTCTGATTGGAACTCTTTCCTGAATAGAAGCAAAGTCACCCACACTTATACACCCTAGGGCAGTTTTATTAAACAATATACTCCTTTTGTTTAATTTCATTCCATTTTCATCTTTTTATTAAAATTTGTTAACATTTTGTCTGTTTAGTCTGATCCCAGAAATGAGCCTTTTCAGAAACTTTCAGCAAAATAAATGTATCCATTTGGGAAATATCCCCGTGAAGGTTAAAAAATGCAAATCTTATCACTTAAGAATTTTTTCTGAAGCATTTTGTGTTCTCAGTTACCATAATTCCAATATATTTTAACAAACTTCAGAACTGGTATTACTGCATGAAAACTACTGTCTTATGAATGAAAGAATTTCATTTTGAAATGACAAAGGTATTAATATTTTCATCCAAATTTACAGTAAAGGAGATCTGGGATCTACAGGGGGGAAAATATTGTGAACAATGGCACATCTGTGGTCCAAGTCCTATAACTAGTTCAATGCCAATGCAGAGTTCCATTGCCTCCAATGGAGCAGCACACAGTTTCACGGATCCTCTGTTGCTGAACCAGTTGCAGGATCAGGGCCAATATTTGTACATGTAGATGCCACCATTGCCCCACTTGAAGCACTTGTTGTCTTTACAGCTGCAGATTGCTTTTGCTTATGATTTTTTTCCCCATGTGAGCCTCAAGCTTCCCCTTTAAAAAAAAATGGCTTATTAAAATGGTTCATCTAAATTGTCTACAGAAGTGGGCAATAGGGTGTAATGTTCTGAATGATCATATGTATCTTTATTTTATATTCACAATTGCTTTTATTCTGCTAAGGGAGAGAGGTAAGTGAGGCTTCATGCAGTACAGCAATTGGCACTGTAGCAATAAGCTGAACATTTATAAATTCACTCTTTAAATTGTTTGGATCTTTTATTCACTTCCCAACAATACTCTTTTCCTACAAGAAAAATCTCTGAATACCTACCTACCTATGTCACCTGCACAATAGCTTAACATATTAAAGTTAATAGCATATAATAAGCTTAATTACTATTACAGATTTATAAGTGCATCCTGGGAATAATTAATCAAGGGAGTCATGGTAAATTGAAAATGAAGGGACAGACAACAGATGGCCTTTTAGCTCTGAACAGATCTCATCTTATCTGATTATAACAGCTAAGCAGGTGTTGGACCAGTTACCACCTGAGAATATCTGGTGTTCCACGTCTGTTACTTCTTTGTGATGTCAACTGCAGTTTTTAATGTATTTTATTTTGGAATTCTCTTATTTATTTATATGTTTGATGTCGTGTCTAGTGGCACAGTGCATTAGTCTTATGCAGGAGATCTGGATTTGATTTCTGATCTTGTTAACTAATTTTCTGAAACTACTATAAATTCATACCCCAGTAGGCACACTTCCATGGATTGTGCTCTCAAGAGATTTCCTAAGCTGAGCCAGTTTCAGTATTGACGGATCAGTCAATCTTGTGATACAATCTCAATTCTGTCATTTCCTAATTTTTGAGTCCTTGATTTTGCAACCATAATAATGTTCTTTTAATGTCAGGTGTTTATTTTTCATATATAATTTCATATCTGTTTTTTTTATTTATTTTTTAAAAAAAGAAAACTGAAAAAGTCTTATTCCATTTTGTGCAATCATACTGATACCCACTAGGGTCATTGGCAGGGCCTTTAACCTCATATCTACAGCACAAACCTCTCCCAGTTGAGCCAGTAGACTTAGCCTGCATGTGAACCAATTGGTGGAGAAAAACAAAAGTACTATGCGTACTCGCTTATAAGCCAGTTCATTTATAAGCCAATGGCGGGCGCCCCCCCCCGCCCAAGATGGATAAGTAAAAATAGAATTTTTTTTCTGACTCATTCATAAGCCGACCATATAATTTAGGGGTTGGCAAACTTTGGCTCCCAGGCCATCAGGATAAGCTGCTGGCAGGCCAATGTGATTTGTTTACCTCAAGCATCCGCAGGCATAGAGGTAAACCTAAGTAAACAAAGTGTCCCAGCCAGCCAGCTGCTTACCCTGATGGGCCGGAACAGCAACTGGTGGGGAAATTTTTGCGAGGGAGAAGCTGGAGGTCAGGGGAGTAACCTCTGTGACCGCCCCCGCCACATGACCCCACTCCTAGCCCGGTCCTCCATTTTCTCCCCATCCCATCCCTTCTCATCTGAACTGGGGTGGTCCAATGGACGATATCTCTGGCCTGGTTGGAGCTGCTCTGTCAGGCTGGGCTGGGTGACGCAGCCACAGCGTGCTCCAGCAGGTTGAATGGTGCAGCCACAGCCTGCTCTGGTGGGCATGGCCTGGCATTGTGTCCGCTGCATGCTTTAGCAGGAGGGGCCGGGCGGAGCGGCTACAGCATGCTCTGGTGGATGAGGCCAGGCAGCACAGCTGCAGCTGCTTCGGAAGCTGCGGGGAGAGCAGTGTGGCCAGAAGAGGATAGACTCTGGACTCGCTTCTTGCCTTCTGACTCTACTGCCTCTCCTTGCCCCCTATATGTGAGGAGGGGCTGTGTCCCATCTCTCCCTCTCTAGACCCATTCATAAGTCGACCCCCTTCTCTGATGCTTCCCTTTTTACTAAAACAAATTCGACTTATGAATGAGTATATATGGTAGGTTTGCCAGTGACTTACACCAGGGGCTCTTAACCTTTCCAGACTACTGTACCTCTTTCAGGAGTCTGATTTGTCTTGTGTACCCCCAAGTTTCACCTCATTTAAAAACTGCTGGCTTACAAAATCATACATAAAAATACACAAGTGCCATAGAATGCTATTACTGAAAAAATGCTTACTTCAATTGGAAGCAAATCAACTGGAATATAAATACTGTACTTACATTTAAGTGTATAATATATAGAGCAGTACAAGCCATTGTCTGTATAAATTATAGTTTGTACTAACTTCTCTAGTGCTTTTTATGTAACCTGTTGTAAAACAGGGCAAATATTTAGATGAGTTGATGTACTGCCTGGAAGATCTCTGCGTACTCCAAGGAGTATACATACTCCTCGTTGACAACTACTGGGTTACACAACTATTTGCCAGTAGGTTGCACAATTATTTGCAAGATAGTAGGTTAGGATAAGCTGAAGGGTATTTTTGTTGAGAGCAAACAAGTGAATTGAGTGGCACGTTAGGTTTGGCAGCATATGTGATACAACTGGAATATTCCTATAATTAAGAAATGAGCACATAATACATTTTACTGCATGTGTGCAGTAGAAGATTTCCTGTAGTTACAAATCAGACAAATCCAGACAGATTTTTACAGGGAAAAAAGAAGACGTGATAAAAATAATTTTGCATTGATAGCATTGCCTATTGTTCATTAATTTCATTCTCAGAAATACTGAACCTTTTGCGTCCAAATACTCAGAAAATTATTTTTGTGAGAGTTTAAGCATGGAAAAGTTCAGCCTGAGGTCTTGAAGTTTGGGAAAGTTATAGAGTCATCACTGGTGAGTCAACATTAAAAAAGCAAGGGGAAAGAGGATTCCGCCTGGGACATAAGGAAAATAGGAAAGTGTGCTGTCTCCCTGGAGCAAAATTAAGTGAGAAAACCACAAGTGTATACAGGATTCTGAAATCATCTGGCAAATCTCCACTGGTAATGATACACATTGGAACCAATGACTTGGCATCACCTGGAATTATACAGATTATCAAGACTTCAGGGATGTTAGAAGGGAGTTGAAGAAGAAGAAAGTCCAAGTGAGATGTCAGTGATCATTCCAGTCCCATAAACAAGAGAAGGGAGAAGGCAGAAAATACTGAAACACTGGCTTTGTGCCAGGTGTGAAGCCGAAGGTTTTGGTTTTGTAGAGCATTGGGCCATGTGCCAGTGGGAGACAAAGCTGTATGAATGGAATGGCCTGTAACTCACAGGTAGGAAGAGGTAATGATCATGACTGGGGAGGAGCTGGCACATCCAGGAAGGCATTCAACTAACAATACAAGGGGAGGGTGCAAAGATGGTGATTATAGTACAAACTCAGACTCTGAATCTTGTGAAAAAAATGGAACAAATCTGAAACAGAATGTGAAAAGAATAATATTTTCAGCTGCTTGTATACCAATGCCGAGTTTGAGTAATAGATGAGAGAACAGAAAATTCTTACTGATTAGAAGAAATTTGATTTAATTTGGCATAACTGAAATTTTGTAATATAATTTGTATGATTAAAATATTAAAATCACTGGTTATGGCTTGTTCAGGAAGGATAGACTTTTGAAAAGAGGTGGATGGACACTCTACAGTAAAGGAAAACTTCATTATGTATTTTAGGGTTTTAATAATGCAGAAGAGTAGAATCTTGAATGAATAGGGGTCAGTGTGGAAGAAACTCAGGAGAGGGTACTGGTGGGAGTCCGGTACAGACAACTAAATCAAAACTACAGAACAGGGTGAGTTACTCCTTAAGCACCTCTCTGTAATATGTGGAAAGAAAAATTGTGTTTATGGTGTCCCTTCAGTTTGGGAGACACTAAAGGATGGAGGTCTCAAGCAGTCTGTAGTAAAACATCATTAGAATTTTTCAAAATTATAGATGATGATTTTCTATCATATAAAGAATTTCACCTAATACAAGATAACTCAGTTTTGGACCTCATTATGAGAGATATAGATGAATTCATTAGTGGAGTGGAAGTTGGTAGTTGCTTAGGGATCAGTTATCATGATATGTCTACCTATGTGTTATTATTACATTCAGTATAGGCACACAGAGGAGAGTATCAAACATTAATTTATATGCATGGTGCTTTGGGAGGGCTACTTTCCCTAAGATAAGGAAAATTATAAGTGAAATTGATTGGGAGGAAAAATTTAGAATGAAATAAAAATTGGGAGCTCTTTAAAATGAGTATATTAAGAAGGCCAAAAAGCTAAGATTCCAGAATCAAGAAAGAGAACAACTTTAGCTAAAAGTCCATCCTGGTGCAATGGAAAAGTAAAGGCAGCCATTGGAAATTATATAAAAAAATATATAATGAATGAACAAAGGGGAAAATAGATATAAATTTTCTGCACTTCATAATTTCTAATTTATATTGATTGTTAAAGAGAGCTGGTAGATTTAATGAAAAGAAGGTGTTTTGTCAGTACATCAAGAACAAAATAAATCCTAACAATGGTATAGATTCATTACTAGCTGGAGATGGTAAAATTGATGATAATGATGCAGAAAAGGCAGAAATGTTCAGTAAATATTTCTGTTATGTATTTGGAAATAAGCAGGGTTGTATCACCTAAGGATGATGAAATACTTTCCAGTCCATTAGTAACTGAGGAGGATGTTCCACAACATCTAAAAAGGATAGTCATTTGTAAATCAGCAGGCTGTATTTCTTGCACCTAAAAGTCCTAAAAGTGTTGGCTGAGGAGATCTCAAGTGCACTGATACTAAAAATTTTAATACATTTTGGAATATCTGGGAAATTCCAGAAGACAAAGAGGCTAATGTGCTATTATTCAAAAAGAGCAACTGGGATGACCCAAATAATGAAAGGCCAGTTAGTCTGACATCCATTATTACAAAATAATGGAAAAGCTGATATGAGATTTAATTGATAAAGAATTAAAGGACAGGAATATAATTAATTCCAGTCAATAGGATTTTATGGAAGATAAATCTCATCAAAGAAACCTGATTTCATTCTTTGAATTTACCAGTTTGATTGATAAAGATAGTTGTATAGATATAATATTCTTAGACTTTTGTAAGTGCTTAGTACTACATGACATTCTAATTAAAATTGGCACTATACAATATCAGTAGAGCACATGTTAAATAGATTAAGAAGTGGCTGGTAGCTCTCAGAAAGTAACTGTCTATGGAGAATCACTGAATGGGATGTTTCTGGTGGGATTTTAGGTGCCAGGCCAATGCTATTCAACATTTTTTTCTTATTCTATTCTACATAAGTTTTTATACTTATGAGTATAGTATCTGAACTCCTTCCACTAGTACATTAAGCAGTATGACTACACATCTGTCATGTGTTTCTTCTCTCTCTCCCCAGAGGTAGAAGTGTGTGGTGTGGAGTGTCTTGTTTTGATAGTTGTTGAAGAGTTGTGTTGTGGTGTTGTTGGTTGTTTTTATTTGTTTGCCATGTGTGTATATTAGAGAATTCAAGATCAAAGGAATGCACTTTGCACTTGGAGTGGAAGATGGCGAGGTTTTTGATAGTCCTTAATTCCTGGGAAAGTTCATTTCACAGTTTTGGACCACCCAGGCACAGATGAGGTTTCCTCTTACTGTGGAGGGTTCCATTGTACCAGAGGAGCCATGGTGTTGACCACAGTCTTTGTCCTGGAATTTTAAACTGTTTTTAAGTATTCAGGGCCTGCACCATGGAACACTTGAAGATAAGCAGACCTTGAACTTGATTTAAATTCTATGCCCATATAGAGAGTGTGATGTGATCACTGTAGCCTGTATGGCTAAAAAGATGTGGTTCAGCATTTTGTGTTAGTTGGAGTTTCCTATATGCTGAAGGTTTCATGCCCGGGTATTCTGTGTTGTAGTCCAGCTGAGAGGTCATGAAGGCATGAATAGCACAGACCAAGTCTTCATAGTCAAGGAACATAATGTAGTAAAATCTAGTTCCATGGGCAAGTTAGTGATAGAAGGGCAAGAGAGGTGTCATTTGAGTCATAAAAATCTATTGAATCATAATTTCAATGGCGTCACCCTCTGTGGTGTGACAAATGGAGACTAAATGACACGCCTCCTCCACCTCCCCCATCTCCAGCTCCATGCTCTCCAGACTGTGGAAATTTTGATAATACCACATTGTCAGAAATAGGTCAGGTTGGGTATCATTCAAAAGCCCCTTTCCCATGAACACTCTGGTACTTAATGTAACAAAACTAGAAGAATTTGGTTGATACATATTCAATAAAATGTTTTAAAATGAATGCCGTATAGATTGACTTCATGCTGAAATCTGGACATAACCAGATGAGCAGACAATGACTTGTCTATGGTTAGCACCATAATAGTCCCTGTCACCTTCACTCTAACTTTCTTTTTTGCATTTTATTATACTATAGCATGGGGATGCATTGGTTACATAAAAAAAGACATTAATCTTTGGTAGAGCTCCTAGAGATGTTAGCTTTGATGTGTAGAACTGAAAACATTTTTTTTCATAAAAGTCATCATCTGTGTCATCTCCATTTAGGGCACACTGATCCTTATCTGCACCATACTCACACGTCTCCATATCTGGCAGGCTGCTGGCCAAACATTTGCAGAGTGGTGAGGATCTGGTCTTTGCATACAAGCTTTGATTAGCTGAAGGATTGATTCGGGAGCTCATTGTATTTCAGGTATAATTAATGTGATCAGTCCATCCTCCAAGATGCATCTATGCCAACAGGAGGGTAATTTTGGATGCACTTGATAATCCCAGAGCTATTCTTTTACTTAATAATTTACCCTCTTGATGGCAGATATAAATTCACCTCTTGTCGGTGACAATTTTTTTCTGCTAGTCCGCTTCTTGGAAAACATCCACTAATGTAGCTCTGCAAAGTCTTCAAATGCTAAACTTGCCATATGAACACCTCCAGTACATTTATGGCATCACCAGTGTCTCAGCCATTCTGAGCACCTTCAGAGGGAGGATAGAGTCCTTGGAGGCTGAATCAAATGTCTTCCAATAGGATAATTTGGTCTTTCCAGCCAGCTTTCCAGTCATATTGCATTCTGCAAGGATGTGGAAGTGCAGTGACTTTTACTGGTCTGCTCTTACTGCTGTTACTGGTAACTGAGGGATATACAGCAATTCTGTTCCCCAACAGCAGGCACAAAACTAAAATTTTTCAGAAGGCTTGGCTAGTGTCTCACAGAGAGCACTAGAACATCCATGTCTTATGAAAAAATCCAGCACTTAGTAGCACCTCTTTCTGTGGCATTGATGACATACAACATAATTTTAGTTTCATGTCCTCATGGGAACTACGAGGAAACTTCACTGAAAAATGTGAGGCAGCAGCTTCATTACATTATGCAACAATGAAATTCTTTGAGAAATTCTTCAAATGCTGGAGCATTTTTCCTGCAAAGTATATAGTTAACTCATCCTTCATGCAAATATCAGAGACTAGCTTCTCCATTATGACATTGGAGATGTTCGTGGGGTCAATGATTTTGTATTGGACAGGTGCAATACATGGAGGCTCTCCTTTCTGGATATTTTTAATTGATTCCTCTGCATACATGTCAAACACACAAGGTGGGCTTCGTCAGATGTTAAGTATTATATTTTCTCCATAGCCTTATACTGAAGTATTCAGCTAAATCTTTGCAGGAGTTAAGTTTCTGTTTTGTCAAGAACTTGTATTTCAGCCATACTATCTATGACTGGTATGTTGAAAGGACTTTGCTGGCATACGGTACCAGTCACATTGTCAGTAAATGCTGGCTTAGGAAGACCATGAAAAGTGTGCTTGCTTTTTGCCTGGCACATATGCACTTTTTTCATTACATTCAAACATCCACTGCAATACTCTGAAGAGCTTATACTTTCCCAAGGTCTCATATAGATCGACATCATGCTGAGATCTGGACATAACCAAGAGATGAGCAGACAATGACTTGTCTATGGTTAGCACCATAATAGTCCCTGTCACCTTCACTCTGACTTTCTTTTTTGCAATTGAGCAAGTTAGCCTTTTTTTTTTCTTGGTTGGAACCTATAGATTGGCACAGCATCAGATAATTCCTTGGGTTTGAAGGCTTTGTACAAGTCAAGACCCAAAGTATCCATTCAAATGACATATTTAACTATCTTAGCACTAAAGACTGCTTTTGTCATAATATTAATAAGTTTGTCCACCATACACAAATGGGTTATCATCACGTTACATACATTCTTGGTGTACACTTGATGTGATACTCAGTGTCATATGCATGGTCCTCTTTTTTGCCAATGCACCTACCTAACTTTACTATCCATGCAATGTTCTTGCTAAGAGTAACTCTTAAGGTTTGTCTTCACTAGCGGGGGGAGAGATTGATCTTATGGTGATCGATTTATCGCGTCTCGTCAAGATGCGATAAATCGATCGCCAGTGGCGCCCCCGTCAACTCCGTAACTCCAGCTCACCAAAAGGCGCAAGCTGGAGTCGACAGGGGAGCGCGCCGCCGCCCGCCGCCGTGAGGATGGCAGGTAAGTCAGCTATAGATATGCCGATTTCAGCTACGTTATTAACGTAGCTGAAATTGCATATCTACAGTCCATCCCCCGCCCTAGTGAGGACTAGCCCTTACAAACTCACTCAGGATTCTCCAAGGTCTTAACCTTTGGTGATGGTGTGGGGTGGCTACACAGAATCTAAGTTTTATTTCAAAGCTTTGTTTAACAGCAAAGGGTAATCATATAGTCATTTCCTGTAACAGTTAGTGCAAATCTTACCTTACAGTGACTGGGGAGCAGTAGCAACAGATAAAAACTATGTAAAGCAATGGATAAAATATTTAACATTTATCTAACCACTTGAGAGAGAGAGAAAACCTAATTAAGAACATTCAGTTCTACAGTTAATGTGGCAGAGCAGGTAAAAACGTAACACTTAGTTCAGGAGTCAGAGTGGCAGAGGAAGTCATATGCACTCAGTCATGGAGACTGAAAGGACCCACTCCTCTTTAAATAGCTGCTGGAGGACAGCATAGCATAAGTAATGCAGTGTCTACACTTGTGCTGTGTTGACTTCAGTACATCAGCCATGGCACAATGCCATTCGGGGAGGTAGTGTTATTGCATCTCTTTAAGAGTTTACATTCATTGGTGGGAGACAAATTTCAGTGTAGACACATATACAACTAGGTCGACACAAAGGGACTTACGTCAAGCTAAGGTTGTCGTGTATATCAGGCCTGAGTGTTACTGCTTCCTCCTTTCAGAGTTGAGTGTTCATGGCTGATGTACTGAAGTCAACACAGCACAAGTGTAGACACTGCATTACGTATGTTACAGTCCTCCAGCAGCTATCCCACAATGCCTTACCCTGACCATTTTGGTCATAACAGTGACCTCAAGAGTCTGGAGAGGTACCACCAACGATGCCTCTGGAAGATCATTCACAACTAGTGGGACGATTGCCACACTAACGCCAGCATCTCACTGGAGCCAATGTCACCAGCATTGAAGCACTGAGTCTTATGCACTAACATTGTGTGCGGATGCCAGATTCTTACGTCCCAAAACAAGCCCTCTACTCTCAGCTTATGAGAGTCAGAGATTCTGTGGTGGTCGGAGGAAATGCTACAAGGACACACTGTAAGTATATATCAAGAATGTGGACATCACAAGCTGGTAGGAGCAAGCCACCAACTGACCTCAGTGACCCCACATCTTCCATCAGGCAGTGGCTAGCTTTGAGGAGAAGCAACTTGCCCTGAAAGTTGAAAAGAAAGAGAGAAAGAAGGACAAAGAAGGAACATTCTCTCAGCAGGCAGCTGACCTGCCAGGAAATGTCTGTACCTACTGCGGGCGGATCTGTGGTTCCTGAACTGGACTCCTGAGTCCTCTCCGGACCTATATGAAAATGTGTGGTAGAGACCATCCTCAACTCAAGGAACCACTGCTGACATAATTGTGAACTCCTCCGCTATCCAGGTATCATGGAGACTGAAAGGACTCACTCCTTTTAAAATCCCTATGACTGTTTGAAATGCTTTTTCCTGGTTGTCTAGCTTGGCTAGCACATCTAGCAGCTATCCCTTGTTGTGCACAATTGCCTAGCTGACCATGTTGGCTACATGCTCCAGATGTGCTCAGGCTTGGAGTAGACAGGAGATATTGGATCTCCTCTGCCTGTGGGGAAAAGAGACTGTGTAACAGAGCTATGGACCAGCTGTAGAAACATGAACATCTATGAGCAGATTGCACAGGGGATGCAGGAGAAGGGTTACAAAGGGGACCAGTAGCAGTGCTGTATGAAAGCAAAGGAACTGCAGCAGACACATCAGAAAACCAAGAAGGCAAACAGTCAATGCAGTGCCAAGCCACAGGCCTGCTGCTTTTACAAAGAGCTGTATGTCAGACTTGGCAGAAACCCACTACCACCCCATAGATCATCGTGGATACCTCCAACGGGTCCAAGTCACAGTCCCCTAGCATGAACAGCAAGGTTAAGGAGGAAAAGGAGAAGGATGGGGGATATGCGACCAGAGAGTCCAGCTGTGCTGTGAGCCCAGACTTCTTTGAGATTCCAACACAGTCCAATCAGTCCTGGCAGTCGAACACAGGTGAGCCTGATGCAGGGAAAGGAACCTCGGGTAAGAGTGTACATTTATTTTCCATTACAGTGATGGTGCCCCCAACAGGACACAACTATCAACTTTTCATTAATTTACTTGTACTAGAAGAGGTAGTGGTACAACAAAGAGAGGTAGCAGCACTGTTATCCACTTTTAATTCCCCTGAAGAATTAGACAAGGGGGTGTGGTATGCAGAGTAGTTTGTTTACATATACCAGGATCTCCCTTGAATCCTCCTGAAACTTTCACGGAGATACTCTGCAATCCTCTCCCAAAGTTTCCTAGTGCAGGAGTCTTCCAACTTTTTCCTCAGCGGCCCCTTCTCGCCAAAGAAAAAGTCGCATAGCTCTCCCCCAGGGGTATGTCCGTCAAAATGCCACCGCAGAAAGGGAAAGATTCCGCTTTCCATGGCAGCATTTCACCGGTACTAAAATAGCCCTCCCGGGAGTTCGGCTGTCTCCTGGGTGGGATTGACAGCAGCGCCAGGGTCTCACGCACCCCCGGGGGTGGTCTCGTGCACCCCTGGGGGTGCGAGCACCCCAGTTTGACGACCACTGTCCTAGGGAATCGTAGCCTTTTTTCTTCCTCTGCAATAGGACACTTTCCTATCCTATGTCAGTCAGCGAAAACTTTAGCAGGCATCATTGCAGTAAACAGGCTAGCAGCAAAAAAGATCCTAGTAACTTCAGGATGCCAGCAGCAGCTGTGCTTTCTGTACTTTTGTTATGCTCAGGAGTGAGATATCAGCTAAAATCACCAACACCTGTTGAAAATGGTGCCAGCATTCAGTCCATTGCCCTGTATTCATAGTTTCATGCAACCGAGCAATTGCCTCCTGATTTCCCTCACTCCTGGTGGGCCATCCTCACCATGACTGTTGCTGTGGGTGGCGCCATGCACAAGTACTTTGAAACAGAAGTGTCAATAAGCATGTCTTGTTTAAAACTTTAGGGGGTTAAGGGAAGGAAGTTCTGAATCTGAGGTTTCGCTCTCCATTGTGATAACACTGACAATGGTACCTCTGTGTGTTTTATCTGCAGCTGCTCCCGTTGCAGCCTTGAGGGGCTCCCCCTCCACATCTGCAAAATGTCTCAGCCAGATGAGAAGGAGAAAGACGAGGACTCGGAATGACATGTTCAGTGAGATTCTGCAAGCCAATGCTACATCAGCCTGTGAGCACAGCGCCTTGAGGGTGAAAACTGCAGACAGCCTGGACAAGGAAAGAGCAGACAGACAGACAGGCCCACGAGTGCAAGCAGGAAAAGGAGCGGGAAATGCACCAGGATATAACGGGGCTTCTCTGGCAGCAAACACAGATGCTGCAGACTCTTGTGGACCTACTGGTTCAACAATCACAGGCTGGTCTCCCTTTTCAGTCCATGGAGAACTCCATTACACACCTCCCTCTACCATCCCTCACCATTCCACATGGCATCAGAGGCAGCATTCCTATCTCTACCACTCCACCCTGGAGGATATTAAAGTCAACCACAACTTCACACATTCTGAGCTGTGAGAGACATGGTTGTTGTATGTATAGCTAAAATGGACATGAATGTTCTTTCCCCTGGTTAGGAATATATTAAGTTTTTAATGTATTTACTCTTAAATTGCACAGATTTTTTTGCACTGGTTTTGTTACTGAATAAAATGTATTACTTGGAAAATAATTCATCTTTAGCAGTTCACAACATATGCCACAGGGTGCCTAACAGTTCAGAAAGCACCAACTTGGTACTGCAGTTGGCACTGTGATGCAAATCATGGGGTCAGTGACGCCATGTAATAATCACAAATGTACAGCAAGCACTGCAAAATTAATAGGTGCATTGACAATGTTAAATACCTAGGTGTGCTCCAAGTACTGATCATTAACTGATAACACAGTAATGCCAGTTGAGGCCACAATTTAAGTTTGTGAGGGCTGCATGGTTGAAGTGCCTGTGTTAAAGTATAATTTAAAGATTATTTTTTAAAAGATTTTCTTTACTATATATCTACATAATTGTTTTAAGTTTGTCGTGTTTGGTACCACTATGTTTGTCAGGGAAAGGGTTTTCAAATGATATCCAACTCAACCCATTTCCAATAGAATTCTATTAACAACATTTCCACAAATCAGAGAACCTCGAGCAGGTAGCTGAGAGGGGAAGAGTATTCCTAGACTGTGAACTGAACTGACCCATTGTAGATGTGAGCCTTCAGTCAAAGGAGAACTGCACTGAGGTTGCAAACTCCTCAAAATGCTTACCCTGCTCCCCTCTTTTTTTTCTCAGGTTCAGCTTCAGCCGTCCATTCTTCATCCATGAGCTGACCTCATCCAATCACTGGGCCATCTTGGAGTTAGTGGTGTGGTCAATTGTGGCGAAGGATAGGTAGAGCTATGTGTCATCTGCATATTGCTGGCACTTGACTGACTGACCATGTTGACTGACCGGTTCACCTAGTGGTTGCATATAAATGTTGAAAAGAACTGGGGAGAGAATTGAACCTTGAGGAACCCCAGGAGTCTGGTGGTGGACATGCAGTTTTGTATCACTGCTCTTTGGGCACGTTCCTCCAGAAAGACCTCAAACCATTTTAGCGCTTTACCTGGACTTTTGCCACCTCTCAGGCAAAACAGAAATATCTCATGGTGAATAGTGTCAAATGCTACAGAGAGGTCTAGGAGCATGAGAATGGATGTTTGTCCTCTATCTATTAACAGAAGGAGATAATGCAGATTGTGCTGGGTCTAGAATGCTGGCTTCAGTTAGATGAGCTTGTGGGTGGCCTTTGGCTAGCTTCTCTATGAACTTTCTCAGAAATGACAGGTTTGATGCTGGATAATAGGTGGTTAGGACTGGTGCATCCAAGGTGGGTTTCTTCAGTGTTGTCCTGATTATTGCATGTCTGAAAGAGGGATTAGCTATTTTGGTTAGGAGTGGTAGCAGCTGTTTATGTTTCCCTTTCGCAAGCCAGGAAGGACATGGGTTGAATTAATTTGTCATGGGTTGGGACTCTTTTAGGGTGTCCAGAACTTATCGATGAGTGAATGTAATAAACTCTGGGAATGCTGGTAGACTGTTGGTCAGTGTAATTGAGAATGCTTCCCAAATGTGCTGTTCTTTACTCAGTGAAGTAGGATCAAACTGCTTGGTTCTTATGCAGGCTGTAAGTTCATCAGTGAATCTAGAAGTAAATATAAAATTACTGCTGATAAAATTTGCAGATAACACAAAGATTGGTGGAGTGGTAAATAATAATGAGGGCAGTGAAGTCATACAAAGTGATAAGGATTGCTTGATAAGATGGGCCCATGCAAACAACTGAATTTTTCATACAGTCAAATTCAAAGACATACATCTAGGAACAAGTAATGCAGCTCATATCTACACAAAAGGGGACTGTATTCTAGGAAGCAGTGCATCTGAAAGGGATGTAAGGATCATAGTGGACAAGCAACTGCATATCAACTTCCAGTGTAACGCTGTGGTAAAAAAATTCTAATTTGATTTTTGCATATAAAAACTGGGGAGTAGGATAATGGAGTTGATTTAACTTCTATATATGGCTTTGATAAGAGCAAAACTGGAATACTGCATCCACTTCTGGTGACCACATTTTTAAAAGGATGTTGAAAAATTGGAGAGGATGCATAGCAGAGACATAAAATGGTTCAAGTTTCTGGAGAAAATACCTGACAGTGAATGACTTAAAGAGCTTACTCTTTTTAGTTTATCAAAAAGAAGATTTAGAGCTAATTTGACTACAGCGTATAAGAAGTGCCATCACAAGGAGCAAACAGTGGTTATTAACAGGTTCTTTTATCTATTGGGAAAAGGCTCAAGAACCACCAATGGTTGGACTCAGAAGCTAGAAAAAATTTAATGAGAAAATAGTCACCACTTTGTAACAGCGAGGCTCATTGAACCAGGTGAACAAGCTTTCAAGGGAAGTGGTGGGTTCACTACCTCTTGATGTCTTCATATCAAGACTGGATGCCTTTCTGGAAGATATGCTTTAGCCAAACACAAGTTCTGTTATGGGACATAACAGAGAGATAACTGTGTGAAATGTAATGGCCTGTGATATACAGGAGGTCAGACTAGATGATATATTAGTCCCTTCTGGCTGTATACTATGAGTCTGGAACGTGAGTGAAATAGTGTAGTTACAATGGGAACTGTTAGGCAACCTTAACTATAGATATTGCTTAGTGCTCTTCCTACAATATTTGTACATATGGTATCACATTTAAGGTGTTTCTGGAAGCCCAAGTGCTGAATGGTTTGGAATCCTAATCTGTTGTTTGAAATCCTAACTTTAATGTTGCATTAATATTGGTGTTTGGCATATAGACCCACATTTTTAGAAAAATGTGTGTGCAATTTTACATTTATTACATAATCTGAAACCAACTGAAATATGGAAAATTCACCAGTGCCTGTTGTGGGAGCAAAACCAAACTCCTAATTTGTGTGGGTAGTCAAATGACTGCGTGCACAGATGAGGTAACTGCATTCAAAAATGACCAGTTATATGTCTAATTGTTCATTTGCACATGCTATTTGCAGAGCAGTATTACAGCATTGGTGAACACAGATTAGACACATTGAAAAAAGACATTAAACACATTTTCAAAAAGCGTAGGGTATACTGTCTCTTGATTCCTGGAGAAAATGCTGTACAGTTGGTAAGACATAATTTTTCAAGAAACATTGGAGGAGGAGGTCACTTTCCATAATTATTGCTGTTGTGTGCTTATTAAGTCTAACAGCAAAAAAAATCCACTAAGAGCATAATTTGACAAATTCTTGATTATGAAAATATGACTAATGGGAAAATAATAGTCATTTGGAAAAGGTAAAAATTTAGGATGATGACTTTGCATATTTGATTGTGTTTAATAACTAGTTCAATATATAATCAAAGTACAAAGTATGAAAAGCTAGATAATGTGCATGGAAAGTGGAGGTATGTTGTGGTTAACTGTGAATACGTATTAGCCAACTCTGAATAATTACAAAGGTTTTTTTGTCTCTGAAATTTGCATTAGAATCTCAAGTGCTATGTAGAGGACTTCATGAGATATTGTACCACAGATTAATAGTTATTTTCCAACAATGTAATCTTCACATTGTTGAAATGAAATTTTAAAACAATCCCTTCCAAATGCACCTAAATCATAAAGATTAAAAAATCATACATGTTCTAAGTATTCCTAGTTTTGCTCAGAACACAGAAGAATTAGTGATTCAGTCTACACTAATCAAACAGGGGAAATGTCCTGGATTGTGCATCATTGTTGTAATATACAGCAAATCTTTCAATATGGTGGGGAAACAGAATCTTTAATCATTCTCTGGTTCACTATGTTAGCTAAATCTGCTCGGCATTTTAAATGTGTATTGGTATTGAACTAAATGAGTTGTACAGTTGAGGAGAGTGTATTTTGAGGCACCCTTAATTAATAAAGAGGCTTCTTTGGACTGCCCCAAAACTGGGTATTTTAACTAGCTTACCTATAAATGAAACATTGGTACCACCTTGAACTGGCATTTTCAAAAATAAATCCTAGAGAGAAGAAATTCCAAAGTTCAACTCACGGGTGAACAGCATGCTTCAAGTTTTCTTTGTAGTGCAGTAACAGAACAGTCCTGAGAAAAGAAAGGTGAACATTACAACAAAGGTGAAAAAGCAAATCTCCTCTTCCCTTTCATCACTGACTGCTTCCACGAAAGGTGTAGCTTTCAACATTTTCACACATCTGAAGAGGATTAATACTGATTATTTCTAGTCATAGAGAATGGTGCGCCCATCAGATTAACCTAGGCTTCAATTACTATAGAATTGATCTTGGCAATTTATACAAAGGGGGATGTTTCATTTTCAAGTGTTGTTTGTCATCATTTGGGCCAGCTATAGATTAAAGTTTCTCCTTTGATAAATTTTGCAATGAAGTTACTTATATAAACTATATAGATGCTTAAGGGACATCATCACATCAGACAGACTCAAATTGGAGGATTTTGGTTTTGTTTTGTTTTTTAAAGGGGGTTTACAACACTCAGTATAAAGATCAATTATTCTGACTTCATAAAATAACTGAACACACAGTGCCTGAAGTGTCATCCTAACCTCAAACATTTCCATTTAGAAATGATGCTTCAGTGTATCATGGAGGTGTAGTATAAGTGCCTTTAGCCACCATTCCCTTTTATAAGGCGGGCTTCTCCAAGTGTACATAGAAGCTGTGAGATGTGAACTGAAATCGATTAGTTCTCACAGCTGCCGCGTATTAACAGAGTTATGTGGCAAGGACAGGAGCCCTAATAGCTTGAACTGGAATTTGCTGAATAAATTAAAAATCACACACACACTCACACACACCCCACAGTTTGTTTTTGTGTTTTGCAGAGTTCATAACAGACCCGTATTCACAGATATTTTTATCAAAAATTTTATTCATATGGTTACTGAATTTTTTTACTTATTAAAAACATTTTTCAATGAACAAATCTTGAAAAGTTTTTATTATGTTGACACTAAAGTAATGAAAAATAAAACATTCCATACACCAAGTTTTTCTGCAAAATGTTTTGTTATAGAAAAAGTCATCTTACAATTGGAATTGATGGTTGTTCAAAACAAGGCCTTTCACTAATCTACTGTCAGGAAGGTGGAGAGACCAGAACAAAACCTGTTCCTCTGGAAATCAGGACAGGTTATGATGGCATTGATTACGGAAGAAGTTGACCTGGTTCTGATGAGCCAAGTTTTAAACACAGAAAAAGGTAGCAATTGAATCCTTAATGACACATTAGATAGCTATAGGAAAGGAGAGTTGTTGTTTTTTTCTTTTCAGTTCTGTACAGCTTCAGAGCCCAGGAGGTTTATGATGTTTCTATAAGCCAACAGGTATGGAAATTAATAATAGTTGGATCCATTTAGGATCAGATTATGAGCTATTTACTTCAGTAGGACAACAGTCAGTTATTCATGTAAGTAATCCCATTAAATGAATGAGGCTATTCATATGAGTAACTGATCGCCAGTATGAATAAGGAATTCACAGTCTGGCCCATTGTGTTGCATGTGCCAATTTTAGGTCTATTTTTCTAACAGTGGGAAAGAAAGCAATGGTGAAAGCCAACCAGAATTCAGTGTGAGATGAAAGGGATAGCAAAAATGTAGTTTGGGATATTGGAGAACAGAGAGAAATGACTGTTGTATAATTGACAAAGGAGGAATTAAAATCTTGAAGTTCCACTTCTGTTGTCCAGAAATAGAGGAGAGGAAAAAGAAATTCTTCCCACATTCACATAAAATAAAAGTTGGGTTTCTTTGCCACTTTTCATAATATTCACTGTAAAATTTGTACCTATATTGGCTTAAAAATCTGTTTTGTTTCAAATCACCTTTTCATTTCAAAATATATTGTATCTAAATATTTTAAAAACCATTAAAAAGAAGCAAAAGCAAAGTAAAACGTTTTGAATTTATCAGAATTAAATGTTTTGATTGACCCAAAACTAAATCTAAAAGATAACTGACCTGCTCTTACTTTAGCATCATGGTTTAAAAGAGAAACTCCATGAATTTATCCAGTTAAGTCCATTAATGGCTATTAGCCAGGCTGGGTAAGAAATGGTGTCCCTAGCCTCTGTTTGTCAGAGCGGGGTGATGGAAGGCAGGAGAGAGATCACTTGATCTTTAGCTGTTAGGTTCACTCACTCCGGGGCACCTGGCATTGGCCACTGCCGGTAGACAGGATACTGGGCTAGATGGACCTTTGGTCTGACCCAGTACGGCCTTTCTTATGTCTTATCACCAGTATGTATCACTGTGACTTTGGGAAAACACTTTCGGTGCTAGAGATTAAGTTAAGTTTTTCAGTCAGGCATACATGCACATATAAATGAAAGTTGCTGAGATTACTGTGGTGTTTATGTACAGAGGTTATTGTGGTACCCTGTTGACAACCGACACATAATTAAGTGCATCTGCTTGTGTCAGCTGTCTATTTCTTTGGCTGCCTGCTGTTATGAGATGTACATCATTTCTTTTGCTACTGAATATGTTTAGAGTTTTCTTAGACAACCAATTCAGCCATCCAGCAATGTCGTCAGTTTATTTCCGCAGAACACTTTCAGAGGAATAATGTTTTAAGTGCCTATGTAAATTGTAATGGCAGTGCTCTTATATTTGTTATAAGCTAAGTTTATTTTGTAATTGTGAAGCATTTATTATCCTTATGTGGGACAATATTCAGTATACATCAGGTTTTCCTTTAAGTGCTGTCGTGTTGCATTTTTGTGTCTGTTTCCTATGAGTAGTTCATCCATGAAATTTGAGTCCATTTACTGAACATGTGTCTCTTTTTAAAATTGTCTCAAAACAAAGAGCCTGCAGTACACAATTGCGCACATACATTTGCTTATGCCTGCTTGAACTGCATAAATACCTGAAGTGAACATGCAAATTAGCTATACTCATGTGGCCAGTTAGTGTGCAAATACCCAATATGCTCATGCAAATTGATCATGCAAGCATACAAATTAGGCATCCATAAATATATGGAGTCCACTGTTTGTGTCTAACTCTGAAAATCTGGTTCAACATTCCATTTTCCCCCACGTTAGCACCCAAAAGGAGTTTGAGAGTAGGAAATGGAATTGCCAGAGAAGTGAGGAAATAATATAGATCAGGTAGGGAAACAGAAAAACAAAGAGGGAATTTATCTTTCTTTCTCAGAGTAGAAGTCTGTTCCCTATTGCTCATCTTGAGGGACTGTGGAGGAGAAACCCTCCACCGTAGGCTGCAGAAAGGCTGATGTGCCACCTTGCATCAAGTACTGCAGGCATCCCTGAGGCTGCAATAGCCCTCAGCACCCTGCTGCCCTGAGAGTCAAAACAACCCTATACATCTGCATGGTGGTATTTCTGGCTTTTCCCCTTGCCAGCCCTGCTCCCATCTTGTACCCAACTACCTGTCCATGCAAAGGTACGGTGTGTCTGAGGGGGGCTGTTCTCCACACTGCATTGAGGTGAACAACACTTGCAGGTCCCGCCCTCCAAATCTGGCTTCCCTTTTCACCCTGTGCTGCAGAACCACCCCAGTGTTGCTGCACATGGAGCCCTCTGCACCATGAAGAGCAACATTTGCTCTAAAAGTCATAACTGGTGCTAACTTTGCCAGCCTGTTTTATTGGTAGGAGTCTGACTCTATACAGCCATTACTGATGTAACGCTAATGAGAACTTGACAGCAGAACTCCAGACATAGATTCTAATAATAACTCTTCTGAATCTGCAGCTCCCTACAGTCAGCAGGACCTGTGCTTTAGTACCAAGCAGGCAGTTCATTTAGGTATATTGGTTTCAATAGGAATTGCTCAGGGCAATTTCAAAGTTATATTCGTCTGCTCTCCCAAAGGAATGAAACAAGAAGGAATGGAAGGGAGAGATTTCAGTTAGTAACCTACAAATTTGCCTTAATTTTCTAGGTGCCTGAACATGCTATGAGATAATGAACATGCTGATATCAATGTGCTCTTACACAATGCTATTAGGTTGCAATACATACAATACTTCATTTGATTTTCACATTTTGATGATAATAGAAGCAAATTAATTTAGTCTGGATTAATTGGATACTCATAGAGTTTCACAGGCAAAGCTGTCGGACAGGTGGTGTAGATGAAGCTGTTAAAGGTTTTCTTCCTGTAAGATGGCGGCGGGGAGAGGAACCACGGGTAATTTTAGTAAGTTACATAACATGAAATAAGAAAAAATGAGCTGGCTTCATCTCAGTCTTGTTATATTTTAATTCACAGTTCAGATGAGCCCAGGCTGGCTCATGTATACCAATCAACCACCTCCTACATCTAAACCAACCACAGGGTTTTGGAGCAAAAGGAGATTTACAAAGGTGCAGACAAAATGATCCACATTTAAGATGCTTCCATTGTGCACCATCCACAATGCCCCTCTGTGTCCCTCTCCATGCTGTGTAGGTAGAAGATTATCATTGTGATTATCTGTGTTGAATGAAACCACAAACAAGCCATTGACTGTCAGTGTGGAGAGGTAATAGTCTTTTACCCATTTCTTGGGGATCTTTCATGAGTTTCTTTAATGATACAGAAAGGTGGTGGAGTTTGTGCATCTTGAGAATAAAGGATCACACAGGAAATGTTTTGCTTATAGTAATGGGTGTGACAGGGCAAGGCCAGGAAAGTGGCTATAGGAAAGTGATAAGGAATAGATACCTTAGTCCCAGGCTAAACGAATCCCTCGTACCATTGGAATCAAATGGCAGTTGTTCCAGGTTAATCAAGACACCTTGGGTCAGTTAAGATCCTTCTAGAAAGGAGTAGAAACAGCCAGCCTGACTGGAACACCGGAAGCCAATCAGGGACTGGCTGAACCCAGTTAAAAACCTTCCAGTTAGTCGGGGTGGGTGTCAGGAGCTGTGAGAGGAAGTTGTGCTGTTGGTGAGACTGAGTGGTGGACAACATATCATACAGAAGGAAGGAGGCCATGAAGTAAGGGTGAAGTGGAGTTTGAAGAAGCAGTGACTGCTGTGGGGGAAGTAGCCCAGGGAATTGTATTGTGTTTTGTGGATAAAAGATCAGCCATTTTAGCTGATACTATTAGGGTCCCTGGGCTGGAGCCTGGAGTAGAGGGTGGGCCCGGGCTCCCCGCTTTCTGCCTCCCCTAATTAATCACTGAGATTGGGAGACAACAGAGACTGTGCCAGGAAGGATAGCTTCTCCTCACTGGCTTATGATGAAAATGGCTCAGTAGGCTGTGATATTGTCTCTAGAGAGAGAAGGGCTACGTGGAGGGTCACAGTGAGCCTCTGAAGCTAGTGAAAACTGCCAGGAAATGTAGGATCCACAAATATAAGGACAGAGCTTTGTCACATGGGAGATTATGGGACATTAGCCATAGTTGGAGCTGGAGTTCATTTCGTTTAATGTTGTCAGTGTAATGTCCCTCAGAGGCCTTCCTGGTGGGCAGAGTCAACCCAGCCCACCACACCAGAAACAGAATGGAGGGACCGGAAGGACAAAAAGTGGGGCCCCAAGCTCAGTTGGGCCAGAGCTAGGGAAGGTGACAGATATGGACCAGACCCTGAGCCGTGCACTGCCCTGACTCCAGAGGAGACCGACATCAGGGAAAAGTTGCTGGGAATGCTGTGTGGGGACCGACTGTGGAAGGGTGATGCCAGGACTGTCAGCTGCTGTGTACACCAAAGAGATTGAGGACCCGCAGACTACGGATCTGCACCAGAAAAGGGCAGTAGGAAGTTACCCATGGAAATCAGACTTTAGTCCAGCAGTGTTGCTGGAAGATGTGTCAGTATGTTTCAGGGGATCCCAGCTGACCCACTGGCAAAATTATTCGCCACTCTTAGGGCCCTGTGTGTCACCTGGTGGAGTAGGGTGGGCCCAGGCCCCTTATCACTTGCCACCAACCGCACACCTGGGGTGGTGGCCTTCTCACCATATGCCAGATGGCCTGTGTTTAGTTGTGACTGGCTCCAGCTTGAAGGCTGCCACTAAAGACTGCTCCTTGCTCTGCTCTGCACAGAAGACCGGAACACCGGACTGTATTTGCTCTCTGTCCTAGCCAGCAGGCTTTGGGCTAAAAATTGCTCCCTGCCCCACCCCACCCAGGGGGTTAGAGCACTTTCTTAGCCAGGTGGCTCTGCTAAAGACAGCATGTTGCTTGGGCCTGTTCAGGCCTGCTTGAAGAGCCAGGACTATAGTCTGGTGATTGTAGCTAGGAGCTGCTAATTCCCCTGCTCATTGACTTTTGATTGTGGCATGGTAGAAAACCAGAGTGGCCTCCCTTGGAGCCTGATGGGGAGGGATGACTGCCAGTACACTGCAGTCTGTACTTTATAGATGGGCTCAGAGCCTGTATTATGGGCATCTTAGCTACACTGAAAAATAAATTAAAAAACTGAGGACAAAATAGTAAAAATGCAAAATTGGAGGTAACTGAAAAATTAGGCTATGAATGAAAAATTTGAGAATATTTTACTATGGTATTTGAAATACCATTTCTATTGACATTTGTTATCTTTAACTTCCAAAAGGATGCATTTTTCTTTGAGAATCAAACTGAAAATTATGTATTAAGACTGCTTCAAAATTATTTTGTAAAGACATCAAAAAATCCTAAATTGAGCTTGTCTGCACATTTGAAATAGCAGTAGGTCAGAGCATACTACAGTTAGTGCACAGCAGACTAGTGCACTGTAGATTCGCACCAAGGCTTTCTGCGCAATAACTCACCAAGTAGACAAGCCCTTAGAAAATTAAAACTGGAAACTTGTACATTTTATATCAAATGTAAAGAACTGAAATAAAGAACAAAAATGGGACAGTAAGACATGGATTTCATTTATAAATCTTGAGTTTGAATATATCACAAAGTGATTAAATAACATCAAACTGCAAAAATTCAGAGTTAAATTTCAAATCCAATTAGGATTGCATGAAAATACAGTACACATTTAATTTTTGCTTTCTGGTGCACATTGCTTTGTAATTCAGATAATTGCTACTAAAAAGCGCTATATATATATATGTGCATTGTACAAAAAGGCTGTAGTGGATGTCCGTAGCTATAAATTGTGCCTTGAAAAATCTAAGATTAAAATCTGGCCTGTAATATGAAAGGTTACTCACTACGTGAAGATTCTTGCATATCTTCAGCTAGTACCAAACACCAGTTATTGCCTAAACTCTTTGCTTGTTTCTGGGAGAAACTGAAATGTTTAACATCGCTTTAGAATAGTTTCTTCTCTTCCTTGATTTATACAATAGTGCTGTGTGAGTGGAGAGAAATCAAATTTCTGGGGTGAGAGCCTCACTATCACTCTGCCCCCTAGAGTAAGAGGGCCAGAGCACCATGAACGGGTGATGCCGTAAATGTCCCTTATCAAACACTGAGAGGGTTCCCTCAGTGTAGGCACTGTGGAAGATGGCCCTCTTAGCGGCCCCCTTGGAAACACTAGTACTGGAGGAATGCCAGAGGCAGGACTGGGGATAGGAGAGACATGCCAGGTGTATGGCCACAGCAGAGATGCCAGGATATGCTGTTTCCCTAAGACTCTCTGGACCAGCAGGGGGCCCAAGACCAACCCAGGATCAGGAGGGCACAAAGGTGATTTAAAGCTATCATCTTTCTCTCTCTCACACACACACACACACACACACACACACACACACACACAGACCCCTGCTTGCAGAATCATACCCCAACTGCTTCAGCACAGACGTAGAGAATGCCTTCCAACCCTACTATATCCCATGATGCATTGTGGTCACATGACTCCCGTGATGAATTCCATTTATTCAATCAGAAGAGAGATAGGTAAACTATGGGAGATGTAGTCCAGCAAGGGAGCCTAGACCACATAGGATAATCAAGGCATGAGGCACCAGAACTACGACATCCATGAGACACACTGGCTGCTTAGACACAGATTAATGTCAAACATTTTGATTCAGTTCCACATGCCAAAATATTTCTATTCAGGTCAACCCAAGCTAAAATTCAATATTTAGTTTTGTTTTTCCCAACAAAAAATCGATACATTTGGGCAAAACTGAAATTTTCCCAAATTAAAGTACTGTAAAGGGGCCTGATTTTTCAGACAGTTGTACAAGAGATTTCAGGTATTCACTATGGGGTTTTGACATAATGCCATTTATGTATGTGAAGAAAGGAACCACCATCACTTCTGTTTCAAATCATAGTCCCAGTGATGGTCTGTCCTGGAGACAATATGTGCTTCAGTGAAAGCAGAAAATAATTTGAGTCTGTATTACAATGCCACTAAGACCTCTGTCAGACAAGATAGAGAATAGCCAGGAAGCAGCCAAGTTTAATTTCATTTACATCTAATTTATTGATCATATTTCTGTTTAAACCATTTTAATATATCTAATCTGATATTATCTCTAGTCACAGAGAGAAAATATTCAAGCAAGGCTCCTGAAAGTTCCAAACGTTTACAGCCATTAGTGCCAATATCTTTCCATAATTACCTAATCGCAGTCACAAGAGAGAACACTTCAGTATGAAGCTCTAAGTGCCTCATTTAATTATGTATCAGGTGAAAAAAAGAAAAGGAACTGCAAAAGACTCTGCAGAATCAAGAAGCAATAAATGCCGAGTTTACTGAATTTTAATCTGCACTAGATTTTAAAATAATTCTGCAATAAATTGATCCAGTAACTATTCTCCTTTCAAAAGAGCCATCTGATAACATTCTTTCTCTTTAATCATAATTCATGTTCTGTTCAACCATAATTCGGGAAGCCATCAGCCACATATATTGTTTCTTGCCCTTAGATGAAGGGAACGGTCAAAGGAAAACAAAATAGTGATGGAAACTCCCTCAAAACACCTCTCTTAAGAGTGCCCATAAGGGTATTCAAAACACAAATGGCATAGTGAATATACAGTAGAACCAGCGGCCACAACTATAAACTGTATGGGATTCTCTACATACAGAGCAGCACTGGTTTAACTCAAGGTGTGATATTAAACATTTTTAAACAAACTCTTTTTTGGTTTAAGACAGGTTTAGTTCAGCTTTTTAAAAGTCCTTTAGCAATAGGCTTGAGATAAGCTCAAATGAGCCACTCTTAAACTAAAGCAAGATTATCCACACAAGGGAGCTGTTCAAAAAGGCTGGTGTCATTAATCTCTTATTGCTGGAAGCCTGGGTTCAAATCCTGATCTGTGGTGAAAATAAAACTTAAATCTTCATTCCTGAACTCTTGGAACTAAAAATGGAGCAGCAGTTATGTCTAAGTGATTGTAACAAATGGCACCAAGTCAGTGCCAATTTCCAGGTTAAGTTCCCTTAGCTGATGTTCTAAAGTATTAATCCTAAAGAGCTAGATACGTTCAGGAGGATAGGTCCACCAATTATTAATAACCAAGATAGTCAGGGATGCAACTCCATGTTCTGAGTATCCCTAGCCTTTGATTGCCAGAAGCTGGGAATGGATGGCAAGGGATGGATCACTTGATGATTGCCTGTTTTCTTCACTCCCTTCAAAGCACTTGGCATTGGCCACTTTCAGAAGACAGGATACTGGGGTAGATGGACCATTGGTCTAACCCAGTATGGTGGTTCTAATGTATTTTGCAATTCTGTATAACAGAAATAATTTGTCCAACATCTATTAATCACCATCTTATTTATATGGCACTCCCTATGCCTTGCAATGGAGCAGTGAAGGAAAGAAAGGTTTATCTGAATTTCCAGTGCTGGAAAAATTAGGCTATGGTAATATTATGCATTAGGGTTGAATTAAAATTTAATTGTAGCTATTCACATTCATACCAATGTAATTGTTTGTAGTGGGTAAATGTGTGGTCCTAATCATGAAAGGCATAGCTGTATCTTTGTTTAGATTATTTAATTGCCTGTGTTCCAGTGTATGGACTGTACAGCTCTAGCTGTGAAAGGTGCAGTCACATTCTTTTGTCGGCTTCGTTTAACTGTGTGAGTACAAGGTCATTGACCTGGTGTTTGAGGAACACTGCTACTCCCCATGTTTCTGTGTTAAGCACTGTACAGCAATGTGTCATATCTAACAAGTATGTTTATTGAATTTATTTATCTCCAAGTGTGACATAAGCATTATGTGTTCAGTCCTAGTTGAGGCTCCGGCTGGATCCCTCTAATAGTCTCTGTGTCTTGACTCTGGCCATGTGCTGGGGAACATTTCAACTGGTCTGTCCATCTGGAGTGTTAATTAACCTTTGTTTTATGTGCTGCCACCTCAACTGGTTGTTATCATCAGTCCATGGAAGGAAGAAAAATGCTAGCAGTGAAGAGATGAAGGAGACTGCCAAAAAACACATTTAGCACCCATGCAGACATGAGAGGACATTCTTAACATAAATGAGGCCAGCATAGGTTTATCACCACAACTTCTCACTTCTGCTGGTATCGGACCACAGTGGATTGCTGCAAAGAAATAGCAACAAACTGATTATGAAAAGTATTTCTACTACCACCTGCAATTAAATTTTCTTTAATTGCAAAACTAATTTTGGCAAAGGACTTAACATTCATTGACATGTTCATGAAGAAGGCAAACCTAGTGAAGCAAAATTCAGTTTTTAATTTATCAAAATGTTTGACCGAGAATATTTCCTACATTTTCCCCAGATCTAGTCTGAAATTAGATGCATCAAGTTGGAGGATGGTGTCTAATGATGTACCACAGGGGAGTTGGTATTAGGTTTGATCTCATGTAACATCTGATTTAATTACCGGAGAGTGAAAATAACTAGCACATTAGTGGTAGTCACAGATAATACTAAATTAGGAATTTTTGCAAATATCTGTGAGGATGCAATATAACACAAAAGGATCTAGAGAAGTTAAAAATCAGGCAGATATAAGATTCATCTGAGAAAAATGTAAACTAATACATCTGGATGGAAAGAGTCATTCAAAACTAGAAATGCTTGAAACCTTTTTTCATCAAAATATTCTGTTATATTGACAATGAAATGTATTGCAAAGCATATAGATTTTGATAGAGGTTTTAATGAGATGGTTTGTCAGGGCCAGGGTGCACTGCAGAGAAAAAGACCTCTTCAGTTCAAAAATACAACACAAGTCGGTTTCACAACAATCATCAAAAGGTTTTTTGTTTTTGTTCCAATGAGGAATGAAATTTTTTTTTTGAAACCTCTAAACTTGTCATAAACTGGAATTGTTGTCTTTTGGCCAGCTCTATTCAAACACATACATTAAATGGGAGGGATAAATAGGAAAGTACTGGAGTATCCATAAAAATATTAGGTGAAAGGGAGCAGCAAAAAACATACAGGTCTGCAACATGATATGCAACATCTCGAATACCCCATTGTTGGTATGGCTGGCTCTGCAGCACCTGGCCTCAGTTTCCCCTTTTGGATGCCTCAGATATTCACAAGAGATGTTATTAAGTCCCCAAACAACAGCCCTTCTTGGGGCCTGGTTTATTAACATGAAGTCCAAAATAAACACAATTCTGCTCTAACCTTAAACTGGGCACAACCCTTCCTCCTTGAGGTGCCCTCTCTGCCTGCTGTCTAAGCAGCTGAAGAGACATTGCAAGACCTGGATTACCTTCTCCACAAAAGTAAAATGAAACTTCCAGCCAGACTTTCCACTGAGCCATGACTCTTTTCTTCAGGGGCCACTGCAGGAGAGATGTTCTTCCTGCAGCTTCACTTTGAAGTCCTCACACTTCCTTGGCTGTCCACTGGCCTCTGTTTTTCTATCCCTATCATCTCATGCTGAGACCTGGGTAAGTCACATGACCATCTGTCATGTGCTTTAATTCATTCTCACCAATCAGCTGTGTCATAGGTAGGCTGAGACCTATTTTGCTTTAAAATAGTCAGCCACTTTGTGAGGGAAAGCACATTAGACAAGGGCAGTTTTGGTCTGCATGGTCCGAAGCACACAGTCATATATTAGAAAGGTGACAGTCCTTCTGTGTATTACTCATGTGAACACAGTAGAGTTTGAATACTGAGTAAGCTTTTGGCCCCCACAGAACCAAAAAATATAGAGATATATTTGTAAGCAACAGAGAAGAAACTAAAGCTATTTTATAAGGAAAGATTAAAAGAACCAAATATATTGATATATTTTGGGTAATTATTGGCAGAGAGTCACAAGTCATTTGGGTATGTCATTTACAAGTGTTGTAGGGATGTAAACATCAAGAAAGGATAAAATTATTTGGGGGATGCTGTGTTTGCAATGTGGGGGAAGAGGGAGGGGAACATTAGACTGCAACAGGCTAAAAATGAAAGTTTGGACTGCATATAGGGTGACCAGATGTTCCTACTTTATAAGAACAGTCCCAATTTTGGGGTCTTTTTCATATGTAGACTCCTATTACCCCCCACCCTCATCCCGATTTTTCACATTTGCAGTCTGGTCACCCTACCTGCATATCAGGAAATCTTCCTGGCAGTGATATGTATTAAAGTAAGGGATAATTTTCCCAAGACACTGTTGGAAGCCCCATTTCTTCAGGCATTTGTAACTGGGACAGAATGCTATGAAATGTAAGGAACAAACCTGTATTGGCACAAAAATAGTCTAAATGTCCCAATACATTATATTTAAAGTTGGTGGCAGTGTGCTCCAGTGAGTGGCATGTTGCCCTGGCTGTCAGAACATCTGGGTTTTGGTTCTAGCTATTTCCCACCTGATGAGAGACTTCTGCTAAGATATCTCACATATGTGTCAGTTTTCCCAGATCGATGGATTAGAAGTGATGTGCAAGAGCTAAGTATTGTTATTGTAATTAAATCAAGCCTTGTCAATGGCTAAACTGTTAAGAGTTAGATACTGAAACAGATGGGAACTGGTGGAATTATGCATCCATTGTATGATTGTTTTAGATTTTTTTGCAATACAGTGAAAACTATGACTAGAACTTATTTGTCTTTAGCCCAAGCTTTTTAAGATGGGTACTTAAAATTAGGGTATTAAATCCATATTTAAGCTCCTAAATAAGTGGCTTCCTTTTCAAAATACTGAGTGCCTGTGCAATAGTGTGCTCACATTTGTGGCACTTGCAGTGGTATTCGGAGTGGTGCATTCTGGGCAGCTATCCCACAGAGCACCTCTTCCTCTTCTGCCGCTAAGGGTTGTGGAAAGGTGGAGAGGGTCGCGGGGGTCCTGTCCCAATGCCCTGTGATGCATTGCTTCACATCCCAGCAATCCCTGTGCTTTCATTTGAATTTGGCTCCATCTTTCAACTATTTGTGTACTGAGTGCTCTGCCTCTTCAGTCTTGAGAAATGGATCCCACACTGTTGACCAGTCTGCTGCTTGCTCTGTGGCAGTGGACTTATTCCTTAAACTACAAAGGGAAGAAGAGTGCGACATTCATCTCACCGTGTGTAGTAGCTTGTGGCATTCACAGAGGTGCTGACCACAGTGGAACTCGGGAAACAAGCACAGAGTGGTGGGATCATATCGTCATGCATGTCTGGGATGACAAGCAGTGGCAGAACTTTCGGGTGAGGAAAGCCACATTCATGGAACTGTTTGATGACCTCGGCACAGCCCTGCGGTGCAAGGACATGAGAATCAGAGTTGCCCTGTCATTGGAGAAGCATGCAGCGACTGCACTATGGAAGCTGGCTACTCCAGACTGCTACCAATTGGTTGCTAACCATTTTGGAGTGGGAAAGTTGACCATTGGATTTGTGTTCATGGAAGTGTGCAGGGCCATTAATCACATCTTCCTCTGAAAGACCGTGGCTATAGGCAACGTGCATGACATTGTGGATAGCTTTGCACAAATGGGCTTCCCTAACTATGGAGGGGCAATAGATGGCACACATATTCCAGTTCTTGCACCAAACTACTTAGCCACTGAATACATTAATTGGAAGAGGTATTTTTCAGTGATTCTCCAGGCACTTGTAGATCACCATGGGCATTTCATGGACATTAATGCAGGCTGATCTGGAAAGGTGCATGACACATGCATCTTTAGGAACATTGGCCTGTTTAGGAAGCTTCAAGCAGGGACTTTCTTCCCGGACCAGAAGATCACCGTAGGGGAAGTCGAAATGCCCATTGTGATTCAGGGAGATCCCACCTACCCCTTAATGCTATGGCTTGTGAAGCCATACACGGGGAATGGTTCAACAACAGACAGAGCAAGTACAGAATGACTGTGCTTTCGAATGTGCTTTTGGCCATTGAAAGGCCCGTTGGCACTGCCTATATGGCAGGCTGGACCTGGCCAATGACAATATCCCTATGCTTATAGCCGTGTGCCATGTGCTCCACAATATTTGTGAAGGGAAGGGTCCAGGTTTCGCTCAGGGTTGGACCACAGAGGTTCAGTTCCTGGAGGCTGAATTTGAACAGCCAGAGACCAGGACTATTAGAGGGTCACAATGTGGGGCCATAAGTATCAGAGAAGCCTTGAGGCAGAAATTTGAAGCTGAAAGCCACTAATATTTGTTGCTATGCTCAGGAGTGCAGTGTTTGTAATGCTAGGAGATGATTGTGATTGGTGCAGACGATGCACTGTGAAGGTGTAAGAAAATTGCCTTTTGCTTTGCAGGTCTGTGTTTACTTTCAATCAATGGAATAAAGATTGCTTTCAAACCAAAAAAATTCTTTTTTAAAAAAACAACAACCAGAAGGGAGAGAGAGAAATAAAAAAGCACATCAAAACAGTCGGGCATGGGGGAAAGGAGGGTCCCAGAAGGAGGTGCAGTTCCGGGACAGTTAAAGAGCTGGGAGGGGTTGCAAGTGCTTTGGAGGATAGGATTACAATTCAAAATGATCTGGACAAACTGAAGAAATGGTCTGAAGTAAACAAGATGATTTTCAATAAAGACAAATACAGAGTACTCCACTTAGGAAGGAACAATCAGTCGCACACATACAAAATAGGACATGACTGCCTAGGAAGTAGTACTGTGGGAAGGGATCTGGGTGTCACAGTGGATCACAAGCTAAATATGAGTCAACAGTGTAAAGCTGTTGCATGAAAAGCAAACATCATTCTGGGATGTATTATCAGCAGTGTTGTAAGCAAGACACAAGAAATAATTCTTCTGCTCTACTCTGCGCTGATTAGGCCTCAATTGGAGTATTATGTCCATTTCTGGGTGCCACATTTCAGGGAAGATGTAGACAAATTGGAGAAAGTCCAGGGAAGAGCAGCAAACTTGATTAAAGGTCAAGCAAACATGACCTATGAGGGAAAATAGAAAAAAAATGGGATTGTTTAGTATAGAGAAGAGAAGACTGAGGGCGGACACGATAACAGTTTTCAAGTACATGAAAGGTTGTTATAAGGAGGAGGGAGAAAAATTGTTATTCTTAACCTCTGAGAATCAGATAAGAAGCAATGGCCTTAAATTGCAGCAAGCGCAGTTTAGGTTGGACATTAGGAAAAACTTCCTAACTGTCGGAGTGGTTAAGCACTGAAACATAGGGAGGTTGTGGAATCTCCATCATTGGGGATTTTTAAGAGCAGGTTGGACAGCACCTTCAGGGATGGTCTAGATGATACTTAGTCCTGCCTTGAGGGCAGGGAACTGGACTAGATGACCTCTCGAGGTCCCTTCCAGTTCTATGATTCTATGTCCGGATGTATGTCCGGGTATCATATGCAAACTTGTCCTTTGGAGTACAGTGGAGTGGGTACTGTTCTTAAGCAGGGCTAAACTCCAGTGGGAAGGGTGTTGAGTGCAGTGGGTACTGGGAGTCTGCAGAGCTGGATGTGGCAGGGCACGAGTGGAATACAGCAAGTACAGATTGGAGCCAGGCGGTTGATAAGAGTGTGTTGGCGATGTCTGGGGAGGCACACAGGAAAGCAGCTGCAGGAGAGGGCAGGTGTGGAGTTGCTCGGTTTGAAGTGCTAGTAGCACCTGGACCGTGTCCTCTTGGCGCTCCGTAATGTTTAAGAGCCACTCTGTGGCTTTGTTCTGACAAGCCATATTCTCCTTTTGGTCCCTGTTCTCGCTGTCCCTCCACTCTTTTAGTTCTTGTTTATCAGACGCAGAGTGCAGCATGACATCACACAGAAAGTCCTCCTTAGTTTTTCGTGGCTGCTTTCTAATTCTGCGCAGCCGTTCAGCCGGCGATAACAAAGAGGGAGGCTGGGCTCCCAAGGTCATATCCATGAAGACAAAAAGCAACATTTTACAGTAGCAATATTGTTTGCAACACAGAAACCACTGATTTAGTGATTTAAAACACAGCCACTATTCAAATACATGTCATTAACTGGCTGACTCCAGGCAAGCACACATGAGCCACAAGCCCCCCAAAATGGTGAGTAACCACACGGGCAGGGGAAATGAGTGTTTCAGGGCTGTACTGTACACTGGACACATGGCTCTTGGGGAGACCCACCACTGGAGGGGGCTTATAATCATTCCTGTCCCCACACATTCCACTGGCTGTGTTCATTATAGAAGATGATTCCCTGCTCACCCACAGCAGCAAGCTAACGGAGGATCTTCTCCAAGACTGCAGCTTCTGCCCTGGCCCTGATGCAGCTTACCTGTGTGCAGCAATGGTCCTTTCCCCCAGCGCCGGCAGAGTGGTGTCAGAAAGTTACCCTTAATGGGGAAAGAAACAAAGCAGATCTGCCAAAGTATCTATGGCAGTGGATTGCCAGTATCTCCGTGAGAGTTTTGTGGAGATCTCTGAGGCAGATTCCTGTGAAGTGAGGGAGTCAATCAACTAGGCAAGTGGTGGGACGCGCATCATACAGACACATGCCTGCTTTCTGCAACCCTCCAGCCCCCAACAACTCACTTCAGTGATTCTCAAAATCAAAGCCACTTACCGGGGACGCCTCTTTTGTTTGCGTTTCGCTGTCACTGACTAGCCTCTTCTGTGGTAGAGAAGAGATCCTGGCTGCATTCATCTCTGACATCCAGTCATCCTCTGCCTCTGGGTCCCCCTCCGGCTCCAGCTCCGTCCCCCTTCTCCCCAAGATTTCCTTCTCCTGGGTCGATCCACTCTCACAAGCCACCAAAGTATCCACAGTGGCTTTTGCAGTGGAGGTGGGGTCACCACCAAGTATTGTGTCTAGCTCTTTGTAAAGCCGTCAGCTTGTGGGCACAGCACCAGAGTGGTGGACAGTTTGCCTCCTCCGCCTTGTGGTAGCGTTCCACAGCGCCTACACTTTGACCCTGCACCGCAGTGTGTCCCGGTCATGGCCCTTCCATGTCATGCATTGTGGAATCTGTCCGTAAATGTCATAATTCCTACAGCTGGAGCGCAGCACGGATTGGACAGCCTTCTTTCCCCAAATGCTGATGAGGTCCAGTAGCTCAGTATTACCTCAAGCAAGGGATCGCCTGGTGCATGGAGCAGGCATGGCCACCTAGAAAGATGCGCTGAGACCACTGCGTGCATCACCGAGTAAACAAGAAGGGGACTTTCAAAATTCCCAAGTAATTTAAGGAGTGGGGATTATGGCTGGTCACCTGAGGGCAGGGCAGTAGATTGAAAACCAATGATCAGAAAGGTGAGAACAGGTATTGTGAGACACCTCCCATAGGCCAATCGCAGCACTATAATCTACCAGGGTGTCTACACTGGCACCGTGTTGCTGTACCATTGGCGCAGAAAGCTGTATGCCTCTCCTCAGGATGTTTTTTTACAGCACTGCAAATGCGCAATTTCTGCACACTACGTAGCTTTGCAGTGTGTAAACCTCGGGAATTACACCACAGAAAGCTGCTTTACTGCACAGAAATTTGCCAGTGTAGACAGGGCCTGCGTGTATGAGCAATTAACCCAAACCACTCTGAAATCTCTCTGACAGGCAGGAGCAATCTTGTTCAACTGCTATCCCAACTCTCCTACAGCTGTATGGTAGGAAATGCTACTGAGTGATTTAAGAGTCAGGATCAAAACCTGGATTGAAATCCTAGCTCTTCTGAAATCAATATCAAAACTTCCATTAAGTTCAATGGAGCCAGGATTTCTCCCCTGACCTTTATCTGTTACTAGGAAGAGATTATTTATCGTGACAACAGGGAAGTTACCATACTATACTCAAGCCACAAATCTGATTGAACTAGGTAAAATGAGGACACCGAGTGATATAAGAATAGCTTCGCCCAAAAGGCCAGAATAAAATCAAATGTTTGTTTGTATGCCAATGGACCCCTTGCCCCACACTGGATTTTAGTAGCTATAAAGGGATGAGGTCAAGCTTACAGATAGTAGTTTAAAGCATCCTTAGTATATGAAGGACCTTCATAAATGAAACTTGGTTGTGACAGCCAGACACAACATGGTATTTTCCCCTTCCAGGTACAGAATTGTCCCATGGAAGAAGCTGTTTCAGTCCACATCCACTTAACCTCATATTCAAAAGAAAAAAAACCATAGAAAAGTCCTCATCTCAACACCTGTTCATTTATTTCCAGGAAATTGCAACCCAGTTTCACCAACTTTCCTCTGTTTGGGAGACAAACTATGTTATCAGGTTCAAAGACAGCAATTGATAAACACATCTCAGTAGACCAGTCATGGAATGATTCACCTATTGCACAATATCCTTCTTTATAGATGTCTGGAACTGATTCAGATCCACTAACCATCAGGGTTAGACCAACAAAATGGACATAACAGGAGCAAAGGTGAACACCCCTTCCATACAGAAAACTTCCAGCTGACAATGGTTAGGCAGGTTGTGAGCTGTGATTACGGCTGCTGATTGGCTAAGATTTGTGCCAAAACATTGTATAATTTTTTTACACTGTTTGCCTCATCCACTTCAAATGTTTTGTTTTTCTGAACTGTAAGCTCTTTGGGACAGAGATTATCACTAGCGCCTACCACTAAGTCGTCTGAGTGCCTTTGTTTGCTGAAATTTCTCCAAGTTTGCAGGCACATACAGAAATGGATACGTCACCTTACATAGGTTCCTACATAATATCAATGATTAATAATGACTATAACGTCAAACAAAAGATGTATGATACCAGCGTGTTTGAATTGCAGGACAAATACATCCTCAGTGACTGAGCATTTGTGGAACTGTATTAAAAGAACACAGTAGAACTGGAAAATATTGGTTACTGTACAAATAAGTGCAGGGATAGGTGCCTTGTGGGAAACAGACTGTGCACACTCAGTCCTGGGCCTAGCACCAGGGAATTTGGGTTGGTATTGTGCTGCTCTGCGCAACCTCTGGAGCTGGGTAGGCTTTGTCGCTTCCTTCTATTCAGAACAGTGCTTAAATGCACTATCAAGCCCTTCGCATATGTAAATGGCAATGTGGAAAGCTGAAGCCAATGTCCTAATTTCATGACCACTGTCTGATTTGTAGATTGTAATGGTCGAGAAAAGCATAACACAGGTGATAGTTACAGTGGCATGTCATGAACAGAACAGCAGCATGAACAATATTTTCAGAGCTGCATACAAAGAATAGCAGAATGAGCAGCATTTTACTGTTTATCATAGGGACAAAATAGTTTGTTATATGGTTACCTTATCCTCCCCCATGCAAGAAATTAAGCTGACATGTAACATATATCCTGTCTTAGTAAATTAATCTGCAATAAATCTGGCCACTGGCAAATCTTTCCTGAAAATCCTTCATAGGTGAAGTTTAAACAGATTGATGGAGTGACAGAAAGTTTGAATCAGAAAGGAAATGAAGTTTACTGTTGAGAATCCTTTCCTGTCTCCTCCTAAAGTATATGAAGGTTGCTGAATTATATAGACAAGCACACAAAAAAAGACTCAAAAAATTGCAGTCAGGCCATCCATATCATTATCTTCTTCTTAGACCAGAGTTTTTCAGAATTACAGCTCTCACCTGAGAAGTCAAGAAACTAATTAACTCCATATTAAATAGGTTGTTCTCTTTGAGTTCCTATCAGCCATTGAGAGAGAAAGAAAATACCTTACTTTTAAATGGATGCCTGCATAGTTTACTTAAAGCTTTAGCTTATTGTAAATTAGACATATTTTACTTGAAAGTAATTCTATCAAATGAAACTATTTGGCATTGTTAAAGTGAAGTGTTCCAGGTGCATTGCAAAATGTGAGTGTTGTGTTTCCCTGATATATTATTATTAGAAATAGCCAGCAATTTATATAGTCCCTACAAGATATATAATATAGCCTGATCAAAAGCTTGTGATAAGCAATCTATCCATTAACTTCACTGGCCTTTGGATATGGCCCTGACTTAAGTACCTTGCTAAATATGGATCTAACTTAAGAGCATGACTAATTCCATTGAGGTCAGTAGGGCTACCCACATGCTTAAAGTTAGGCATCTGCTTAAATATATTGCTTAACTGGGTCCTGAATGAATATCTATTGCATGTTACTGATATGAGGAGCCAGAGATTTGTTCTGTTAGTTCCAGCTTCAGGAAATCTATGGCCAAGTATCTAACCCAGGGATCAGCAACCTATGGCACACTGCCCATCAGGGAAATCTGCTGGTGGGCTGGTTTGTTTACCTGCAGCATCTGCAGGTTTGGCCAATCACAGCTCCCACTGGCTGCAGTTCACCATTGCAGGCCAATGGGAGCTGCAGGAAGTGGTGGCCAGCACATCCCTCAGGCCGTGCCGCTTCCCGCAGCCTCTATTGGCCTGGTACGGTGAACCATGACCGCTGCGGGTAAGCAAACTGCCCCAGCCCGCCAGCAGATTTCCCTCACAGGCAGCATGTCAAAAATTGCCTATCCCTGATCTGAGCATAAACCTATTAATGCTGTATTGTAGGAATTTAAGATACAGGGCCAAATCAAGCCAAGGAGAGTTTAGGTGCAACACAATTTACTTTATTTGACCCATGGCATCTAGAAACAATAGGAGAAGTGTGTGCTTGCTGCATGCTAGAATTTAGTGGAGTTGAGAGCCAGACTGAAATGTACCTATATCAAGAACCCAGAAGCAGAGAATTTTCAGAAGTAACTAGTTACTATCATCTACTATTCTAATTCTTGATTTATACACCATTATACTACTGTTATGGTATTGACTTGATTCTGAAATCACAAATTGTAGCTGAACACGGTACATCCCAAAAGAAGTATTGAATTTTCTAATATTTTCTTGTGCCAACTAGAAGCATTTTTTTTAGAATAGATGACTCCTTTTCTGTAGTGAAATGATTGAAATACTGAAGAGACTTAAATAACAAATCTGTGCTACATCTAAATGAGTTTACTTTGCAGAGACAATACCATGCTGCTTTTCATTCAGTGCCTAACTAATTTAACTTTGCAATAATCCCTAAATTAGAAATGCTTTGGAAACTAACCAATGAAAAATATTGATTCTTTTACAAAAACAGTCAAAAAGATAGGCATTAAGAGCTAAAAATGGTTGTATGGTCCCCATCTTACAAGGATAAGTCCCATGTTCATTTTGCCATAAATTTCATTAAATATCAAATGTATCATGTATCCTAAAGAACTGGAATGAATTACAAAGAAATTTGTAAGCAGTTTTTTCTATATACTCTCCATCTATCTCTGATATTTTTTCTCAACATCAATATATTAGAGGAAAAAATAAGCCTTTGGGTTTATCTCATGAAGAGTAACTGTGTAAAAATTTAATAAAAGGTAATCTTCATGGGAAAATGTGTGAGGGGCTTTGCTTCATTATTATTATTACAATATTTAATATAATATTATAATTGATAGAAGCCAGGCATGGGGTGGGAAGAAGCATTTTAGGTTGTTGAGCACCAAGTAGTTTTATCCCCAAATTTATCCCCCATTGAACTGGGACGGTGAATCATGGCCAGTGGGAGCAGCGGTTGGTGAAACGGCAAGTAAACAAACCGGTGGGGCCAACTAAGGGTGCTTACCCTGCGGTCCCGCGTGCCAAGGTTGCCAATCCCTGTAACATAGCATTGATAAGTAAAACTGATTATAAATGGGCAAAATAATTTAAGGGCAGATGAGCCCTGTTGGTTATCAGGAATAGCATCCAGTTTATAGATGGGCCTGGTAAGCAATCTTAATTAAATCCTACGAAATCAAAGAAAATATTTAAATGAGATACTTAGAAGAAGTAATTTAAAGAACCAATTAGCAAATATGAGGAATCTTAAATCCAATTAAATCTCACCATTTCCCTATTTACCAACGTTTAGCCCCTGGTTCCTCCCCAGAAATACAAGGTCCTAACCATTTGGTGATTAACAGGAAAAACTGTTACTAATTTAAGTTATAACAGCATACCAGTGTAACTGTGCCTTTGTGGGTCACAAATGAGAATACCAAAGTCAGGACAAACTGCTGAGAAATAATGCAGACACACCCCGAAATGATGGTTATTCCTCCATAAAACATGTCAAACCAGTTACAGAAGTAAATGTCTGTCTCAGCACATGGCTAAGAAGAAGTCAGGAAAACAATTTCCTTAGGTATTTCAGTCCTTGTATCGCCATCAAAACCACTAAACTTAAAGATGAGTGGTTCTTTAAAACCAATGTAATCAGATAGAAGGCTCTTCTGATCCGAAAGGACCAATCACATACTCAGGTCAATATATAACTCAGCTCTTACTCCAAAATCACGCCGTTGCCAGTCCTTTGGTATCTAAACTCTAAAGGTTTATTTATAGAAAGAAAGAAAGAAAGAAAAAGTTAAAATTGGTTAAAGGAATCAAATACATACAATAATTGAAAAGTTCTTGGTTCAGGCTTGTAGCAGTGATGGAATAAACTCTGGCAAGTCTCTGGTTGCTTCCAAATCATAAGAAGGTCCTCAGTCCCTTGGCTAGAATGCTCCCATTAGTAGAAGTGCATAGTACAGAGGCTTGAGCAGGAAGAGGCAAAATGGAGATATTTCCAAGATCTTTTATAGCTTCTGCAATGTGGAGGGAAGTCCATTGTTTCAAACAAAGCCCTCAGCATAGCTATTGGAAAATTACAGGTAAAAGATGGAGTTTGGAGTCACAGGGGCAAGTCACATGTCCATGCATGATTTTGCTTAGTCATAGTAGGAAAGTCCATTAAGAATAGATAGGCATCTTCTGTTGTAAGTTAAGGGTCCATTAATGCGCCATTCAACTGAATAGTTTCTTTACAATGTGCTGGCTGAATACCTTGTTGGTGCTACCCAGAAACAAACACCTGTATTCTAAGGTACATATTAACTATGTACTACAGGTACATAGTTAATATTCCTACCTTCAGCTACAGACTTGATACATACATACAAATAGCATAATGATATTCAGCAAATCATAACCTTTCCATAGACATCTTACATGCCAAATTTTGTACAAGATTTGTTATAATTGTATAACAGGGTAGCAACAATATCTACGTGGGAATAGTTTATCAGATAATGTCACAACCGGTATTCATATAATATCATTACAAGAGTTTTTTAATCTAATCCCTTGGTAGTAATTGTGGCTACTTCCATCTCACCATGATTTTTGTCATCTATGTAGAAAAGTTGCCTTTCTTTGCTGCTGCTATGTTGATCTATTCTTTTTCTTAGCTGTCTTTGCCAGCTTGCTTGTAGAGATGGTTGGGGTGTACTGAGGAATGCTTGAGCTGGGAAAATGATGGGTGCTCATTTCAGAATATGAATACTTATCTCCTTGTATTTTCATGAAATTATTGGAAAATTCATCTCTTTTTCGGGCTTGTTTAGATTTGAAGTTTGCTGCTGTCATCCTTTTACTGGATCTATGCCTCTGGGTTTAGGTTTGGTGACACCTTCAGCTCCTAAATATGTAGCTTACCAAATAAATATACCACATACTTCTAATTGTCTTTTTTTTTTCTAGAAGTGAAGGACACCACAGATGAGTTAAAAATAACTTTACAAGTTACTCTTTTGAGTCAGTCCATTTTCTGAGGTATTTTTAAAAGTTCATGTGGGTTAACAGGATTTGAAACTTTGATTTTAAAAAAGTCCAAACTTTCAAGTTTCTTTTGTAAATGTGTTTTAATCTTAAAATAGTTCTTTTCTTTTTTAATTAAATAGCTTTTTTAAAGAGAGTCTTTATCTTAAATAGTTATTAAAGAAGTTAACATTTTTTGGAGAGATGGATCTTGTCTTCCTGAGTTGGGTGAGAAAGTTGCTCATGCAGTGTTAAATGGTTAATTACTTTCCCATTAATATAAATATTCTGTGCATAAATGACTTCTTACATTAGTAATTAGTTTAGCAAGGTCATTAGATTTCATGTTTATGCATAAAGCATTTTACCATGTATATAGCAATGATATTGGGAAATTACATTAAAAGTTTTACATCTAGCTCACATATTTACAAGTATACAGATAGATGTTCATATGTTTACAAATTAATTCTGTGAAAGCGGACTTCCATTACTGAGTTCTGTGCAAAATGGTTTCTCTTTGAATTGCTGCTGTCTCCAAATTCTCATATCAATGTTAAATGCAATATGACCCAAATCCAAGTGTTGGAGATTGCATGTAATGAGAAAAATAATACAGTTTTTATTACTGGAAGTTGTAATAGTAATGAGGGCTCTAGGAAATTTTTGTTCTAGGAAAGATTGCAGTAATTATATCATCTTTCTGAAAGAGGAAATCATATATCTGATTACTTTCAGGGGCAGCTTTTTTCTTTCTTGATTCAGAGAACAATCTGAGCCTGATAATTCCATGTAATTTTGTCTAAGTAAACCTTAGTGTTAATCACCAGATCTGAATCTACTTATTGTCCATGTTTACAGAAACAACTATACATTGCTGATCCCTTTCTGTACCTCCTTCTGAGAACTATTCCCTGTGATGTTTCAATATAATATACTGCCTTATTGATATAAACTGTGCTTTCGTATTTATGTGAGGAAAGTAATTTTGAGCATTTGTTACAGTTAAACTATGTGGAAATTGTTTCTAGAAACAATTGACCTGGTTGGACTGGTGATCTGCTTGGTCACTCCAATCCTTAATTCTTGGAGCCAGCCTTACCCTGCTCTGCTATGAGAACCCCCACTCCCGGACTGTTCATGCACAGCCTCTGGCATGTCAGATGCTTCCAGTTACATGAGTGAGCCCTTTTGGTCTGCCACTGCTTGGATTGTGCACCTGAATGACACTAGCCAATATCTCCGGTCCCACACAAAACCCTAGGAACCTCTGTCTTGCAGTGTCCAGTTATGCCTGCTGGATGCTGCAAGCTTATATGGGTTCATCAATTTAACAAAGAAATTGATATGTATCAGGCTTGTTATCCCAAGGGGAGTCTCTGACACTGCTTCAGGTAGAATAAACAAACAAATGTATTAAGTACAGAAGATAAATTTTAAGTGATTATAAGTCAAAACACAACAAATCAGATTTGGTCAAATGAAAAAAACGCAAAACACATTCTAAGCTGATCTCAACACTATCAGTGCCCTTATAAACTTAGATGCTTCTCACCACAGGCTGGCTGGTTGCTCTTCAGCCAGGCTCTCCCCTTTGATCAGTGCTTCCGTCGCTTGGTGGTAGTATCTGTTGATGGAGGTGGAAGAGAGAGAGATAGAGCATGACAAACGTCTCTCTCTGTTATCATGTCCTTTCTTCCCTCTTGGCTTTGCCCTCCCCAACCCTTCAGAGTCAGGTGAGCATTATCTCAGCAGAGTCCCAAACTGACAAAGTGAAGAGGGTTGGCTCCCTTGAGAGTCCAACAGATCCTTTATTGCTGCCGAGGCCAGTGTCCTTTGTTCCTGGGAAGCTGGGCTGGGTTTGTCCCGTATGTCCAGGATGAGGTGTGAGGTCTGCTTCTAGACAGTTTTTGCCTGGACTTGTTTTAAGTCATGATGTCACATTTTTAGCTGCGTAACTATATACATGAAATTACAACTTATAATATTACTATAGCAACAATGTTCAGCACATCATGAGCCTTCCAAAGACACTCGACATGACAAACTTTGTACTGGATACCACACAATATTATACGGATGAACATGGGGGTACAGGGTGCTCCCCTGAGGTACAGAGGGTCACAGTAGTACCTTACTGATATAAACTATGATTTTATATTTATGTGAGGAAAGTAATTCCAGCATTTCTTACAGCTAAATTATATGGAAATAATTTCTAGGAACAGTTAACCTTCATGCCACTGTGCCTACACAGTATGTGATCTGTTTGATTACATAAAAATATACATTTGTGGGGAGAAACGGATTGTTTTCTCTCTGCTCCTCACTTAGCCTCAGCCCACACCATGCATCAAGATGAGTACAAAATCTGTGTTCTTTTTATTAATTATTATTATTACTAAAATTTGTTAATTATTATTAAAGCAGGGTTGGGATTTGTTTACAATTTTTTCCATGTCCAAGACTACAGATGATGAGGATATTTTATTATAATGGCTTTTTGGGTAGGATTTCGATCAGCTGGTCATACATTACAAACATTCTTTTTTATTAATTAACCCCAGTGTTCTCTTCACAAAACTGATCATGTTTGGCTGTTGAATCATCACTTAAGATTCTTCTTAGTTTAGTTTGGGCATATTTTTGAAAAAAACCCAAACATTCTGAAGTTCTTATTGTTCTCTTTAGTCCTTGTTAATATTTCAAGGAACAGCATCAAGTTGTCTGGACCCTAAAATTAAACTTCTATAAAGGATGGAAATTCCTTTGGAGCATCTTTGAAAGATGCTTATGTTTTCAGTTTCCTGCAGCCTGAGCTTACCAAACGTAGCCTAGCTGATTGTTGTAAGATCTTCTGGGCCACCCAATGGTTAAGACAATCCAGGAAACACCAGCTGAAGCTGCCACATTATTTAGGGCAAAAGCTGCATATATTTAGTTACTGCATCATTTGGTACATATTGCCTTTCTCCTCTTCTCTTTTATAGGCTTCTCAGCTGAATTGTAGGAAGCAAATATTGTGTGTCTGAGTTCAATGCAAGAGAGGAAATGTTGGAGATGAAGCAGAATTGGAGTGAAAGCTATAAGTCTCCTTTATACTGTTCTGGCAATTTAAAAACATCTATAAACAAGAATCTGGCCCACAGTATTTTAAAACAGTGTTAGGGATTAGGATGTAACAGAATGGGAATCAGGCCCTCAAACTCTGATGACACAGTTCTAATATATAATGATTTTTTGATATCTTTTGCCTTTAGTATCCTCCACATGTCCTCTAAAAATACAAAATCAAAACATAGGATTAGATTCTCCTTGCACCAAAACTGGATGCAAAAGAGAATATACCCAGAAGAGAGGCACATGAAGGTCCCTGTTTATGATGCTTCTCTGGCCTCTGCACAAACGTAAATTCAAGCAACCTATGGACTGCTTGGATTAAGACCCTTAAGGGACTATATAACTGTAAAGAATTGCTATAGAGGAGCTCTCTTGTGCTGTCTCTCTCTCTCTGCTCCTCACTTGCTCTCAACACATCCAATGAATCAAGATCAATACAAAAGTTGTGTTCTTTTTACTAATTACTATTATTAAAAGTTTGTTAAGTGTTATTAAATCAGTGTTGGAACTTGTTTACAATCTTGTCCATATGCCCAGGACTACAAATGATGTTGATTTTCTTTTCAAAATGGCTGTTTTATTATGACAAATGCAATTGGAATCTATCTTTTTAGATACATTTCACTTTACTCACTTGAAGAAGTGTTTATTACCTTATGAATTATCAGATGACAATTATAGAGCTATGTTGGACAGTGAAATAATTTCCCAAGAGAAGTGGTAGAAGCACCCTTTTAAACTTAAGGTATAAAACTAGGGGGTTTTGGTGGTGAATAATCTTGCAGTCACATAAATAACACAAACTGCATTGTTATGACATCTAGATGCTTTCCATTGATGACTCCTATTTCTCTGTGATTCTCCCCAGTTGTGCTGTTACATTTCATGATTCACCTTCGTCCAGGCCAATAGAATCATTCAGTGTATGGGATCACTCATACTCAGGTTTAGATTGTATGTGTAGGTGGGTGGCACTGAAGCTGCACCATCACAGGAGTAGCCCCAGGAGACATCTCTGAGGCACAGTTCTCTCTATACTCCCCCACACACACTATGCCATGATGGCAATTTGCTGCTGGCATACACCAGCATTCAATTATGACACTTCCTGTGCTATCTTAGCTGTGTGTTGGGGAGATGGAGCCAACACTCCACTCTTGCTCCATCCATCTGCTCCAGGGCGGAGAAAGCAGTTAATAGTTTATTCAGTATCTTGCCTCTAGTATCCCACAGGAAAGAATATACTCCAAGATGCAGTCCAGTCCTGTTTGTATGAAACATGTCTCGAGTATATTGTGCTTGTCTGTGAATTAAAACACAAAATCAGTAACAACATGAATATGTTTAAAAATCATGTTCCTTTCCAATTCCACTAAATAATGACTTCACTAAAGATCTGTGGAAAATAGCGTACTTGGTGTACTTGGAAGCTTATTGATTTTCTTAGAAGTTGTCAAAAAAAGGAAGTACCCAGTGTAAATATGTCAGAATTGATAAAGACAGACATTTTGTCTTTCCCCCTCCTCACAGAAAGAATAAAAAAGCCAGCTTATAGAAAATAAAATATGTCAGGCCAACATTCCTGTCACATCTGCTTGCTAAAAGTTATTACTGCATGAACTGACATTGAAGAATATATATGAGAAATTTCAAGAATATTCATAAAGTGCACTCTACTTTAAAAGGCCATTTTGAGAGGTCATATTAAAAGTCACGTCTGTCATAAACAAAAGGATAATATTGACTTTGTTTAGAATTGTTAACTGCAGCAATTTCCAATCTGTCTTCTTCTTTCAGCTTGTGCATTCATGGAAATGTATATCCTCACAGCTTTCAGATGTATACTCAAGCTGACTGAACAGCTAACCTCGTGTGGAAAAAATAACATTAAAAACATCTTAACAATAATACAAGTCAACATCATCTACATGGAATTTTATTCCACTGTACTGCAAAATGCATTTCTGCAATGGTACAATAACAATAAATTAATATCCAGATCCAAATAAATATCTTGGTCAGCCAACTAAATAATGCAGGGAGGGGAGGGGAAGCTAATTTAAACCAAAGAAACAATGTGTATTTGCAGGAGGGATTTGGAAAGAAATTGAAAATATGAAAGGAAGACAAGATGTGTTTTTAAATAAGAGGAGAAAAGTTCTATAAATATTCAATTCATTTTAATTGACTTACATTTGGGTTTTGGCTGTAGAGAACAATATTTGTTGCAATTTATATATGTATAATATTTTATAAGAGAAATGGATCTAATTTATCCCAAGTGTAACTAATTTATTCTAACTTCAATGGAGTTAAACCAGGAGTGAATCTGCACCAGCATTTTACAGAAGCAGTGAACTTCCTGTACTTATAGTTGCCACCAGCTTCCAGTATTTTAACCTCTCTATAACTTTGGTTTTGAAAATTGGTTTGTTCTTAAAATTATCATATTTAGTCTATAGGCCCTGGAGAATATTTCTGCAGTTTGAAAAATATTTATCGTCTTGAATAACAGGTCTTCAAAGATTACAGTGATTTGAAATGTCTTTTGTCTAACATTTCCTTGTCTCCCTCTTCTTCAAAAGCAGTTTATCTCTGTCCTTTCAAAATTTCTATAGAGTGAAATCTCTTTTAAAATGTGCAAAGTAGCTGTATCTGGAGAAAATACATATTTATAAATAAGGTTATGTTTAAATAAGTTATCAGCATCTTTTGTTCTTGATAGTTCAGGCCCTCATCCTGCTTCCACTGATTTCAATGGAAGTTAAAAGAACCAGCCCTCTTCTCATTAATATAGGTGATTTTGCAGTTGCCTTTGGTGGGAGCAGGAGCAGTCATTATACATTTGTGTGAGCATGGTATCCTCTGTTGGCTGATTGAAACTTAGGCACACACTGCCTGAAGTGAAACATGGACTTGAAGCCAAGTCTCCCATTTCCTAGGTGAATGTCATACCCCCAGGGCTATTGGGTATTCTGGAGTCAGTGGAGTTCATTCTCAGACTTTCTCCTGTGGAAGATACTCCACTGTGAATAAATAATTACATATTAATTGGGCTAGAGAGAATCAGAATGACTCTATGGCCTGGTGGTTAGGGTACTCATGGAGGGGGGAACAGTGCATTACCTGAAGAGAATGAACCTGGTTTAGGCACCTAATTCCACCACCACTTCTTCCTCTTTATTTCATGAGAAAGGACTAACCTAGCTTAAGTGCCTACATTCAGGTGAGGGATCACGGATGTGGATCCTGAGCAGAGATAGGCATCTCCCTCTGACAAGGACTTAAGTACCTAGCTTTCTTTGAGAGGAGGGACCTACACCCCACCCCTTTCTTCCTCATATTCCTAGCTTAGATATCTCCCCACTCAGTGCTGGCTTCTGTGAATCCCTTTTTTAGGTTCCTAACTCTTCTGCTGCTTTGTATGGGAGACTTCTGAATTCCAGCATGGCACCTAAAAGTTAGGCATGGCAATGCCAAAGACCTCCTTGTGAAACTAGCCCTAAAAAGGCTTTTTTGAAATGTTTTCAATATGCAGAGTGTTTTGTTTTTCAGAACATAATGTTTCTTTGGATTCCTTTATGGGTTCCTTAGTGAAATCACATTACTACAACATTTGAAACATAGGTGGATTTTGACATTGGCTTATGCAAGAAACAAATGGCAAAATATCTGCATAATATATGTGCGGGGGGGTGTTGTGTGATCATAAATTACGTGCAGGAAGTTTGTGGGTGCAGTATTACAGGCTACTTAAAGTAATAGCTTTTATGGAAATATTAAAAACTCATATTAGTAGACACATCAACAAACCCAGTTCTATGGACCACTGTTCCTTCTAAGCTGTCCACATGTGTGCGCGCACACAGATCCTAAACCCTGCGTACACGGCGAAATACCGCATGCACACAAATTTGCACAGAAGCACAAAAATTTGCAGAGAAGAAATTTTTTGCACACACAGCCTGTCAAAAATTTGCACAGAAGAATATTTTTGCACACATGGCCTGTCAAAAATTAGAGGAAACATTGATATGGACCATACTTGTTTTCAAAAAGCTGTGAAATAATTCCAGTAAAAAACGTATACAATACCGTGCCTTTTTCTGTATTGGAGGATTTTTGGAGGGGAGGGAGATAGAGGCATTAGTTATTTGGATGAAGTCTGTAGAATGAAGCAGTAGCATTCTAGCTTGCCCAAACTGTGAAAAAGATGTCCTATCATACAAAAAGTTACTCTTGAGGCGGCATATAAATTCATTATGAAGCATAAAATGAAACAGTTTTACTGAATTTAGAATTAATAGAGAACATCTGTTTTCCCCTCAGCTGAATGGTAACAGGCTGGCTGAACACTCCTGGAGATGACAGTGTAAGTCATCTGTGTCCAAAATTACTGAGGTTGTAAGAGGGAGCATTCAAGTTATCTGATTGGCTGAACATTACTAAATGTTTTATTATGTCATTTCCATGAATTTACATACTCCATTACAGTAACTTAAGTTCTGCTTGAAGAAACTGTAATTATACATTTGACCTTAAGAAATGTAAAACCTAATAAGAAAGAAAACATAAAATTACATAATTCATAAGTATAACAGCAGTGGAGACACTGAGTGATCTATATGTATTACACTATATATGAGTATAGTATTTAATTCCAAAGCAGTTATGGCACTTTGTGTTCTAAGTAGTCCAACTTCTCTGACGATCCATAATTGATCCACAGTTAAAATTAAAGCCAACATTTCTCCTTCAGGCATCATACCTCCCCTTCCCGCTCTCCTCTGTGCAGGGCACCCTAGGAAGAAAGGTGTCAGGATAATTTACAGTGACTGTAAGTGGCTGATTTCAAATAAGGTTGATGTACTTTGTACTTCTATACCTCTTACTCTTTAAACTAAACTACTTATTGAGTTGTAGCCCTCTATGATCCTATCTCCAAAAATTATGGTACTACTAAGAAGAGAAATTGAAAGGATGAAGATGCTCAGAAGGGAAGGTCACAGCTACTACTGTGCAAAATTTGCTGAAGGAGTGCATCATCCTACAGAAGTTATTCTCCCCTGCCCCCACGCCAAGTCTGTTGCATTTCAGGTTGCAAGATGGCTCATCAGCTCCTGAAGAAGAAACAGGGGATTCTACGCAGAGGATATGTGAGTCCAACAAGCTCCATTAGGTTATGTCTACACTATGAGCTAGGAGTGAGATTGCTCCTGCTCATGCACACATACTCATTTTTGGTCTTATCATGCTAGCATAAATTATATATAAATAGCGGTGTAGCCCACAGTAGCATTAGAAGCAGCCACAGAGGCACGGCTGAGCTGTTTCAAGTATAAACCCATATGAAATAGGTCCAGCACCATCTGTGGATAAACCCTTTACCTCTCCAATAACTCCAGGGCACACTCCCCATTATTTCCAGATTTTGGAAGCACAATTCTATTAGAGCCAACCTCCTTCTCAACTCACAGCTGCCCCACTCAGGCTGAGTTAGCTAATTGGAGGATGCTTTGAAGGCGTTTTGGACAGAGGATTCAGCATTTCCTTCTCAGACCTGCCACCAGGGGTGAAAGTACAAATGGGGACTTACAGGTATGGGGCTGGATTGGGGCCAGCTCTGGCCCCCGAAAGAGGCGGGGCCTTGGGCAGAATGGGCAGGGCTGGGGGGGTCAGAGCCAGCCCCACCCTGCCCTGTACCAGTAAGTGTCCACTCCCTCCCCACCACTGACTCTGCGCCCCGGCCCTTTAAACCGCTGCCAAAGCTTCCGACTGCCACTGCTACCCCAGGGCTCCCGCAGGCTCCAGAGGCTATTTAAAGGGTCCAGGGCAGTAGAAGCTGAGGAGTCCTAGGCCCTTTAAATAGCCCTTGGAGCAGCAGCAGGGCTGCGGGGCTATTTAAAGGGCCTGGGGCTCCCACTGCCTTTATGGCCCTGGCCCTTTAAGTAGCCACCAGAGCCCTGCTGCCGCCGCGGATCTGGCAGCTATTTAAAGGGCCTGGGTCTCCACTGCTTCTACCACCTCAGCCCTTTAAATAGATGCCGAAGCCCTGGGGTAGTGGCGGCAGGGCTCTGGCATCTATTTAAAGGGCCTGGGGAAGCCAGGCTGCCCCAGTATGGCACACCGGCTCATGCTGGTATGCTGTACTGGGGCGTACCAGCTTGCTTTCATTTCTGCCTGCCACACCTGTAGTCTTCCCCACAAGTTCTTCCACTGACCCACAGAGAGGTTCTTATGTTGTCAAGAGTGGAGACAGCTGACCCTCCACATACAAACATATAGGAAGGGAGATTCATGTGCACAAATCCCTTCTGCACACAGACCTTGGGATAAAGATAGCCCTGGATGAATGTACAAGATAGTGCAGAATCAGACCCATTAATAACCCTATCCTCCCCCAGCCTCAAATATGGAATTGCCTTCCACCCTCAGTCACATTTCCAGCTTCCAAAACACCTATGATGCAGGATTTTGAGGGCGGGGGGAAGAAGAAAGTTGTTAAGCTTCACATCCAGGTGCCCATCCAAATGTTTCTTCAGTGGATCATTCACCAGATATTGATGATTTTGGGACCTATACATCGTTCAGTGCTCTCTCCTCTGCCCCACCACCTTCTCCATCATGGTAATTTCACCTCATTGATTTTACTTAAGTATGCTATACATCAGGCCTGCACAACTCGGAAAGCAGCGAGGGCCATATTACTGCAAAAAAAACAGCTGTGGGCCGAAAAGCCTCACCCTCGCCCCGCCCCCATCCACTTCCCCCACCCCATGACTTGACTTGCCCCACTCCTACTGATCCCCCGCAAGCCGCACAGTGAGCCCGTGCGGGCCGCATGTGGCCCCCGGGCCACACGTTGTGCAGGCCTGCTATACATATTTCCAGCTTGAAAATCTTTAATAAAAAATAACTAGTTTGCCAGATCATGTACTGTAGGTTTTCTCAACCTGTGCGTCATAAAAGAGATTTTAGACTATGTATCTGTGAAAGAGACTCTATTCAGAACAGAAAATCACACAAATTAATTCCTGTGGCAATCAGTGCAAACAGGCAACTAAAATAGTTGTCAGTTTTTATTTATTAAAACCACAGAAAGGATATTACATGCACAACTTTCAATGTTACATTTGTTTGTAATTTATTACATTGAAAACCATTTGGATATTTTGGACATTAGGATTGCACCTGGCAGGATCAAGTGGGAAATCTCTGTTGGAGTTCACTCTCACTGTTTCTCTGTACACTAACTGTTGCATGGCTCAGTTTGTTTATTTTTTTATTATTTAATATGAATGTAATTGATTTGTCTAAGTCTTACAATTTTGATCAATACCAATTTACTGAAATTTCCTGGTTAAATCCAATTTGTGTCTTCATAGTTTTGGTGTAGCATCAGATCAGTGTCTCTTTATTTTTTAAGAGCATAAATTATTTACTCTGTTTTTCTTCAATTATATGTTGTTATATGCTGATTGGAGCTTTCGTTGTTACAGTTGACAAGTTTCAAAGCACACCAAGTCTGGATTTGCTTTCATTTGAGGACTTTTCTCTTACTGCTGATTTAATTAGGTTAAAACTTACAAAGCGTATAGATCATACCCTAAAGAGTGCAGGAAGGAATTTCCTCTAATAGAGGATTACACCATTCTGGAATTATTGGGAGTTGCCTTCCTCAGAGTTTTCCTTTCCCAAACCTGAAAGCCCAATGGCATATAGAAATCTCATCCAATGTGACTTTTATGTACAGGGAGCTTGTGGAATCAGATGTGAGTTTTCAATGGCTTTCATATTGACTGAGACCTTTTGAAACCCTCTTGGATTTTCATGTCCTCTCAAGCACTGTATTTTTCCATCTTTGTCTCCTCTTTTCCATGCCTTACAGGTCTTTCATGAAACAAAATGATCCAATTTTGAAAATCTGGCCCTATATCCCCTTCTCACTAGACATGTGTTTTTATCTATAGCTGAGCTGAACAAAGCCTGTACTGTAATGTCTACTCCATCCTTTTTGCTAATAACTAGATCAACTATCATCTATCAAGGTCTCACAAACCAAGACTGTGTCAATGTGTCTGAGCCCTCTACTTAAAATAGACAATAATGCTCTTGTGTCCTATATGGAGATAGAAAGGTATTATGAAAATGAAGGTTCTCATGAAAATGAGAATTGTGCTTCAAATCCAGTCTCCAAATATTCTTGTTCTTCAGGTTCTTGCTCTGTTACAGTAATCACTGATTTAGTCAGAGCGAAATTTGAAATGAACAGTTTGTCAAGAAATACACAAACAGGAATGTCTCATTATATTGAAAGAAAAATCAAAATACACAATAAGCTACCTGCTTTGTAGCTGTAACACTCTGCTGGGAATAGCCAGAGCTATGAACCACTGTGTTAACTTTCTGCCTCAGCAAAAGTCAGTTTTGCTGGAGATTGGACTATGTACCAGCTCCCTGCCACACAAGTCTGACTTCCTCACCAGAAAACTCCATAAGGCTCTCCCAGCCCAAACCTCACCTAGCAGGTAACAGTGAGTGGATTCACGCCCTTAAGTTCCTCAGAGATGTTTCTCTGCAATGGACAGTCTCTATCACTGTGCATTCAAAGAACACATTATTTTTCCTTCTCTGTTAAAGAGCCAATATATCACAGTGTATTAATTTAACTGGAGTAAATACACCTTTTCCTTCAAGCATAGCACGGAATTGGTTTATAGTAGAAGTAAAATATGTTTATTAAAACAAGACAGTCATAGGTTTAAGTGGTACCAAGTAGAAATAATGAAGGTAGAAAGACTTACCAACAAACAAAAGTAAAAATATGCTTCTAAGACTAAGACCCTCTGGGTAGGTCTTTACCCGCCGGATCGGCGGATAGCAATCAATCTTTTAGCGATCGATTTCTCGCATCTCATTAAGACGCAGAAATCAATCGCTAGCAGCACCCCTATCGACTCCGTAACTCCAGCTTGCAGCGAGGAGCAAACTGGAGTCGACGGCGGAGCACGCCGCTGACCGCCGCCGCGATGAGGACGGCAGGTAAGTCGGCTGAAGATATGCTGACTTCAGCTACGTTATTCACATAGCTGAAGTTGCATATCTTCAGTCGATCCCCACCCCGCAGTGAAGACCAGCCCTTAAGGTACATCTTCACTACCCGCCAGATCAGCAGGTAGCGATCGATCTTTTAGCGATCGATTTCTCGTATCTCGTTAACACATGAGAAATCAATCACTAGCGGTGCCCCCATCGACTCCATAACTCCAGCTTGCCACGAGGCGCCAGCTGGAGTCGACGGGGGAGCACACTGCCGACCGCCGTTGCCACCATGAGGATGGCAGGTCAGTTGACTGAAGATACACCGACTTCAGCTACATTATTCACGTAGCTGAAGTTGTATATCTTCTGTCGATCTCCACCCCCCAGTGAAGACCAGCCCCCTAATGTAACTTAAACTGGTTTTGTTGTTGTTGTTCAAATAAATTTACTCACCACAGTCCTTCTTCCAGCATGGCTGGCAAGATCTTAATCATAAGCACCACAGACTCCAAAGAGCTGTTTCTCCTGGCCTTGTCAGGTGAGGGATAACTTAGGGGTTCACTCCCCCTCTCTTCAATAGTGTGTAGGGTGTGAATATGGGGTGCCTAGGGTCACAGTGTTTTAAATGTCCTTTTCCTGTATGCAAAGAGCGATTTAGATTTTTGATATACTAAACTGTGCAACACCATCTATGTGTAACAAATGCTATACATGTGGCTATAATTGGTGGTCCCAGTGTGTGAAGGTTTTCTGATTTCAGCTCTGAAGCTTCATCTATGCCCAAAGTTAGATATAGATATAGGGTAGGATTTTCTGAAGCAATGAGTCTCAGTGAGATTTATGCTCCTAACCTCACTTCTAAAATTTCTACTCATAGGGTAGGAGCCGGAGCTGGAGTAACTCATTGTGGCACCCTTTACTTCAGCTTAGGATCTGGTCCATACTCTGATGTCCAACAGCAGTGGTTCTTAAAAACAAATAAATGTTGGTGGTTATCTCCAGAACTATAACCCCTAAAATCATCTTAGACCATTAAAACTCCATTACTTTTACCTGAATGATTCAACAGAATTTCTCATTGAAAAAAGAGAATTATTCTATTTTTTACAAAACTTTAAAGAAACAGTTTCAATTTGCAATTGGTTTGGCTGGCATAACCATCAGAATGCAAAAAAGAAATCATTGTCCTTCTTCCTATTTATGTTCCCCTCTGTTTACCATTTCCATAGAGGATGCACAGGCTGTGTGTGAGTATGTGCCTGTTCAGTACCCCCAGAGGCATTGTGTCATGCCTGCCTTTGGCCTCCCCCAGACAACCGCTCATGGGGTGCTTCTGCCACCAGCACCACAAATGAGGCACTCAGGGCTAGTTCCTCAGCTTCTGATTCCAGCGTTATCCCCAATTTTGTTAATGGGGAATCTCTATCAAGCCAATATAATCTTCCAGAATGAAATCAATGTTTCAAGTACAACCACTGTATCTCACTGAATTAGAAGAGACATCAAAAATCAATGAGCAAAGTTGAGGCAATGCTATATCTACGTCAGAAAATCGAATTAGCTGAAGACTCACAGACAGAACAATATAATCCACTGCTGTTGTCTTTGTCTTCATGGCGCCTGCGGATTTATTTTTAGTTTATGAACTTGCATGGGTTGCTTATGCATTGTAAAAAAGACAGTAATGTGATAAAGAGTCTCGTGTGCAAATCCTTTGTTGATGTGACAATTATGCTTTGATTGGATCCGTGACCTAAGCAAATGATGGTCTCTGAAATGTCCCTGAATTTATATCAACCGTTTTTTCCTCTCATTGTAGTGGCAGTTATGTATAAATGGAAAAAAGAATCTTGTGCTTTCTTTTAACCTTTCAAGTGCTCTGCTATTTGGATTTGTTGCAGCCATTGAACTGAACTCCTGCAACAAATGGTGCATTTCTGTCTCCTTATTTTCGCTCATCATCCTCTGTGATCTTTAATTATTATTCTAGTAGGTGCAGCAACAGTCATGGACTAATGAACATGTGCTTTGCTCCTGGAACCTGAATTCAGAGTGTAACTGACTAACATAGCAGCCAGCTCCATGAGTAAGATTTCTGTGTATGAACATTAGAGTGCTAATGTTGGTCATGACATTGAAAGCTACCCCCTGAATGGTTCCTGTGCCATAAATGGTTGTTAAGATAATGAAAACTATAAGTCCACAATTACTTTTTGCGGGGTTGATTTCTAGTTAAGGGAAGATCTGTTTAGATGCTCTTTTGAGGCAAAAGTTAGAGTAGCCAATCTGCAAAACTCAGGTGGTTGGATGTTGGTATGGTCCATCTGAAGTATTCAACAGCTTTTTCTCTAAAAGCATATGATTCAGCAAAGCACTTAAAGTTAAGCAGATGCTTTAGTCCCATCCAAGTCAATATTTAAATTAATAATGTGCTTAAATGTTTTATTCAATTTGGGTCTGTATCCACATCTTACAAGTCTCCTTTTCTACACTGTTTCTACAGTGCTATCAGAAGATATTCAAACTGTACTTTTAAAAAATCATTCACAATGAATACTGGACAATTCTAAATGCTCACGCAATTTTCACATCCTACACTTAAAAAAAGATTTTTGAACCCACTATATTATGAGACTGAATTTCCTCAAACTCTTCTGCCCAGATTTTACTTTCCAGATGTATTTGTTTGAGTACATTTTAGGGATGCAGGGGCCTTTTATATCCTCATGCCATACATATCTCTCATGCTGTATAAGTACATTATTCATTATCATTATTGTAACAAGCATGATCACCTCTGATGTAACTCCAACAAAGGAACTAGGGATTAATTTGACACTATAACTTGAACGGCAGGACCCATTAGTATCAGAATAGAAAGGACAATATTGTGATTTAACACAGTTTTGACAGTAGTAATCTGTTGGAGAAAGAGGGAAACGATTCCCTCTGGTATATTTTTGCTGTGGAAGAAGTAGGGATATTTATTGTGGTTCATGGAGGTTATTGCTCTAGGAAGTTATGACAGAATGTTTCAGCAGAGAAAACAGAGATACTTATTGGAGCAACAATAAAATTAGATAACCTTTAATCTATTAATAAAAGGGCTTGCAGGTCCCTTTAAAGGAAGGTGAAACAATGAACCCATAAAATGAATCTATATCCACAGCACTGTACTATCTAAAAAAGGAGAAAGAAATCAGAGCAAACCTGGTAGCACCTGCAAATTCTTATAAATAGGTTAGAGTGCTTTTAAATATAAAGACGCAGAGTAGCTCAGTATTTTCTTTTAAGTTTCTCCTGGCTGAGTTCTCATGTGTATTGCTGTGCACTACAGTGAAACAAACAGATCATATTTCAAATCACTAGAACTGGAAAAGCATTGTAAGTTATAAATAACAGAGCAACTTCACTTCAAGCATGATGATTTTTTAAAATGAATCTATCAGTGTTGTTTCTGAAGTGTTGCTGCTCTAAAGCCAAGGAAGGCTCAGCATTGCCTAGGAACATATCTTTGCACCTTCTAGGACTTATGAAAATTGATTTACAAGGCATATGGATGCCTGTGACTCAGGAACCTCCTGGTGCTAACTGGCAAAGGGCACGAGGTTTCATAAAGTTTTACAGGGATCCCCCGAGTCGGATTTAAATGTATGTATAAATAATATTTAAGGAATTACATGTCTATGCTGAAAATTATGTTCTAAGGCAGCTAACCAGAAGGGGATGTAAGTGTTGGGGTAATTTTCTCTCAAGCAGGAGGTACAGGAGGTACCAGATGCTTCTCTCACTGCCTGGTCATGTGCGGTATGTCTCTCAATGCCTGGCAGTTGCATACTGAATCAAAGGCTAATCAAGAGGTTGTGAAATCTTCAAGAGAGGCAATTTACAGGAACAAATAAACAACAAGAAGGAATCCTGTTTACAAGTAAGACAGTTGATTGTTGCGGCATATCTGGGGATGCTGAAGTACCCCCTGAATCCTTCGCCAAGGAAGTAGATTAACAGTGTGTCTTATGAGCAGAGGGGTCTTAGCCAAGTGGGGATGTAAAGTGCTGGAAGGACATGGGATGGACACTGCTCTATAAGGTATGAAAGTATCTAGTTAAGTAAAACTAGATTCCAGAATGCATGTTAAGATTTACTTGATAGAGAACCATTTGTTTCCAGTTGTTCTGCTTGCTATCAATTCAATCTGTATACTGTTAAATAGACTTTTACTAGTTTTCTCTAAAAACGTACCTAAGTGCTATATGTTAAGCAGAGCAGTTACGCAAGATGTAACAGGTAAGCTGGTGTGTATTACTCCTTTGGAAGCAGTGGATCTGTGAATACTGTGAGCGTGTTCATTGGAACAGGGGCTGGGCACTCCTCTATTGCTGCAAAAAGAGAGCATGGACTGTGCAGACCTAGAAGGGAGTGCTTGTTTTGCCTATGGCGAGTGAAGCAGGGCAGCTAATCCATGACAAACACAGATAAGTCTTCTTTATGCTAAGAGCAGGGGTAGTGAGGTGCCTCAGAGCTCCCTGGGTAGTCCCAGAAAGCACCACTGTGGCAAAGTCAGCAGGATCTAACACCCCATTTACTGGTTAACCAAGGTTCACACTCCAGGCACTTGTTTACCAATTAAAATAGATACAGGGAGATTCAAAAGTGAGAAGGTTGGGAGCAGGTAAAGAAAAATATTGTGATTTATTTTCAGTTTGTTTATTTTGGCTAAGGGAAATAGAAGAAAAGAAAAGACAGGATAAGTAAGCCAGAGACATGTGCTAACCATAACAAATCACCAGATCCCAGTTGGAAAAACTGGGCATAGGCCATGGCTTGAATACTACAGACAAAATTATAGAAGGCATGAAATCTCTACTCATAGAATTTAAGGAAGATCTGATTAAGCCACTGAAAGTGCCTGAGGCCATGGTGTTTGCGTATGTGTGTGCAGGCTTAGGAAACTAGCCTGGCCCAATTCCCAGTGAGACAGTGCTAAAGTTAGAGCTGGCCAAAATAGAGCTCCAAAAGCTGGAAATAGCAGAGTGGACCAGAAAACTGGAAATAGTGGGGAGACCCAAAGAGCGAGACACAGAGGGGAAAGTCCATGAAAGGGAAATTCTAGCAGAGAAGCAATAGGAGAAGGAAGACAAATGAACGCAGATGGCAGCAGCCCAAGAAAGGAAGATGGAAAAGGCAGTATGAACTGAAAAAACTGGAAATGCAAGGCTAGAACCTCAGCCCATATATACGCCTCTCCAGGGATCACATAGCTAGCACAGCCTTTGCCCAACTTACAGGAAGACAAATTGCACTGAAGTATATTTGACCACCTTTGAAAGCATATGAAGGCACACAAAATCCCTGATAACCAGAGAATGACTGTCTTATACTTGAAATTGTCTGGTAAAGCTATACAGGTGTTTAATGATACAGATGTTAATGATGCTATGTTGTAAAATCTGTTTAAGGGGTCTGTGTTAAAAAGGTTTCAAATTACTCCAGAGGCAAATCGCCCAAAGTTTAGAAACTTCATACACTTGATAAATTACAGGGAATACATTAATAAAATGGGAGATTATTTAACAAAATGGATAAAGAGCAAAGAGGCAGAAATGTATGATAAGTTGGTAGATGTATTTGCTTAGGAGCAGTTCTTTGATGTCCGCTCTGATGTGGTGAGGGTCGAAGTGTGGGAAAAATCCCCAAGAACTGTGGAAGAGGTTGCTGAAGCAGCTGACTTATACGTATAAGTGAGACCATGCATAGAGTGCAGGTCCCAAAGGGAAAGGCAATAGCCTGGTGTAAATGAGTTCCCGTCTGTTCCTAGGAAAAGGGACGAAGGGGAGGGGATTAAGTGCACATGACTCTAATACAGGTCCCCTTCTAGTAACCCTAATTAGAAGATCCCAGCTTAAGGGGACATTCCAAACAAGTGCTTCTTGTGTGGTTCCTTGAACATTTAAAGAAGCAATGCCCTACACCATGGCCAAAATATCTATGCAAATATAGCTACTCTCGAGTCACAGACTTCAGTAGTGGCAGAGAGACTACTAATTCATTTTATCAGGTCTGTCCTCTTCGATGTAAATAAAGAGTTTATTAAAGAAGCTGAGGCAAATGGTAAAGCGTGCCAGGATGGAGAGATGCTAGTGCCCAGTACTCTGTAGTCCAGAGGGATGCTTCTAGGGGAGGAGGCAAAACTCCTTGCTTTGGAGCAATTTAGAACCATGGTGCCTTTAGCTCACATTGAATTAGAGTGAACAGGTTTAAGGGGTATTCTGTGGGTGTTCTTAAGAATTTACTAGCTGTATTGGTGGGAAATGTAGCATTCCTCAAAGCTCTTAACACTGTGACCTGTAGCAAGAAGGAATATGTCTCTAAGTCTCCAGGGGTAAGCTCTGAGGAAGAAGAGGTGGCTGAAAGGGAAGAGGTGCATTCTGCACTTTTGTCATAAACAGGGCCGGCTCCAGACACCTTTCATAAAGGGCAACACTCAGGCCAATATTAGGGCCGCACTTTCCGATCCAGTCGCCATTTTATTTTATTTTATTTTATTTTTGCTTAGGGCGGCAAAAATGCTGGAGCCAGCCCTGATCGTAAACAGAAGCAAGGTACCTCTAGGAGCAGGGAGGAAGGAGTTGGCCCTTACCTGAGACTGCTCTCAGGGCAGTCAAAGCCAAATGGAGTTTGCTGCAGAACAAAATGCAGACTCCTCCCTGGAGAGCAGAAGGAAGGCCTCTTCAAGAAGGATCCAAAAAGAACAAAGATAGAAAAAGGAAGAATTTCCAGGAAAGCCCTGGATGGGGAAAAATATAAGTCCTGGGAGTCCTAATGATTGTACCTGCAAAGCATCATATGGAGTTAATGCTACTAGCCCACAAATTGCCCATTTGGTAGTCACTTGAGAATGAAGAGTTCATATGAAAGACTGAAGAATACTTTGGCCCAATATTCAAAATGAGGTAAAGGAATACTGCAAGGCTCATGATTTATGTCAAAACAGGGGAAAACCTGTAGGTTTCTACAAGGCTCCTTTGTCAGTAATCAGAAGAGCATTTTTCAGGGTTACCAAGGATATCATAGGGCCCTTATCGAGACTGACCCAGCCAGGAAAAAGATGTATATTAGTAGTAGTGGTGGATTTCACCACCACGTATTTAGAAGCAGTGGTTCTGTTAAATATTGAAACTGAAACAGTTGCTAAGGCACCCTTCTCTGTATTCATCAGGGTAGGTTTGAGACCTAATCATATTGGGGGGTCCAATTTCATATCCCAGCTATTTGATGAGTTGTGGAGGACGTGTGGGGTAAAGCAATTGAAATCTGCCTCATATGATCCAGAGACAATTCAATTTAACATCTATGCTGAAAAAATGTATGTAAACAAGAGAGCAAGTCACTGGGATATAATGTTACCCCCTCTGTTGTTTTCTTATTAGAAGGTACACAAAGAGTCTATGGGACTCACTCCATTTGATCTTCTGTGTGGGAGAAAGATCCGAGTCCCCCTGGCTCTCATTAGAGACTTCTGGAAAGGTGGCACTGAAGCAGAGGGGGAACCAGTGGCTGAATCGTGCCAAGGTTTAGGAAGGATTTAAAGTCTTGACGGGACTGCTGCAGCAAAACCTCACAAAAAGCCCAGCAGTTCGGAAAGCACATATGCTCACAATGTGCTCTATCACTTCATGTGGGGGTTTTAGTGCTGATGTTACTCCCTACAAAAACAAGTACAAAATGCAGAACTCAGGGGAGGGACCTTTTGACATGGTAGAAAAGCTTAACGGTGTTACCTACAATGTACAAAAGCCTCACAGCACAGTGCTTCAGACCATGCATTTAAACAGGCTAAAAGTATATCACACCCATGAAACCATTGTGAACGTGATATAGATAGAGGAGGACTCTAAGACATTCCCTTTGACTGATCTGATGACTGAATGCTGTAGTGACACCCCATTAGAGAGCATTGACCTTTATAAAGGGTTAACCCTGACTGAAAAGACAGATTATGTTCGTGCTGCAAAGTCATCAGCAGGTGTTTCCAGGAGGACAGACTTGATGCATAGAATGGTCCATACAATTAACCCTGAAGGTTAACCCTGCACCCAGCAGAGCATACTTGAATACTGACAAAATTCAGGAATATATTTGTAAGGAGATAGCAAACATCCTGGAAATGGGAATAACTTGAGTCTGAATCCCTGGGCTTCTCCGGTTGCTGTGGTTCCCAAAGAGGATGGGACCACGAAGTTTTGTGTTGATTATAGAAAGCTTAACACTGTCACAATTCTTGATGCATACCCTATGCCCAGAATTGATGACATGTTAGACACCTTAGGCAAGACAAAGTTCCTGAACACTCTGGATTTAACAAAAGGGGTATTGGCAGATGCCCTTGCATACTGAAGTGCAGAAAAAAATCCACCTGACAGAACCTGTGGTTGCAGGACACTTTCCTCCCTTGGAAGGGAAATGTATAAATATAGAACAATATCTGTTCATGCTCCTCACTCCTCCACGTGTCTGTTCCAAGTGCCCTTCTCTCAGCTTCTCTCCAATAGAGACATTTCTGTGTACCCACTGGTGTTTATCTTTATTTTTTATTAGAAAGCATACAATTTTAGCTGTAAGCACGGGGAGTGACATAAAAGACTATGTGGGAGGGAACCCCAGTTAAGTGTCTCAGCAGGCATCTTGGAGTTGGGAGTAGGTGCAGAGAACGTACAGACTATGTAAAGCAATAACTTTTGAAATAAACAGATCCCCCAGGTTAATCCAAACACATCCAAAGTCCCCTCTGAACATGAAATACTATTGATTGAGCTTTGTAAAAATCTCTAGACCTAAATCTTATTTACACTAAGGCTCCTTTACACAGCACTGATAGTGTAAAGGATCTAGGAGTAGGGTTGAATATAATATATAATAAACATTTATATACACTGCCTGAGAGGTGTAAAGGATCCACAAAGTAAATGAGAATCAGGCCCTCTGTGTCTGCCTAACAACAGGGTATCGATTGACTTGTCCTTGGTCTGTAGTAAGATTCCATACATGGACTGAGGCCAGCAATCTGTATGATCCTAAAAGTGAAACAATACAATACTATTTATGCCTTAGCAAGTCTTATTCCTTTTTTAAAGCATACCATATTTTGCCACAACAGTAAATTGCAAATAAGCATTAATTCAACATAAGTTATTGGTCTACACTCTAGTGAATTTCTCTAAATTTGCTTTGAAACACCTTGTGCTCATTTAATTAATTACATTCTTCCGACCTCAGTATTCATCTCACTAATTAGAATACAAGCAGAAGAGACTATTCTTTAAAAGTCTGATTTGTGTTCATTAACTTCATTTATGACAATAGTTGTTATGAGCAGCTGTTATGCAAGTTTGGGAGAATTAAAACTCATGACATGTCACATTTCATGGATCTTAGTAGTTGAGATTCAGAGTTTAGAGCAAGGAATGGGACTCAGAGTCTATGGTTCCATTTCTTATTCTGCTATTGTCTTTCTATGTGAACTTGGATAAGTCACTTAGGCCTGAATGCACAAAAGGGGTTAGGTGCCTAAAAAAGTCAAAAATCACTGCAATTCACAAAGCTGGAGTTAGGCCAGGGGTAGGCAACCTATGGCACGGGTGCTGAAGGCAGCACGCAAGCTGATTTTCAGTGGCACTCACACTGGTAGGGTCCTGACACCGGTCTTGCAGGCTCTGCATTGTAATTTAATTTTAAATGAAGCTTCTTAAACATTTTTAAAACCTTATTTACTTTACATACAACAATAGTTCAGTTATATATTAAAGACTTATAGAAAGAGACCTTCTAAAAACATTAAAATGTATTACTGGTACGCAAAACTATAAATTACAGTGAATAAATGAAGACTCGGCACACCACTTCTGAAAGGTTGCCGACCTCTGAGTTAGGCGTCTAAGCTCCTATACAATGAATGGGGAGAGAAAGGCATCTTAGACTGTGATTCAAAAAAGCCAGCATACTAGATAGGGAGCTAACTAAACTAGCCAATGAGAGATGCCAATGAGAGGGGAGTATGCTAAGTCCTGCCCTGTCTGAGAGATACTGCCTGTGTGTGGGCCGCAGCAAGATGCCTCCCTCTGCTTCTCAGCTGCAAACCCTCTCTCTTGGTGGTAGCCATATACACTGTTAGCAAGAAGCTGAGGGAAAATGCCATCCCTCATAATTTTTATCCCAGTGGCTGAATTTCATCTGGTATGTGGGAGACACCTGGTTCAGGTCCCCCCTCCATCTAAGGGAGAGAAAGGATTTAAACAGGGCTCTGCCACCTCTCAGGGGACTGCCCTAACCAGTAGGCTATGGGATATTCTGAAATAGGGCTTCCTCAAACTCCACTGTTGAAGCTGCTGCTCTCTAGGTAAATAATCAGAGTCATTGGAGCAGGGGGATTGAATGCTGGGCCTCCCACCTCCCAGGTAAGTGCTCTAACCACCAAGCCATACAGTCATTCTCCTCCTTACGTGTGCTCACTTTATCTTATCCAGATGAGTCGAGTAAAAGAGTGAGCACAAGCAGAACGCTATAGCCTGGTGCAGACCCATGAGCCAGTTTCCCTGTTCTAATGACTTAACCGTTTATTAGTAGTTCAATAGCTTCAACAGGGAAGACTGAGGGAGCCCCAACATCAGAGTGTCTCCTAGCCAAATGGTTAAAGTACTCAGCTGAGCAGTGGCAGAGCCCAAGTCAAAACCCACCTCCTCCTCAGGGGTTCTTGAAGGGGTTTTTGAACAGGGCTCTTCCGAGCCTCAGGTGTGTACCCTACCTACTAGGGTAAAAGTTATGAAGGAAGTTGTCTTCTTCCCCCCACTTCTAGCTGTTTTATGTGGATATGGGGCCAAATCAAATAGGCATGCTCTGAACATACCTCCAGGATTAGGCTCCACATGTGAAGAAGGCTGCAGAGAAACACCTGCCTTCCCCTGGTTTGTGAATTGTGCCAGGAACTTTTGGTGCAAAAACTTGGGTGATAAGTGAGTTTAAACACCTACAAGATTTGACAAGAATTTTGTGCATTGCAGTGACACAAAAACTGGGACTTAGGCATAAGTGCTGGAACTAAGGGTGCTGCTCACCCCCTGGCTTGAAGTAGTTATAATGACCCAAATATGTGGTTTCTGCCTTCAGAAGCCCCCGCTATAAAAATTATCCCAGAACCGCTGGCGTTAGGTGCCTATCTCCTTTTGAGCATTCAGTTCTTAGGCTAATATTTTTTTAACTTGGAGCCAAAAATTAAACACTTAAATCCATATTTACACATTGTAATAGCTAGCTGGGTCTGCAGTGCTAAACAACCACAATTTCCAATTGAAGTCAATAGGAGCTGTGGAAAAACAGCCTCTCAAAAATCAGGCCACTTATTTAGGTCCCTAAGTATCATTTGGATCCTAATTTTAGACATTATGTTTGGAGTTTTTGACTTTGTGCCTTCTCTGAATATTTACTCATTTGCCAAATATTTTACTTGCCTCACAGTGATGTTGTGAGGCTTAAGCAGTGTTTGTAAACTGCTTTGAGGATTGAAGAGGTTACAAAAATGTAAAGTATATATAATGAGACATATTGTGTCCTCAATTTCTGAACAGAGCATCCGGTTAATGTGAGTGGCAGAGGTCTGTGTAAAAAATCCAGTAGAATAGGCCTCATGACTGTTAGTTCCTAACTCTAGCCTCTTTGGATTGTTGATGCTACTTTCGCTCTCTAACTTGATAGGATTGATACACTTTTCTCTCTCTCTCTCGCCCTCTACTGCCCCCCCCCCCCCCGAGTTAATTGGACAGAAACTACTTCTGGGAAGGGTTATGTGGGTAAAACAGACTCTAACAAAAGCACTGCTTGAAATAACTCATATGTCAGTCCCAATCTTGTTAACTCTTGCAGTTTTATACAGTCATTAAGTATTTTGTAAATAGCAGTGTAATATTTAAAAATAAAACATAATGGAGATGAGCAACAAGTGACAATTAAAATCAATAAATCAGAGAGTCTCGAAATATGCCAAAGTCATTGTCTTAGCTTTTCTTCTTCTTTTCTTAGAAGAGCATCCTCCATTGGCCTCGGCAATTTATATTATGTAATTAGCTCCCATCTCCTACTGCTTTGTTTATGGACCATATCCACTGCACTGTGAATGGGAACTGGAAGTTAAAGATGAATGAATGAGTCTCCCAGTAGAAAGAAAAGACCTACTCATCATGTACAATTGAAATTCATGGTTGCCTTTGCCTGTCCTTCAGGGAAAAAATGAATCAGCTCTCTTTATTATTAACTTTGTCAGCATGATAGACCTAATATTTTAATTTGAAAATAAATAGCAAGGTTGACATTTATATACAACACTTGAATGGGACAGCATACTGTATGCTATGATGTGTGTCATTGGCTGATACAGCCTGAGCACGTTACACCAGGCATTCTTTCTGCAAATAAATTAGTGTAATTATTTAATCTTTAATTTTAAAGAACTACCACTTTAGCCTAGCGCAAGCATTTTATTGCACAGAAGCAATATGGACAGTCAGATTATTTTTGCAGCACACAGAGAGGGCTTCCTGGTGGGGGAAATTATATGGCAACATTTTGACAAGAAATTACTTTGCACAGCTTGTTGATAGATCCTTGGCCTGTCTTTTAAGAGGGCTTGGGTTAATTTCAAAGGAGATTATAGTGCCCAAATAGTTGATCCATATTTTTGTGATGACAGCAGTTTTTGCCAATAGCATTGTCCTTGTAGTGTGCTGAGCAGTTTGACAGGTTTTATTTTTGTTTTGAATAATCCAGAGCAATTTTGCCCACTGTGCAATTTATATATAAAAGGATCTAAATTTAGATCCACCATATATACCTCAACAGAAGCAGCTGTATGTTTATATAGATGCCTATTGCTAATCAGAATACTGATATTTTGGGTAAAACCAAAGTCTTTTTGTGTTTTTAGTGATCAATGGCTCCATGTCTAGTTGGCAGCCGGTATCAAGTGGAGTGCCCCAAGGGGCGTTTCTGGGGCTGGTTTTATTCAATATCTTTATCAGTGATCTGGAGGATGGCGTGGACTGCACCCTCAGCAAGTTTGCAGATGACACTAAACTGGGAGGAGTGGTAGATATGCTGGAGGGTAGGGATAGGATACAGAGAGACCTAGACAAATTAGAGGATTGGGCCAAAAGAAATTTGATGCAGTGCAACAAGGACAAGTGCAGAGTCCTGCACTTAGGATGGAAGAATCCCATGCACTGCTACAGACTAGGGAGCGAATGGCTAGGCAGCGGTTCTTCAGAAAATGACCTAGGGGTTACAGTGGACGAGAAGCCGGACATGAGTCAACAGTGTGCCCTTGTTGCCAAGAAGGCTAATGGCACTTTGGGCTGTATAAGTAGGGTCATTGCCAGCAGATCGAGGGATGTGATCGTTCCCCTCTATTCGACATTGGTTAGGCCTCATCTGGAGTACTGTGTCCAATTTTGGGGTCCACACTACAAGAAAGATGTGGAAAAATTGGAAAGAGTCCAGAGGAGGGCAACAAAAATGATTAGAGGGCTGGAGCACATGACTTATAAGGAGAGGCTGAGGGAACTGGGATTGTTTAGTCTACAGAAAAGAAGACTAAGGAGGGATTTGATAGCTGCTTTCAACTACCTGAAAGGGGGTTCCAAAGAGGATGGATCTAGACTGTTCTCAGTGGTAGCAGATGACAGAACAAGGAGGAATGGTCTCAAGTTGCAGTGGTGAAGGTTTAGGTTAGATATTAGGAAAAACTTTTTCACTAGGAGAGTGGTGAAGCACTGGAATGGGTTACCTAGGGAGACGGTAGAATCTCCTTCCTTAGAGGTTTTTAAGGTCAGGCTTGACAAAGCCCTGGCTTGGATAATTTAGTTGTGGTTAGTCCTGCTTTAAGCAGCGGGTTGGACTAGACGACCTCCTGAGGTCCCTTCCAACCCTGATATTCTATGATTCTATGATTCTATTTTTCCTATTGTATATCTGCTTGGAGAGGTCTGTTTTAGTCATATAAAGAATAAATGGCTTATTTCCTAAGCACAGATTTTAAGGTTACTCCTTCAATAATTTTTTAACATACATATGACTAATTGTACAGTTTGAAGTATCTTTTCATATATACAGTATTCATGTTAGATGACAGAATGTGACAAATTACCATGTTTGTACTCTTATAGGAGTGGACTGTTTCCTTTATGCTTATTTCCTTATCTTCTCATTCTTCATTTTATTTATTTGTACGCTTTATGTTTATCTCAGTGCAGTTCATGCTTATTTGTTCTTTCATTCTATGGTCTGTGAAAATAAAACAATATTATCAACCTCCTTTTATTTGCCTTATGTGTCACCTGTCTCATAGGATTTGTATTTAATAAATATAAGTTTCTCTAAGATGCTGCAGTATCAAAGCCTCATCCTTACAATATTCATCCTTATCTCATGTCCTGAAAGTATTAAGAACATCCTGAGATATGCCACAGTGCTGCAGCTTTGTTTGGACTTGAAATGAGAGTATTCCTTAGGAGTAGGAGGCATGCACTTCCTCTTTTTCACGCTGTCCCACCTAACCCGAAGCCTAGCAGATCTAACTCCGATGAATGGTCTTTGGTAGCAGTCCTTCAACAGGCATGTCAGGAGTGAATGCCCTTTAAACAAAGGGGAGTCAAAGAGTGTCATACATAGGGAGTCAGTTTCTGTCCTCGGTTATGAGGATGCAATACTTGTAGTCAGGGGTTATTTAGTTATTTAGAAAGGCCAAACTGCAATAGGCAAAACATGAAAATAAAAGTGATTGAAAACAAATGAATGAAAGGTAATGTGTTAGTTATACTGATTAAAGTCCATTTTTTTTCTGAGATTTCTTGTAGACACTGGTGCTGCAAGAAAGCATGGCAAGTCTTTTAACCTGCCACAGCCAAAATGTGGGGTACAATGTATGACAAAAAGTGTGTCTTCATAGCATTGTTAGCTTGATGTATAACTCAAGTGTTACCCTTAAAGAAACTCCTGGGCACACACAAAAATTTCTAGCCTGAGGTAACTGGAGCTTTAAATTCTAGTTAGCTGTCCTGGCAATGGAGGGGGAGGGAAGGGTTGAGTGCCTCTGAAGCTTAAAATATTAATGCAGTGGGGACTCAGCTACAGATCCAAAATGTAGGCCAGCAAAAGTATTCATGAAGGAAGCCTAAAATGGGGGGAGGGTCACTTCTTTAATCTAAATAACATTTCTCATAAAGCTATCTACCTGATTCTTTATTTCTGACCTAAGTAGTTTTCAACAAAAGAAATGAGGGGACACAAAACTGAGTGAAGTGTAGGTAACACTGGAACTAAGATGAGTGACCCTGAAAATTCAGTAAAAGGGAGAGGAATGGAACATAGCATCTGAAGGAGAAAGAGAGAGTGAGAAATCCTGTTACATATTTCTACACTCAAGCTCCCCTCATCCTCCCTTCTTTCTCTGGGAAGTTTCAACCCAAATCAGGTGACCTTCTGTCAGGCACTGCCAACTGATCATGTAAATAAACCGAGAGGGCTGCTTCACTCTATCCCCTGTTACCTAAATGTTAGGATTCAGTTCACAGACGCTGTCACAAACCAAATCCTGCAGGACTTGTGAAGTCCTAGTTATTATTCACTCTGCAATAGCTCACACATAGTCATGGCATTAGAGACGATGTTATTGACAGAGAAAATATTGGTCAGAACAGTGGGGTTAACTATTCTTTTTGAAGTGCATCATGGGAGTTTAACTAACCCCTGAGCTACTGCTCCAGAGATAAATTTTAGAGATTTTGATTTAATATAAAGGAAAACATACCTAGCAACTTGGGAACTGCTAAGTGTGTAAGCCCAAGTCTATATCGGTAACCTGGGCCATGTCCATCATCTTCTGGCCAAGTCCCCAGCCCCACCCTTCCCCAATTCCAGTCCTCTCTGCTGGTGCCTCCTGCATCTTGATCAAGAACTTTCTCCTGCCTCATTTCCATCCTGCTGCTCCAGCCCTGCTCCTCCTATATACATAGTATCAATGCCTTAGTCTCAACCCCCAGCTCCCTTCTACTCTAGCCCTGTACTTTCCATACACATGGTTGCAGTTAATGAGGGATGGATTAGGGCATAGCCTGTCTCTCTGGAGAGGGATCCTCCCCTGCCACTGCCACTTCAAGTAGGGACAAGTTCACGGCTACAGACGTGGAGCCATGCATAGATTCCATTAATCCAGCCCTAGCAAAGGGGCCAACAATGACATCAAGCAAGCTACACTGTCCTGGCTATGATAGTCTATAAAAGGAAAATCATCTAAGATCCTACTGGCCCCCACAAAAACATGCATGAAATTTAGTCATCAATGCCCATTTCAATTCCATACAATACCCCAAATAACTTTAATAATGGATATTATGTATCTAAAGCTCATGCAATTGTTTGATTGTTTACAGGATAACAGTTGTAACAGCAAATGTGAAGAAAATTTCTGTGTAGTATTATACTATGTATTTACAACATCAAAAAAAAATCTCAAGATTTATTAGAAATCTGTGTGTTGGTTTAGTTTTTATTTACTTATAAAGTGAACTGTATTGTTCATAAAAGTAATCAGACTGATAGCAGTGAACATTAAAGCTAGATTCAAAAGGGGCACTTAAAATGAGTATTGCAGCTTCCAGCATCGAAGTGTCTGCTGACAAGTAGAAATCATAACACTGAGGTTAGGCCCCCAAACTCCTGTACAATGGATGAGAGCATTAGTGCCTAACAGTGGGATTTACAAAAGCCAGTAGCTGACTGGGGAGCTACCTGAGGAAGCCAGTAGGAAATTTCAGGGAGAGGAGTTTGACTCCAAAGGGAATTAGTTGCCTGCATCCAGGCCAGAGGGAGGCACCTCCCTCCACTTGGGATTCATAGCAATGAATCCTCTCCTGCAATTTGATGCCTAAACTAGGTCAGTTCTGTCTCAAAAAAATGGAGATGGTGCTGCTTCCCTTCTTTTTACCCAACACTCCAGTTTTTAGAGCACTCACCCAGGATGTGGGAGATCCAGATTTAAGTCATAACAAAATAAGAACATAAGAAAGGCCGTACTGAGTCAGACCAAAGGTCCATCTAGCCCAGTATCCTGTCTACCAACAGTGGCCAATCCCAGGTGCCCCGGAGTGAGTGAACCTAACAGGTAATGGTCAAGTGATCTCTCTCCTGCCATCCAACACCCCCTTTGACAAATAGAGGCTAGGGACACCATTCCTTACCCAACCTGGCTAATAGCCATTAATGGACTTAACCTCCATGAATTTATCCAGTTCTCTTTTAAACCCTGGTACAGTCCTAGCCTTCACAGTCTCCTCAGGCAAGGAGTTCCACAGGTTGACTGTGCGCTGTGTGAAGAAGAACTTCCTTTTATTTGTTTTAAGCCTGCTGCCCATTAATTTCATTGGGTGGCCCCTAGTTCTTATATTATGGGAACAAGTAAATAACTTTTCCTTATTCACTTTTTCCACACCACTCATAATTTTACATACCTCTATCATATCACCCTTAGTCTCCTCTTTTCCAAGCTAAAAAGTCCCCACTCTGCAGGATGTGGAACACAGAGTTGGCTTTAGGTCTTCCAACTCCCAGGTGATTCAACCTCTCTCTGGCTCAAAGATTATTGAAGTAATTGTACACAGTGGAACAGGCATGAGTTAAACGCCAAGCTTTGCACTAGTGGCAGAATGTAGGTGGCTTATGTGTATGTCCAGCAGCAGAAACACAGATGGGTTAGGGCCTGTTGTCTCCAGGAGTGACTGCTGTAATGCAAATAACAATTATAATAATGAAGAAGTTAAAAAAGAAAGCAAAATAGGAAAGTTTTAAAAAAAGAAACAGGGGTTTTGAATCTGAAGCAGCACTAGCAACTGAATCAAGGGGAATTGATTTAATATAAATAAGAGGTAAAAATTAGGAAGGAGGGAAGCTGTTGAATTTCTTAGCCACTCGTTAGCATTCATGAGAGCTGATTATAAGGAATTATCATGTCACAGTTAGTTCGCAGCCTAGACGAAGGGATTCTGGATGTCAGTTAGTGTAACTGTAATCACCTGAAATAGAGATGTTCCAGACTAGTTTCCAAGATTAACCAAGCTTGAAGAAATTTAGAACTTTAAAGGCAAAGGAGCACAGGGGCTTAATGTATTATTTTCCTGCTTTGCTTATATCTAGAGAGAGGAGTTTCTTAAGAAGACATACCTGCTTGCCTTTGTAAAGATTATTAGTAAGGATGAGACTCTGACATTGAAGGAAAATGCAGATTTTAGAAAAAAGGATCTGGACTCTCTGCTCTGGTTTTTTGGTTTTGTTTTTTTTCCTCCCTCGCAGAGCACAATATGCTGCTCTTCACAGAAGAACAGGCTATTGTTGTGCTGAAGCTCTGTTTCCATGCTGGCTTTGATGTTCATAAAGATGGCATCCTCATTAAGAAAAGAACAGAAATATGTGCCAACACAAGGAGAAGTATTTTGTAAAAAGATAATTAACTAGGTCAGAGGTTGGCAAAGAATGATCTGCGGTTATCATATTTTTCTTGTACAGCATTTAGAAAGATGGCTGCATTTTAATGCAACCAAAAGAAGCAGAGCTCCCATAGCAAACAAAGATGGTCATAAAAAGTACAGTGGAAGCCTAGAGGTAGTAACTTACTCAAAACTTTAACAGCACAGAAGTCTAAGTAGCACAGATTAGAGATCAAAATTAATCTCTGTGCTAATTTTAACTAAGTAAAACTGCACTTAAAGGATCTGCTAATACCTCAGATAAAGCATTTTAGTATTAAAAATGACGTTGATTTCATTTCATATGTTTTTCTGCATTTCTGTTTCCTTGTTCTTTGTTACTAAGAACTTGCACAGAAAGCACAAGCTTTATTTCTAAAGAGATGTATCTACTCCTGCTGCTCGTGGTCCATCTGAAATTTTAGCATACATTTGTACTACTACTACAAAAAAAAACCCCAAAAAGCACAGCCTCAAGCCTCAGAGTCTATGTCAACTGATTCAGGCTTAGGGGTGGGAGGATGCGCAACAGGGCTAAAAATAGCAGTGTAGATGTTCCTTGGATCCCAGATTTTGAGACTGTCCCCCCCTTGCCTGAGCTGTAGTATAGACATAGCCTCAGAATCAGATTTATTATAGGTTAGATTAGGCTGTCACAGCCCTTATTCAGTCATGCAGGCAAGTAAAGGGGACTAGTGCCTCTTAGGCCTTCTGTACACTAAAATTTGGGTTGACTTAGGGCTTGTCTATACTTTCCAGTGGATCGATGCTGTGGTGATTGATCCAGTGGGGGTCAGTTTCGCAAGTCTAGTGAAGACCTGCTAAATCAACTGCAGATCATTCGCCCGTCAACTCTAGTACTCCACCGGAATGATAAGAGTAAAGGGAGTCGACGAGAGAGCATCTCCTGTCAACATAGCATATTGTGAATCCTGTGTTAAGTAGATCTAAGCTACATCGACTTGAGTTACACTACTAATATAACTCAGATTGCATAGCTTAGATTGACTTTCCCCTGTAGTGTAGATATGCCCTCAGCTACGTCACTCAGGGCTGTGATAATTTTGACGCACTATCTGCCACAGTTAGGTCTGCGTATCCCCCACTACAGATGCAGCTAGGCCAACAGAAGGATTATTCTATAGATCTAGCTCTCACCAGCTGGAGAGGTGGCTTTACTAGAGCAGTGGAAACCTCCTTTCCACCAATATGGGAAATGTCTATACTAGAGCAGCACAGCTGCAGCACCATAGCTGCGCCTCTGTATCCCCTTAGTTTAAACATACTCTTATTCCCCTGCTAAGCTTGTGACATCAGCTTTAGGGATTACTCTTCCTTTACTAACCAGTGAGAAAATGAGGAGTAGGTTGGGTATCCAGGGGGAAGAACATTGCTTCATGAAAAAGGGTTAAGAAAACATGGGTGCATTTTCAAATAGAATTTTGAAACTATTATTATATAGAGGATAAATCATGTTTTAAAATAAATTAGCTGACCACAGTGAACCCTAAATGCCGCTTAGCTAATACATTTTAAAACATGACCTGTTTTCCTCATCTAGAGCTATCCTTACAGTTTGTCGGTGCTGGAAAAATGAGTGGTGTTAAAAAAAGTGTAAATGAACACATTTTAATTAACACATTTTCAAACATCACTTAACCCCTAGTATAGACAAAGACAATCATGTTTAAAACCATGTAAGTAGGTTGTGACTTACGCTAGAAGGCAATAGGCCACAGTTCAGCAGATCACTTAACTTAAAGCACAAGAATAATCCCATTTCTGTCCGTCTGAAGTCAACAGGATCTAAGCGTATGATTAAAATTAAGTATGTATTTACATGCTTTACTGAATTGGGGCCTTACATAGCAGGATGGTATTGGTGATTACTGAACACTACAAAAAATATCTTAAACCTTGTTGAGGAAAGGGGGAACTGGGCAGGTTGACCCTTTCTACAGGCAGGGATTAGCTAAAGAGGGTCTCTCTTCTATTGGATTCTCCTGGGAGATTTGACTAATTGAACTCAAATCTCCAAGCAAACAGGCCAGGGTTGCTTCACTTCCAAACTATATAAACAAACTTGCAGACTTTAGTTTAGCCCTTCACAAAACAAGACCTGCAAGACTTGCATAAATTTAGTTCTCGCCCATAATTCCTGTACAACTAATAAAAATAAACAACCAATGTACACCTGACTTCAGTGCCCATTTCCACCAGCTAAGGACCTGTCCCCATTTTCTAATTCAAGACAGAGCATCTGGCATTACAGTAGCTGATTTATTTTTTCTTTAACATAGAATTTTTAACTAGTACATATCTATTATTTTCTCCTCGTTTCAGTTAATAATCTAGCTTTCCACATATTTTACACCTATTTGGATTGTTTTGGAATAATACTATGTAGCCGGGCTGCCGGCAGCAAATCAGGTTATCTCTCTTTATCTCCTGTTTTGCTTATCCTTCCCTGACCTCTGTATACTTGCTTATCATTAGGTACTTGAGGTCCTTGAAGCAGGTGCTGTCCTCCTTAAGTGATTAAGAAGCACCTCGTATACAGCTAATGCCACCACAAATAAAAAGTAATAATTACTTCCATCTTCTTTACCTGTTATGTGGGCAGTACTGTATGGTGATAAGTTTATTTCCTGTCATAGCTCTTTTTAATGAGAAAGGAAATTAAAATAAAAAAGAGCAAGCTGATGATGCTAGCAGCACACATTTTCTGCACTTTTAGAGAAATGAAATGCTGCTGTATTTAGTGGCAGTTATTACTTACTGTAAACAGTGCATTGGACATGTGCATTCATGAGAGGAACATTACTAAATGAGTTTGTTCATCCCTGCATTATGAAACCGTTTATCAATTTTCCTATAGAACTCTCTTTTTTCTTCCCTTGTTTATACACCAATTTAGATTTCACTTTTACTTTTAGCTCAGCAACAGTTTAGTAGAAAAACAAACTTCCCATCTTACCTTCAGTGGACATGGAGACAATTGACATGTGGGACTGTGTCAAAAGTCTTACCAGAATCAAGATATATCATGTTTACTGCTTCCCCGCCCCCTTTACCAAGTAGGCCAGTAACCCAATCAAAGAATAAAGATAGTTGGTTTGGCATGATTTGTTCTTGACAAATTCATGTTGGCTATTTCTCATTACTCTATCATCCTCTAAGTCAGGGATCAGCAACCTTTCAGAAGTGGTGTGCCAAGTCTTCATTTGTTCACTCTAATTTAAGGTTTCGTGTGCCAGTAATACATTTTAACCTTTTTATAGGGTCTCTTTCTACGTCTTTAATATATAACTAAACTATTGTTGCATGTAAAGTAAATAAGGTTTTTCAAATGTCCAAAAAGCTTCATTTTAAATTAAATTAAAATGCAGAGCTCCCCCAGAACGGTGGCCAGGACCCGGGCAGTGTGAGTGCCACTGAAAATCAGCTCATGTGCCGCCTTTGGTACAAGTGCCATAGGTTGCCTGCCCTTGCTCTAGGTGCTTACAAAACAATTGTTTAATAATTTGTTCCGGTATCTTTCAGGTATTGAAGTTAGACTGGTTCTACAGGTTGAAAATCTTGAGAGAACAGGTTATTTCATGCGGTTTTATTACTTTTTATTTCTTAACACCAGACAACTTTACAAAAGGATTTTATGATATTTCTATTCTTCCACCTCCTTTCCCAATCAGAACCAGAAAGTGGCAGAGGAAAGAGGAACATAAAGAGAACTGCTTTTTTTAAGTTGTCTAAATTTTTTGGAAGTTCCAAAAATGTCCAGATTGAATTTTTGGTGAAAGTTTGAGTCACTTGAACGGGGTGTTTTCTTTTTGTTTTATGTGATCCAATGTGCATATCCTTAATGGAAATGAATGACTTCCTAGGCTACCCTGGTTCCATTAGGATACTGGTTTGGAATTGATGCAGGAGAAGTTGGAGTCAAGTATAATGCTAGAAAAATCACTTAGTATTAAAGGACAAGGAAACCTCTGGAAGTTAGTGCAGTAGATGGAGGAGACACCTAAAACCTCTCACATGTTTAAGCATATGAAATGAATCATCCCAAATGAATTCATTGTTCTTAAGTTCTTTGCTAGATCATGCCCAAAGTCTTTTCTGTTCATATAAAATCTGAATGAAGTCTCATATTTGGGCAATGCCAAGTGGATCGATTTATTGCAGATCCACAAGCCAGAGCCATCTTTCTCTAAACTTACCCCATACTACACATGGGAAGGTGTAGAGAGACTTTATGCTGCAGAACTTCACAGCATGCAGGAGTTGTATGTCATTGTTCAATCTGTGCACATCAGCCCCACTCCCTCCAGAACCTCAGAAGTTCTACTGCCTATTGGGCCTTCCATAGCTGTGACGTGGTGGCAAGATTTGCCACTCTCAAAATGTATATACAAAATCCCATATTATGCAAAGATTAAAAGCCAAGCTTCTCTTGATCCCTAATTACAATCTTCTATATTTTGTATGGAAATATAGCTGGAGGCAGTCAGCTGCAGCTAACAAATTATTCAATAAACTCACAATTACCTTAGTCCTTCAGAACAAAATCATATAAGGAAATGAATATTTGCTAATGTTGCCATGCTTCTATAACAATAGCATGATGTTATTAATTGGGCATTCATTACTCTTTCCCAGCATTTGGAAAGATTGATTTCTCACTATGTGTGTGTGTGTGTGTGTGTGTGTGTGTGTGCGTGCGCACGCGTGTGTTTAGTTTTGCTAATGTAGTGCTAAAAAGATTTGCAAGAGTATGGAATATCCCACCTGATAAACAAACTGTCCATAGAGAGACCATAATTCAAATTAATTGAGAAACCTCCCTCAACAAAACTCAATTAAGCGCTGAAATGTTCTGTCTCTGGTTCTGTGTGGGGAGACAGTTAGATATTAACCTCACTTTCAAAGTGTAACTGTTGAAAGCTTTCCGTTTTATTTTGTCTTTTTACTCCAGCTCTGAGCTTGTACAATTTTTAAACAGACTGCTACCTGTGTAGTGTTTGGGAAGCTACTGGTGTAATATAAATAATAATAGTGAGTTAAGAAATTTTTGAAACTCTTGTAGCTGGCTCATTGCTAGACTTGACGGTTAGCCATGTAAAAGCCATGTTAACTACAGCAAAAAACATATTCGCTAAAATATAACTACAAATATATTTTAAGGATCATGTTATAATCACCATTCTCACACACAGAATCACAGAAATGTAGACCTTGAGAAGTCGGCAAGTGACCCCCTGTGCTGTGACAGAAACAAGTACACCTAGACTGTCCCTGATAGGTGTTTATCAATTTGTTTTAAAAAGTTTCCAATGGTGAGGACTCCACAACCTCATTTGGAAGCCTATTCCAGAGCTTAACTACCTTTATAGTTAGAAAGATTTTCCTGTTGTCTACCCTAGATCAGCCTTGCTGTAGATAAAGAATATAACTTCTTGTCCTATCTTCAGTGGACCTGTAGAACAACTGATTATCATCCTCTCTATATCAACCATTAACATATTGGGAGACTATTATCAGGGCCCACCAGAGTCTTCTTTTCTCAAGACTAAACATGTCCATTTTTTTAACCTTTCCCATATTTCAGGTTTTGTAAACCTTTTTTGTTGCTCTCCTCCAGACTCTTTCTAATTTGTCCACATCTTTCCTAAATTATGGTGTCTATAATTAGACACAGTACTCCAACTGGGGCCTCACTAATGCTGAGTAGAAAGGGACAATTATCTCTTTTGTCGAACATATGAGCACTCCTGTTAATACACTCCAGAATCATATTAGCCTTTTTGTTTGCAGCTGCATCACACTGATGATTCTCGTTCGGTTTGTGGTCCACTTTGAACCCCAGATCCTTTTCAGCTGTACAATCACCTAGATGGTTATTCCCCATTTCATAATTGTGCATTTGTACATGTGGTCTACTAATTTTAATTAGACTATTCATGGGAGAAAGGTGGTCGTAGTTTGACCCTAATTATATAATGTGCACTGTAGTGGAGAAGGCACTGGGCAAGACCTCATTAGACCTTAGTTCTGTCTTTTATTCTGGCATTGATTTGCTGTATGAACATGGCCAAGTCACTGTAGCTTTGTTTCTCCTCTCACCCCTTTTCTATTTAGGCTGTGAGCTCATCAGGGAATCAGCTACCTCTTATGATGTGTTTGCACAGTGCTTAGTAGAATGAGGCTCTGATCTCAATTGTGAAGTGTAGGTATAACCATAATATTAAATCATTAATAATAATCAGAGAGGTAGCCGTGTTAGTCTGGATCTGCAGAAGCGACAAAGAGACCTGTATCACCTTAAAGACTAACAAAAGTATTGAAGTATAAGCTTTCGTGGGCTAGTACCCACTTCATTGGTGGGTGCATTGCACGGTCCACTGCATGCATCTGACAAAGTGGGTATAGCCCATTAATAATAATGTACATTTTAGTGAAGCTCTGGTTTAACATACGAAAAACATTCTTAGTACTGTTATTTACAATTAATAGCCATTTTTAAAATGTGGATTGTTTGATGTTTTTGTTACAACCTATCATAACGTTGGGCTCGACTGATTGCAGATGAGCTAACTTGATACTGTGGAGGGAAGGGAGTAAGGAGACTCCTACCATTATATGGCCCTTGTGTAAGAACTGCAGCATGATACCAGTTGCTTCTCCGTTCTCCGAACTGGGCTGAGGAACAGGCATAGCCATGGACCTCTCCAGCTACACTCCAACCAATGGAGAATTATGATTGAGCTCCGCTCCTGGACAATCAGGGAGCTGTGGGAGGCCTTTGGGCTGAACATCTCCTAAAGCTATCCCTACGGTGGCATATCTCTGCTCTGCCTCTTATTATTGAATGTGCCTAAATGCCATATTTTAGCCCTAAATAAGGTGACCTCAGTGTCTACTGTTTTCACTTTCATATGTAGATGGAACTATAGCGAATACTGCAGATAATGAGGAAAAGTTATATAGTTAGATACAATTAAATAAGAAGGGCTTAGTGGCAAGCACTGTATGTTATGGCCCTGAGCTTCAAAGGTATTTAGGCTCCTTATTGCTATTGAAGTCAGTGGGAGTTAGGTGCCTAAATACCTTTGAGGATCCTGGCCCACATTACATCTTCCCATTCTCTAGTTAGAGTCCATTTTCCAAAAAGCAAATATTACAGCTAACAATGTAAACCATTTCATAGAGCAACATATCATTGTTCATATTTTAATATAGGTGATGTAACTATCAAAAGGAAAAACAAGGGCTACTTCTGGCTTTTATACTTATGTCAACTAAAGACTTACTACAGGAGTAGACCCATGGCAACCACTGAGACTATTCAAACAGAAATGCAAGAATAAGCATAGAATAGAATAAAAGAAAATATTTTAATAGAGGAAAATGGTGCCTTACGTCACCTGCCTTGTATTGTTTTTAGTATCCACTGTAACTAGCCTCCAGAGGATCATGAAAATCAGCAGAGGTTTTGCTGAAGTGAGGAGTGCAGGATTGGCCCCAATATTTTTTAAGCACTTTGAAGATGAAAAGTGTCATCAACGCAATGTATTATTTAAATGAGTTATTTCATTTGCAAAATGTGTTCAGTAACTCTGAAAATAGGCATGTGTTCAAATGGAGGCTCTGTCAGATGCTTAGCTCCTGTATGACAGCTCCAATAGTGCTACAGTAATGATGAAAATGATCAAAGGCTTGTTCACTTATTTTTGATCTTCTCCATATTACCATGCATCCAGACATGCAAACATGTTAGACCACTGCAAAGACAAACACAAAACAGAAAAGGACAAAACAAACACCCACTTATGTAAAAAAGAGAAGCTTTTATATGTCATATCAGAGCTACCAAAGTAATTAATTAATTTCAAAGAGACACTGAAAGTTAATGTTTTCAATTGTTTGCTGGTTTGCACAGCACGCTACCTTGGCTGTCATCCTGCCCTTCCGAGCTTGCGGACAGACTGCTTCACCAGTGCAGAAACCCTTCCAGTTCATGTGCATACTCGCAGATGCAGAACTGGGACCTGGTGTTGATCTTGTCATCTCAAATCTGCCTGGGTTTGGTTCTCTTCTGCCCAGCACTCTGTGTAAACATTAACTTGTGCTCAAAAGGAGTTTGAAACTGGTGTGAATGCTGCCAAATCAGAAGAGTAGAATTTCCTGAATGCTTTGCACTGTGGTAAAGGAATACATAAGGGACAGGGAAATGGAGAAGCAAGCTCCCTGTATTTAACTGCTTAGTAGCTATTTTCTTAACTGCACAGTTATGTAGCTGAAATAAAATCAAGGACCAAATTCTTCCTGAGAGGAACTCCCCAGACTTTAGTGGAATTGCAACCAGGATCAAATTTGGACCACTTAAAAATCAGGGTGAGAGTAAATTAGTGCCAACACCTACAAAAACAGCCTCCAGTACACTGCATTTGAGATGAATGTAGATGTATGCTTCCAAATACAAAAAGATAAAAATGGAATCTACCTGACCTAGCCTGACTTCAGTCAGAGTTCTCTCTTAATTATTCAAAATCTGCTTGTTTATGTAGACATCTTAATGGGATATTCTCACTTTAGGAATCCCATTTTTAAAATATTTAGTTATGGTTAGACCTTATAGAAATGATCTTGAGTCTTTCGGTCTAATTCCTTGAGTGAAATTATGGCCTCATTTAAATCAATGGGATTTTTGCCTTTATCTTCATACGTTCATTACTCCCATAGAAGGAGATTAGTAGTATAAAGATCAGAAGGCATTTCAGATGCATGAGGAGTACATGATCAGACCTTAGATAGCTAAAACGGTCTCATTTAATTTGTCTCTATTTATACTGTTTATGTTTGCACTTCCCTCATCTTGGAGGCTGAAATTAGACGAGTCTGATTATAGACTATTGCACTTTTTGGTTCTTAAGAACTGGCACTATTTTGGGGCTGCAAACACTACTAAGGGAATGCTTAAATAAAAACATGCTTTTAACTGGAAATTTAAAACTACTCAAAGAACTGGAACATTTCTATAGGTTTTGCAAAACTTAAAATAAACCCTAAATTTGGGGAATCAGCTACAAGACTTGACAATATTCTCTACTCCTGAGACATCCTTTTCTGGTATGAGAATCTACTTGATAAAGACTGTATTTTACATTCACATTAATTTTCTTTCTAAGTGTATGGTATAGTTCTTGCTAGTTGCTTGAAAAATATGATAGGATTTTAAATCTCAAGGCTAAAATTATATGACCCTTTCATAGGAGCAAAATACAATATGAAAATGGTAAAACAAAAATACATCTTAAATTCTCTCCAAGGACAACCAAGGATTTGGGGAGGTAACATATGAAAGAAAAAGTTCAAAGATAGAATAGAACTAAGAGCTTGCTGCTGAGGTAGAAGCTTCATAGGCAGTGTTTTTCATATGCCTGGTTATATTGAATACATTAACTTTCATGGGATTTCTCAAACGATATTGGGGTGAGATTAATATAAAGAAAACAGGAGACTAAAAAACCCAACATGGACTTTCTAAAGTGTCTGGGAGGATGATGTTTTATGAATACTGCACTGTATGTCATGGGCTCAGATTGATCTCTGTTGAATAATGAACAGAGTTTCAAACATACAGTCTCTCTCCCTGGACCATATTCCAATAACTTTACACTGTTCCTCTGATACCAAATAGCCCTAAACTTGGCAGTTCAAGCTTCTATGGGATATTACTGCACCAATTTCTACACAAGTAGCTACCAGCTTAGAATGTGTGGATGCAGGAAAGAGGCATAGCTAGGGCACCCCTGTGGGTTGGTAGTCATCCCCAGCTGCTGTCAGAGCTCCTTCAGGATGTTCTAGCCTGTGTCGGAGAAACTAGCCTAGCACAGAACAGCCACAGGCTCAATGAAGCTCAGGGGACACCTCTGTATGCTTCCTTCTCAGCTGTGCTAAGAGCCTTTTGACCTGAGTTGATGATCTGGCACATAGAATCTGATTTTATGGTGCTCTGTCTGAAATAATGTAAACTAGTGTTCCCAGAAATGCATTAGACATTTTGCACAAGTGACCCAAATTAAAGTATTGTTTTTATCAGGTCTATGAAAAAAATATGGTGAATAATGCTTTACAGTCAAAAAAGGGTTCCACTCCAGGGAATTAGCTCTTGCACCATCTGCTACCCTCTTCCACCAGTTGCTCAAGCTATGGCCCATTTCTCTCTCTGTGAGTCAAGGTGCTCCCTCTTCCTGACTTAGGCCCCTGGCCATGTCACTATATAGTCCTCCACTCCCCCAACTTCTAGGATAAGAAGTTCCACTTATACCCCAAATTAAAAAACAAAGTCAAAGAACTAAAAAAGAGCCACTGTGGCTTAAAAACCATGTAAAAGAGAGAAAAAAGGCATCTTTTAAAAAGTGGAAGTCAGATCCTACTGAGGTAACTAGAGAGGAGCATAAATACTGCCAAATTAAGTGTAAAAATGTAATAAGAAAAGCCAAAATGGAATTTGAAGAACAGCTAGCCAGAAACTCAAAAGGTAATAATAAAATGTTTTTTAAACACATCAGAAGCAGGAAGCCTGCTAAACAACCAGTGGGGCCCCTGGATGATAGAGATACAAAAGGAGCACTTAAAGATGATAAAGTCATTGCGGAGAAATTAAATGAATTCTTTGCTTCAGTCTTCACGGATGAGGATGTTAGGGAGATTCCCAAACCTGAGCCATCTTTTGTAGATGAAAAATCTGAGGAATTGTCACGGATTGAAGTGTCACTAGGGGAGGTTTTGGAACTAATTGATAAACTTAACTGTAACAAGTCACAGGGACCAGATGGCATTCACTCAAGAGTTCTGAAAGAACTCAAATGTGAAATTGCGGAACTATTAACTAGGGTTTGTAACCTGTCCTTTAAATCCGCTTCTGTACCCAGTGACTGGAAGATAGCTAATGTAACGCCAATATTTTAAAAGGGCTCTAGAGGTGATCCCAGCAATTACAGACCGGTAAGTCTAACATCCATACCAGGCAAATTAGTTGAAACAATAGTAAAGAATAAAATTGTCAGGCACATAGAAGAACATAAATTGTTGGGCAAAAGTCAGCATGGTTTCTGTAAAGGGAAATCATGTCTTACTAATCTATTAGAGTTCTTTGAAGGGGTCAACAAACATGTGGACAAGGGGGATCCAGTGGATGTAGTGTACTTAGGTTTCCAGAAAGTGTTTGACAAGGTCCCTCACCAAAGGCTCTTACGTAAATTAAGTTGCCATGGGATAAGAGATGGGATGGGATGCCATGGGATGCCATGGGATCCTTTCATGGATTGAGAACTGGTTAAAAGACAGGGAACCAAGGGTAGGAATAAATGGTAAATTTTCAGAATGGAGAGGGGTAACTAGTGGTGTTCCCCAAGGGTCAGTCCTAGGACCAATCCTATTCAACTTATTCATCAATGATTTGGAGGAAGGGGTAAACAGTGAGGTGGCAAAGTCTGCAGATGATACTAAACTGCTCAAAATAGTTAAGACCCAAGCAGATTGAGAAGAACTTCAAAAAGATCTCACAAAACTAAGTGATTGGGCAACAAAATGGCAAATGAAATTTAATGTGGATAAATGTAAAGTAATGCACATTGGAAAAAATAACCCCAACCATACATACAACATGATGTGGGCTAATTTAGCTAAAACTAATCAGGAAAAAGATCTTGGAGTCATCGTGGATAGTTCTCTGAAGACATCCATGCAGTGTGCAGCGGCAGTCGAAAAAGCAGACAGGATGTTAGGAATCATTAAAAAAGGGATAGAGAATAAGACGGAGAGTATCTTATTGCCTTTATACAAATCCATGGTGTGCCCACATCTTGAATACTGTGTACAAATGTGGTCTCCTCATCTCAAAAAGGATATACTGGCATTAGAAAAGGTTCAGAGAAGGGCAACTAAAATGATTAGGGGATTGGAACGGGTCCCATATGAGGAGAGATTAAAGAGGCTAGGACTTTTTAGCTTGGAAAAGAGGAGACTAAGGGGGGATATGATAGAGGTATATAAAATTATGAGTGGCGTGGAGAAAGTGAATAAGGAAAAGTTATTTGCTTGTTCCCATAATAGAAGAACTAGGGGCCATCCAATGAAATTAGTGAGCAGCAGGTTTAAAACAAATAAAAGGAAGTTCCTCACACAGCGCACAGTCAACCTGTGGAACTGGTTGCCTGAGGAGGCTCTGAGGGCTAGGACTATAACAAGGTTTAAAAGAGAACTGGATAAATTCATGGAGGTTAAGTCCATTAATGGCTATTAGCCAGGCTGGGTAAGGAATGGTGTCCCTAGCCTCTGTTTGTCAGAGGGGGGTGATGGATGGCAGGAGAGAGATCACTTGATCTTTACCTGTTAGGTTCACTCACTCCGGGGCACCTGGCATTGGCCACTGTCAGTAGACAGGATACTGGGCTAGATGGACCTTTGGTCTGACCCAGTACGGCCTTTCTTATGTTCTTATGTTCATTGGACAAGCTGTCCAAATATTGTCCCAGGCAGTCTTCTGTTCTAATTCTAGGTCCAGTTCCACTTTCCCAGAGGTTGGTAGGGGAACCCAGGCCTTCCTGCTACTCCAGATTCCAGCCCAGAAACTCTGTGATGAGCAATGTAAGTCTGCTCAGTCTCCAGCCCCACTGCAATTTCCCTGGGCTCTTCCAACCCCACCTCTATATCTCCTTAGATTCTTCTGCTCCCCATGGCCACTTCATCCTTCTTGGTCTCTTGCCAGGCTTCCCAGTTCAGGACAAGAACCCGGGGCTTACTCTGCTCTTTGTCCCTAGCCAACTCCCTTTACCTCTGGGAAACAACTGCAGAATTCCTCCATAAGCCTCTTCCTGCTCTCACCTCTTGGCTTTATAATGCTAGCCCAGCTCCTCCCCCTGCTGGGCTTCATCTGCCATTAGGCCCTGTCAATGTCTGGTTCCCTTCCAGGTGCAGCATCTAAGATTAATTGGCCCCTCCTGGCCCATATTAACCCCGTCACCCCATCACAAGTCTCTTATGAAGAAAATGTATCAAAATAAAAAAACAGCATAACTCCAGGAGACATGTTGGCTGGTAGTGTAGTTCAATGCAGTGGTCCTTCAAGCCTTGTTCACTGGGCTCAGGTTTGAGTGAGGATAAAAAAGTGAGGTTAGTCTAATAGTTCTCAGGACAGTTTTTAGTACAACTGATAAATTCTGGTTAAATAGTTTGTGACCAAGACTAAAATAAAAGCATTTTAAATCAGTCAAGTAACACAACTGGCAGCTTGAGTAATATGTAAACTATCCCAGGCTCTTGACATTATTGTGAGTCTTTCCCTTTCTGAGTAATTTTCATGTTGTAAAGGGTTTGGCTTGTCATTAATGCCCTATATTATTTCCTCTGAGGGCTTCAACTCTTTATCTTGAGTCTCCGTCAGCTTATTTACTGAATTTTCAGTCGTTTGCTTGGATTTAAACAGAGAATTCTTAAGTCTGAGTGAGCAAGCTGAAAATTCAGTACAAGTTGAAAAACTCTTCTGATAAGCAGTGACAGTTTCAAAAGAAACAAGAATCTCAAAGCACTAGAACCAGACACCATCCTTAATATAAGCATTTATATAGGCCTTGACAACACCACTTACCTGCCATTTTAAAATCATAGACGGCAGTTCTTATACACATCACAAAAGCTCTGCCTCAAGAGGGTGTGGAGCCTCTCTCCTGTGGAACTTAGGAGCTCTGCAGAAAGAAGAGAAGGGAACCTTAATTTGAGCTCCTTCAGGAGGAGGTGGAGGAAATGAAGAAGGAGCCAACCCTGACTTCCTCCATTAGAATCATGCATGCATTGATGATGAGTAGCTTAAGTCATCTGACAAATAACTTGCTTGGTTGATTTATATAGAGCACAGTCACTTGACAAAGGTGATGGAGTCCAGGGTTAAATATAAGATCTTACAAAAGATTTTACAATTCTGGCAGAGATCAAGATTCATGAATTCAAATGCAATTGTATAACAAAAGGTGAAACTTTAAACGATACCATAGATACTTGCTTATGGAATGAGTGATTCCAACATGGTGGCCCTGAGAGCTTACAGTAAGGCTGAATTTTAGGACCAGTTGTTTTATTTTAAAAGAATCTAATTTGAACATTGATATGGTGACTTCACTGGAAGAGTTCATGGAAACTCCTGGCATCTATTGCCCAAGTTAAAATGTTTTTCATCAAACTTCAGTAATTGTCCAATTCTAGTTTGATGAAGCATTACTGGGCTAACAGAATCAAATGCTATTACCTCCTTTTCCTCATTGCACCAAGATAATTGCTATTTTAAAGTACTCCTCAAGTTAACCATAAGGGATTTTTATGATTTATAAAAGACAGTTTATAGGCATTAATACAGAAAAGCTCTGTTATAATACTAAGCAGTACAGTACAGATTATGAGTTCTGTTTTTAGAGAATTATGATGATACCTCTAATTATGACACTAGTCCAGTGGATCCTTTTTTTATGCAATATTTGTTCCTTGAAGAAATGTAACTTCATTGAGCAGTTAGGATTCCATGCAATGAACACATTAGATTTTTCTGTGATTGTTTTTAATGTTACTTAGATATTGCTAAAGTAACAGGAAGACAATGATGGAATCTCTATTGTGGTAATTTCCCTATCTTCAAAGAAATATATTTGTAAAAGTGTCACTTCTACATTTGTCTAGGAATCTTTCTCAGACCAACAACAAAGAGATGAGCATGCCAGCTTTTTATTCTTTGTGTTTGTGTTTTGTTAAGAGAAGGCTAATTATGTAACACCTGAGTGGAAACTAAAGTAGATAATATATTAGAAAACCAATTTCAGCCTTGTCTTAACATTTAATCTATTTTCAAATCAAATTGAAATAAAATGTTATGCATATTTTAAAAGAAAAACTCATATACCATGCCTCCGATGTGATCATAGTCTTTTGGGCCTTTATTAAAACAAAACAAGTTTTTCTGTTTGAATTAGTATTGATCAGGAAACACTAATAAACTGTTTTGCCTCTTTTTGTAACATACAGTATTGTGTCCATTTGGGTCAAAACCTTGTGAGCAAGCATTAAAATGCTTTTCATGCTATACTATGTATTCAACATACCATATTCCTGGAGTCAAGCAGTTCTCAGTGCTCAAAAATGACAAAGTTCCTGGGGGAGTTCTTATTTGTATCAGAACCTTTGTCAGATTTAATCAGATCTTGTATCAATTGGTTATCTGTATTTTGGGCATGTAGTCTATATAAAGTACATTTGAAAGCCATCTCTGTTGTAGTCTTGATTCACAAAGCAGATGTTTGGTTGACCCATGTATTTCCTAAAGAAGAGCCTCTGGTACTCAAAAGAGCACCTAATACCCTCGTGATACTAATGTAATGTTTCAGACACCCTTGCTGTACAGAGGTAGCTTTGGTCAGTAGGTGATAAGTGCTATAATATTATCTGCTGTGGAGCCTACATAAGCATTAATAGTGACTTTTAGAGCAAACTTTTAGGTGCTAAACAAAGAGGACGCTTGAGCTACTGCAACTTTGCCTTGAAATTAATAATTATATTAAGATCCAGTCACACATGGTCGTAGATTTTCTTTCAACTGTGTATCCTCATGATGCCAATATTTGACCCAGTCCTGAAATCAATGCATATTTTTCATGAATAAGGACTTCAGGTTTGGGCTTTAGGATTTATCTGGCAAATAAATGCTTAAAAAGCTCTCACAAAAAGTAAGTCGCTGGCGTTCACCAAGACTGAGTCAATCATTAGCATATTCAGCAACATCTTATGTTGAAGAACTACAATTCAAATACCAGTTAGGGGACTGGTAACTCAGTAGAAATGTTTGGATTATTATAACTGACAGACTGTACTAAAAATGCAAAAAAAATTCGGCCAAAGGAGATATTTAGAAAATGGTTTAAATATCAGTCTGGGTCAAAACTCCAGCAAATACTATTAATTGAGGCACACACGCCTGATCAAATGCTTATTAGCTAGTGGTAGAGCAACTGATTATCTAATAAAAGACTTACAAACTAAGAAAAATATCCGTATTTTGGACATTTCAGATGATAAATACAACTCGTAGTCTATTGCTCTTCATGAATGTTTTTGAATTTGCTGTACTAAAAACAGATATCAAGGTAGAACAGGTTTGTACAGTATAAAATGAGCATTAGAATCCGTTTAGAATGGACAGGCTTTGTTAATATTTAAGTATGTCTACTCTCATGGTGCATTTTCCTCCACTAACGTACCAGAATAATGCATGTAGGCCCCCCATTCAGGAAAGGCCAGCCAGCAAATTAGCAAGGTATTTAATTAAGTAGGTGCCTAATTTTAAATTCATTAATGAACCCATTGAATGATACTGAGGTATCGTGCTACATCGGGGCCTAATAAAGAGGTAGATCAATGCGTACAATATTTGCACTGTGACGCTATCAGTTTGAAATAAAAAGGAATTTTTAAAAGTATTTTTTGTGTCCTGTGTTTTCTATGGGTCTAATTCTGCCACCCATACTCAGTCTGAGCAGTAACTTGTTCCACCAGTAGTCTCAGTGAAACAACTGGGACTAGTCACAAAATAAGGTACTGCTCAGTGTTAACTAAGGTGGCAGAATCAAGCCCTAAATAACTGCAATCTTTGTTACTGGTGAGACTGGAATCATAGCACACTATTCCCCAAAGCAGTATTGTCAGTGGTTAGTAAGATATACTTATCTGAAATGATGTATAATGTCCACGGACAGGGCATCTGTAAAGCCAGCACAGGTATTTCACACTCCATCTGTTGATGAAAATACATTATAATAGTGTGCTTTGTTTGAGAGTTAGACTACATTCTGAGGAATCTGTATGCAGGAAGTTCAATATGCAGGAGTGTGTCAGCTCTGAAAGTCTGCTGACATGAGTGATGGTTTTCAGGGAGGTTTTTTTTTTCCCCACAGCTGCTCTATAAACCCTTTAGAAGGCTTCTGGAACTGAGTTTTGATTGTTATTTTTGATAATCCAGCTGCTAACATCAGAATATTGATAATGAAGAAAGTCAAAATATTTGAGCACTTATTCACTTTCTTTTGAAATATTACACAGAATCTCTAGTGTGGTGGTGTAAGCAATGGAGGAAGGGGAAGGAGGAAGAAAAGATTCATATCTTGAAAATGATGAAGAATTGACAGCAGTAGAGAATGAAACTGATTAGACACTCTAGGGCTTTTCCATTCTACTCTGCTGATGCATTTCATACAGTGTGACTCAGATGATTCAGTCTACATGCTAAATCTGTTTTGACAGAAGACAGATTATTTAGAACGTGTGTGTGTGTGTGTGTGTGTGAGAGAGAGAGAGAGAGAGAGAGAGAGATGGTGGGTATATATGCATATATAATTTAACCATTTGCCACTTATAATTTTGGTAATCTGATTGGTTGAATATTGATCACATGGTGCAAAGTCAGTTTTGTGCCACTATCCTGCCAATCATATCATACCATATGCTGTTGGGCAATGGACAACATCACTGACATTTAATGTGGACACCTTCCAGAGGACAGCCAATGTGAAGAGCAGCTCTATGACTATCCAACATGGTGACCTCCTCTGCCTGATGACTTGAAAAAGTCACCTGGTTCCTTTGCACCCACTGTGGATAGGAATTAGTAGGCTTCCAGGTGTTTTGCTTTGGGTAGATAATCCAGCCAGTATCCCTGATGTCTCTTAGATGCACATATTGTAAGGTCAGAGGGAACCATTATGAGCACCTCCTGCACAACACAGGTCATAGAATTGCCTAAGAGGAGTCAGCCAGCTGACTAGACTCTCCCCAAGGAGAAGATGAGTGCCCACCCATCTCTACAGCTTGGAAGAGGAGCTGCCTGTGAGCCAGGGGTGGGCAAACTTTTTGGCCCGAGGGCCACATTGGGTTTACAAAATTATATAGAGGGCCAGGCAGGGAAGGCCCAGCCCCCAGTCTGGCCCCCTCCCACTTCCCACTCCCTCAAAATCCCCGACCAATCCAATGCCCCCCCACCTTGTACCCTGACTGCCCCTTCCAGAGACCCCTAACCACCCCCCAGGACCCCACCCCCTACTCAATTTCCCTGCTCCCTGTCCCCTGACTGCCCCAACCCCTATCCACCCTTCCACCTCCCTAACCACCACCCCAGAACTCACCCCCTAGCCAACCCACCCTGCTTCCTGACTGCCTGCTCCAGAGCACCCCCCAACCACCCAGAACTCCCCCCAACCCTCTCCACCCCCTTACCATAGCTGCTCGGCGCGGCTCAGGGGGAAGGGGGGAGCGTGCAGCCCTGCCCCCGGAATTTGCCCCCACCGCCGTGGCTCTGGGGGACGGGCTGAACATGCAGCCCCAGCCCCTGGAGTGCTGCCCACATGGTATGGCTCTGGGGGGCGGGGGGAGCACGCAGCCCTGGCTGCAGCGCTACGTGGCGCGGCTCCAGGGGAGGGGTGGGGCAGCCTCCCCGGCTGGGGGCCAGATAGAACGGTGCTGCAGGCCGGATCCAGCCTGTGGGCCATAGTTTGCCCACCCCTGCTGTGAGCTTTCTGTCTCTCATTTAGTGGGGCTGGTTTTATATCCTGAATATAGCCGGTTGAATTATTCCTTGTCAATAATATGAGTCGAGAAGTTAGCTCCTTTTTGCCGTTCATAAATTGTTCACAAACAGGCTTTCTTTTTTTTCCCCAAATTCACTTGCTATTTGTAATGATTTGACAGGCAAACAAATTTCAGCCTCTGGTCTATCAATTAATAATTTATTTAATCACTATCATTAGCTACTGTGATTAGACATGTGATTAGTCACCAAAGTCCAAAGTACTTTTTCCACTTCCTGACCTCTGACCGAACCTTTTTTAACAGGAATATAATGAATATCAAATGGTGAATAACTAAATAGCTTTATATTCTGCCTAACAGATAATATATTTACACAATGGAAATATTTGTTATTTGCAAGGAGCAATAGTAAAGCTTATTGTGATGATCACTTTTCAATAGAAAGAATGTAATTACCTAAATTGGAACATCTAGGCTAACATGTTTACTAAAGTCAATCTGACAAATGCACTGAGTCTGTTCCATATGGGTATATAGCACATATTTCCATTCATGCCTGTATATCTTGGTATATTGTCTGTGTCTGTATGTCTGTGTGTCTGTCTGTGTCTGTGGTGTATATAATACATATTACTCAGATGTGTACACACACAACAAAGTTACGAAACTTGCAACCCGAACAAACAAAAAACCCATAGTTTATGGAAATTATATAATATCAAAAATATCCAAAAGGCTATATTTGCTTACTGTGATTAACTCATAAAATGCCCACAAACTATGTATTATAAACACTGTTTTTATCTCATGAATTTTTGGTTTAATGTACAGATCACTACGTTTTGCATGCCTGGTTTCACTAGAGTCTCTTGACAGTTAACATGTTCTTATAACATATAGTATAGCTTATATATCCTTTCCTTGTTTAAAAATCCACTTCTTTTTTTAAAAAAGTCAAGCTTCTGTACTGTAAAATCCATAAAAATGGATTTTTTACAGCTTCCACAGACTTACCTTGGTTTCCATGAAACATAAGTTTTATTGAAGTGACCCCTTAGAGAGTATGTCAGATTCTGGAGAGGCAACAATTTTGCACTAGAGACCTATACTCAATGTGAAATCTTGAGGATTCTCTCTGCCCCTGACACTTTGACATACAAACCTTTTTCTTGCATTGGCATTTCAGAGGAGAAGCATGTAAGAGACCAAGGAGTGGAGTGAAGAGTAGGAAAGCTAGAATGTGAATGTACATTTCCCATTGCAGCCATTGCACAGTATGGTAAATGGATAAGGCCTTAGTTAACTTGTGATATTGTTGAAATTGCAAATTCCTCAATATTAGGCTTCCATTGAAATTTTGACAGCAGCAGACCCTCCTTCTCCTGTGTAGAGAGTTGACAGTGGGAGTCCCAGCTGCCCAGGAGCTGAGACTAGGAGCCAGTGTTCCCACTCTCAGCCCCAGGTCCCTACTCTCAGTCCTGGGCTGCCAACCATGGGAGCCCCCACTCTCAGCCCCGGGAGACTGACAGTGGAAAATCTCAGAAGAGTCATAATGGACTTTGTTACCACAAATAATAAGGTCCATTATTACTTTTCTGCAAATTTCCATGGCTTGTCCGCAACCCAGTTGCGTTTTTTTGACAATCATCCCGCAATTCAGGTCGGGCCTTAGTAATGAGCTAGCTCACCAGTAAATCAGAAATCATGTGTATTTATTGGAGCCTGTCCAAAAGCAGCAGCATCATTCTGTTTAAACAAAGAAAAGAAGTGGAATGGTGGAAGAGAGAAAAGGAAAATATGCCAGAGAAGAATGAAGAGATTCCGAAAGAATGTTTTTCACAGAACTGAACTTTTTCACTGGCTCTTTATTCTGATGGCTATGTATATGCGTAGCATTCCAGATACTAGCTGTCATTCATAATGCTAAATTATTTACCTCAAGTTTTGTTCAGAGGAATCTATCTATCTATCTATCTATCTATCTATCTATCTATCTATCTATCTAT
>ML677364.1:32371820-32527693 GCA_007922305.1 Dermatemys mawii
TATCTATCTATCTATCTATCTATCTATCTATCTATCTATCTATCTATAGATATAGATATAGTAATAGATATATGTATAGATATAATACTAGTTGAACAGTAGTCCCACTTCTTAAGTGGGGCTTAAAAGTGGGCTGTACAAACATGTAAATTGGAGCGATGCATCTAATTCCTTAGGTGCTCTTGAAAATCCCACCTTAACTGCTTTGCTGGTTTGGGTCCCTGGTGTTTTGCCCAGCATCATCCAGAGAGACAGTGGCAGTTATGGGACAACTTGTATAAAGAGCCATCATTTTAAAGGCTGTTTTCTTTTGACTTTGTTTTGCTTTGGAGCAACAATTTCTACTTGGGAAGAAATAGCAATGTCTTTTTTTTGGCAGTGACTGAGCCAGCATATGCTGAGAAAGAGCTTTCTGTCCTATCTGATGTCCATGAACAAGAACTCCCATGCCCTTTGTCAATGACGTGATAATTTGATGAAGGCACTATAAGGGTTCTCCCTCCCCAAGATTCCAATTAAGTTCCTCTTTATCTTACAAGTGGGGTTGCTTAGTTGTATTAACATGTCTATTGAGTGTGTGTGTGTATGTGCGTGTGCATGCATTTTTGTGCTCGTGTGTTTGTTGGATGCTTGAGTCATTCACATTCTGTATGTATTCGCTTGGTTGTAAGTAAATTAACAAAGTATCGACTTGGAGAACAACGGAGAGAATATAGAAATGGAAGTATTTTTATAGAAAAAAGCAATATGCTTTTTTTTCAGAAAAATATGGAATCCCCTCTTTTTATTTTCTCACAGACAGCTGAAGACCAATTCACCATTGCAAGTAATATCAGGCAGTTTGAATAGATGTTAAATTAGAATATGAAAAAAACAGGTAGTATAAAGGTGGAAGCAATGCCCACTCGTGGGGGTGGGGGGCAGAGAGAAAGAGTGAGAGAGAATGGAAAAGAAAATCTTCCCCCAAATGATGGTCATGAATAATTTATCCTTCTGCTATGAATGAACAAAATTAGTGCTTCATTTACTGTACATGAAAATGTATGAGCCTGGTGCATTTTCTACAGCAATCTAATACTTGTATAACACAATTACAGCCCCACACATATAGTATTCATCCCATATCTCACAAAAATTCTGTGGAAAAATGTTAGCAATAACATTTATTATTTTAAATATTTTTATTGTGTACAATAAAAGGGTAAGGGAAACATCTACAGTAACTATAAATCTTTGGCTTAGCCACTGAAGTGCTAAAAAACAGACTAATAGCTGCCTATAAATACATAGTTGCAACATGCATACCCAGCATATAAGTAAACATACATTATAATTGGTGGTTTCACATGTAACTTCTCATATAACAGCAGAAACCTATGGGAAGAATCTGTGAACTCCAAGGATTTGGGGCATTTCAGCAGATAGGACCAGACTCCTAACAATCTGAAAGCCGGACAGAATGCGAACTTCTTGGAGGCATGGTGACAGGGATGTGGAACTGTACTGGCTGAGGGCAAGTTATAACAAACCTAGGTGCTGCATAAATGCCACATATACTTCAGCTCCAAAAAACACAGGTCCTTTTTTTAGTAGTGTCTGTAGGAGTGCTTCACTTCAGGTGCACATGAACCCCATGCACCTTTGATCAGAGATTTTTGGAAGCAGTATCCATTTGGCCTGCACATATGCCCCAAATATCCTAGTCAATAGGAACACAGCATAGAAAGTCCTTAGTTAGCACCGAGAAAAGAAAGTGCTCCATTCTGGCTAGCCCAGAGCCCCAGACAAATGATGTGTCCCCCTTGGCATCTGCTCTGTCCCTTAGTCTCCGTCCAAATTCCTGAGCCAGTCCCACCTGGCCCTTCTTTGAGGAGTTGGGGGAGCTCTCCATGCTTCATAAGTGCAAGGTAGTAACTCTCCAGTCACAGAGGGCCAGGTCCCAGACAGCTATGCATCAATCACACATGTGTGGTAACCTGCCTGAGAGTAAATAGCCCTTTTCCATCCCTGAGGTGACAATTCAGCACATGGGGGAAAGTGAGGCATACCAACTATTCATACAAAATATTTACAGAACATTCCCACTCCATCACGTGCCTAACTTCAAAAGTGGAAAAAAATCAGTCCTTGGTGTGACTAGCAGCATCTCTCACCTACTTATTTTCCCCCCTCTCAGTTATCCTGGACTACCTCCTGGCATTGGGATTATCTACAGCCTTTATCAGAGTTAATTTGGTTGCTATAACAGCCTTTCATTTCCTGGGTGTGGGATTCTCAGTGTTCACTCATCAGACAACAGTGAGTTTTATTACGAGAACAGGGGACATTTTCCTTATGGGAAAGGACCCATTCTGGTTTGGGGTCTTAATTTAGTACTCAAGTGTCTTATGAGACCTTCCTTTGAACCAGTGGAGACCTGTACTCTCCTTACATTGTCCATGGAAGACGGTCTTGTTGGTGGTTTTCACCTGGCTCAAGGAGTCGGAGAAATAGGGGTACTAATGGCTCTCCCCTTAGGAGGGCAACATCACTCCTTCACTCATACAAGAAGCCAATACCTTACAAAAAGCTTTTAGATGTTCTGCTTGCACAGGACAAGTTCAGACAGAATGCCTCAGGAGCACTGGGAGGCAAGATTCGGTGTATGTGTGTGTGGAGCAGTGAGAAGAGTGGTTGTGTTGCTGTATGGCACTCCTAGTTTGGAAAAGAGAAACATACTCTTCCTCCACTGCCTCATCACTGACACACACACAGGGATGGGACCCTTCTCATAACCCTACCACTTCCTGCATTGTCTTCAGGCCATAGACCACCATGGAATGCTAACTACCTCATCTGCCCAATAGTGTTAGCAGTCTTTGTAGGTTGCACAGAGGTGCAAGCAAAAGGAGAAAGAGGCTTCCTATAACCTCTTCCTCCATTAGCTTTCCTATTCAGAATCAGCAAACAGTCAGATTTGTAACAGTTTATGAGCCAAAAAATGCACCTGAAAGCCCAGTGGGATTTTCAAAAATACTTATATGCCTAACTCCTACTGAAATCAGGAAACAATGAAGTTGCTAATAGGGATGGGGAAGTGGTTCAGATCCAAAAGCCCCACTCCTCCATGAACCTTGTTCCATATTTAGAACCTATAATCTTTCTGAGATTTGCAGTGTTGGCTAGTGTTTTCTTTCGCTAGCAGCAGAAGTGGAAAATTCTGCGAGAGAGACTGTTGACATGTAATTTCATGTCGAGTTTGTAGATAGAAGACGTGCTGTCAGAATAAGCATAAAATAAAGTTCCAGACTTTGGGGTAACATTAATGGACCAGGAGTCCAATCCAACACCCTTTGAAATCAATTAAAGGTCTTCCATTAACTTCGATGGGTATTGGATCCTGCCTGAAATTCTGAGAGATGTGGAACACCTGCAATATCCACTGAGTTCAGTGGAAATTGCAGGTGCTTAACATCTTTTAGAATTAGGTTAATTTATAATGCTTTGCACTTATCTAGAGTGTTCTATTCAAGGGTCTGTTTCAAGTTCACTTACCTATAGCTGCAAGCCCTTTAACCATAAGAAGACTGTAAAAAAATCTCCATTCATTTTAATAGAGCCTGAGTCTTTGAAGCATCACTCTGACCACTTAAAGGCCAGTTTAAATAACCATTTATATTAGGAGTTTAATAATAGAAACATCCAGCAAATGTGTGCACCCAGTAGGACTAGAATCACCAATTTTGTCACATTGGATCTTTAAGTGAGCTTCCATATTATTGCATCATACAGAATCATAGAAATGTATGACTCGAAGGAATCTCAATAGGTCATCAGTCCAGTCCCTTGCATTAAGGCAGGACTAGGTGTTATCTAGACCATCCGTGCCAGGTGTTTGTTTAACGTGTTCTTAAAAACCTCTACTGATAGAGATTCCACAACCTCCCTAGGTAATTTGTTCCAGTGCTTAACCATTCTTACAGTTAGGAAGTTTTTCCTAATGTCTAACCTAAATCTCCCTTGCTGCAATTTAAGCCCATTACTTTTTGTTCTATCCTCAGTGGCTAAGAAGAACAATTTATCACCCTTTTCTTTGTAACAGCCTTTTACATATTTAAAGATTGTTATCATGTCTCCCCTCAGTCTTCTCTTCCACAGACTAAATAAACCCAATATTTCTAAACTTTCCTTGGAGGTCATGTTTTCTTTAGACTGTTAATCACTTTTACTGCTCTCTTCTGGACTTTCTCTGGTTTGCCCACATCTTTCCCAAAGTGTGGTGCCCAGAACTGGACACACTCCTCCAGTTGACTTATCAGTGATGAGTCAAGTGGAAGAATTAGTTCTCATACGTTGACTACAACACTTCTGTTAATAATACATCCCAGAATGATGTTCATGTTTTTTGCAACAGTTTTACGCAGTTGACTCCTATGTAGCTTGTGATCCACTATAACCCTTGGGTCATTTTCTGTAGTACTCCTTCCTAGGCAGTCATTTCCCATTTTGTATATGTGCAATTGATTATTTATTCCTAATTGTAGCACTTTGCATGTGTCCTTATTGAATTTCATCCTATTTATTTCAGAACATTTCTCTAGTTTGTCAAGACCATTTTGAATTCTAGTCCTGTCCTCCAACACACTTAAAACCCTCCCATCTTTGTGTCATATATAAACCATATCCTTTATACAAATAATTTATGAATATATTGACTAGAACTACATCCAGTATACATCTCCAACAGGGACCTCTCTTGGCATGCCCTTCCAGCATGACTGTGGTCCATTGATAATTACTCTCTGAGTACAGTTTTCCAACCAGTTGTGCACCCACCTTATAGTAGATTCATCTAGGACAGGGGTCAGCAACCTTTCAGAAGTGGTGTGCCGAGTCTTCATTTATTCACTGTAATTTAAGGTTTCGCGTGTCAGTAATACATTTTAACATTTTTAGAAGGTCTCTTTCTATAAGTCTATAATATAGAACTAAACTATTGTTGTGTGTAAAATAAACAAGGTTTTTAAAATGTTTAAGAGGCTTCATTTAAAATTAAAGTAAAATGCAGAGACCCCTGGACTGGTGGCCAGGACCCGGGCGGTGTGAGTGCCACTGAAAATCAGCTCGTGTGCTGCCTTTGGCACCCGTGCCATAGGTTGCCTATCCCGATCTAAGTGATACTTCCCTAGTTTGCCATTGAGACGGTCACATGAGACAACATCAAAAGACTTACTAAAGTCAATATATATGATTTATGGCGTATCATGGCAATTTCTGCAGTTGACTTTTATTTGTACTCTGTTTACAGACTATAATCTGTTGGGGAAATCAATTGTGATGATTTTTTTTATGAAAGCTGTTATGCAAAATAAATGATATTGCATAGCAAGTCTTGATTATGCAAGTAGAGGATACTTTTTGTGAGCATTCACAAGTTTGCTAATGTCCATAAATTTTAAGGTAAAAGTTGTTGGATTCAGATAACATGATTAGTGAACATGTGCAGGCTCATGAAGCTTGTCTATGGAACCTGGTTCTACAGAACCAAAGGCAGTTTAATAAGTATCTAAACTGGTATATGATGTTATGTGATATCAGCGACAACAGTCGTCTGTATTTACATATATCAAGCACCTACTAATGGAGTTTACACAGTATAGAAATATAGTATTTCAAATAAAACCCACATCTCACTTGAATGCCATAAACACTGGGCTACAGAGGCACTGTCTGCCAAACTCTCCTGTTAGAACTGTTCCACTTTGTACATGTAATTAAATGTTCCTTGGGAAAGACAAAGAGAGACTGACTCCAAAGCCAAGTGGTTAAACCACTCACCTGGGATATAAGAGACTCAGGTTCAGGTTCTTGCTCCTTTTAATTCAGCATAGTGAATTGAACTTGGGTTGTTCCACACTCTAGGTGAGTGATCTAGACCTACTAGTCTACTGGTTAATCTAATTAGTTGGTTTTGATGAGAAATTCCATCCTGGATCTGAGAAACCTTTCCAATTACATTTCCACTGACACCAATACACTTAAAATTTCAGTTTCGATGAATCCACATTTTTCCAATGGAAAAAGCATTTCATCAAAATGTTCCCAACCAACCCTACTCCTGAATACTGTTCATATCCTGTCCCACTTAAATGTATACGCCAGTTTATCTGATTCTTTTCTATACTGCATAATTGACATTCATAAACCAATATCAATTTTTGTAGATAATTCACATAGCATCTTTCATTTTAGGATTGTTTGCACATTATAAATAGTAAGTGTCAGACTCTCTGAAATATAGTGTATATTACAGATAGGTAAACTGCAGCACAGGGAGGAGATTGGTCAAAATTCATCTTTTGTCAGAACCAGGATTCCTTCTCCAACCAAGAGACTATGATCTACCACATATTACAATGAATGTACTTGTTATTTTCATTATACCAACAGGTGTCAATATATAGCATTAGGTCAATCCAATTATTGAAATCATGGTGGGGTATATATTAAACACGGAGATAATCATTTGAGTGAGGTGATATCTTTTATTGGACCAACTTCTGTTTGTGAGAGAGACATGTTTCAGGCTTACACATAGCTCTTCTTCAGGACTGAAGAGCTCTGTATAAACTCTAAAGCTTGTCTCTCTCACCAGCAGAAGTTGGTCCAGTACGAGATATTACCTCATCCACCTAGTTCTCTAGTGTTCTAGGAGCAGCACAGCTACAAAAACACTGCATACAGAATCAGTTGTAATTTCAAACTTTATTTGAGAACGAAAGAATACATATATGATCTGGACTGCTGTCATGATAATAATTGATTGTGAATATACTCCATGTAAGCAGTTACAAGTGAATTTCTAATGAAAATATTTTTTCTTCACAGTAGAATAGCTAAAAGCTATTACAAAGCTGTTAACATAAACCACAGATTAGTGACACTATTTTCAGTTGTCAAGTAAAAACCTTGCCATATCTACTGCCATTGAAAATAGTCTAAAAATAATAGCTTTGTGTTTCTGGAACTACCACCTTGGAAATAATTATAGAACTTAAAATTTTACTGACACTAATAAAAACTATAACTGATAAGATGAAAGATGCCTACATTGAACGAAACTCTCTAGAAAATTAGTCCTTTCAAATATCAGCTATTGAATTTTCAGTGTTTAAACTTTTTAATCTATTTTCCTTTTTTAATTAAAAACAGGTATAGAAAGAGGATAAATAGTCATTTAAACTATATTGCTTTTCAGCCTCCAACAGAAGAAATGTAGTTACTAAATCTTTAAGGTGTTTTTCAATGACGACAGATTGGAAATTTTCATTATCCAACGAACTAGATAATAATCTTAGCTAGTAAATAATGTGTTCAAAAATAAAAATAAATTATATAATGGGAAACCAGGAAATTGTTTTGGGACTCAGTCAGTAGGTGTTTCCCCACAATGGCTGCTTGATAGTTAGCAAATGCAACTCTTGCATTTCCTGAATGGTCACATGTATGAAGCAGTTGTATGGCTAATAGTCTCAAGTTACCATTATGAATTATAGCCTTTCTTAAGAAAATACCTTCCACAAGACTAAACCAAACAAAATCAATTTGCTTTAAAATAAATTATTCGGCTGGATGGCTTTACTGCTTCAGATGATGGACTCTTTAATGGGTTGGATCTGGATCACATATAAATGTTTTCCCTGACTTTATCCCCTAGTCCGTTGCTGTTGATGTTCAGGCACTCTAATGTGCTCCTTAATCCTGTGGACTGCATTGGAGTTTAACTGTGGGAAACAGCACCATCTACTGTGACCTGAAGACTTTGCCCTATTGGTAAAATTATGAAGAGTAAATAGGCTAGACTGTATTAAATAAAATGCCTTGAAATTCCTCCTGGTGTTTAGTTCCTATGTCTTTTTCCAAATTATTTCTAATTTTTTTAGAACCACAGTTTTTGTGTAAAGTACAGGACACGTGTATAATTAAAAGGTGCATCAAAGAATGGTACATCTCTACACAAATAAGATTACAGAATAATATTAATCCAATCGTTATTGAGTAATGTTTTATGTTTTTAAATCACAGTCATTTTAGATGGCTTGGTCGGGGTTTTCTTTACAGAAGCGGGAAGGTAGTGATATGTTATGGGTTTGGTGATACTCTCTTAAAATTTACTTTAAGAACCAGCATCAGCATAGGTGTGCAGTACACTATGTGCTTCTGATAATGACAGGGCTATTGTCATCCATCTATACTTCTGATTCTTTTCTTTTTCCAGACTGTCTACAAAGCCTGGCTCTGTTCCCAGTATTTTGAAGTCACACAGTTTCACTGCAGCAACAGAATTCCTTGCAAGCAATACTGTTTGGAAGTTCAGACAAGGTGTCCATTTATATTACCAGACAATGATGATGTCATCTATGGAGGACTATCAAGTTTCATCTGTACAGGTACGGTGCAGATCAGCATGTCTCACTAGTTTTCATTCCAAACTTTGAACCATGTTTTGTTTCCGAATAGGTTTAACTATGAAGGCCTGAAGGAATTCTTCATCAAACAGTTTCTGAAAGGTTTTAGGTGTTGAATCAATACTTTCTATGCCACATTTTCTATAGTTTACCTATGACCAGAGTAATTAACTTTACAAAAGCACATTTCCAACAGAAAAAGATTCTAATAATTTGTTATGTTTAATAATTTAAGTGAGAAAAGAGGTAACTTCTGTGTTATGTAATACTTGAGACATCACAGACAGAATATTGACTTGAGCTCTGAGTTTAGTGTGTGCCACACCTGTCTTTCCCAGCACTCTCACATCTTATGTCTATCATAAGACATAAGATGTCTTTACAATAATATGACTAAGCTAATTTGCCCATCATTTCCTCCTCCTAGCTTTTAAAGGGACACTGTCAAGATAAAATCAAGGGTAATTTCATATTCTCCTATTGGGTATGGGACAGAGAGCCCAGAAAAATCTACACAGTGGAGGGATGTGGAGGATTCTGAAGAGAATATGAGGACCTAAATATGCAGAAGTTTTGGATTCATAGCATAACTCTTCTCCCGACCCCATGGATCCCGGATCATCTGCAATGAGCTATGGGTCTTTTTCCCCAGTGTTGGCTGAGCTGTCTCTGGCAGATGTATTGCCTCCCCAGACAGATGTTTTGGGCGTCTGGTGAGTGTGGTAGCTATGGGAACGAATGTTGTTCAGAACAGCACGAAATGGCTCTGAGGATGTTCAGGGAGTCTGGAGAGTAGCAGTCCACAGAGTACAGATGCTCCTGCTCTGGCTGTACCCTGGTCTCTCCTTCAGAACCTCAACACTGGTGGATTTGGAACAAAGGGGCTTCAGTGGGCATTGGTGGAGAGAGTGTCCTAGAGCTGCTGTTCCCTACGCAGATCTCCCCAGTCTGACTCTCCTAGTCTTCTGTTACTTTAGCAAATACTGTTCCCCCAATATTTGTAATGATAACTTATTATCCATGTCGCTATTTCTTTAGGTATGCACCTTGATTGTTAAAATAGTGTACTTCTTGCTCTTCACTCATTTTTCAAAATGAAACTCAATTACTGACATGGAATGTCCCAAACCTTCAGATAATCAGTGGGTTGAAACATCAAAGGAAGCTAGGTTCTTCATTCCCAGAGTTGCTTCCCTCTATTCTTGATTGTTACCCAGATTGATTGTGCCACATCAGCTGCCACTCAAAGATTGTACTCTAGGTTCTCCCACTCACCATAACTTAAAGGATCGGTTTTGGGACCAATCATATTTAATCTTTTTATTACTGACCTTGGCACAAAAGGTGGGAGTGTGCTAATAATGTTTGTGATTGACACAAAGCTGGGAGGTATTGCCAATACAGAGAAAGAGTGGGATATCATACAGGAAGATCTGGATGACCTTGTAAACTGGAGTAATAGGAATAGGATGAAATTTAATAGTGAAAAGTGTAAAGTCATGCATTTAGGGATTAATAACAAGAGCTGTAGTTTTAAGCTGGGGACACATCAGTTGGAAGTAACAGAGGAGAAGAAGGACCTCAGAGTATTGGTTGAATACATGAATCCATGAACTATGAGCCATCAACGTGATATGACCATGAAAAAAGTTAATGCAGTCTTAGGCTGCATCAGGCAAGGTATTTCCAATAGAGATTTTATTATCGTTATATTAGGGGCACTGGTGAGACCTCATCTGGAATACTGTGTGCAGTTCTGGTCTCTCATGTTTAAGAAAGATTAATTCAAACTGGATCAGGTACAGAGAAGAGCTACTAGGATAATCCGAGGAATGGGAAACCTGTCTTATGAAAGGAGACTCGAAGAGCTTGGCTTGTTTAGCCTAACCAAAAAAGGCTGAGGGGAGATATGATTGTTCTCTATGAATATATCACAGGGATAAATACCAGAGAAGTAAAGGAATTATTTAAACTCAGTACCAATGAGGACATAAGAACAAATGGATATAAATCGGTCATCAGGAAGTTTAGATTTGAAATTAGATGAAGGTTTCTAACCATCAGAGGAGTGAAGTTCTGGAACAGCCTTCCAAGGGAAGCAGTGGGGGCAAAAGACATATCTGGCTTCAAGACTAAGCTTGATAAGTTTATGGAGGGGATGGTATGATGGGATAGCCTAACTTTGGCAATTAATTGATCTTTGACTATAAGTGGTAATATGCCCAATGGCCTGTGATGGGATGTTAGGTGGGGTAGGATTTGAGGCCTCGTCTACTCAGGGGGTGAGGAGGAATTGATCTAAGATACACAACTTCAGTTATGAGAATAACATAGGTGAAATCAACATACCTAGATCAACTTACCACGGTTCTTTCATGGTGGTGAGTCGGCTGCTTCTGTTCGCCCGTCGACTCCACCTGCACCTCTTGTGGCAATGGAGTACAGGCGTCGACAGGAGAGCACTCACGGATTAATTTATCGCATGTAGACTGGACACGATAAATTGACCATCAATGGATCGATCACTGCCTGCTGATCTGGCGGCTAGGGTAGACATACCCTGAGTTACTATAGACAATTCTTTCCTGGGTGTCTGGCTGGTGAGTCTTGCCCACATGCTCAGGGTTTTACTGATCGCCATATTTGGTATTGGTAATGAATTTTCCACCAAGGCAGATTGGCAGAGGCCTTGGGGGCTTTTCGCCTTCCTCTGCAATGAGGGGCATGGATCACTTGCTGGAGGATTCTCTGCACCTTGAAGTCTTTAAACGATGATTTGAGGACTTCAATAGCTCAGACATAGATAAGGGATTTATTACAGGAATGGGTGGGTGAGATTCTGTGCCCTGCATTGTGCAGGAGGTCAGACTAGATGATCATAATGGTCCATTCTGACCTTAAAGTCTATGACTCTAAAATATTCGACCAGACAGCTTTCCCCATACCAGTCAGCTCTTTGGGAATAGTACGTGCTCTGGATTCTCTAAGCTTAACACTCTGAATATTTGTTGTTGTGCTCTTGGGAAGCCAATTGATGTATCATCAGTGGCTTCATCCCAGGTTTGGGGAACCTGAATTGCAATGAAAATGTGCCATTTGTCCTTGGGGAAGATATACCCCAAGGGTGTGTTACATTCTTTGGGTTACCTTAAACAATGCTTGATTAACCAGATATTTTGGACAACTGGGATTCAGTTACTTATAACAGTTCTATGTGCTGTAGACTTAATTTCATACTATAATGTGGTAGGTCAGTGGCAAAATACTGTTGTATTTGGATTTCCATCATGGCAGATGAATTTTTAAAAGATAATGGCCCAAATTTTCAAAAGCCACTTCTCTTTTGGGTACCTCACTTCATTGGCTGCTAACTTTAGAAGCCCACAGCCTGATTTCCAAAGGCACTGAGTACCCAAATTGTACTTTAAAGTCAGTGGAAGATGCAGGTGCTCATGACCTATAAATATCAGGTTCTAGGTGTCTAAAATTGGGCCCGCAAATATTGATGCACCCTAAATTAGAAGCTGCCCTTGAGAATTTAGTTCTATATGACTTGCCTTGGGTCACATGATGACCCAGTGGTATAGTTGAGAATAGAGTCTGAAAGTCCTAACACCTAGAATGTTACTCGGGCACACTGCTTTTCCACCATTGGGTTGATCTGTAAAATCAGAGAGTCAGATCATAGTGTTAATGAGGACACCCCTGGTACATATTATTTTTGTGGATTTAGAAACAAAGTTGTTTGTTAACCTCTGGCAAAATGACTAGTTTTAGCCCACAGAATCCAGAAATTCCTATCCCATATGGGAAAGATGACAGAATGGAATGTAAGTTGAACTGCAGATTCATAGCCATCAATGAAGGAGGATAATAATACTCTCTTACCTTCAATGCAGTTTACAAACAGGAACCCTTCCAATGTCTGTAAGAGGCAGTTCAATAAGGATTATTTTCCCAAGATGGGAGAAGCCAGGGGCTGCAGAAAGAGACTTTATTTCCACTATTTAGTCATATTTTGAAAGTGTTTATGTATAACATCGAACTCTCCTTACAAAAAGTTCAGATATGCACAAATATAAAATTCCAGTATACAGACGTCCCCATCCTACCAATCCATCCCACAAAATCACTTTAGAAACAAATATCCATTTCCTCATTTGTCCATCACATCCCTTAGTCTGACCCCTTCCCACGCCAGCCCAAAATACATGGCCATTACAAAGCTTTCTTAAGGGCCAGGCAAATGGGTTCTGACACACTAAAGTAAGGAAGGGAGCAAGTTTCACGATCAAGAATTTCTTAAGGACAGTGCTCTGCAACAAGCCTTCACTCTCTCAAACCAAGGCACGGTTAGCTTGAGTAACTTTACTGTGCCTAACTGTGACAATATCCTGCAGGGAGAAAGTTGCCACATTCTCTTGCAAGATTTTGACTTTTACTTTTAGAGATCCAGCAGAAACTGAATCTGATGGTGCTAGTGGGAGATTTTTGGAGACTTGCCTCCTCCCAGGAGGGGCAGGACTTTGACTGGCTATGAAGCTGATTGAATTACACCAAAGCTTGTCTGGAGAAGAAAGGAATCCCTGTGTTTATGGGGTGAACTTCTCTATGAGAAATTGCAGCCCTCCGAAGCCCCTGCTTTTCTTTAATGAGGTTTCAGGAGCAATAGTTTCACAATCGAGGTGTCTCTTCTTCCTCTCCATGGTAACAGGCTGTTTTCTCCAGGTTCCACTAGAGATGTAGGGCAAATGGAAAGATGAACTGATTGACTCCTGCAGGAAGATGTTTCATTGTATTATTGCAGAAGCCAAGAAAGCTGAAGAGATGTATTGGTAGTTACTGTTTTTATTTGATATTGAATGCAGCACCTAGCCCGAGATGAAAATATTAATGTTACATGCTGCTTTCTAACTGTTCCTAGATAAGAGAATACAGAGGGCTTTTTCACTCAAAATACTGTGAACTGTGGTTGCTATACAAGGCTTTTAACCATTAGTATCCTTTTGTATATTGTGACTTTTAATAGAGTAGGGGAGACACCTAGTGGGGAAAAGGTGACATCTCAACATCTTAAGAAAAGCCAGGTGGCTTACTGGTTTGAAATAGGAAGTAATAAAAATTATTTACCTAAACCTGAATGAAAAGCAACTTTGTGCATTATCTGTAATGTAGATCCTTGGAAGGGTCAGATGGGAAGAAAAGAGGCACTAGCAATTCTTATCCATAACACTTTCTGAATCATTCTATTGCTAGAATGTCTGGCTGTATGTATTTAAACTGCTTTTCTCTGTTCTTAAAAAAGTAGTTGCATTTTGGTTTATAAAATCTAATGGGTTGGATCCTCACTTGTGACTGAGAATCATACAGAAAAGTTCAGCAGTGGGGGTGCAAGGCACCCTTTGTACTTTTTCAGCCCTATCTTGGCTGAATATTGGGCTAGTCCTCCCGCATCATTTAGTGCAATTTAAAGATTTCTCTAAATTTCATGGACTGCCAATGACACATACTTCTGTGTCCCCCCAAAGCATTGCTTCTCAATCAGGGGTAAACAGAGGTCTTCCGGGGGAACATCAACTCATCTAGATATTTGCCTAATTTTACAACAGGTATGTAAAAAGCACTAGCAAATTCAGTATAAACTAAAATTTTATACAGACAAAATGAGAAAGTAAACAATTTTTCAGTAATAGGGTAGCTGTGACACATATTTTTATGTTTGATTTTTGTAAGCAAGTAGTTTTGAAGTGAGGTGAAACTTGAGGTACACAAGACAAATCAGACTCCTGAAAGCCGTACAGTAGTCTGGATCCCCGAGTGGTAAGGCTTAGCACTAGCAATACCCTAACTCCCAGGGCAATGGGGCATAGCGGCCAAAGTCAACAACAATACCTGGACTCCCTGGGCAGTGAGGCCTAATGGCCAGATGCAATACCAACACCCTGCTTCATAGGGCAGTAAGGCCTAGCGGTGAGAGTCAATAGTAACACCCTGCTACACAGGATAGTAAGGCCTAGCGGCCAGAGTTAGTACCAATACCCTGATTCTCAGGGCAGTATGGCCTAGCAAACAGAATCAATAGGTTCACTCTTGTCCACAGGGCAGTTAGGCTTAGGGGCTGGAGTCAATAGGAATGGGGCACCTTCTGGGGAGGGGCAGCCATAGTAGGGAGACTTGGACCCTCCCTGTTCCACTGGTTCTCCGATCAGGACCCTGATAATGGTGACTTCCGAGTGATGTCCTCAGGTTCCTGGGCACCTGCTTGAGTCTCAGTGTCTCCAGCTCCTGAGCTGGAGTCTGCAGCATATATCCTTCCTCTCCAGCGACTAGCCCTGACTGAGCTGTGCTGCTCCCACTTATACTGGTGCTACATCTTGAGCATTCCCAGAAGGGACATGGGGGCATGGTGTCCCAGCCCACAGTGAGGAGTTAACCCATCCCCATCCTCAGTGCAGCCCATCACAGGCAGCTTCATCCAGTTGCTCTACGGTCTGCTAATATCTGGTCTGCCCTCTGGTTGACTTCCATCCATAGTAATCGCAAGAGCCATCCTACCAATAAAGCTCTCCAATCTCCAACAGCTAGACCTATACCCATGTACCCTAGCCTCTCTCAACTTGTCTTCAACTGAAGTAATCCAAATTAGGCCCTTTACAACATCATATCATTTCCCACCACGGAGTGTCCAACCATTTGACCATCTCAACATCTTCATTGCCATAGCAAATAGCACACTGATTTCCTTTCTTGTGACTGGTCAAGTCTCTGTACCATATAGTAAGATGGGTCAAATTACAGCTTTATACATACATTCTACCTTTTAACTTTACTGGCATCGTTTTGTTACAGAGAACTGGGGTCAGCTCGCACCATTTGCACCAAACAGCTTTAGTATTATGCCAGGAGGTCACCATCATCAGCAACTATTTGTCCTACGTATTTAAATTCTTTCACTCTTTTAAGTTCTTCGCTTGTGATGTCCTTTATGGTGAGTGCTCCTCCCTCAGTTATCATAGCCTCAGACTTACCAGTGTTCACTCTAAGTCCAGCCCACTCAAAACTATTACCATTGTTCAAAGCTGGCTTGCAGGGTCTCACAATCTTCTACTCCGGGGTAGGCAACCTATGGCACGCGTGCTGAAGGCAGCACGCAAGCTGATTTTCAGTGGCACTCACACTGCCCGCGTCCTGGCCACCGGTCTGGAGGGCTCTGCATTTTAATTTAATTTTAAATGAAACTTATTAAACATTTTAAAAACCTTATTTACTTTACATACAATAATAGTTTAATTATATATTATAGACCTCTAAAAAGATACCTTCTAAAAATATTAAAACTAAATTAAAACTAAAAATATTACTGGCACGTGAAACCTTAAATTAGAGTGAATGAATGAAGACTCGGCACATCACTTCTGAAAGGTTGCCGACCCCTGTTCTACGCATATTACTAAGTTGTCAGCAAACAGCATGTTCCAAGGCAGCTCCCTTCATATATTTTTGCTTATCACACCCAAAACAACTGCAAATTAAATGGGGCTGAATTCTAACCCCCTAAATCAGACCAACATGTACTGAAAATTTTGTACTATAGCCCCATTTACTTTTAACTGAAATAGTCACTCCATCATAAATATCCTGTGTATTTAGATCAAAAGTTTTGGTGTTTTACTTCAGACCTTTGTCTGTAAAGATGTCCGAATGCATCATAAAGGAAGAGGTATGTCTAGTTCTCTACTTTATTGCTACCTATATTTCCCAGAATTAATTGCTCAGAAAGGGGAAATGTTACTCCAAATGCTGGCATTGTCTGATGCAGTGATGTCACCTTTAGATGTTTCACTCCTGGAGCCATTTCTGCTCTGTGCTTCACTGTAAAATTGATCAGGCAACATTCCTAGCTTACTCCATCTGGTCCTGCAGTTACTTCTTATTTTTGGGTGTAACTTCTTTAGGCAGAGAAGTTTTGTCTGTCCCTCAGTTTGGATTAGAAGTTCTGATAGTTTATGGTTAGACAGAAGAAGCTTTATTAAAAAAAACCCTCATTTTCAAAACCTTTGGCTTTTGAAAATATTTACAAATAAAATTGTGAGGACCAAATCATGAGAGATGATGTGCACCCACAAGTCCTGCATAGAGGAATTGAGGGAACATTGTCCCAAATGACTTCAAATTCTGTGTGTGAACACATTTTATGCCTCTTGTTGTTTGTCCCCCAGTAGCTCTTTCTGTGTAAAATGTAGTAGCTTATAATTCCGTTTTTTACAGACTCAGTTAAAACTGAACACATTTAATTTAATCACACTAAAATCTCCATTAACCTAATCACATTAGAATGTCCATCCTTAATGCTGACCTCAGCTAGAGTAAATTATATTCCCTATAGATATGTGTACAATGCTGAAGTCTATTATGTGTCATTTGTTTGTGGAAAATTATGTGGTTATAGCTAAGAGTTTGCTTTCGGATGTACCTTTTCAGGAATTGCAGGTGTGGACAGGCCAGTTTTATGTTGAAAATTAATGAATCTTAGCAGTTTCCTCAGATAAAACTCCTGCTGGTGAACTTTGGGAGGCTTCTAGAAGTGCGAATGGGGGCAGAATTCCAAAGGCAGAAAGGGTAAAGAATGGAGTAAGTAACAAAGGCAGAGAGGGAAGCTGTGCAGCCAGGGAGGTTGTGTCAAAAAATGGAAGCATATATTGGATTCCATAAGGTAGATTGGCTTCTCAAGGTGCAGATATAAAATGTAGTGATTAATAAGGGAAATACCCTTTTTCTGTTCAGTTTTACCATTTCAAAGGTGGCCAGTCTGACAGGTGTCATGGTGATTCAAATGTGTATAAACTTTGGAATTTGTAGACACTATGGCTATGGTAATTTAGCTACACGAAACCAAGAGTGATACTTAGGGTCAAAAAATCTATAATGTTTCATTGTTTTCACTGGGAAAGTTGGTGGGTAGATTATCTAAATGGTATAGAAAATGTAATTGTCATTCATTTAGATGTCATTCTGGAATTAATTAATTATTAAATATGTCACTGTACCTGCACTGACTAAATTAAATCGCTGAATTGAGGATGAGAAGAATTTTAATTGTTAGGGGAAAAAACTCAATGCCACGTACAGAGTTGCTTCTACCAATGTACTTAGAGTGCTCCTGAAGTATTTAAATGCCTTTTGATGGCTAACTTGTATAAATGGCCTTTGGTTTCAAAGGAAGTCTGTATTTTCCTAAAAACAAGAAAATCAGGAAAGCAGCAGTGAGATCAAAGCCTTTACAATATTCTATGTCTCTTCAATTACAGCTAATGGTTTGAGCTACTGCAGGTACAGAGCTGTTTGCGTAATCTCCTCCATTTTAAGGTATTTCCTTTAAAGAAGTACAGTTACCAAGGATTTTTTATAAATATTAACAAATATATGCCATAGAATGATTCTCAGAATACCTAAAGTTAAAAATGAGACTGTTTCCTGGTATTTGCAAGAAAAAATGCTGACGTGTTTCCAAATCACAGCAGAGTATCTTGAGAAAACATTAAATATGATTGGTGCTGAGAAAGGTCAGAATGCAAAATATTCAGATCTGGGTAACCAAAGGTAAGCACCTGACTCCACATTTTATGCAACTAGAAAAGTGGACTGCTGCACACTTACGGAGCCAATCCTGAGTGTGAGCACTAGAATGCCAAGAGCCTATTCTAGTTTTCAAAAAGAGTTCAGATAAGCTTTAAAACCATAGACGAGTGCAAAAAAATTGGAAACGCTTTTTAATATAGCACACTATAGCATGTTTACTTGGATGTGAATATAAAATATGCCACCTCAGATTTAACTTACATTTACCAGTGTATTGAGTAAACTCTTCTATTTAGTAGCAGATCTGTACCATAGAAATATTGGATGAAAGGGCTAGATTTTATTTTATGTTATGCTGTGCTAATTTCCTCTGTACAAGGAGTTAATGAAATGCCAGCAGTATAAAGTTTGGCCCTGAGCATATTAAGATACACCTACCCATCTGTCTGCTAGTTCCTGGGGGACACTGTGTAATTGGCAGTATTTTTAGATAAAACAAGTATTTTTCTAGAAGATAGTTTAATCTATAAACAGTAACAGTTGCTTAGCCCTTCAAAAGGTCCTGATCCTAATACTTCATTACCAGTAAGTTAATTTCTAACAATACCTAAAGCTGTCATGTGTATGAATTGCTGATACAATGCTGAACAAAATGTTTCATTACAACATGACTTTAAATCAGGCCTGCACAACTCGGAAAGCAGCGAGGGCCATATTACTGCAAAAAAAACAGCTGTGGGCCAAAAAGCCTCACCCTCGCCCCACCCCCATCCGCTTCCCCCCTCCCCATGACTTGACTTGTCCCACCCCTACTCACCCCCCAGCAAGCCACACAGTGAGCCCGTGCGGGCCGCATGTGGCCCCTGGGCCGCATGTTGTGCAGGCCTGCTTTAAATCAAGAAAAGATCTCTGATCATTAATTAGACATTCTTGGACTTGTAATGGCAACTCTGAACTGTGCTCTCATGACTCTTCTGTAAAGCAGATTTGTGGAAGTAAATAGCACACTATGGCATTTCTGATCTAATCTATAATAATACAGACAATATCATGAGTTATAACCATCAATAACTGTCATAAATATAGAAATAACTATTCCAGAAAACACAAATTATGTTAAATTGATTAATCCAAACCAGTTCAAAGAGAAGGAAGTTAGAATATTGCCTGGTGGCCTAGTTATCTACCAAGACATTTCAGGTGATCCAGTGATTATGTTCTTTTGTTTTCACTTCTGGAGTGTAGAGAAAAGAAGAACTAAATCAGAGGAACTTGATAATGTAGAATCTGAAAGTGGATGAGGAACAATTGCAAGCTGATGGCTTTAGAAAGTTTTGTGGTAAAGTGTTATGCACCGGTTTATACCAGCTGAAGATTTAGCCTTTAATATCTACCTTCTCACTGACCGTGATATTATTAAGATATATTCTTAATAATAAGTTCAGTTGTTCAATAAGATCTTTCAAAATGTTTTATAGAATTAATGTTTTGTGAAAAGGGGGTCCAAAGTTTGGGAACTCCCTCATTAACACAAACCCATCCTTAGGAACAGAGTCTCTAGTACACCCAGGAAGGGACTTTAAATGTTAGATTATTCTGACTGGTATACTTGAGTTATTGCTTTTTCACTGAAGCCCACATTTTTTCACAATGACACTCAGTTCCATACTGTTATGAAAATGTTGTTTGGTTGCGAGTTCCTTGATTCTCCCCTTTGATAGATTAAACATATTACCTCAACAACTCTTATGACCCAAGAAGGCAAGAACTACATGAGCCCCAAACTTACACTCAGACCTAGAACTAACAGCTACGTCTCAAAAAGTTCATTTCTGAGAACTACCAACTTCTGCCATTCAGTCTGTTAATGAAATTAATTTTCTGTTGTGTTTATCCTACAGGGCTCTATGAAAACTATCCAACCAATGCAGAACCAGAATGCTGTGATGTCAGATGGGGACTATTACCAGATAATCAATCCAAAGGGACTATAAAAACAAGTGACTCATCGATGTGTCACAGGACATCGCTCACAGTTTCATCAGCATCAAGACTGTGTAACAGCAGACTTAAACTGTGTGTTCTTGTATTAATTCTCTTACATACAGTACTTACAGTCTCAGCAGCACAGAACTCAACAGGACTGGGCTTTGGAGGCATAACAACTTTGGAAGATAATTCAACTAATGAGGAATAAAGAAAGGATACATGTTAAATGACAGACACACAACAGGCCCATGTGTACTACAGTCAAATATAACAGAGACTGGGTACTTTTACCCTCAAATCACTTCTTGAAAGGCCTTCTGGGTAAAATTAAAAGGATGGGCAACAATCCAAACAAGGACACATGAACACAGCTTTTTATTGACTAAAAGGCTGTATGGTGACTTAAATTTCCCACACCATTTTATACACTGTGTTTTAATGTTTGGAGTTTCTTTTTTGGTTTGTTTTTTGCACTTGTTAATACAGGATTTTATTTTTGGGACGGTTTCTCAAAGCTAAACTAAGTCTTTTCACTGTCGATATATTTCTATTCATTGTGTATGTTCATCTGATAGTTCTGTCTTTTATGTCCTGTCAGTTTCTATTAGAGGAATGACTGCTATGATTCCATGGCATAACAAAAAACAACAAAAAAAACAAAAACAGATTTTAAAAAAAACAACAAAACCCACAAAAAAATACAAAAAAACGCACACACCCCACCACCAACCTAGCTGTCCTTTTCATCCGTGGAAACTATTCTCTTCCTTCCCCCTCTCCCATCTCCCTTAAGCAGACAACATCCACTTGCTTCTGTCTGTGTAATCACAATGAATAGGTACACATGATCCTGGTGTACCTCTGCCACTGTTGCACAAACCAGATGACTGAGCAAACCCAACCTGAGCATGAGGGGGTTCCTTTTAGCTGAACAAACAAGTGCTCTCCTTACAAGGTGGGATCGGACAGTTAACAAATTTTTATGTATAGAAATCTATAACAAACTGTTGCTCCAATTCCCATTTTAAAGAAGTCCAGTCCTTTCTTGCTGGTCAGTTGAACAGGAGCAGCCTTTTTAGATACTGTATGGGAAACCAGTTAAGCTCAGCAAGTTGAATAGTTGGAAGGCCTTCCTATTGGAGGTAAAAGATTGGCATTCATTGTGAATTACGTTTTCAGTTCCACTGCAGTCACATAACCAGCAAAGATTCATAATGTCTGGGAGCAAAAAGATTCAGAAAAAAAAGAAGCCTTTTTTGTTCAGACAAAGCTACAGTAGAAGCATTTGAGCACCGACAGTACAAATGATGTGTTCAGTGTCAAATCCATTATTTTTCTAACAAGCTACATGTTGTTGAAAGTTATTCAAATTATTAAGGATGCATCGTGATGTATTAGCACAGCTGAAAAACATGGGTTTTTTAATAAATAGGTCAACCATTTTCATAAGTATGCAATAAAACAGCAAAGAACATACCAGGCTATCAGTAATCAAGGGAAAGAAGAGTAATCTGATTGCCTTTCCATTGTTTTTTTTTCTTTTTTCTTTTTTTTGGTGGGAACATTTTACCCGTTGAGTATATGAGTATTTGCTTTATAAAAAGGCTTTTTAGAGTTTACAATAGAAACAAAGGAAGGAAAAGTTAATAAGGGCTGTTTTTAAACATTTTACATTCCTTCCTATTCTCTAACTACACTTGGGAAGTGCACTTTAGAGATGTTTGCTGTGTAGCTGGGAAATGAAGGAAAACTATAGGAAATGTTCTCTTAGCAAATAAAGTTTAGTTACTACTTTCTAGCTTTGAAATATCCCTTGATAATTATTTCCATTATAAGAGCATTTAATCACTGCTGCTTAGGTATGCAATTTTTTAAAATTCACATTTTATGGTTTGTGAAATTCTGCAGGGGTGGGGGTGGAAGGAAGCCCTACTGCTTAAGCAGCTTAAAATGCATTTGTTAAGATGTAAAAGCTCAAATATTTCGCAAGCGTATTTGTTCTGCTAGTATTTTACTATTATTGTGACTGAGGATCCTAAAATGATCTGTGCAAATCCAAAAAGGCACCAAAAAATGCAAAATTCTTCAGCTCATTTGTGTTGCCACAACCTGTTTTCCCCTACACAATATATTCCATTCAAAAAAATGTGGTGCTTTTTTTGCTAGGGGCACATGTATTAATTGCATTGAACTGATGCAAACTGTGGAAAAAAGGTGTAGAAATGAAAATGAAAAAGCCTTAACTAATGGTAGAATATAGATTACAAAGAGGATGGGAATATTCCTAAAAAGTAGTGGAGCAATAACTGGACAGTACTGTAGTACTGTACGATAGTTTATGAGTCACATTACTGAGAAAGCACTTACTTGGTGAGCTCTTGTTCAACTGACCTCTTAATTATATTAAGTATATATGGTCAGTAAACAGTTTGTTATAACCTTTATCTACCTCTGCTGTGCAAAGGCCATTCAACATCTATTTCTGTAATGTTCTTCATATTTTTGTTCACACCATAGTTCACTTTCATCTATTTTTACACTGCACCAGTACAGTAGCAAGTCCTGGTCATCCCCATTAAACTGGCGTATAAGAAAGAGTTACCATTTCTACTTACTGAATCCTATTTTTCCTCACGGTGACCTAATGTGACAAATTATCTTTAAGAAATATTATTTTCTCCCTCTCTGTCTCTCTCTTTCCTTGATTTTTTCTTTAAAGGTGTTTTCAGCTGGTGTCAGTGAGAAATATGATTCCTCCACTGCTTGGCTACACTCACTAACAAATGTCATACAATATGGGGAGAAAGACAACTGAGAAAAAACAGTGGCGACATCATCACATGCATAAAATAGACAAATTAAAATTGGGTAAAATGGAGCAGGAAGCAATTACAGAGTCTTAATCATTGAGTATAAAATATAATAACATACTTCCCCTACTCCCCCCCCAACTCAGTGCTTGCAGTTAAATGATCTGTGAATTCTCTCTGACTTTTTTTCTTTTCTCTTTCTTTTGTTTTTAAAAAATATCATGTTCTGGGGTGACTACTGCTGTGATGTTTGTTACCATTCCAACTAGGTATTTCCACTCCAGCAGTGTGGTATGAAGCTTCTCTTGGTGACAACTAGGAAATTACAAGTACACGAAGACTCTTTTATGAAGTTAAGCAACACGCAATCATGTATGATGCAAAATTTCATTTCATCCACTCCTCCTTCGTAATAGTTTTCTTGGCACAAGCTTAAGCATGCTTGATATTGTGCACATCTTACTTTTTTTGCCAGAATAAATTTGCATCTTGCCATTGCTGTAACTGCCATCTTGTTCCATTTCTCCTTGTACTGTATGCCTATTACATACATGATAAAGAACTGGCTTAAAAAAGAAAAGATAATACTAAAATATTTCTTCAAGCAAGTGACAAAAAAAGAAGAAAAGAATAGAATAATATTTATTTTGCAATTATATGGAACAGATTTTTCCCCATGTCTTTTATTGTCTTATTTTCTGCAATAGGGAAAATCCAGAGTTTGTGCAATATGTTAATACTGCTCAACCAAATGTCATATAACATAATCAGAGCTATATGTTATTCCTTATTGCGTTTCCATTTGGTAATATGTTATATTGACTTTTTTCTTTCATTAAAGAGCCAGCATCCATTTTTTTGCAAATATGGAAAGGTGAAGGTTGTCCTTCTGCATGCCATAACTTAACAACAAAAAGAAATGTAGAATAAAGGTTTAGCTCCATAACTGACGAACTGGAGCCATTGACTGCCAATGAATCTGTGGAACAATAAAGACACACCAAAAATGGGATTTCAAGAAATTCCATCATGAGTGGTCAAACGGTAGTTTTCATCTAATAAAGCAGGGGATCAAAGAGCTGTATACCAAATTGTGGAGAAGGCAGGTTTCACTGCGTACGGGGTGCTGGTCTCAACACTTAGCCAGTATAATTATATTCTATTATTACAAAGTGGAGGGACAAGAACATTGTCTTCCTGCTTTGTATGTATCTATCTCTTCTGAATGGCCTTGCCCTAAGTACTGCATTGAAGCAGAAAGCACATCTGCTTACCATTAGAACTGAAGACACCATACATGCGTGTAAGTACACATTGAACCTGTCTTAAATGACTACCCAAAGCACGAGCAAAAATAATTTGCCTAGCAGAGGTCGTTAACTAAAGATCAAACAAAATTATACTAGAAACCTTAGAAATTGAAATGCCAGGTGAGGGTCTCACTGGAGGTGTTCCTTACTGCAGATTTCACTGTATGTCTCAGAAATGCCTTAGCCCTTCAGTGAATTCTTTGTAGATAGAATCAGAGAGGTAGCCGGGTTAGCCTGGAATTGCAGAAGTGACAAAGAGTCCTGTGGCACCTTAAAGGCTAACTAAAGTATTAGAGCATAAGCTTTCGTGGGCTAATACCCACTTCGTCGGATGCATCCGACAAAGTGGGTATTAGCCCATGAAAGCTTATGCTCTAATACTTTAGTTAGTCTTTAAGGTGCCACAGGACTCTTTCTAGGTGAAACTCTGGCTCTGCTTGGCGCCCCACTGACTTCAATAGAATTCCATGCAGGCACAGGGTCTATCCACTGAGAGTTCATTTCAGAGTCTAGGTCTAAATTTCTGATCGTAGTCTTTACTCCAGAACTGTGTCTTAAGTAAAGTCTGTAGGATTGGTCCCTAATGAGCTAAAGCTTAATTATAGATTGATAAATGGTATACTGTGAATGGTTCCATTTTCTTTATTAGTTTGGTAGCAAGCACATTTCAAAACTAAATCCACTGAATGGAGCGCATACTAACAGAAATTTTTCCATTACTGCGGGGAAATTAAACAGCAGTTCTAAGGTAGCAAGAGATTTTTGGAACTGTGGAAAGTGAATGTGAGTGGGGTGTATCAGTTGGATATTTGGTAATGGTGATATGGTGATTAACATTAGTAGCCTCAGGATGAAGCCTAAATAAATAAAATTTGGGGGTTATACCTGCAAGAATTTTTTTTTAAAAAAAGAAACCCAACACCACAAAACCCTTGAGCAAAGATTTGAATCAGACACTTCTGAATTTGCCAGCATTGTTGTTAATTATTAAAACTGGTCCATATATGTGAAAAAACCTGTAGTGTGTGATGGTATAAAAAGCAAAAGTACAGCTGGGACAACCAGGGAAATCCATCTGGCAAGCAAACTAGGTATCTTTAAAAATATACAGTATGTCAATAGGCAGATAGATGAATATATAGATATAGATCTATCTATGAATTTAAATAGCTATTTATATAGATATAAGGTTTCCAAGAGTGCCCAACATACAGGCATACTGTATGTTAAAACAAAAAGTCAGTAGGTAAAAAGGTAACATATAGGGTGACATTCTCCTGTCTGATTAATAGTCACACTATAGAATGTGTATTGCCAAGGAGAATTTTGGAGATACAGTATATAATTATTTTATAATGTGAAAATGTGAGTTTGCAGGGTTTTCTTAATGAACATTTTGATGCTCATTCCATGTTCCTCTCTCCTCTTAGCTTCCCTCAAATTCTTTTGAGTCTTTCACTTTAAATCTTGACTTTTGCTGAACATTGGCTTAATATTTCATTCAGTTCAGTAAAATGTCAGCAGCCCAGAGAGTGTTAATGAAGAACCAGAAGCTAGAGGATTCAAAGTGCTGTTTTGTGCATCAGTCTGAGTTCCCAGTCTCTCTCACTCTCCCAGAACTAACCCCCTCTCTATGATTCACACAGGGTGAACGTCATCCTTGTGCATAGGACCAGTACTGGATCTCTGCACAACTTAAGTCCCATTTAAGGCCCCAGTTAAGATATCATTAGGATTCTCATGCTTAAAGTTAGACATAGTTTAAATGTTTTGCTGATTTAGGACCTAAGATCTCTCTATAATTCTTAAATGGTATTTAGGTGGAACAGAAGCCTTGTACAGGTCCTTAGAATGTGGGTGGGAATTTCACTAACAGTTCCTATCTTAAGAGTCTTCTGCTTTCCTCAAACACCAAACTCTTCTAGCAGGGAGTTCTCCACATGTAATATGGTCACATGTTCCATAATTAGATAGCATTATCTCAATATTACAGTATTCTCTATATATTATGTTGGGAATACTGTAAATAGGGCTCAATTCTCTGTGATGCTGACTACTTTTAACGATCATTACTTAATTGAGGGTTGATAGTACACAGCACCCCACAGGGGCAGGTCCATCCTGAAATAATGATACTTTGGAGAAGAAGGTGATTTAAAAAAATGAAAGTAGACTTTATTATTATTATTATTATTATTATTATTATTATTTCTCCTGTCTTCTTTTCTTTTCTTTTTCTGTCTCTGACAGAGTCAGCTGCCTGATCTGGAACATGCTGTAGCCTTAATAGCCCTCTGAAAAATAAAGTAATTTTAAGATGTAATGTTCTTCTACTTTATATTTCAGCAGCCATGATGACTGCTGTGCTTGCAAAAAAGATTTTGAACTTTTTGAACTTTGAAGATTTTATGATTTTGTCTTTTCGTTTTTTCCTCTTCCTCTGTAATCCAAATCCCACTGAAGTCAGTGGGACTCTTGTTTTTGACTTCAATAGGGCCAGGATTAATGACATGGTCCAAAGCCCAGTGAATTCAATGTAAATTTCCCCACTGATTTTAAGAAGCTCTGGATAAGGCCCAAACACTTTCTGAGCACTTGCATGATAAGAAGATAAATTAACAGGTGATTAACAGAAAGAATACAGTGTTCCAAAGCTTTGTCCAAGTAGTGGGTCAAATAATTAGCTTCAGCTCTATGCAAAGGTTACATTGAGCCAAAGCTTTGAGCTTGATTTGATACACTTATCTTTTTTTTTTTTCTTTCTAAAATCTAACAAGCTTCATTCAGGGTTTGAATATGCAAAAACCTACACAGGATTATAAATACAAAAGAAAAAATATTGAAAAGATCCTAAAATATTTTCATTGGTACAAGTGGAAATAAAATTTAGGATTTTTTTTAATTGCAATTTTTTAACCCCGTAAAGACACTCCGTAGGTAGTTTTGAAAAGCTGCTTTTTTTGGTTTTTAGGATTTTTTTTAAACCAGCTTTTTTAGTCTTTTCACGAGTCATATTGAACTATGCAGCTACAAATCACATGTTTATGTTAAAGGATTTTCAATTAAAATTATTCTACTCTTCTGTTATTCTCAAATTGTGTGAAACTGAAAGCTCATGTTAAAAGCAGATATAATTAATGTGTTTATTCTTGTTCCTTTTTTTCTTTTGTTTCTTTTTTCTTTTTTTGTCAAAGTTAAGGAGTGGGTTTTGTTTGAAATGGGCTAAAATGGCAACAGTGGTTTTAACTATATGGAATGTCTTATGATTCTTAGCATTGAAAAGAGGGCTAAGTGTTCCAGTCAGAAAAAAAATATTAAAAAGATGTAAATTGTAATAATATATTAAATATTGTATTATTATAGCAAGTTTAGTTAAGCAACTAATACTATCTTTAATTTTTTACAGAGAACTTTGATGAAATAATTTATTACAATGACTCACAAAAAAAAATGTTTTCAAACTGACAGGGGAAATTGTTGAAGATTGTGAAAAAATACTAAAGCGATGCTCTATCCAGAATAAATGTAAAGATGCAAACAGTGAGTCTGACTTTTTGGAGGCTAGGGATTCGGGAATATCATTAACTCCTTTTTAAACAGATGGAGATGATTATTTTTAAAAATACTTGTAAAAAAAACCCCTAAATGACTCTTCTCTTTTCCCCTACAAATAAATATGAAATCTCTTACCCTTTTTTACCTGGACTGTAGATCAACAACTACCTATTTAGTAAAATGCTTATAATACAAGTATAAGAACTAAGGTTATTTCCTCCTGTTTTTCTAGCTTCCCGGATTTCATTGTGCAGACATAGCAGGAGTTCTGTTGTGGCTGACCACTTGAAAATGTTTAGAAAAGAAAGAAAACTAGAGCAAATACAGAAAAAAAATCTTATATTTTTAGGTTATGTATCTGTAAAATTTAAGTTGTATGAAATCTCCAACAACAACAAAAATACAGTGATTTTTCTACATTCTGGTGGTTCAATATTTCATAACAAAGAGTGAATTTATAAGTGGCATTTGATTCTTTGTCTGTGTGGTGGTCTCCTGGTTTTCTTAATCTTTGTATTCCTCAAAAGGGATTGACAAGAAAATAGCTATTCCCAGAGTTAGGTACATAAATGCTTGTAACTTAGAACATGTTGATAAATTGGAGAAGGTTCAGAATAGAGCCTCAAGAATGATTAACAGATTAGAAAACATGCCTTATAGTGATAGACTTAAAGAGCTCAATCTGTTTATTTTAACAAAGAGAAGGTTAGGTGGCTCAGGTTACTGGGATTACAGTTTGTAAATACCTACATGGGGAACAAATATTTAATAATGGGTACTTCAATCTAGCAGAGAAAGGTATAACAAGATCTAATGGGTGGAAGTTGAAGCTACACAAATTCAGACTGGAAATAAAGTGTAAATTTTTAACAGTAAGAGTAATTAACCACTTGAACAATTTACCAAGATTATGGTGGATTCTCCATCACTGACAACTTTTAAATCAAGAGTGGATGTTTTTCTAAAAGATACGCTCTAAGAATTATTTAGGGGATGATCCCTGAGCTGTGTTTTACAGAAGGTAAGATGAGATGATAACAATGGTCCTTTCTCGTCTTGGAATCTGTGAACATTATAGGTAATATTAAAATCCTGATCCTGCATCCATTGAAGTCAATGACAAAACCCCCAGTGAAAGCAGCCAAAGGTCCAAAATGAGGTTATAAACAGGAAATCTGTCATGTTGCAATTGTAGGCCAGTATTAGATGTTCCTGCAGACAACAGATGAAAGTCTACAGTCTTTTATATTAACAAGATATATAGAGACATATGCATTCTGCAAGGTACCCTGAAACCTGATAGCCTTGATAGTTTGATTATGTTGAAGAACGGGTAGGAAAATTAAGTTTAACTGCTACTGCTATGACAGCAAGACAATACAGAGAAAAGTTTGGGGTGAAGAAAGAAGAAAATTCTCTTGTTTAATCCACAGTTCATTGTTATCCCTGATACTTAAGTTCTATTATAATTATCTTGAACCCATATTTCATTTGCAATACCCATCCACAGTTTCAAAATCATTAAGCTTCCTCATCTTAAACATATAAATGTAAGTTATATGCACATTATTTCAAAATGAAACACAATATGAGTGGTTTATTTCAAGAGAAGTTTTATTACCTGTCTTATTTTGTAGTTTAGTATAGTATGAATCTATTTTGCATGCCATGTATAGGTAAGACAAGGAATCTCACTGACACTCATAAATCAGGAGTAATTCCATTGAAGTCAGTGGACTTACACAAAGGTAGAGTGGTGCAAGATCATGATCAGACCCCCCTGTTTTTAAACTGTTGGGATGGAAATCCTGGCAGCATTGAAGCCAAAGGCAAAATTCCCATTGAACTCTAAAGAGCCAGGATTTCATCTTAAATATTCAAACTGCAATAGATATTTTAGTGAATGCCAGTTATGTAGTGCATATTCTTAAACAGAAAAGGATTCAGAACACAGAATAGAATGTTTTTCAAGACTGGGATTTTTATTCATGTGTGGTAAACAATATGCATAAAGCAAAGTAAAACTCATTAAGTGCCTCATTTAGCAAGGCATTTAAGTACGTGCTTAACTTTATGCATGTGCATAAAGTCTGATCCAAAGCCCAAATAAGCCAGTAGAAGGCTTTCCATTAATTTCAGTGAACTTTGGATCAAGCCCGATATGAAAAAAGTTCCCTTTACGTAATGTTATTTCAAGAACACTACCTTTCTGTTTTTCTACCTAAGCATATTTCATATCTTTCTTAATTTATGGTTCAGTAGTTCCTCATTTCTCACTAATATATTGTAGGCTGAAAGTGACAGACTACATTCAACAAAAGTAACACAAACACTTATCGCATATTCAGACCTGGTGTGTTTGTCACCTTCTATGACATAAGCAAACATTCTTTAAAATATGTATCCACATCAGCATAGCTGGTCCACCTCATTCTCTTAGTGTTCTTAATTTAATACTTCCTGAGCACTTACAAAATACATCAAATATTTAACATGAGGCAGTTAGTTTTCTTTGAAATACATCAGACTGATGGTAACAACTTGTATATGAAGCATCCAGTTAATAGTGCAAGAAGAGGTAACAAGTGGTTGTGTGACAGATTTTTGTTACTAATCCGCCTGGGCCTCAGTTGATCAGGCTAAAACTGCAGGATCGTAGGGGCAGAGATGAAGGGGACAAACCATGTGACTGAATTTTAAAGCTTTATTAATAAAATAATTTTTAAAAACAGTGGTGAGTGTTGAAACTGCTTTCACGTCACTCCGAGGAAGGAAAAAAGCACTAGTGCCCAAGCTCTAATCCACTTTCATACTCATATCCACGCCACTCAGGCCTAGGCCTGACGTTAGCCAAAGGGGAGTGTTGGATGGGAGTTCTTCCCTGTGCACAGGTTATCCAGAGGTCCGTTGCCAATCTCCTCAGGACATCATCTGCTGTGTAGATATACTATATGTCAATTATGGGCTAAGTCAAACCCTAGATCTGAACACATCATTTCCTCTGATTTTGGGGGGGTTCAAAATTCAAATCCAAGCATTGCAGCTCAGGCCCGTCACAAATTCAGATCACTTTTTCCCTCTTGTAGGTTGCATCTAGTAATTTTAAAATGTAATACCTAAAATGTATATAATAAATGTAATAGTAAATACAAGTCTGAAACAATATTTAGAAAACTCTTGACTTGAAAAAATCAAAATGAACAGTAGAACAATCACAGCTATAGCAGAGAGGGCATTAATAGGCTATTGGCACCTACCTTGCGTGCCTGGAATCTTCAGACAACTTCTCTAGTACCCTGGACATGGCTTATTACTGCTAGAGCAAGGCTTCTTATTTTTCTATTTCATTAGAGGTGGGGATTTGCAATTTATCCTTTTGGTCTGATAAGTCGTTTTACTAGTATCACTGCCATCTTGTCTGTTAAGCCTCAGTCATCTCACACTCAACCTAACCGCTGTCTCAGCCAGATACTTAAAAATCAAGGACACTGTATTGTGGGTCAGATATAAAAAATGGTACTTTGCACCCGTACAGCATCTTTCATCTCAGGATATCATAGTGCTTTACAAATATTAATTAATTAAGCCTCCCAACCTCACAGGGAAGTGTGAAAACATTGTTTGTCCCTATTTTACAGAAAGGAAAACAAGCACAGAGATGTGACTTCCCACGAGCACAAAGCTAGATAGTGGGAACCAGAAATGTGACCCAGGAGGCCTGATTCCTTGTCCAGTCCTCTAAGAGACAACACACTACTGCATAACATACTATCATAGCTATGGGACACTGAGGGTTTTGCTAGATAGCAAATTAGTATGCAGCAAGTTGTTGCATAAATCTACAGAGCCCTAACCTGCCATGCAGTAACTGGCCATGTCAGTGCCCCTACCACACGCAAATAATTCTCTCGTGTATGCTGACCAAAGGGAAGTAGCTCAAAGTGCATTAGAGAACTTTTAGTGCACAGTAACAGGATCCATACTGTCAGCTAGCTTAGGGCATGCTAGTGTACTATTAACTTACACACCAAGCTGATTCACACAAATGTCCCATCAGGACAACCCCTGACTGATTCTTGCTTAGGGCCTAGTGAACTTTTTGTAATGTTTTCCAATACATTTAGAGTTGCAATGATTAAATATTGAGTTTTATTCTCCTTTTGCTTCATGCCACCAACTCCTAATGCGGGTCACAGAAGTTAGATATTTGCAATGAGAGGAGAACAGCCTGCTTAAGAAGAAGTCATTTTTGCAAGTACATTGTGATGGTTGTGCTAATAGTACAGTAGTTCAATCTATCTCATCTTACACCACCTCTGGACTCTTACTCCTTACACCCATAGACTTTTTTGAAACATAGCGGGCTATACCTTAAAGCTGTCTGCCCCAGAGCTATTAAAGAGATCTTCATTTAGGCTCATTGATTGTCAAATTCTCATTCACCACTGAAAAATGACCAATATAAGGCATTTTTGCTAATTTAATTATATATTTTATTCATTCAGTAAAAATTAGGAGGGGAGGGAGTTCTATAAGTACATTTTTTTTCAGTCTGAATTATAAAAATCTTTTATGTATTTTTATTCAATAAAGAGCATGCCAGTGTGCTGCTCACTCCTTGACTCTGTTCTTTCAATAGGTCAAATTCAAGGCTTCAGTCTTCATATTCTAGCCTTTCCATTGGGTCTGGTCTCTGTTATTTGAGAGAACACCATGTCCCATATGACCATGACCTCTCATGACAACTGTATTCCACTGGTTCCACTTTCATTCTTGAGGTGGTGTGTGGGAGAGACAGAGCTTTTTTAGTGACTGGCCGTGAGTGTGGAATTCTCTTGGAAGAAATCAAAGATGCCAGCAAGCCTCATCAACTTCAGGGCAAACTGTAACACTCATAGTTGAGCCTTTCCACAATAAACTCCCCCTCCCTGTCCATCAGAATCCCATTTCTTTGTTAAAATAGCCACATAACTTACAAGAGAATGTTGTTCACTTTAATAAGCATGGGGTGATTATGTGTATTGCAGTCACAAGCAGAGCACTAAGCCCCATCGAGTGTTAATGTCCTAGTGCTGTGGTTCTCAAACTTTTGTACTGGTGACTCCTTTCACATAGCAAGCCTCTGAGTGCAACCCCCACTCCTTATAAATTAAAAATACATTTTTATATATTTAACACTATTATAAATGCTGGAGGAAAATCAGGTTTTTGGGATGGAGGCTGACAGTTCGCGACCCCCTCATGTAATAACTTCGCAACACTGTGAGGGGTCCCGCCCCCGCCCTCCAGTTTGAGATCCCCTGTCCTCGTGTATTAGGTGCTGTACAAACACATAAAAGACCACTCTTCCTCAAAAAGCTTAATGAAAATTTTCAGCTGAAACTGTTTTTCAATAGGAAATTGGGTTTTCAACTAAATGTTTTTTTCCCCACTAATAGCTTCTGTTTTCCATGGAATTTTGTGATATTTTGTTGAAAAAATGAACACCCAATAATTGAAATATTTCACTCAAAAGCCTAAATAGTTTGTTTTATAAATGTTGCCAGTGCCTCACTGGAAGTGTAGTTTGTTTTCCTCAAGTCCACATCCCCCTTTACTCAGCTCCCTGGCCAGACTACATCTCACCATGTCCAGTGACTCCATGGCCAAATGCATTGCTTTCTCTTTCCATCGGTGGAGATGGTGGTGAATGATGGGAGATGTACCCCAACGAAGAAGCTCAACTTATAGAGGAGAATGTGGACGTGCAGCACTCTAAATTTAAATTTTCAGACAAAAGTTTTCAGTATTCAAATTTTCACCAAAAAAGTCAGTTTTCTATTAAATAAAACTGCATTTTCTAACCACCTTAAAATCTAAAATAACAGTGATTTCATATTCATGAATTTAATCTTCTGATGGCTAATGCTCCATCAGCCCTATCATTTAAAACAGTTGGGCCATTTGCTGGTGGCTTAATAATGAAATTTCATTTCACTTTCAATTACAGTAAGTCTAACAGGCAGATGGTATTGAATTTATCATGTATGGGAAGGGGATTTTTTTTTCCCCGCAATAGTTTGACTTCCTGGTGAATTCTTGCTCATTGAGTCTCTGATTTTTACACCACTAATAGAAGTTTCCCTAGTATCCAAGGGCATGGCTATACTTGCAGATGTTGAACACCGGGAATTAAAGTCACCCTCGGAGACTGCAGCAGAGAAAACACTGCAGTGTGTTCACACTGTCAGCTGAAAACACAGTGGTGTGGCCACATTAGCAGCTCTTGCAACGCCGCAGAGAGCAGAGCATTGTGATAGCTATCTCAGTGTACAAGTGACTAAAGCATGCTTTTCATGTTGCAGGACGGTGGGGTGGAGTGGAGTGTGGCAGGGAGTGTATTGTGTGTATGTTGGGGGAGAGATTGTGTTTTGTGGGGCAGAGAGAGTGTCAGCATGCTGTCTTCTGAGTTCAGACAGCAGCAGAGGGTAGAGAGAAACCCTGGCATCAGTCCTCACTCCTGCCTCTCTCTCTCTCACACACACACACACATGCACAAACATCTGCCTCTGCAGCAGGAGCATTCCACAGCAATGGTTTGCTTTGTCCCAGAGCAGATAAGCAGCCGGCTGTCAGAAACGGAGCTTTGAAAGGGGATATCCACATGCCTGCAGCTGAGTTCAAAACAATAAGAAGAGTGGCCACTTGACTTCAAGGAATTATGGGACATTTTCGGAGGCCAGTCACAGCACAGTAATGCACCACATGGTCCACATTGATACCTGGGCATTTCAGCCGGGGCACAACCAGCTTTATGCTTCTTGTGGAGGTGGATTACCAGGAGCACTCCAGCTGCAGAGTCCAGGCGTTCTATGGATCTTGCCAGTGTGGACACCTCAGCAGTTAGGGCACCCGGGGCTGATTTCATGAGCTCTAACTTGCAAGTATAGACAAGGCCTAAGAGCATATACCAGATTAACAGCAGGAAATAAAATTTTAAACTGTTTTTTCTGTATATTACCAGCATTTACTGTATCTGTAATCTTCACTCCATATGCCACAAACTGAAGCAATTTCAACTGTAAAATGATATCCAATCTGTCCACTGAGACAAACCATTAGTAAAATGAAGGGGCTCTTTCACTTGATAAATAAGTTTCTCTAACTCTTTCTATAGTTTCATAGGTACCTGCATTAACAAACGGTAAAATTAAAGCCTAGCATGTGAAAAAATAATCAAGGGAAGAATAAATATAAAAATATACAACACAAGACAATTAAAAGATAAATTGATGATGTCTAAATACAGAAAAATTATTTGAGAAACAAAACATTCTCATCAAAATACAATAACTGAAATGCAGAAGTGACAAAAGAGTCCTGTGGCACCTTAAAGACTAACTAAAGTATTAGAGCATAAGCTTTCATGGGCTAATACAGGATTCTTTGTCACTTCTTTAATTCCAGCCTAACATGGCTATCTCTCTGATTCTTGAAATGCATATGATTGCTTTTTAACTTTCATTGTTACAGTATTTCCCACATCCCATGGTTATAGGACATCTAGTGGTACAATGCATATACTACCTTGTTCTGTGTAAATTGTTAGGTGTTAGTTACATATGAAACATACTACAGACTTCATATGTTACTCCTGAGTAGAGTTGCACCTGGATTGAAATATCGGATCCATCTGGAACCTGGGGAACTATGGACCCATCAGCCTCACCTCAGTCCCTGGAAAAATCAGGGTGCTGGTCCCCAAGGACTCCATTTTGAAGCACTTGGAGGAGAGGAAGGTGATCAGGAACAGTTAAGATGGATTCACCAGGGGCAAGTCATGCCTGAACAACCTGATTCCTTCTATGATGAGATAACTGGCTCTGTGAATATGGAGAAAGTGGTCAACATGAAATACCTTGACTTTAGAAAAGCTCTTGATATGGTCTTCCACAGTATTCCTGCCAGCAAGTTAAAGAAGTATGGATTGGATAAATGGATTATAAAGTGGATAGAAAGCTGGCTAGCTCATCGGGTTCAATGGGTAGTGATCAAGGGCTTGATATCTAGTTGGCAGCCAGTATCAAGTGGAATACCCCAGGGGTCGGTCCTGGGACCGGTTTTGTTCAACATCTTCATTAATAATCTGGATGATGTGATGGATTGCACCCTCATCAAGTTCATGGATGACAATAAGATGAGGGGAGAGGTAGAGATGCTGCAGGATAGGGATAGGATCCAGAGTGACCTAGATAAATTGGAGGATTGGGCCAAAAGAAATCTGATGAAATTCAACAAGGAAAAGTACAGACTCCTGCACTTAGGATGGAAGATCCCATGCACTGCTACAGGCTCAGGGTCGACTGCCTAAGCAGCAGTTCTGCAGAAAAGGGGATTACAGTGGACGAGAAGCTGGATATGAGTCAACAGTGTGCCCGAGGTCAGGGTATCTAGCTTGGATGTAAAGCACCACCACACTTGAGTGAAGTGTTTCTGTGTGTAGACAGGAACTGGATTAGGGGCAACACCTGTGGAGGATCCTGAGTTAACTGCAATGAAGACAAGCCTCTGAGTGGAGGCACTGATGGCAATAGAAGTGTTACTTGATTAAGGACAAGAAGATTTAACCCTCCACCTTTCTTTCAACAGGAAGAAATACTCAGAGCTTCTGTGCCTGTTTATTTTCCTTTCCTGCCTGCAATGGCACTGAGATAATTTAGAAGTCCCAACTTTTTCTGAACTTTAAAATCTGAAATTTTCTTGGTGTTTGATTTTAAATATTCTCCTGTGAGAACTGCAACTCAGTCACTGTAGTGTGTGTAAGAAACTTCTGGAAAGTAACTAGCCTTTAAACAGAAGTGAAAACAGTGTTGCCAAGTCTCATGATTTTGTCATGAGGCTCATGATAATTATTGTTTTCCTTAAAGCTCTAGATCTTGGAGTCAAGTGGATACGTGATGATTTCAGCCTTCATTGTTAAAAAAATCAAGTGTCTAGCCCTCACGGCTGTGGAGAAAGCTTCAAAATGAAACCATAGTGCACACTAAAGGCTCAAAAAGCAGAAGGCAAATAAAAAAAACACCAAATCTATTATTTTACATAATCTCATGATTTTATAGCCAATCTCATGATTTTTGGTGAGCCTGATTCATGATTTTTGAACTTTTGGGGTTGGCAATACTGTGAAAGTGACTTGAAATTGTCAGTTTCACTTCTATTTAAGATCAGTTTCTAGTCTATTATTTGTAGTGAAGTAACACCCCTGTAGTCCCAGGCAGGGGCAGTATAAACTTATGGGCCCTTGTCCTAGAAAGATGTTTCCAGAAGTTAAATGATCTATTCCAAGCTTGGTGAACTGAAAAAAAGGGATAACAAGTAATCTAGATTTTTCTATAATTGTTTTAATTGTTGTATTCAAGAATTAGTGAAAAAGTCAGAATATACATTAAAATTTTAAACCTCACCAGTGTCCCTTAAGTGACCTGATGCAAGATGTGAGAACATGTTATTATTAGATCTGAGTGGGTCTAATGTTTATTTAATTCTTTTTTATGTATAGGAATTAGATATAGTGCTTCTGTCTGCTAATTTCTCAGTTATTATCTGCAAAATAACCTAGAGTTTTCAGGTGCCTAAGAAGCCCTTGTACCCTGAAATCCTGGTTACAGTTGCCTCCTCTTCCAAAATCTGAAATGGTGCCCCTGAGTTGAGCCGTTCCACTGGTGTGGGTGGAGAGGCCCTCAAGGTAACATCTGTAGATGCAAAAGAAACAATGGACAAAGTTACTGTTGTGAGTGCATTCACTCCCCTTAATCCACACAAGTTACAAGCACTACCTTCTCTTTGGGATTTATGGAGCACAGCAGCTTTCCCAGCCATGGTGAGTACGGTCCGGGAGTGGCAGGGGGCAATAAGGTGTATGTGTTGGGGGAGTGTAACAGGCAAGCATGAGTATATGTAGATAGGCCAACTGAAATAAATACTGATACTGTTTTCCACAGGCAGAGGTGACTTTGGCTCAGTGATTCTCAACCAGGGGTATGAGTATCCTGAGGGTACGCAGAGGTCTTCCGGGGTTTTCCATCAACCCATCCAGATATTTGCCTAGTTTTACAACAGGCTTTATAAAAAGCACTAGTGAAACTAAGGACAAACTAAAATTTCATATAGACAATGACATGTTTATACTTCTCTATACATTATACACTGAAATGTAAGGGCAATATTTATATTCCAATTGATTTATTTTATAATTATATGGTAAAAATGAGAAAGGAAGCAGTTTTTCAGTAATTGTGTGCTGTGACACTTATGTCTGATTTAGTAAGCAAGTACTTTTTAAGTGAAGTGAAATTTTGAGGTACACAAGACAAATCAGACTCCTGAAAGAGGTACAGCAGTCTGGAGAGAGTGAGAGCCACTGCTTTCGCTGATATCTTACTGCTAAGGGTAATGGAGCTGAAGGGGAACAGCTCTTGTACATGTCTGGCTGCAGACTGGTCCATATGCTGCTATCCTATGTGCTGCAATGACGCCTGCTGAAGTCATTGCTGAGTGGAGTGGAAAAGTGTCCTACCACAGCAGAAAAAATAAGGCAGTTTCCTTGAGGTCTCTTATGGAAGACTCACAGGCCAGCCTGGTGCACTTAAACAAACTGTTCTTAAAAGCCCTGTCTGCCTAACTATTGAGAAGCAGATAGCAACTCTACCTCTCTTGATTATTTCATTACCCCTTGCAGCATGATTAAAGTAGAGCAAATGAACAGATGTGTCCCTGCAATATCAAAGCAAACTACCGACTTGTTCCTTCCCCTGCATCAGGCTTGCCCAACAGCACCAGAGCAACTGTTTGCCTCCCTAGCCTTCTGGTATGACTGTCACAGCTCCTTGATTTGCATGTGGCACTACTGCATGTCCCTGGCATAGCCCTTCTCCCCCATACCACTAGAGATCTGCTCGTAGATATTTGCAGCATGGAGCCAGCATGGTTAGGTGGGCAATTGCTATGTGATCTCTCTACACTGAGCAAACAGGAAATGGAATTTAAAATTTCCAGGGTTTTAAAAGGAAGGTGTGTATCTAGCCACTGGGCAGCGGAGTTCAAAACAGTATCCGGAGCAGTCACAGGGTGCATTGTGGGACACTTCCTGGAGGCCACTAAAGTCAACGTAAGTAATGCAATGTCTACATTGACACTTCCTCGACCTAACTACATTGAACTAAGCACTGTGCCAGTCGTGGAGGTGGAGTTATTAAGACGGCATAGCAGGGAGTTATATTAGTGGGAGCAACATTGTAGAGTAGACATTTACATGGTTAGGTCAATATAAGCTGCCTTGCAACAACTTAACTGTAGTGTAGACCAAGCCTTTGTCAGGTGGCATCCTTGCCAGCTTCCTCACATGACCACAAACCTCTGCTATTTATATCATTGCTAAGGCAACTTCTCCTCTGACAAACCAGTTCTCCCGGTTGGTTTCCACTCCTGTTGTCTAAAGCAATTACATTTTAGTGGAAGAGAACTTCATTTCCATGACTCTCTTTGGTATTTTTGAGGGACCAGCCATGGAAATCTTAATCCACCAGGAAGACAAACAAATCACAGAGAAGGTAAAAGGCTGCACATTCAGAATGCCATTTGGAGCTTGACACAGTTACAGTGTTCATAATTTCATACAGAATTCCTAAATGGTACAGACATATTCCCATATTGTAACAACCTTTCCACCAGGTGCCACCTGCACACTTTATGGAATGCTGGTCTGTGCAGCGTTTTTACCACGCACAGTACCACACTTTCCAACAGCTAATTCAAATTTCCTGAGCGGCCACTAGGTGGCAATCATAAACCTTGTCTGCACACCTAACTCTGACAAGGAAGATACTAAAAGCAGCAGATACGCTAGAAAAGTGTCTCCACGGTGACGTGTTGCTTATTATGGATAAACTAGCTGCAACCATGTTTGTTTTCATACAATTTCATACTTCATCTCATTATATCCCACACAGACAACCTTGGGAAACCTATTCAGTTGAAAGCTATAGCTAGTCTCACGAAGAGCCTGAAAAAAGCTTATTAGTCATTTGGTACTGTTAGCCCGCAGGACTCAGTGAGACCATGGAGAACACTTCTGAAAAAAATCTATATCGGTTTATAACTTGACCTTTTTTATAGTCAAAGATCTGATTTACTGAGCATTCATTCTAATTTACTGAGTGTTAGTTCTAAAGAGTGTTCTTTCCTTTGACCTCTTTTGGGGCACAGGATGAGTTGTGAGAGCAGAGATGATGCCACCTCACACTCTCTTTATGATTGTCTTGTTTTGAAAGGGACGAAACACAACAAACAGCTGATGGAATGTTAATATTCTCCCATAGCTTAGAGAGCTGCAAGAGCATGTCTGGCGTTGTCTCATTGTTTTCTTGTACTCCCCCCATCCATTTGTCATCTATTCTCTTATTCTTAGATTAAAGTTCTTCGGGGCAGGCGCCCTCTTTTTGTTCTGATTGTATAGCATCTAGCACAAATGAGTCCTGCTCCATGACTAGGGTTCCTAGGTGATACTCCAGGACAAATAAATAAATAATCAATTATTATTATTATTAATAATAATTCATAAATAATACCAACATCAGCATTCTGAACACGGATCTGCTCTGGTAGAGCAAAATTTTGAGACAATCTGGCATGGAAAGCCCAAGATTTTAAAGACCCTGGCCAATTTTTTTAAAAGATATTTAAGTGTTGTTCTGACTAGGATGGCTAGGTCTCTTTTTCAGAAGTGACTACAAGTGCTACAGGGACACAGCTGTAGCACTGTAGCTATGCTGCTATAGCATAGACACTTGCTAATGTGGCAGAAAAGGTGTTTTCCACCAATAAAGTAGACCCACCCCCCTCAAGAGACAGTGAGCTTTGATTGGTTTAGCTAAAGCTCTCAGGGATGTGAATTTTTCATACCCCTGAGCATCTTAGCTTGATGTTTTATGTGTAGAACAGGCCATGGGCACTTAGGAGTCTAAGTCCTATTGACTTTCAATGAGATTTAGGCTCCTAAGTGCCTAGGCTGAAAATGAGACTTAGCCATATAAGTCACTTACGCTTTGCAGTGCTGAGCAAATCAATGCCTAAATACCTTTACAAATCTGGGTTTTTGTGGCTCTATTTTGTGTTTGTATGTAAAATGCCTCTGATTCTAATTGGAGTTGCTGGGTACCAGAGTAGGATAAATATTAAATAGTGGTAAATATTCTGGGCTGCTGTTAAAAAAGATATTTGTTACCAAAACCCTTAAGTAAATTTTGTCGGGTACAAATGCAGGCCTGTCTGTTCTCATTAATGTATTGTATGGCTCAGCATCTGGCAGTATTTTAAAGAGCTGGCCTAATGTGAAAATGTTTTCAGTTCAGGTTTTTTGCTGAGCCATGAGAAGTTTCTGTCTCATGGGCTGTTGGCCTTTGAGGTCCAGTTCTCCTTTGCCATAAACAAATGCTGCTGGCCCAAGTGTGTTCAGCATCGCTGCTCTATGCTCAGCAATTCTCAGCATTTGTAGTGTCAGGAAGCAGCCACCAGGCCAGACAGGTAGGACAGTGGGAGCCAGGGAAAACACATCAGACATCTGATGCTTCAACCTTTTCGCCCCAGCAAGGAGACCAGGTTAGAGAAAGTGTGTCAGGGCTGTTTGTGGTGCTCCCACCCCTCGTTGCCGTCCTCTCATTGAAACGCATTTCAAAGGTTGTTTTTTAGGGAATCTGGTGGTGAACCGGATGGGCTATAGATCTATCTCAGTTTGTACTGCTGCTTTCAAGATTGTCTCTTTCCTCTCTTTTAGCTAGGACAATCCATTCCTTTCTGGTCTCTTGGGGGATGAACTGTCAGGGGTGAGCAACAGGGGGACAACAACAGGCCATCAAATTTACATGTCAAGCGTACTGAAGAGATGATATACATGTGATCAGTGCTGTGGCTGAATGTTTCACAGGTAGGAGATGAGATCCCTAGCTTCAGACAATAACTCCCAGAAATATTTGGCTGATGAGCTGTCCAAAAACTGATGCTTTTCCCCTGTTGTACTAGTCTTTACCTCATTCTTGTCCACGGAGCCTTAGGCAACCAACTCCGTGTGTGCTCCAGAGCTCAAGAACCCATGAGAAAAAAAAATAGCGAATGCTCAGCACTCACCAACCACAGCTGTTTGGCAGTGGCAGCAATCAACTGTTTGGTGGCTGGCAGAAGGCGGTTGGAGGAAGGTAAAAAGCAGCGAGCAGTGGATGGGAGTCTTGGGGGAGGGGAGCAGAGTAGGGGAGGGTCTTAGATAGAGGCGGAATGGAGGTGGAAAGAGTTAGTGTGAGGGCGGGGCCTCGGGGGGAAGGGGTGGAGTGAGGGAGGAGCTTCCGGGCAGAGCAGGAGAGGAGCAATCCCAAGGGAAAATAAAAGTCAGCACTTTTGCACAGAGTTTCCTTTTGTTCTTCTCTCCATTTCTGCCTCCCCTCCCTCACTTTATTTTTCTGGCTGCAGTTAATTCACACTCTCCTACATCATGCTTTCTTGCATTCCTGCATGCAGTGCCTTGTAGATTTCTAAGTCAAATGCAGGTACTTATAGTTTTTCCCTTAAAAAATCTGGCATATTTCACTGCTTCCAATCATATTTAAAAGAAAATTGAAGTGGTTTGGGGATTTCGCTTTGCAAAATCAGAGGAGACAATTGAGGGTTTTTTGATTAAAAACAAAACATTGGCCCATCTCTGCTCAAGTTGTGCACCATAAAAAGGAAATAAGACAAGGCACCTTAGAGACTAACCAAAAAAAAAAAGAAAGACAAAAATAAAATATATTAAAAAGGAAAGGGAGTCAGGCCCAGATCCCCAAAAATATTTGGACACCTAAATCCCATTGTTTTCAGTGGGAGTTAAGGACCTAAATATCTTTGAGGATCTGGGCCTCCATGAATACAAATGTCTTTTTCATGAATATAAGATTTTTGCCTGGTTTGCTGTTGAAATAAGACTGTTATCTTCTGACAGCATGTGGTTCTGTGGAGGAACAAGTAGGTGGCAGTGCTGTTTCATTGTTCAAAGCTACAATCCTTTACTTTCTGGATTTATCAAAAATCATCCTTTCAGTTCAACACTAGAAAGTCAAAGCATAATTATCAGCTAATGCTTCCCTTCTCCTGAGCAATGCCATCATCCTCAAATTATATTAGGCACCCATATTGTATATTTCAGCAGTGCTGGTGTTGTCTTGGCTTCTTGTGCATCATTATGTAAGAGATAATAAAGTAATAGAACAAAAAGCACAGTGATAAAAACTCCTTTTTAATATAAACATTGAGCATTAATCAATCTGCGAATTATGGCCCAATAATCTGAATACTCTTCAAATTCAATGACTGTGTTTTAGTATTCTACATATGTCTCATAAGGGAGAAAACAAAAATGGGGGAAAGCCAGGAAATGTTAGGGTTTAGCTGGGGTTGTTTCTGCTTTGAGCAGGGGGTTGGACTAGATGACCTCCTGAGGTCTCTTCCAACCCTAAACTTCTGTGATTCTGTGACAACCAATCAGCACCATGGGTGGGACATTTTAAAAAAAAGGGAAGCAGAAGAAGTCCCTGCTTGGCCATTGGTTTCTCTCTACCTCCCTGACCCTTCCTCCCCCTCGTCCACTACTTGATTCTCTTGATCACCTGTTGGGGCCAGCTGAGGGCTCCTCTCCACCCCCTGGCCCGATGCCAGTGCAGCTCCAGCTTGGAGCAGTTTATGCTACCCGCCACCTGTGGGGCCCGCCTGCCTCCCTGGAATTGAGCCATCTGGAACTGGTGTGGAAGCCGGGCCACTCTCAGCCAATGGATTGGGGGACAGTGTGGGGAGCTTAGCTTGGCCCCTCCAGGCAAGTGGATCCTGAGGGAGGCTGGCCCGGGCAGGCCCTGCTCCTCCTCTGGCCTGACTGATTGCGCTACTCCCAAGTGGATGGACTAGAATGATTCCCTGCCCCAGGACCAACCCAGCTCAGCCTGGCAGACAGTAACCTCCCAGCAGGGACAATGAGTGTGGCCAAGAGGGGCAGGGTGTGGGGGAATGGGGCCCTTGGGGACGGGGGTTCTGGTCAATGAGAGAGGATTCTGTGTTTTGTGGTGCTAGTCAGTTGGGAGTCTGTTGAGGGGGCACTGAGCAGTGGGGAAGGTCTGTGTGGGGTGCTATGTAGTTGTGGTGGTGGGTCTGTGGGCAGTGGAAGATGGGCTGGGGTGGTGGTATGCAGGATATCGTGTATTTATGGTGGTGAGGGTCTCTGGGGGGTCTCTGAGCATGGAGGCTCTGAGCATAGCAGGTCCAGAGGGCAATGGGCTTTGGGACGTCTGTGGGGTCACTGGGTGGAGGAGAGCTGGGCATAGGGGTCTATACAGTGTCTCTGAGCAGGGGGCACTGGGCATAGGGAGTTGAGGGCTGTTTGGCCAGGGGTCTGTATGGCATGGCACAGGCGTGCCCCTGAGGGGAAGGGGCACACTGGCAACACAGGGCTGGGTGGGCCAGTGTGTGTCTGGCAGCCGCCAGTTTATAAACATTGCCCTCGCACTGGGCTGGGTGGAGCAAGGCCATCCCCAAGATATCATGGCCTATTGCCCTGGCCAGCACCTCACTCTTGGTACCGACCTCCCCACAACATGCTCCATTGCCCTGATGGGGTCCTACAAATACATTTGGTGCTGGGCCCACAAAAGGTTAATCCGGCCCTGAATGTCACATATAACATCTGGAATCAGAGGGATAGCCGTGTTAGTCTGGAATTGCAGAAGTGACAAAGAGTCCTGTGGCACCTTAAAGACTAACTAAAATTTTTTTTTAGAACATAAGCTTTCGTGGGCTAATACCCACTTCGTCGGATGCATGCAGTGGAAGTATCCAGGGGCAGGTATAAATAGGTAGGCAAGAACCAGGTGGGAGATAACAAGGTTAGTCCAATGAGGCTGAACCAGCTTGTTATCTCTAATCAGGGAGGGTGAGGTGTTCCTCTAGCAGCTGAACTGCAGGTGTGAATAGCGAGAGAAGAGAAGCTGCTTTTGTAGTTAGCTAGCCATTCAAAATCTCTATTCAGTCCCAAATTGATTGTGTCAAATTTGCAAATGAATTGCAGCTCTGCAGTCTCTCTTTGCAGTCTGGACTTGAAGTTTTTTTGCTGCAAAATGCTGACCTTTAAATCTTCTATGGTGTGTCTGGTGAAGTTGAAGTGCTCTCCTACAGGTTTTTGAATATTGCCATTCCTGATATCTGATTTGTGTCCATTTATCCTTTTTCGTAGGGACTGTCCAGTTTGGCCGACGTACATAGCAGAGAGACATTGCTGGCACATAATGGCATATATTACATTGGTAGAGGTGCAGGTGAATGAACCAGTGACGGTGTGGCTGATCTGGTTTGGTCCTGTGATGGTGTTGCTGGTGTAGATGTGTGGGCAGAGTTGGCATCGAGGTTTGTTGCATGGATTGGTTCCTGAGTTAGAGTTATTATGCCACAGTGTGCTGTTGCTGGTGAGAATATGCTTGAGGTTGGCAGGTTGTCTGTAGGCCAGGACTGGCCTGCCTCCCAGGGCCTGTGAAAGTGACGGATTGTTGTCCAGGATGGGTTGTAGATCACTGATGATGCATTGGAAAGGCTTTAACTGAGGACTGTAGGTGATGGCCAGTGGTGGTCTGCTCTTTTCTTTCTTGGGCTTGTCTTGCAGCAGCAGGCTTCTGGGTACACATCTGGCTCTGTTGATCTGTGTCCTTATTTCCTTGTGCGGGTATTGTAGTTTTGAGAAAGCTTGGTGGAGATCTTGTAGGTGTTGGTCTCTGTCTGAGGGGTTGGAGCAAATACGATTGTACCTCAGTGCTCGGCTGTAGACAATGGGTCGTGTGGTGTGCCCGGGGTGGAAGCTGGTGGCATGAAGGTAGGCATAGCTGTCAGTAGGTTTTCAGTATAGGGTGGTGTTGATGTGGCCGTCATTAATTTGCACCGTGGTGTCCAGGAAGTGGACCTCCCATGTAGACTGGTCCAGGCTGAGGTGGATGGTGGGGTGGAAGCTGTTGAAATCATGGTGGAATTCTTCCAAAGTTTCTTTCCCATGGGTCCAGATGATGAAGATGTCATCAATGTAGCGTAGATAGAGGAGGGGTGTGAGTGAACGAGATTTGAGGAAGCGTTGTTCCAGGTCAGCCATAAAGATGTTGGCATATTGTGGGGCCATGTGGGTGCCCATAGCGGTGCCACTGGTCTGGAGGTATATATTGTCACCAAATTTGAAATAATTGTGTGTGAGAATAAAGTCACAGAGCTCAGCAACCACTTGTGCTGTGGCATCATCAGGGATACTTTTCCTGACAGCTTGTATTCCATCTTTGTGTGGGATGTTTGTGTAGAGAGCGTCTACATCCATGGTGGCTAGGATGGTGTTTTCTGGAAGGTCACCAATGCATTGTAGTTTTCTCAGGAAGTCGGTGGTGTCACAGAGATAGCTGGGAGTGCTGGTGGCGTAGGGTCTGAGTACAGTGTCCACATATCCAGACAGTCCTTCAGTGAGAGTGCCAATGCCCGAGATGATGGGGCGTCCAGGATTTCCAGGTTTGTGGATCTTGGGTAAAAGATAGGATAGCCCCGATCGGGGTTCTAAGGGTATGTTAATTTGTTCCTGTGTTAGTGTAGGGAGTGTCCTGAGTAGACGGTGCAGTTTCTTAGTATATTCTTCAGTGGGATCTGAGGGAAGTGGCCTGTAGAAATTAGTGTTGGAGAGTTGTCTGGTAGCCTCCTTTTGGTAGTCAGACTTGTCCATGATGACAACAGCACCTCCTTTATCAGCCTCTTTGATTATGATGTCAGGGTTGTTTCTGAGGCTGTGGATAGCATTGTGTTCTGCTCGACTTAGGTTGTGAGGCAGGTGATGTAGTTTTTCCACAATTTCTGCCTGTGCACGTCGGCGGAAGCATTCTATGTATAAGCCCAGACTGTCATTTCGACCCTCAGGGGGAGTCCATGTGGAGTTCTTCTTCTTGTGCTGCTGGTGGGATGGTGTCTGTGTATCAGTGCGCTGTTCTATGTAGTCTATGTAGTCTATGTATATGTAGTCTATGTATATGTACATATATACATGTACATACATAAATGTACATATATACATATATACATATGTATATGTAGTCTATGTATATGTACATATATACATGTACATACATAAATGTACATATATACATATGTATATGTAGTCTATGTATATGTAGTCTATGTATATATAGTCACATATAACATCTGGTAAGGTAATATTTGAGCCATTGTATTGTGAATCACTGTGATCAGAGAGAGACATTAAGTAATGTGAAGGGCTCATCTTCATTAGTAGGAGCTACACCCTTACCAAAAGGAAAGGTTCATTGATACCAGACAGACTATTGTGGGACAGTGCAACTGGTATTTTTCTATATACCATCGACAAGAGGGCAAAAGACTTTTCTGGTCCTGCCCTTCTCCCATGAATATGAGTAAAGCAAGTGGCCTCTTCCCATCAGTTGAGTTTGCAACTCAGAGCATATGGCAGGAGAGGGATGAAACACACAAAAAAGGAACTTGGTATTTCTGTGATGCTTGGACTTTGGAGGGTAGGTGTTTCTAGGCATAATAAAGAGATCCCCACCTGCTTAACCTGGGTTAGCCAGCTGTTGATTATAGCAACTTCTATTATTTTTTGAAACTTAAGGCTGTAACTCACTTGCGTCTCTATGATTACCTGCTTTAACCTTGTAAATAACGCTCTGTTTCCCTTTTCTGGTTAATAAATATATAATTTATTATAGGATTAGCTACAAGCATTGTCTTTTGGAACAAAACAGAACAGATAGAATGGAGACCAGGAGGGGAGAGTAGGCTCAGAAGGAGCCAGGAGCCACAGAGGCCTGTGCTAGGCCAAACCTGTAAATAATCTGTACATATCTGGAGCTTGGTGTTGGGGACTGGACACAGGAATAAAGAGCATGGGTGTTGTACCAGCTTAGAGTGGTCCTGACTCAATGGGGAGTGGTGCCAGGAGGCTGAACCCAGCAGGATGTGGTGAACATCTATTATAAGAAAGAACTTTTTTCATGGGAAAGAGTTGATTTTTACTAATTTCTCAACTCAAACGTTTCAAAATTCATGAAATGTCCCATTTCAACACTTTGCAAATGAAAAAATCCTCTTTTCTAGTTCAAAAAACTTTTTGTTTTGAAATTTGAGCTAATTAAAGTAAAACAAATTTTAAAATGCTGGAAATGGAAACAAAACATTTTCATTGACCTAGCCTGAAACTTTTTTCAGATTTTTATGCTTGCAGTTTTTCAAGATTTTTTACTTTTGGGGGATAGCCAATAAATTCAAAATCTTGACAATTTTCACTGAATGGGAAAACCATTTATTATGATAAGTACAGGTCTGAGATTAATAGAGAGAAAGAGAAGGCTTTCAGGAAGAAAGCAGAGTAGCAATGTTCTTATGATAGAGATGTCCAATCCCTTAATTGTGATTGGCCAAAGCAGTCACATGACTGTAGTTAATAAGCATAATTCCACTGATGTTCAGAATTTCTTTTGTACTAGCTGACATTATCACAATCATGAAGAAAAATATAGATCAATATGCAAAACTAATGTGAATAAATATGGAATTCCTTCTTCCCTCAGAGCGTCCTTTCTCCCATAAATCTGTATATTTCTTCCTCTTTCTGTGGCTTCTATCCACCCTCTGCTACAGATGCTCAGGAGCAACTCAACCTCTCTTGTCCAGATCGCTTCTCTTCCTGTGATGGAAACTCTCAGGAAACCCTCTTCTCTACCACCCAAGTATTCAGTGTATTTATATTAAACAATATAATTAAGTGCTGCTGTGCTCCCATGTGTTTATTTCAATATATAATCCGAATAACAGATTAAGTGGGGGCAGAATGGGGGTAGCTCAAACAATACTATTACATTTTAAACAGGCAGGGTTTTCATCTTCTTTCAGTCACTGCCCTGAATTTCCACAGTCCTCCTCTTCTCATCTGATCTGCTGGTTAATTTAATTTAGGACTGAAAATATCCCATTGGGCGCTACTTTGTGATCCTGATTGTATTTTTCAATGCAAAATGAAACTAACCTATTGAAGAGGCTGTGGGAACAGACTATAGAGCTAACTGAATGCAGAAGTTTAAAAGCTGCTTTTTCCCCGCTTCCACTTCAAGCACTAAGCAGCTCCTGGTTGTATTTGTCAAGCCAAAATGAAACTGACAGGATGGTAGGGCTGGAGAAATAAGATGCAGGAGGCAGAGAGTCATTAGAGGCAGAATTGGTAAAATGGGGAATAGAGAAGATAAGAAATCAAACAAGAAAAAATTGACCTAAAACAAAAAATATTATATAAAAATACAGGAAAGGAAAGGTTTTTTGTTTTGTTTGTTTCTAGACATTGTTTGAACAAAACTCCCTATAATTCATAGTGTAAGATTATCTTTAAATGATCACCATTTCTGTTATCAATTTATGTCAGTATTTGTGTCCCATTGTGTTAGGAACTGTACAATAAAGACGACACAATCTAGGTCCAGACACTAACACGTTATGCGGTGGCACTGATTACTGCTGTAGAAGTATGGGGCAGAAAGGAGTACACACTAATCAGCACTACCACATGATCCATTGTGTCTTAAGGGGAAATACAGAGCTCAGTGTTCAGCTCAGTTACTTGGATGTGCAGGGGAGCCAGGGAGAAGGAATCTTCCCCACACAAGCCACAGAGTGCTCAATGGTTGGAGTAGGCTCCACAACCATTACATGACCACCGGTGGGAAGCTCTTCTTCAGCCTGCTCATGATCCCTTCTTATTGCCATTGAAGACATTCCATTATCTTTGAAAGCGTTCAGCAGAGGGGGCACACACGCCCTGCATGTGCTCTACGCTCCCATGCAAACTGGAGCCAGAAGCAAGGGTTGAATTTGCAGCATATCCCAAAGCCACACTCTTAAGCACTGATGCAACTTTCAGCATAAGAACAGTCTCATTAATTTCATACTTGTGGGACTACTCATGGGCATAATGTTGCACACATGTGTAAGTACTTTGCTGGATCAGGACCGAAATAAGCTTTGCATTTTCTTGAAGAACTGCATCCAAGTCCAAACCATTTCTAGTGTAAATCCATAGTGGAGTTATATCAAGGATGTCTGTGTGGATCTTTGTATTTTACCAGGTCTGTGTCGAAGACTTCCTTAAATAGCCCTTTCCATGCCTTCTCTTCTATTTTGGAAGGTGTCAGTTTGCAGAAAAGAAGTTTTATTATTTCCAAACGTGAATATCTGCTGACCTACAAATAGAATAGGTATATAGTGCATGTCGCTTATGCTTGCCTGAAGAGAAATACTTTATATCTCTGCTGTCATTCCCAGGGAATTGTACTTTCAGGACAAATATTATAGCATCAGAAATTTCAATTTACTGGTGCTATAATTTTGCAGAACTGGAACTTCCAATAGGACATTTGAAGACAGGCAAATACAGAGAGAATGGGCAATATACCCAAACAGATAGTTTAAATTAAACGTATCGGGGCACAGTAAAAATTGAAATATTTCTTCTTTAGCTATGGATGGATATGGATACAAGTAACACATACCACTGGTTATTTCCTTGATTGATGTGCAGTATCTAATGGATTGTTTGTATAGGTGCAAACAAATACCACAAAACTCATGGTTAGCTCAATCAGGGTATGAAAATTTAACACTTGTAAGTAAGTACAGCATGTCCCACTTCTCATTTTTTAACTTCTCATAATACCCACTCAGATTTCAGCTTAAGAATTCACCATTAATCTTGAAAAGTCATGGGCTTATACATTCATTAATTCTAGATAGGCTCATGTTTTTTCTAGAAAGTGAATAAACACAATTTTCAGTTAGTTTCTCGTCTTTCTTTAAACAGATAGGAAGGCGCTGGCTCCATTACATTCCATCTCAGTTTAATCCCTGCCTGTTACGAGAAGTGGAAAATGCAATTAAATGCACTTCAGAGAGCTTTCCCTAGAGTGCTGTTTACAATATTGCCTGCATTAAGCAGTCTGCATAAGGTGATGCATCCACTTTTCTATGTGTCTGCTCGTTTTGAGAAACTTAAGAAAACTATTTCAGAATCAAAGAATTCAGGCAGCTGTACTTTACAAAATTAAGTTCCCACTCCTTATAAAAATGTTGTTAGAGACATGTGACAATATTACATGTGTAGTAGTTTGAGTGGGTAATAGGTTTGGCAGTGGGCCCCTGGCATGACAGCGTGGATCATTTCTTCCATACCTTATTATTGTGCCAAGAGCGCTGTCATCTTTTCGAGGATGCTAACCTACTCCAAATTGTTCTGACCGCTCCTCCCTGGGCCCACCTATACATTCATGTTAAAAACAAACAGAGATAAGACAAACAGCTATGTCATACACAAGCCAGATATATTTTTTCTTATGCAAGCTGATAACTATCCATGTAATATCAGAGCTTGTAACACTTTCTCACATAAGTAGTTATATTGAATTCAATGGGGCTACTCATCTGATTTCAGGTTTTTGGGACTCAGCCAATAGCCTCTAAAGCCAAGATTTTCAAAAGTGACCACTACCTCCATTGGCTGGTTGTCCAAAATAATACACCTTAAAGGGGTCTGATTTTTGACTAACAGGTGCTCACCATTCTTTGGAAATCTTGCTTCTTTAAGTTGTCTCAGGTTGGACACAACCGTCAAAGCATCCCAAATCATTAAGTAGGTTTGAAAATCTCAGCCTCTGAATAAAATGTCTTAAAGTATGAAGTTTGAAATGTTACCAAGCTCAACATCCATTGTTCATATAACCCTCACGACACTGGATCAAATAGGACAGAGCAATGTGAACTACAATAAATAGTTGCACATAATCAATGAAGAAAAAACATAACAGAAAAGCAAAAACCACTCAAAAATAACTGAATCATGCCTCTCATCAAGGGAAAACTTCTGCCCTCTTTACTGGTTGGCTGACTGAGGGAAAGTCCACTCAGGTTAGCACCCACAGATAAAACAGCTTGTCATAATTCAGACTACAAACTTGGGGGAATGTACAATTTTATATTTCTGTTTTTTTCATGCACCAAAAAGGAAGACAGTGTCTCAAAAATAATTGTGTATTTACTCTGAAAGTTAAGGTTAACTTTTCTAATTTAGCTACTGCAGATTTATTTCTGCCACTCTGAGATTCTTTGGTGGAATATATTCCTCAGACGATGGCATGTTTCCTAGACAGTAGCTGTATCCAGAGCAAGTTTGGAGATTGAGAGTCAATTGTGTTATGTACTCCATGTCACTAGTCCTGGTGCGAACATGACCTGAATGTTTGATTTCTTCTTTTCATAGTGACTGATTACTTCTCAGAAAATTTAATTATAGGGCACAATCATTGGATGCGGATCAGTTTCCCTGCCATATTGCATTCCCTGCAGCACATGCCTGAATTAAATCATATATTTTAAAAAATTTAAATAAGGTCAAGTTGTAGTCATCCAGGATTTTATATGGGGTTCCGTGTAGGTTAGTAGTGGTCACTCATTTTTCTGGTAAAATTTAAATATGTCTGCCTAGCCTCCCACCCACATGTTATTTTCTCCTATTTAGTCAGGAATCTTGTCTGTGCTATTTGTTAGGTTGCCAAGCAACTTGTATAGTCTACCTGATAGACCTTTTCATTGATTCAGAGTTACAAAGGATATTTAACTCCTTACGGTTAGAAGAAGTGGAAAATGCTTTAAAAATCCACTTCTGAAATCTGTCCTCTCCGCAGTCTTGAAGGGAGGTGTGGAGTTCTTTGAAACATAGTCATGCAGAGCAAAGTTCCTGATCTAGTAATAGATAGATATTGGATAATGGAAACCAAACCATGTAAATTTTCCCCTGAGGGCACCGATGAGTATGTCATCTCTGGGACGAATTAAGTATAGTGTAATAATCCCCCCTCCTTTATCCGGTCTACCATATCCTCAAATCTGTGTGATATAATAGGGAGTTAGGAGTGCCAATAAGGAGGAAAAGACCTTGTGTGACTCCTTGGGGTTGTTTTTTCTTTATATTTTCCCAGTCTGAAAACACTTCCTATACAACTGGGTAGGTTGATATTCCTGTGTTGATTTGGAAGCCAGAGTAAAAGTCAATCAGAGGGTACTATGTCAACCTGTTGGAGGTTTAGATTTTGTCTTTTCTTCTATTTTAGACATCTTTCCCCCATTACAAAGTTCCCCCTAATATATTAAGAGAAGCCAGAGAACAAGTTTTGATAATAGAAAAAGAACTACAGTATACCACAAATCTGAAAAAATATGGAGATTAAAATAACCCATAATTATTAGGGAGAAAGAGATATACTATTTTAAATGACTGTACATTTAAGGTTATGGGTGGCTTTCAGGAAAAAGAATGTTTGGGGGATAGAAAATGAAAGCACAATGGGTGATCACTTTCTTGGTCTCAGAGAGAATCTCTGCAATATACAGAAGTTCAATTCCCCTCCAATTGTTTAGCCATTTATTTCATTAACCCTGTGGCCAAAGTAAACAACCCATCAAGCTAAGGCTACCATTCAGTGTCACTAGGAATTCAGTCCTATGCCTTTACCACTAAAGATTCTGAAGAGAGTTTCTTCCAAGCCACAGTTGCTAGGACTAGAGGGAAGTAGGACTTTCAGTTTATAATTTGTTTGATTGTGTTGGGGTCACTTTAATTCCTTTATTAGCAATTCTTGCTTCCACTTTGCAGATGTGTTGATTTTATTTTTTATCTTTATCTAATGAAAACAGTTTGTTTTTGTTTTGGATCAAATGATGTAGTAGGTGTTTGGGTTGTTTTTTTTTTTTTTTATAGCATAAAGCACAGGTAACAGATTGTGGATTGCTGGACACAGAAAGGAACCATCTAACCAAACTTGTTTCTGGTGAAACTTTGTTTGAATAATGATTAATTTAACCAGCTTCTCCCAATATCTTGGGAAGTTAAGAAAAGTAAATGTAAAAAAGACTTTCTCCGGTCATCTTTTTCCAGTTCTATAGAAGGTTGCAGAAACTGGTTCATCTGTGACCTGCAAATTCTGGATGCAGATACTTTCTCTGCAGGTACTTTCCCAGTTTATAGTATCAAAAGGGTAGCTGTGTTACTCTGGATCTGCAAAAGCGACAAAGAATCTTGTAGTACCTTATACACTAACAGATCTTAGGGATCACGAAAGCTTATGATCCCTAAGTTCTGTTAGTCTATAAGGTGCTACAAGACTCTTTGTCACTTTCCCAGTTTACAGTTGTCTACTGAAATTGTGCACTTTCCTTGGCCCTAATCATATCCTAGGACTAGCTATGTACTAAAGTTATTCACATGTGTAAGTGCTTGTAGGACTTTGGCCTTTGTTTCTCAGGGTATGACTCATGGCCCCTTGGTCTGCAGCAAGCTGGTGCACTATACACTGGCATCCCGGTTTTCCCAGCACTAAATCGCCTTGTACACAAGCCTAACTGTAAAATACTTAAACCCGCCCTTTTGACAGAGTCAATGTATATAACCTATGGAAAACAGTCAAAGGGGAAAAAAGGCTTCAAATTTTTCAGAGGAGAAAGAATCTATAAATGTTTCAAAAATAACATTTATAAATGATTAATATTTTTTTAAAATATCTATTGAACAAGTACTGCTTTCATTAACAGGAGTGTAAATCTGGTGTAGTATAGGTTTACCCTTAGACACACTAATGCCAACCCTATTTTACAGTGGTGCTGCATGTCTACATTGAGAATTGGCATATGGCTGTGGGGCAAACGCAGACCTTTTTTTAAATTGTTTATAATTTCTTTCAATGACATTTAAAAAATAATCAATCACCTTGCTATATACAGATAGAAAAACAGCAAAAATATTTGCTTAACATGTAAACATTCTTTCAGGGATCGGACTCTGATCTTCTAATGCTTCACTATAGAGACTTCCAGTGAGCAAGCAGGTCCAGACCACTCCCACTATACACACTCTTAAAATGATACCTTATAATTCCACCTCAGTTCTAAATACAGGACAGAATGCATCACATTCTGGAAACAACATTCTTTGTTGTTTGTTTTCATATCCTGGTAATTCTCTTCTATCTCAAGCAGGTGATTCAGCTATTTGAATCTCTACATTTTAAGTGCTTGAGAAGCACTGGAACAGCACATGTACAAGATTAGAAAGATACATACTGGAATGAGAGCCAGTGGAAAATATGAGTCTTTTGTCATCTTCCCATAATTGTTCTTTACCTGGAATGCTCACCTCCAGCATTCTCAGAACTTCAGAATCCATGGTTAGCATTAAGGTTATAGGTCAGGGATTTGCCACATCCGACTGAAGCATGGCCAGTGGGAGCTGCGATTAGCTGAACCTGCAGATGCAGCAGGTAAACAAAACGACCCTGCCCGCCAGGGGGCTTACCCTCTCTCGAGCCATGTGCCAAAGGATGCCGATCCTTGTTATAGGCAATAGTTAGAAGGAGTCTACCAAGTACAGCTAATATTGCATATCTCCATTTTAAAAACCTATATCTTAGAAATCCTAGATTATATATAAATCTTTATTAATGTACTTGTATGTATGTATTGCTATGTTTTCAAACTAGACATTGTGTAAAATCTTCATCTGATCCTGATGTCACAGTGTAATGTTGCAGTGTGGTCCACAAGAGACCAACATAATTACAGTGCTGGAGTGATAATCTGAACAACAGTTTGTTACGTTTGTAAAACTGTGGGGATGCAAGGAAGCTACATGCAGTCCTTTAAATCCCACCTGGCATGCAAGGGATTTCTTGCCTGGCATGATGGGTTCCATTCAGAAGAGTTCCCAGCGTGAAAAATAATCCTCAATCTGTGGGATAGAAGGATGTCTAAAGATATGGTTATATGGAGATAAAAAAGTAATGGCCCAGGTCAGCAGACTCAGGCTCCAGGGTTGAAAAATTGCAGTGTAGACATTTGGGCTCGGGCTGGATCTCTTACAGGGTCCGAGAGCTCGGGCTCTAACCTGAGCCCAAATGTCTATACAATCATTTTTAGTCCTGCAGCCCAAACCCTGCAAGCCCAGCTCAGATGACCCAGGACAGCCATGTCCATGCTGTAGGGCTTTTATCTCCATGTAGACATACCCTAAGGCTCCAGGATTGCATTGTAATATAGTTGTTAATTACTGTTATTATTTATCTTCATTTCTCCTCCTCTCACCTCCAAAATCTGCCTGCTAGATGTCTGACAAACACAAGCTATAATACATCTTCTGGAAGAACTGCAATACAGTCTTCAGTATTGAATCCTCTGCAATAAAAGCTACATGTACAATTTCTCAGTTTGACTATTGGTTGATAGAGGATAAAATAAAAAGGTCAAGTTTATGGTAGTTATTGTTCCTTTCTGCCTCCAACTACTGTCTCCTGTTTCCATCATATATTATTATTTCTATAACAGCAACACCTAAAGGCCCCAGTTAGACCCCCTTACGCCAAGGACTCTACAAACAAAAATTGAGTGCCTGCCACAGAGAAATCACAGTGTAGAAGGAATTTTGCTGTTACTACAGTTGCCTTCAATATACACGAGTATATGCATGTGGCCATGCCTTGGCAGGACTACTGAATATTGATAACATAATGGGCCAAATTTTCTGCTGATGTGATTTCATAGAATTTAAGGCTGAGGGGGGAGCATTAGAGCATCTAATCTGACCTCCTATATCACACGTGATTACTTTTCACTAAGATGACCCTATACTAAACCCAAAAACTTTAGTTAAATTAAAGTATTTCAGTCCTCAGGAGACTGTGTGCCACAGGGAGAAAACAGATACCAAGACAAATGTCTGAGGGCCCTGCAATGGCATGGAATTTATGAGGTGAGAATGGATGAAACCCACTCATATCAACGGAGTTGCACACATTTACATGAACAGAGAATTTGGCCAAATAGTTTGTAACCCTTTAGGAAGTCATTTTTATCTCTTAAACAGTTTAGGGATAAATTTGGCCCAATAAGTTTGCCGACAAGTGTGCCAATTAGTGTTGATTCTTTTGATAATATGTTTTTGTCATGCAGAAACTCTTCAGTAAAAAATGTATTGAGTCCACTAGCTCATTTCACATAGGCTGTTTATGGGGAAACAGCTTTAAGTCATTCCTAACTTGGATCAGATTCAAACAGAGTTACTGGAAGAGAACCATATCCATCTCAAGAAACACTCCCTCCCTCAGGTTGAGTATTCCAATAGTACCCATCTATAACCTTATCTTTTCCTCACAGAACATGCTGTAAGGACTATAATTTATTACAGTATTATTTTCTAGACACAGTAAGTTATATTAGTGATTTTATTCACCTGTAAAAGATCATTCAGAAGGTGAAAGACCTTAGAGAGATGGTAAGTGTTATTCTAACAAATAGTGATGAAGAGCACGGCATAAATCATGTTTTGGGACTGGATGAAATGTTCATTGGTGAATCTAAACATCATATATCATGGGAAGAATTTTGTCAAACACCCTAGTTCATTGTATGTACAAAATGTTTTCAATCAGATACTTGACATGAATTCTCATAACTGCCCAATTAGTTCTTTAACCAAAATAATGTCATTTTTGTCAACCAAATATGCACATTTAAATTGATTGAATCTTTCTGCTTGTATGTATACAGTCTGGTCTGGTCTGCATTGCAAGAGTACAGTACCTCTTTTAATGGATGTGTCCACAGGAGGGAAAGAGGGTAAAATTCTATAAATGTGACAAACCTAGAGAGAATTTAATTCTGTGGACAAAATGATAATGCAGCCATTTGGAGGCAGGACCTTGGCTACATTATACTGCCATAAATCCCCTGACTACAGCGGAACTATGAAAATTTACATCAGCTATGGATATGCCCCTGAAAGTGTTAGAACACTGTTCATTCTTGGACAGAAACTTAATAACTGGCACACCATGATTCTAGCCACTGGAAATAGCATAAAAGATTAAAGGTCCATTCCTGCACTCCTTACTCCGGCACAATGTCCAGTGGAGGCAGAATAAGAAGTGTAAGATCTAGGCTTAGTTCATAATAATAAGTTTCCAAAATAAAGACATTTCTAATAATATGGTTTTCTACTGAAAAGTAAAAACTAAATCTACATATTTACATTAATTATAACTAAGACCCTGCTGTGATATCATTTTCATCCTTTGAAAGCCTGTAGCTCCAATAACATTTGGAACACCCATAACTGCTTTAGAAATCTAACAGTGCTTCTAGTTCACTGTCTTTCAGTGATGATGAAAGATCAAAAGCCTCTGTGAGCAATATTAACCTGGCCTGCTGATGAACTTGTCAACTATTTTATTTGTAGAGACTGATCATGTAATTTTCTTCTTATCTTGCTTTTGTGGCTTACAGAGAACATGGCATCACTTTGAAAAACCCTAGTAATAATACCTTATTAAAATAAAATGTTTCCCTATGAGGATTTACTCTTACAGGTTATTACACTGTCATTTGATCACATTACTGTTTCATTTCATTAGAAAGTACTGTAATGGAGAAACATAAAATACATTTTGCATGTTTATAATTTTTGAAGTTCATACTGTTGAATCCTGTAGGCCTACTTCATGATCTGTGATATATAAGCTACTAATTAACTTAATTCATCTGTTTTCAAAGCAAGCCTCCTTTCAATTGGGAGAGATTTTACTCTCCAAGTTTCTAACACTAGAGTAACATTTCCTCACAGTTCTGTTGTGTTTCAAAAATCCTAAACTTTACTTCCATACAGAATCTTCATTCAGTGAATGTGTTGTATTTGAATGAGCTGACTCTTTTGTTCATCATCTTCTTTTTTTTTTTCCAGTCATTCACGCACAGCCATGGAGGGGTCTCTGCCACTGAAGTAGGTTCTTCAGTGCTGAGGTTTTAGTTGAGATAACCTAACCATTCAAGGCTGTGCCCTTTGGAGAAGTCCTTCAAACTGTTTAATGAAGCACAGAACTGGGAAAGGACTTTGTTCTTTCAGCTTCTTATCCATCCTTCAGAGCCTCAGTGTTTAACAATACACTAATGAATCTGGTTTATTGGATAGAAATACAGTATTCTTCATTACAGACATTTTAACAAATGCAATCAATTAGCAGAATATTTCAGCAACTCAGAAGAGATCAAGTGATTCCCAGTTATGAAATTGCATTGGTGTAACTATCTATTGGATATTCAAAAGTATGTTTAGAAACCCTTTAAAGGGAAATTGTACATTGAAACATTACTGTGTTAAAAATAACAGCTTTTATTCAACAGATATTCTCCTCCATGTTGAGGCACAAATAGCATAGTACAAATTAATACAGACTGAATTTCAGATCCCAGGTTGACTTTTTTGAGGCTGGTTGGTTAAAATAACATCTTTTTATATAAGTTTGCGAACTTTCATCTGGAAGTCTCTGAGTAAGACAAAATTTTGGAGTCCACACAATATCATTTTTACAGTCACTCTTTAGCGTACAACTGAACTTTAACCCTCCAATAATAAGAATCCACAACATATTTAATTTAATGGTTTCACTGTCAGCAATTGCTGGCATTAAAATGATGTACAAATATCTCAAAAAAAAACTCTCAGAAAAAATGAGACTATACTGATATATTCTGAGGACATTTTCTCACAACCACTGTCATTTAAAATACTGTCTTATCTTAAAAAAAAATCTAAATTAAATGGCACAAATAAAAAGGCCAAAATTTAGAAAAAGAACTTATGAATTTAGATACTTTTAAAATGGGCTGAGGTAACATGTTTGTGAAGGTTACCCTCTCTTAAGTGGGGGCAATAAATCAGTTCCATCTCTCTTTTACACTTTTGGTACATCAGAATATCAGGATGTGTGAAAACAGTATGTCCCCTAGGATCAGCCTCCTTTTTATAAAACTCTTTAAAAATGTTTATGTTATAAATATAAAGGGAAGGGTAAAAACCTTTATGTATGTAGTAACATAAAATCCATCCTGGCCAGAGGTACAAAATCACCTCACCTGTAAAGGATTGGCACCTGACTGGAAAAGAAAGCCTGTAATGTAACATTATAGCCATAGGTAAAGAGTCTTCTTCATCCTGTCAGTTAGTGATTGGCTTATATCCTAAAAATAAAGGATATATATATATCAGGTGTAGAATTCTTTTCTCCCATCCAATGTAAATATGGATATTCTCATTATCTATATAAATATCTAATCATTTTTAATGCTACCAAGTGTTGGACTCAATGATATCATATGGCAGTGAGTTCCACAAGTTAATGTTTTGAGGTTTAAGTGGTTTTTTAAAAGTGTGTTTTGAAATTATATTTCAATAAAGTGCTTCTAAAATAAAATAAAATTTAAAAAGTTATAAACCTGTTCATCAGACAAACATAACTTTTTTTTCAAAATATTTCAAATATATTTTGGTTGAAATTCTACATGTCAATGATAAAAATTTGTTTAAAAATGTATTTTTTAAATGAGCTACTTGTGCCTTGTTGGAAAAAAATCCTTTTAATCATTTTTAAATGTATTATTCTTGTGGGCATGCCTAGTTATTCCAGTCATGGACCGGGCGCTGGGCTGTGTGTTAGATGCTGTACAGTCACAGAACAAAAAGACAGTTCCTGCCCCAAAAAGCTTACAACCTAAGTACAAGAGAAGAGACAATAAGTGTATCTAGACAGACAAGCAGAAGCCCAAAAGGAAGCAATGAGAATATCGGTCAGCATGATAGGCAGTGTTTTCAATTTTGCTTCTTATATGAGAAGAAAACTAAATAGTAGCACGCAATTTGCCTTGTCTTTACCCATTCCTCATTTGTAGACCACTGTAGTATGCGCTCTTATTTGTCTCCTCTCTAAGAAAAATAACCCCGCCTTTTCAATATCTCTTCATACAATTTTTTTTCTGTTTCTAATCATTTATGACTGAATCATTTATTTCAGATTTGTAGCTTGTCTGAGCCCTTTCTCTTCCTGATGTATCTTTTTTGAGAAAGATTGACCAGAATGGAACACAGTGTTCTGGATGAGGGCATAACATAAATTTTAGAACAGTCTTATAATATTTTTAGCATTATTTTCTCTATTGTTCCTTATATATACTTATATTTTGAGTATCTCACATTGTTCTCACACTGAACAGACGTTTCCACTGAGCTTTATAAAATGATTCTTGGATTCTTTTCCTAAATTATTTTAAGTTAATTTTGATTTAGCAGTGGGCGTGAACAGTTCAAATTATTTCTTCCAATGTGAATTTCTTTGCACTGTCAGCAATGAATTTAATCTGCCATACATACGTTTGGCTCAGATCTTTCCCTTCCATGGTGGAGCCCACAGGAAGGGATTGCAGGAGTGGTAATCTACATGATTTTCCACTGATGTTGCTCTCCCCACATCATCCTGTCAGGACATGAAGGAGCAGTAGGTCTGTCTTCTAGTCTCCTACAGCAAATAGCCTCAGAGCTTCTTTCCTCCCATCCCCAAACTACTTCCCTGGGGATCTCCACAGATCCTGAGAAATCTCTGGGAAGCCATCTGTGTCATTGTATCGAGGGATTCTTTCTGGAGCTAATGGGTGACAATGCCCACTCCTCTTCTCCCATATTCAGATATATAGGACATAATTTGAGTCTCTATTAGGTCCCCCTGACTTTTCTCACAGTCTTCTCTACCCATGAGCAGACTAAGGGGTTGTCTACATTTAACAATTTTTGCTGCTTTGACAATGCTGGCATAGTTAAAGTGTGGGCGGGGGAAAACTAGTGTGGAGACAGTTATGTAGGTGTAACAGTGTCTATAACAGTATAGATTATTCCAGTTCAGAAACCAGAATAAATTATACTGGATCAAGGCACCTTTACACCAGCATAACTTGTCTATACCAAGGCTTTTACCAGCATAGTTCTGTCGACAACAAATCTCACCCCAACTGCAATAGTTATGCCACCAAAACTTTTAAGTGTAGACCATTCCTAAATGATTTTGCCTCAATGTTCATCCTTTTGACAGATCATTAATAATTATTATATGGCATAGCTCTAAAGAGTTAACCTGTAACCCTGTTGGATATTAACCATGTATTTCTGCTTTTCATTTTTCATCTCTTAGCCAGTTTCTGATCCATGACATTAATTTATGTCTCACTAACTGAGTTTGGTTTCCTTAATAGCATCTTGTATAGAACTTTGTCAGTGGCTTTTGAAAGTCCAAATAAATTGTAAGTACTGAAGTTTCACATGTGTTTACCTCACTGCCTTGTGTTACGGTTGCCAGGCATCCGGTTTTCAACTGGAATGTCTGGTCAGAAAGGGACCCTGGCTGTTAAAAGTCTAGTTGGCAGGAAAGCTTCATTACTGCCCTGGCTCCACGCAGCTCCCAGAAATGGTCGGCATGTTCCTACGGCCCCTAGGCCCTAACATCAGGGAGGCACCACGCACTGCCCCTGCCAAAGCGCTGCCTTCACAGCTCCCATTGGCCAAGAACTGTGACCAACGGGAGCTGCAGGGGTGGCACCTGCAGGTACAGAGTTGCTTGGCTACACCTCTGCCTAGGGGCCAGACATGCCGGCCACTTCCCGGAGCAGTGCGGAATGAGGGCAGACAGGGAGCCTGTCTTAGCCCTGCTGTGCCACCAGCCAGGAGCTGCCGGAGCACACACTCAAGGTCGGAACCCCCTCCCACACCAAAATTCCCTCCCAGGACCCACACCACCTGCGCCCAACCCCCTGCTCCAGCCCTGAACCCCCTCCTGCACTCCAAACTCTTTAGCGGCATCCCAGAGCTACCTCTTGCACCCCAAGTCCCCCATCCCTGGCTCCACCTCAGAGCCCATACCCCCATCCAGAGCCCTCACCCCTACCTACTCCAACTGCCTGCCACAGCCCAATGAAAGTGAGTGAGGGTGGGGGAAAGTGAACGACAGGGGGAGGGGATCTGGAGTGAGTGGGGCAGGGTATCACAAAAGGGGAGTGGCAGGGGTGGAACCTCAGGGATGGGGCCGGATAGGGGCAGGGCAAGGTGTTTGGTTTTGTGCAGTTAGAAAGTTGACATAACCCTACTTTGTATGCATAACATTTAATAAAAAACTGTGTTAGATAATATTTTTCCTTCCACCCAAGCATTAAAGAACACATGAGGACCTCAGGGGATTGAAAAGGATGGAGTGGAGATGAAGAGACTTTGCAGCATGCTCCCTGCTTCTCTGGATCTCTGTGGAAGTCTCCTCACAAGAGCTGATGGGATTGGAGCTCGCTTTAGATTTCATGTTGGACCCAGGAAACATGCTCCCTTGCCAACTTTAAGGTAGGAATTAATCCTGCTCCAAGGAACATTATTTTTCTCTCTGGGTCATCTCCAAGGCTATTAATATGCAGCCATGACAAGATACGGCTGATAGGAACATAGTTTCTACATCAGGGATTGGCAAACTTTGGCCTGTGGCCTGTCAGGGAAAGCCGCTGGCAGACCGGGGCAGTTTGTTTACTTGTAGCATCCACAGGTTCTGCCAATCACAGCTCCCACTGGCTGCGGTTCGCCTCTCCAGACCAATGGGGGCTGTGGGAAGTGGCATGGGCTGAGGGATATGCTGGCCACTGCTTTCTGCAGCCCCCATTGGCCTGGAACAGCAAACCAGGATCAGTAGGAGCTGCGATAGGCTGAACCTGCAGACGCTGCAGGTAAACAAACCATCCCGTCCTGCCAGCAGATTTCCCTCATGTGCCATATGCCAAAGGTTGCTGATCCCTGTTCTACATCCTTACCCTGTTGCTACTGTAGAGAGGATGTCTCACACTCCTGTGCAAAGGCACAGCATCTCTTCAAGGGTCCCAGCACAATGGTTTTTAGCTTCCTAATCATATCCATGATGAGGGATGGGCAAATCCCTTCTTCTCTCATTGGGGTAATTCAGAAAAACTAATGTCATTTCCTGCCCCCACTACATGGGTTATTCTTGCATAGGGAATGATATGGGTCCTTGAACTTTCTGAAGTCAGATCTTGGAATTTTTGACTTCATTTCTGAAACTGAAATAAAACAAAATTTAGAGTACTTATTATCTGTGATGGAAAATGAATTATTCAGGTATGCAATCTACTATATGCATTATATACAGAAAGGGACATAAATAATGAAAACCTCATTTCTACAAGGGACAGATATTCTGTTGTCACATATTCTGCAATACATTAGTTATTACTGCTTGTTTTCTGCTCTAAATCCATTTAAATCTCATATTAGCAAATGCCACTCAATGAAACTGAGTCTCAAATGCGCATTCGTTCATCTTTCTCAGAGGAAAACTGAACATATATTTACCAGTTAATGTTCTGTTTGCTTTACCCAGAAAAGTGTTACTGCAGACTAAAAACAAATAATTTAGCTTAAATGCAAGAAGGTAATGTAGATGCCTATATTTTTTTACAAAAAACAAATTAAAAATGAAACATAGTTCATCTAGGTCTGATTAATTATTTAAACTAAGAAACAATTTTACTTATACAACATTGTTACTATGCAGTGGCCAAGCAACAGATACATGTGGCTGCATGCATATGCATAAGTGCTTGCAGGACTGAAGTCTTAAATAGGAAGCAATTGGGGCAGTGACCATAGTGAAAATACCAAAAGTTAATGGGCCTTTTGCCACTGACATCAACAGAGTCAGGATTTACTCCATTTCTTCTAATGATATTATACTGCACCTAGTGCTCTAGGAGGCTGATGCTATCTTACTATTTCAGAAGTAGAATACGATTGTGTAAAGTACGTATACAAGAGCACTCGAGTTAAGCTGTTATTTACATGGCCTTGGGTTCCAATCACTCAGTGAGTTTGGGTAGGTACAGAAGTTCACCAAATGAACCTCATGGATGGGTTGGGATCTTATTTTTTTCATCTCCTGATTTTTATATGCTTTAACTTGCATTCTGAATTTTTCCTTAAAATAGTTTCCTTTATAACATTTCTTAGGTGTTTGAAGTTTTAGGGCAGCTTTTTGAAGGAATGAATTTTATAACTTCTAGCAGCATCAACAGTATCCTGGTAGAAGTTTGGTGTTACCTGTCAGACTGAGTTAGAGGACAGCCCACTTCAAAAGTCAGCAATGATGTAGTCCAGAGTCTCCAAACTTTTTCAGACGAGGGCCATATTAGATTTTTGAAGAGGTTTTGTGGGCTGCTGCTGCAGCCCCCACCCCCCCTTTGCTCCTCCAGCAAAACTGCTGCTGTGAGCCCCCACTTTGCTCCTTTGGCCTCTGCCGTGCCCCTCCCTTTGTCCCTCCAGCTGCACCATGGGGGCACTCACCCCTCTGCACATGGGGCCGCCGACAGCGGCTAACGCGGGTTTGGGGGGTGCAGCAGCGGCTTCTCCACGTGTCTGTTCAGCTGGGGTTGGGGGCCGTACAAATCGATGCAGCAGGCCGGATCCGGCCCCCGGGCCGTAGTTTGGAGACCCCTGATGTAGTCAGTTCACAGGAACATCATTCCTCTTTAGTAATACTGGGTATAACTTTGAGGTAATATCTAACAAAAATGAGTGCCAAGAGTGGCATTTTGTGAGCAGCACCTAATCCATTCAGAGAGCTTTGAAATACATCTTTTCAGAGAATATGCTGAGAAATCATTATCAATGTGATCATTTAGACAGCTACCTTTATTCAAAGGTTTTCTTGGCCGATGCTTATTTTTGTCCAGTTTGTCTGCATTGTGCTGAATTGATAGACTATTTAACTCATTACTGTCATATTTTAGCCCATTTCCCAGATGATTGTGTGCAATATATTCATATTTAATTAAATTGTATTGGATATTTGTAATATTCAAATATTACACAATAAATATGTGATTTTATAGTTACATTTAAAAATGAAAATTGTTCTTGAGCTATACGGGAGATGAGCTTTTTTAATTCCAGTGATATTTTAAGCACTACCATTTTAGTTTCATTTCACAAATTACATTTTTTATTAAATCCCACTTTACTAATTTTTTCCTGGGCAGAAAATAAATATTTAATGAAGCAAACTAGAGATAAGTTTGTCTGGGGCACCTGCAAACATAAATTTTAAGCAACCAGCCAACGGTACAGTATTGGAAAATGTAATGCTGCTCTATCATTTAGGGGAAAAAATTTGTGCTTTCAATTTTTCATGACATTTCACAATACTGGTGTGAATGAATTGCATCTAAAATATGTGTTTTGATTAAAGTGTGGACATTTTGAGTTATTTTGGTACTTGAAACTAAAGATTGTCTACTTTATTATTTCTCATCCATCAATTCTTTTTTCCCCCACTTGCAGTGACCTTAAAGCTACTCTAGCATAGTCACCTTGAAGGTGAATTCTAAGACTCTGATTAGGAGCCAGGACTTTATTTCCTAGACACTCTTTTGGCAAGTACAATAGCATTTAAGAGGATGGGTTGGAGAGTCTGGCAGAGATTTGGTTCTTTAATCAAAGGTAACGTCGTTTGGTCAGGAGCATAATGTAAACAGACCAGAAAAGCAGATTCAAGATTGCTTTAGTAAATAGCAGGTCCCAGGGGGAATTATATACAATCAAGAGGACTCTACTGTGATGGTGTATGAAATCTGGGGGATACTTTAGCATATTATGAATATCAATATTGTAAAATTGCTATGAGTTATGCCAGATATGCCATGTAAGATATCTGCAAAAATGTTACAATTTGCCAGATATGATCATCTCATTTATGTATTAGTATCACCTTTGTATTTGGGGTTATAGAAATGTATGTATGTCTGTATTACAAAATTTGTGCTATGCTTCTGGGTGACACCCACAGATAGTTTGGCATCAGACCTGCCTAGCCGGCTTGATGGCTCATTAAGGATCATCAGCTATAGAACTGACCCATTGAGAAAAAGCAAGGGACACACCTCATGACTCAGCAAGGCATGCCTATGAACAGAAAAGGCTTCCAAGACATATGCTGGGCATCATGTATTTGAAACAAAGGGCTTGTCCACACTTGCATTTTATAGCGCTCTAACTTGCTGGCACAGGGGGGTTAAAAATCATCCCCTTGAGGGCAGCAAGTTTGAACACTTTATAGCACTAATGTGGATGGGCTCTGAGCTCTGGGAGCTATTGCCCTCATGGAGTGCTCTCCCCCAGCGCTCGTTGTGTGACCACCACACTCACAGTTCAAAGCACTGCCATGGGAGAGCTTTGAAGTTTCTAGTATAGATGTAGCCAACATAAGCACAAGCCACATGAAAAAACACTGCTGCATTTTCTCCATTTTGTCTTCAGTCCTGCTGCTTTTCTCTGCAGGAATTTTGCTACACACTGAAGCTCTGAACCAAGTACTGAATGATCCACCCAAGCTGAGAATGTATTCCAGGGACTTTTAAGCCAGCAAACTCATCAATACTGCTAGGAACCTGATATATGGACTTTGAAGACTTTGTATGAATGTGACTGTTTTACCATTTAGCATCTCTCTTCTTGTTCTTTCTTTTTTCTCTATAAGAAACCTTTAGTTTTGGACACCAAACAAATTGGCTGGCGGCATGGTATTTTGGGTAAGATCCAAACTTATACTGACCTGGTAATGTCGCTGACTTTCTGCGGTCAGAAGAATTTTGTATATGCGAACAGCGTTTTTTAAATAACTTCTCACTGTACTGGACCTACGTGCTGAACTGGAATGCAATAAAGGGGGTTGTGTGATTTCTTTTTTGCTTCTTGATAACCAGTGTGGAGAATCAGAAGCACAGTTATTGACTGGTTGGGGAGTTTAATTTCAGTGCTACCGAACAGTTTGGGGAGTATCTGCTCTCCCTTTTGCAGCCTGCTCTAACCTTGGCATTTCCAGTGAGGGCTGCGCTAGGCCAGTGGTCTTCAAAGTGGGATTCACGCACCCAAGGGCGTGTGCGAGACCCCCCATGGGTGGCTGTGGTGTCCCAGCGCCTCCGCAGGATCAGCCCCGGGAGACCGCCAAAAGCGGAAGGTTTCTATTTTTGTCCCACCAAAATGCTGCTGAAAGCGGAAGCTTTCTATTCGGCGGCATTTCAGCTGACATACCCCCAGGGCCGTGAGTGGACACGGGACAGCAGAGAGGGGCCACGGAGGAAGACTTTGAAGAATGCTGCCCTAGGCTACCAGGTCACATTGGCGTAGTCATGGTAGGATCCACAGAACCAGATCATTTGGGTTTTGGATCGGAACCCCATGCTATTCCAAATCTGAAATTTAAAACTGAGCGTGTTAAAGGTTAAAGTTAGTCACAATGAGAGATTCATGGTCAAAATGGCAAGCACTGAGAGAGTGTCAGTGTCTTCAGCATGAGAGAAATGGTAGAACTTTAAATGTAAGAGAAGCAAGCCTGGGCCCACCTGAGGAAAGAAGCTGAGGAGAGAGTCAGGTGAGCTGAGGAAAGAACTAAGCAAGCTGAAAAGAGAGAGAGAGAGAGAGAGAGGGAGAGAGAGAGAGACTGACTCACAGGAGGTGAATGGAGCTGCTACAAGCTGAGACTGAAGTTGCCAGATTTAAACTCCAAATCAAAATAATGAAAGAACAGCAGGAAATGTGTCATCCTGGAATCTCAGCTCCTCTCTACAGCAATGACAGAGGTAAAGTCTGTTCAGTTTATGAGAATGTTGGTATTGTTGCTTAATAATTATGTGGTAACTATGTTTAATCTGGGCAATGTCATAACCTAGTCCCAGAAAAAATATGAATGGGAATCCTCTGTATTATCTGTAACTGACAGGGAGATTTGTGAAGGGGAATGTGTGTCACTCTAAGCCATTGTATGCATTTAACAAGGGAGAGAGTAGGTTGACGAGACAGCAAATGTGAAAAATCAGGACGGTGTGGAGGGTAATAGGAACTTATATAAGAAAAAGACCCAAAAATTGGGACTGTCCTTATCAAATCAGGACATAAAACCATCCTAGAAGAGAGTGTCTCTAGCCTTGGGTTTGTAGAAAACAGCTGTTTGTCCAGTCAGAAAAGCAGTTTATATGGTGAAGAAATTTCTGAATGTCTGTCTACGATCAGAGAAGTGAATCTGGAATTAGATGAAGCACAGAAAGAAGCTCAGGAAAACAATTATTTAGGGCAAATTAGAGTTGGTGGTCGAGTTGAAGCCCTAACTGAGGAAGGAAAGGCCAGATTTCTGGTGAGTGGATTGCTGGCAAGTGAAGTTTGTAAAAGTAAGCCTGACCCAGGTAAAAGTGATGTGCTTAAAATAGCTGTGTAATGAGCCACTGTTTGTGGAAAGTTTATCTATGGAAGGAAAAACTGTTTCCAATTGTTTGTTCCCAATAGCAGCGTGCCTAATGAAAGAGAATGTACCTCCAGTCCTTTGTCTGTGGAGCAGACAGAAGGTGCCTCTCAGCCTATGATGGTTGAGGATATTTCACAAAAACAATGAGGAGTCCGGTGGCACCTTAACATTAACTGATTTATTTGGGCCTAAGCTTTCGTGGGTAAAAAACCCACTTCTTCAGTTCCATCTGCCCAAATAAATCCTTTAGTCTTTACGATGCCAACAGACTCCTTGTTGTTTTTGTGGATACAGACTAACCAACACGGCTACTTCCTGATGCTTGACGATATTTCAGTTGTCCCAGAGGTGGTTCTGGATTTAACGGATACCCAAGAAGGAAGTGTTCCTAACCTGCATATTGCCAGTGAGGAAAGCTGCACAGGGAAAGAGAGTGCCTCTAATCCTTTAACCATGGAGATTAGCAGCTTGCCTGAAAGGGGGTTATGTGAAAGCCCTCTTAATGTTCCAGATGTGATTCTGGGTGTAAGTGAAACTCAGAGGGAGTTTATTGCAGCTCCACAGAGCAATGCTTCTGTAGAGCAGAAAACAGATGGATTGTTGCTTAGAACAGCGGTCTTCAAAGTTTTTCCGCCGCGGCCCCTTTTCACACTCCCGCCTCTAATCGCAGCCCTATGGTATGTCCGCCGAAATGCCGCCAAATAGAAAGTTTCTGCTTTCTGTGACAGCATTTTGGTGGGACAAAAATAGACTGCGAGTTCTGCGGTTCCCCGGGCGGGATCGGCAGTGGCACCGGGGTCTCGCGCACCCCTGGCGGTGCACATACACCACTCTGAATTCGCGCACACACCACTGGCGTAGAAAGAGTTCTTTTCAGGAAAATCTTCACAGTAGTTTTGACAAGAAGTTTGCTGCAACTGATGGGTGTGGAAGTGATCTGATTGAGTTAACTCAGGGTCAGTCAATGTATAGAGAAAGGAACTTTTTTCAGTTCCTAACCACCAGAGTCTAAATTCAGAGGTGTATAGATCCACTGACCTTGCTTTAGAAAGTTCCAGTGTGGATAGCCCATGGAAGGTTTCAGATGGGGGAAAAATTGTTAGAGAAATTGAACAGCCCTGTAGCCAAGTGGCTGGGCTGGCCAGCATGTTCTCCATGCTGATTCTTCCAGTAAGCGGCTTGTGCCTCAGGGTCTGAGGAAAGATTGGGTTACTGGATTTTTCAGAGCAGAACAGCCTTATGAATGAACCCACAGGGATGCAGGGGAGAGCAGGCAAATTGTCACCCTTAAACATTTTGGATGTGTTTGGTATCTCTTTAAAACAGAGTCCAGCAGTGGGTGGTACTGGATCCAAAAGCAAACATGCATGAGTGTGTCTGTGTAGAAGCTTATAGCGCAGAGGAGCTTCAGCTGGAGGACACACCTAGCCAGCAAAGGGAGTCCTGTAATCAGGAAGGTTCAGTTTTCAACCCCCTAGCAGAAAGGTGGGGCAGGAAAGAACCCAGTCCTACTGATTGGAACAATGTCTGTCCAGCTTGGAAGTGGCAGCAAATGAGAATTTGAAAGCTAATGTCTGGGTTGATACACTCTACCTGGCTGACAAGGGACGGGGAAGATTTGCTCCATAGCTGGTAGCACAGAGGACACACCTGGCCAGTTTGTTGGGATAAACTAGCATTTTCAAGAACTTCTGGCAAGGTCACAAAAAGTCCAATCCACTATTGAGCCAACCAAATATTACCAAGGTTTTGATAACATTGTTATTTTATGATAAACCTTATAAGAAAAAACCTGTTATTGTCAAATATGATTTTTCTGTTGTACACTAATACTTGTAATGTAAACCTGAAGTGTAATAATATAGGGCCAAAAATGGAAAATGTTTATGATGCATTTGGATGTGTCTAGGGATACCCCTTTCTGCATCAATTTTGCGTGGGGAGTGTGATGCTGTATAGAATCTGGCTTTAGCACAGGGATCAGCAACCTTTGCCACACAGCCCATCAGGGAAATCCACTGGCAGGCTGGGACCATTTGTTCACCAGCAGTGTTTTCAGGTTCGGCCAATCGCAGTTCCCACTGGCCGCAGTTCGACATTCCAGGCCAATAGAGCCTGAAGGAAGCTGCGTGGGCCGAGGGAAGTGCTAGATTCCTTTTTGAAAGAAATTGTTTTCATTATGCAAACAATTAAATATAATGATTTCCACATGATTTCACAGCCAAATTACTACTTTTGTGAAACTTTCATGAAAATACTAAATTCAGGGGAAATGTAAATGTGAAATTTTTGCAAACACATTTTCAATAGTTTTGTACTGTCCAATTAGTAGTGGAGTCATATATGAAAAACCTAGGATTCTTTTCCGGGTTGCTGATGCATTAGTTTGTGGCTTGCCAGCTGGTACTTTACTGTTTTAATTGTTTCAGATCATGTGCCGTCACAATTTGACTGACTTATACTTCAGTGACATGCTACAATACTTCAAATGAGCCTTTACACAGTTTCTTCAAGACCCTACTTACACAACATAGATTTCTGAGAACAATCTATAATATACATTGAAGAAAACCCTCCCACCTCTAATGATTGTGCCTGAATTTCTAAACATTGACAATCTGTGACCTTCACAGATACTTGTCTTAGCGTCCATCATGCTATTTCTGTTTCAGGAGTCCTCATCTAAAATGATAGGTCCTTTCTGAATTAGAAGTAATGGCAAATGCTTCACATTTGCAACAGGGAGTTGGTATTTTGTCATTTAGGCATGTCACATTGTTAAGATTCATAATGCAATGTGTCAAAATGATTCAATGCTGTCTCCACCACAAACATTTATTGTGATATAAAACACACTAGAGATGTGCAGCTCTTTAAAAATAAAAGCTTCAACCAATACCTACATTGTTTGCTAATGATTAAACACACACATACAGCTCAACACATATTCTTCACATCTGTTGGCTTTGCACTATAAAACCCTAAATAGTTTGGGATCTGCCTACTTAAGAGGCAGCTTTTCTCTCCATGTCATATGTCATGGTTGAAACAAGTACTCAAGCTGAAATCCTCATACGGGGATCTGCTGGCCGAGGACTCTCATTGAGAAGCCCTTGACACTGCAATTCAGCTGCCCTGCATGGTTCAGGCATTTTTAGAAACAGTTAAACAACATTTTCCATGTTGGTTAGATTAATGGGCACTTTCATGCTGTATGGCAGTATGCCAATTTCTTAGCTACATCTAGCCAACCTCTAAGACATATCTAAAAACTCTGCCAGTGCTTTGAAAAAAACACCTCCACAAGGGGGCGAAGTTCCCAGCGCCAAGAGCACGGCTCCCAGTTCTGAAGCACTGTTTACACTGGCGCTTTACAGCTCAGCAACTTGCTGCACTCAGGGGGGTGTTTTTTCACCTCCCTGAGCGAGAAAGTTGCAGCAATGTTAATTGCCAGTGTAGACAAGCCCTGAGATACCCTTCCTGGCTAAAGCTTTTATTTAGATAGATAGATAGATAGATAGATAGATAGATAGATAGATAGAAAGAATTTGTACAAACAACCATAAAATTGGTATTTCCTAACTTTTGAATGACTGACTTTGCAACCTAAATGATATCCTTTTAGCTTAGTTTGTGACACACATACACACAAAAAATTCAAGGGAAACAATTTAAAGAAAAAAAAACAATAGAAGTTATTTTTTGCTCTTATGCAATGAGCTGTAATTTCCTAAATTTAACTCCGAAAATTAGGAAAACAAATGAAACAAAACCAACCCAAAATTTAAAGAAAAAACCACATCACAAGCTGATCTTTTGCTTATTCTAGGAGTATAGTGTACAGGGTTGAATGAATAACTGATTTTTTGGTTTGGAGGCCCACACTGAAAATTAAAAAATAATGATGAAATAATTGGTTATGACAGAACAGAAACTGACATTTTGTGGGTTTCTGGCCAAAATAAGAAACTCCCTCCATCCTCCACCTCAAATTGTTTCAGAAACATGAAATCTGACTGGCATGTACTGAATGAAATTGAGGTGCAATAGCAGTCATGAAACTGTGAAGAACGTCAATTTCAATCCATAACATAAAAACATAAGAACAGCCATACAAGGCCAGACCAAAGGTCCATCTAGCCCAGGATCCTGTCTTTGGGCGATGGCCAATGCCAGGTGCTTCAGAGGGAATGATCAGAATAGGTAATCGTCAAGTGATCCACCCCCTGTCGCCCATTCCCAGCTTCTGGCAAACAGAAGCTAGGGACGCTGTCCCTGCCCATCCTGGCTCATAGCCATTGATGGACCTATCCTCCATGAATTTATCTAGTTCTTTTTGAACCCTGCTATAGGCTTGGCCTCTACAACATCCTCTGGAAAGGAGTTTCACAGGTTGGCTTGCATGGTGTGAAGAAATACCACCTCAGTTATTTTCTCCACACCAGTCATGATTTTATAGACCTCTATCATATCCCACATTAGTCGTCTCTTTTCCAAGCTGAAAAATGCCAGTCTTATTAATTGCTCCTCATATGGAATCTGTTTCATGCCCCAATCATTTTTGTTGCAATTTTCTGAATGTTTCCAATTCCAATATTTATTTTTTTTTGAGATGGGGTGACCACATCTGCGTGCAGTATTCAAGATGTGGGCATACCAAGGATTTGTATAGAGGCAATATGATATTTTCTGTCTTATTATCTATCGCTTTCATAATGATTCTCAACATTCTGTTAGTATTTTTGACTGCTGCTGCACATTAAGTCAATGTTTTCAGAGAACTATCCACAATAACAAGATCTCTTTCTTGAGTAGTAACATTAACAGCTAATTTTGTCTCCACCATTTTATATGTATATTTGGGATTATATTTTCCAACGTCCATTACTTTGAATTTATCAGCACTGAATTTCATCTGCCATTTTGCTGCCCAGTCACCCAAGGCTTTCAAATTCTCAGATGCATGGCAGTGGAGCCTGAAATCCCTGAGAACCCTGGCTCCAGTCTGGGTCCTACAATCACCATGGTCCCCAGCCCTCGGATAGATTGCATGGTGGATCTGCCACAGACTCTAGAAGTTCCAGCTGGGATTCAGGGTGCTGGTCAACTCCCTGCTGTGTGTCCTTTGACCCTGAAACACCAGAAGATTTCTACTGGATTTTGGTGACCCTTTGTCATCTGCAAGAACTTTGGCATAACATTTTGGTCCAGCAAATTAGCATTTTCCAAGGAAACTAAGGTTTGTTGAAGCCACCTTTGTACGCCTCCAGTTCCAGGTTGGCTAACTACCTAGTGTAAACTAGAACTGCTTGGGAGTTGTTCTATAGTTCATCAGCAGTCAGTGCCCCCAAATAGGCTGTCTGCCAGTTGGGAATTTCTATGGGGTGGGGGAGCCTTGGCAGCACCTGCTTTCACCAGGTCATACCCCTGATTCTACACAGAAGAGTGGGGTTGGCAAAGCAGATGCTATAGTGGCTGTATGTCACTGGAGGATTTCCCCAACAATGGAATGATCCTCCCAAGGCCGGTTACGCTAGCATAAGAACCACAGATGTCAATGTTTTGTTTTGGTATTTTGTAAGCTTTTTAAACTTGATCATTAGACTATCTGTAGGGCCCTAGACTATTTCAGTTTATGCAGAGCAGGATCAGGCCATGTGTTTAATTTTATGATAGATGAATAACTTGTTAGAGCTGCTAACGAAGGTGGAACATATATCAAAATTAAAAATAATGTGATCAAGGCTCAACATATTTGTAAAATATATTTGCATCATATTAAAAACAGTTCAGTCAAGGAAACGATAAAGATTCCAGCAAGCAAAAAAGCTCAATGCATCTAGGAAATGCTATAGTAGTATATCCAGTCTTTTTTTCGGAGTATGCTGTTTGAATGGTTAAAACATTGTATGGCTTTTATTTCCAAAGTCTCTGATCCTACTAATTGAACTGTTTTTTTAATATTATATTAATAACAATAGATCAGAGCTTTTCTTCTCTTAGAAGTTTATAATATCAGATAAATTAGTCCTTTCCATTAGCGTTTCACAAGCAAATGTAATTGTGCGATTTGCATAAAAGAGACAACATAGGACAGATGGTACTACACTTTGCTCATTTATGGCCTGATATACAGCCTCTTGAAGTCAATGGGAGTCTTTCCAAGATTTACAGGCAGAAGCTAGAAAAATTGAAACTGGAAGTAGAGAGCAAATTGTAGCAGTGATGGTAATTAACCATTGGGACAGCTTAGCAAGCAATGTGATAGATTATCCATTACTTGATGTCTTTAAATGAAAACTAATCTCTTTCTGACAGATAAATTCTATGTCCACCTCACATTACTGAGTTTGATGCAAAAGTAACACAGCATCCCTGGACAGGCTGTTGGCAACAGGAATAGAAACCTGGGACCTCTGGATCAAAACAAATGAGCCTCTAGCACTTGGGGTAAGACCTACCTCTGCTATCAAATGTCTGTAGCTGACTCATAAATCTCCATATGCAGTCTAGATACTAAAGGGGGACAGAGAACCACACTGAGCAAACATGGGCTATACAGGAATCACGGGGTGAAACTATGGCCACTGTTATATAAGACGATCAGAATGGTTCTATCCTGTTTTAAAAACCATTAACTTCAATGGGCTTTGGATGGATTTTGCTTCATTTTCATTAAACTCCTATCTCAGGCATCAGCAGCCTTTGGCACATGGCCCAACAGGGTAAGCCCCCTGGTGGGCTGGGCTGGTTTGTTTACCTGCCACATCCGCAGGCTGGGCCAATCGCAGCTCCCACTGATCACGGTTTACCATTCCAGGTGAATGGGGACTGAAGGAAGCGGCAGCCAGCACTTCCCTCAGCCCGCACTGCTTCCTGCAGCCTCCATTGGCCTGGAGCAGCAAACCACGGCCAGTGGGAGCTGCGATCGGCCCAGCCTTTGGACACGGCAGGTAAACAAACTGGCCTAGTCCACTAGGGGCTTACCCTGGTGGGCTATGTGCCAAAGGCTGCCAATCCCAGCCCTATCTGCTATTTTCTGCTGGGAAGTTTTGCTGCCTTGTGGAAGTTTTTGTTACTGTGTTCTGTGATATGAGGAGACAGGTGAGCTTATAGTATCATATAAATGTAGGGCTGGAAGGGACCTTGAGATGTCATCAAGTCCATCCGCCTGCACTGAGGCAGAACCAAGTAAACCTAGACCATCCCTGACAGGTGTTCATCCAATCTGTTCTTAAAAATCTCCAGGGACAGAATTCCAGCACCTCCTGTAGAAGCCTATTGTAGAACTTATCTACCCTTATAATTAGAAAATTATTCCTAATATCTAACCTAAATCTCCCTTGCTGCAGATTGAGCCCATTACTTTTTGTCCTACAAGGCTCACGAGAACACTCTCACTCATATTCTTCTGCATACACAGCCACCTATTTCTCTTTTGCCTTTTCTGCCTCTGGACTACTGTAGTTTGGCTTCACTCCCATTGGGAAAAATGGGAGGCTGGTGCCATTTTGCGAAGGGGAGCCTGAACCTCATCCAGCAGAGGTTATAGGAAAATAGTGACCATCTTAAGTAGGCTGCCTGTAGCCTTAATCACAAAGAGACTAATGGGTGATGGTAGACATATTGTAATAATGAAATTCTGAGTGAGTTATTTTGGAGATTATTTTTCAGCTTCTGGTGAAAGAAAAAAAATTCAGTTATCAAGAATGATGGAAACAAATTACCCTATTTCTTTTCTTTTAAAGAAATACATTGACAATAAGATATTAAAAAGCCAGAATACTTTCAGCCAAAGACGAATTTCAAATACTTTCCGTTGAATATGTGAAACCAATCAAAAATGGCCTGTAAAATTCAAAAGGCATAACAACAATATGTGAAGCTTCACACTGAAAGACCATCTTTTGCAACTCTGGACAAGCCCTCTTTTGTGGACACTTACCAGATTGCTGTCCTGGAGCCAAACTTTTGTGTTCCACTTGCTCTTGGCTTGATGAGACTGACAGAATTTACGTATCATCTCTCTGACTCTGGGCTTTTAGGCTTATATGTCAGGTGTAGATGCAATGTCTGACACCTGTTTTCTCGGTGAGTACCAATAGTTAAATTACGTAAGCCCAGCACCATCTCCCCGCTAGTTACTGCACACTCTCAGATTTCCACCTAAACTGTGGACACTCTGGCTTACTGTTTCCTTCTTTGGGGACTACCTGACAGTGTAGGCAAGTAGCAGAGTCGGCAAAGGGATTTCTAAACCCATGTGCAATTTGCTCTGAGACAGCACCTGGGATTTACTAATCTATAGAAAAAGAAAACCTGCATGCAAATCCTGGCCTGTTTTCCTCACCACTGCATGAGACTTTGGCATTCCATAAGTGTCTTTTTCAGGGAGGCCAGAATTCCTTATCTCCTCTTCCTACACCTTGTCTGCTTCTGGTTATGGCCTGCAGCCTTTGGTCTCTTGCTGAAGCCAGTGCTTTTAATAAAGTTGCAGTCACCTTTGCCAGGTGACCACTTCAATTACTTCAAGTCCCTCCTTAGGTGATCAGTTGCTTGGTTACCAGACTGCCTGGAAGAATGGCTTCCCCTGGGCATTAGTCACCTCATTGCTCTGCTAGAGCAGGGTTATTTGGTCCTTGATGAACCTTAATGAAGGTTCCATTAAGGAGCAGAGAAACAAGGTGGGTGAAGAAATATATTTTATTGGACCCACTTCTGTTGGGGAGAGAGACAAGCTTTCAAGCTTACTCAGCTCTTTTTCAGATCAGCTTTGTGTGGCTCAGAAGCTTGTCTCTCTTACCAACAGAAGTGGGTCCAATAAAAGATATTACCTCACCCCCACCGTGTCTCTCTAATACCCTGGGACTGACACAACTACCACTACACTGCATACCACTAAGGAGAAAACTCTCAGGTGTCAAGTCTACTCCCTTTAACACAGGAGGTATGATGTAAGGATACAATGAAATAGAACCATCAGGGTAGAAACACACAGTCCAGGGGCACTGGAACAGAGGAGCTAAGGGGCAATGGCCTTTCTACTCTTCGCCATGGGCCGGGCCCCCTGCCCTTTCTCTGCCCCCTGAGGCTCTACCCCCAGGCCAGGCCAGAAGCTAGGGTAAGAACCACGTGGGCAGTTGTGGGAAGCCGCAGACCCTCCACTTGCCCTGGGTGAGGGACCCAGGGGGGCAGGGATACAAACTGGGGTCTGCTCTCGGTTCCCCTCATCCTAGGCAGGTGGAGTGACCTGGACTCCCGGCCCAGTTCCGGGCTGTGGCGCAGCTGCGGGAGGGAGGCACAGAGGGTGCAGAGCCTCATGCTCCTCCTCTCTCCCTTTATCCCCCCATTTTAGGAAGAATCCATTGCCCTGATGCAGAGTATTCATAAAGTCAATTTGGAATTCCTAAGTTCACATGGACAGATTCCCAAACTGTCCCACCCTTAACACATAGAGAAAAGCAAGCATTTATCCCTTTTTAAGCCAGGTTCAGAACCCTCTCTAAGCTACAGCATCACAGCCAGCACTTCCATCATGAAATACGGAGGTTTGAATTGATGGGACTTTGGGGAACCAGTGGAAATTGTGATTTTCCCTTCTATGTGCCTAACATACAAATAACAAGCTCTATTTGTTTGCTGACCCTGAACTGCTATTTGAACAACTCCATTAAATAACTTTGCAAATCTAAAATAACTGTTTGACATGTAAGCCGAGACTCCAGATTTCCAGTTATGTGTTTTCTTTCTAGCTTTGGGGGTGCATCAGTCATCATACCTAAAATCACATTATTCAAATTATAGTCTGTCATGCCTAGTGCATCCTGTACTATCAGAACAGCCATCCTGACCTGTGGTCCAGACAGTTTACCCTGCTAAAATCCTTTTTTACTAATATTTCTGGGAATTAATCTTGGCTCATATTAATTTTTTGAATTAAAAAACCTACTGAAGGTCTCTGCAGACTATTTCGGAAAAAACTCTGACTGAGAGTTTGATGATTTGAGGACAACAAAGGAGCTTTTGTGTTAATTCTTTTGGAAGGGATATTAACATTACTATTCAATCTTTTCCAAAATAATCTTCTACATTCAATGAAGCCCAGTAATAGAGAAACAATTTACAGATTGTAAATAGTTAGATTCCTGGCTCTCTTTTAAAATAATTCTTGCATTCTAAATCTATCAATCCTGTGAAATCCACAAGGGGCAAGCATCTTCAAAGTTTCAATGGCAAGAATTTACAAATGTTATTGGTAAAATGAGGCACCTATGTCCATATCAGGCACCTGAATCAAAGTGGCCTGACTCAAAAGTGTTGAGGCCAGCTTCCATTTAGGCACTGATACTTTAAAATGTTTGCCTGCATTTTATTTAGAAAATTGAATTGAATGTTTTGAGTGCTGTTAAATAAAATTCATTTGTAGTAGCTAGTATTGTAAAGCAGGTTTCCTTAAAAATCTCTGAATATATGTAACAAGCTTGTATGAGTTGGTCCTTTCTGAAGAGTCTTAAATAAAAACTTAATAAAGTGACAATCTGAAACAAAGAATAAAAACGTTGGGAGAGTAGGTGTTCCTGGTCAGGTGGCTAGTGAGATAATTCAAACTTCACAAGTCTCCAAGTGACTGTACCTCCATTAGGGCCAGTCTATACTAGCTACACTGTACCGATGCAGCTGTGCCCTGTAGTGCGGCTAGTGCAGGTGCTCTATGCTGACGGGAGACTGCTGACTGCTCTCTCAGTATAATTACTCCCCATCTCCGAGCGGCTGAAGCTCTGTCAGCAGGAGAGCTTCTGACATAGCACTGTCCACCCTGGCACTCAGATTGGTGTCACTTATGTTGTATGGGGGGTTGCTTTTCCACAAGTGACTTAAGTTATATTGAAGTAAGCACTAGTGCAGCGGTTCTCAAACTTATTGGGTCGGCGGCCCTTTATCTGTTCCCTGTGAGCCACCATGGCCCCTGTCTGTCTGCCGAGCTGAACGCTTCCGGCTTCGGCATGGGCTTCAGAGTGTCCGCCGAAAGCCACAGAAACCGGAAACTTTCACTTTGGAAGCTTTTCGGAGGACACTATGAAGCACACGGCATGTCTGCCAAAATGCTGCCGAAAGCGTTCAGCTTGGCAGCACTTCTGCAGCACAGGGAGCCTGCGACCCTCCAGGAATCGCCACGCGGCCCCCTGGGAGGTCATGACCCCCAGTTTGAGAACCGCTGCACTAGTGTGTACAAGCCCTAAGTGACATCTTTGACTTGACGCTCTTTAGTTCCACACGTATAGCAACTCAGTCTTGCCACTCCTTCCTGCCAAACCTCTGCCTTTCCTTTCTGTCCACACCACCAAAGCTCTTGTCTGGGTTCTCATCATTCTGTGTCTTGACTACTGCAAACTCTTCCTCACCAGACTCAATTGCTCATGTCCATCCAAAATGCTGCCAAAGCCACTTATCTGTAGGGTGACCAGACAGCAAATGTGAAAAATCGGGATGGGGTGGGGGAGGGGGCTAACAGGAGCCTATATAAGAAAAAGACCCAAAAACTGAGACTGTCCCTATAAAATCGGGACGTCTGGTCACTCTACTTATCTGGCTTAATGCTCTGGTCATGTCAAGCCTCTCCACAGGCTTTACCCTCCCACCCTCTCCCCATTCACATCAAACACAAATTTTATCATTATTAAGACCCTTACTTTTAAGGTCTTTCACAACTCAACCCTGCACAGCCTGGCTGCTCTAGTAATGTATCACCACATCAATCTCCGCTGTCACTGAGCCAGTTACTCTTAGCCTTTGCAGTCTCTTTCTCCCTTACAAAATCTTCATGCCTCCTTTACTTTCCACAATGTGCCACTCCCCAGCTACAGTCCTCCCAACCTACCAGCCACACTATAGATCCCACACACACACACTGCTACCCATCCACTGACCATCACTCCCATCCCTCTGCTCTATATCCCCATCCATCTACAACCCTGCCCAAACTCCCACCATTCCAATGATTCCCCCACCAAGGCCCTGCAGCTCTCTACACTCCACACCTACAGATGTTGCGCCTTGCCATCCCAATGCAGCACCCCACACCCTGCTCCCACCCCTTGCACTTTCACAGCATGGCAGAGAGAGCATACAAGAGACAGTATGAGACCCACCTCCATATTCTCCTGCACCCCACAGGTAACTCCTCCCCTTCCCCAGGTCCTGTGTCACCACAGCACAGCTGAGAGGGGCGCAAGAGACAGGATAAGACCCTCAGGGAATCCCCATAATAGGGGGGTTTTCATGTAGGCTTAACATGTTTCAGGTTCCCCAAAAGAAAATACTGCTGGAGGAGGGGAGCGGGGAGCTGGAAGGCAGATTCAGCTGAATCCTCATGAGTGGTGAGGGTGAGTACTGGTGGGCTGTTGTAGAGGGGTTTGGGGGCGCATATCTGGACATTGTCTCTTATTTGAAAAATCCTCATGGATAGAGAGCAGAGGATCAAAAAAGAGGCAATGTCTGGGGAAACCCGGATGTATGGTAACTCTACTTTCATGAACACTTGGATTCTGGTTCTTGTGAAACCAGCCAGCTCTGCAAGAGACTGAACATTGCTACTTTATTACATAGGAGAGGTAACAATGAAGACATCTAGACCCAGGTTCATGTTTTAGGATTTTGTTTTGTGTTGTAACCAGGTGTTTCCATCACTTTCTCTCACTTCAAATTAAATGTTTATTCTTCTTTATAATAAAACAAAGGTGGGTTTCTTTAAGTGCTCACAAGTGCTGTGTGATTTACAGGAGAAGTGGTTTAAAGTAAAACTGGTAAATTGGGGTACACTGTTGCTTTGGTTGCAAAAGATCAGGAGTGTCTGTGAGTAGCTAGTGTGGCTGAATATCACAGGGCAGATGATTCAAAGAGGCTCAGGGACTGGGGTTCACCTCTTGTTGAACTGCAAGATGAAGTTAGGTCTGCTATAGCCCAGAGGAGCATGCTTGAGTGGCTGAAAGACTGGATAGGGAGCTAACATGCTGCTACCACAAGGAAGACTCCCTCTCACAGAAGCAGAGGGTAACAAGGTGACTCACACTGCAGGGTACCATAAGAGCCATCACAATATCTATAAGGAAGTCCATTGTAGGCATCATCATCTTTGAGATGAAATCTGTTGTATTACTTGCTACACTTATCTGGTTACCTGTGCTGTGAAGAAGCATAGCAGCATCCCCAGAAATAAATTAACACATTGATAGCACAGAAGAGAGATACTGAATGATTCATTCCACTTCTTCTCTGCACTCAGCCACCTATGTCTTCCTCTCTCACATAACCCATCACATCCTTCCCCCCCATTTCATAGAAATGGTTGTATTTACAAAATTGAGACAAACAAATAAATAGAAACATGACCCACATATAACAAAATAATACAGCTAAGGAATAAGCATAATAATAGAGGGGAATCTCCTTTGTTTCCAAGATTCACAGAGCATCCACTTAGATTTCCTGAACCCATTGTTTCAGTTTTATTATACAGAAAAGGGGTATTTCCAAGGAGTTTGAAGATCACAAGTAACGCTCTAGCCAACTTCTGCTACCAGATAACTTTGGCTAGCAGCTCTGTCTTGAGTTAGTAGCTAAAACTAGATTCCTGAGGCAAATCTCAAGCAGTCACACCCAGATTTAATTAACCCAGATTTTAGATTCTGAAAGTGCATGTTATAATCACTAACGCAACAAGCTCCCAGATTCTCCAAGGCAACGCAGAAATGAAAAAAACTCTCCATTGGTGTAAATTGATGTAGCTTCACTGATTTCAGCAGAGCTATGCCAAGTTCCATCAGCGGAGGATATGGCCAATAATTCAACATTAGCCCCCATGCATACATGCCAAGGACTAATTTGAAATTTGCAGGATGAAAGTGTTGTGCAAAGTATATACCAGACACAGACACAATCGACCCTTCCCCTCACTGTCTCACAGGAACCAAAACAAAAGCAAGAAGAATAAAACAACTGAGATATCATTGCTGGGTCAAATACCAGTTTACAATTTTGCACATAAAAAGTGTCTAAAAATGCAGCAAGATATTCACTCTGAGCAGCCACTCTAAATTCCTGCTTGAGTAGTGGGGCTGAAGATGAAGGCAAGATAGGTAGTGAACAACTCTTTGGTACTTCCACTGTACTTTCAGGCTAATGAAACAAATTGCTGTATGGACATTGATCTTGAAGAGAGTTTGTTTGGAGGCCAAAATATTATTAACCTTCCTTGTATGAATTTTTGTAAGTGTGCATTACTCTATTAAGCTTTTGGGAAACTGAGATTAAGTGAATTTATTTTGCAAAAAAATGAATGCGTTCAGTGAACTACTGTTCTCATACTGAAAAAAAAGAATTAAACACTTATTGCCTTCAGAAATTCAGGTCATATGGTCAGTACCTGAATTAATTATTTGATTATGACTGATTGGGGTTAGACCAAATATTTGCTCATTAGCATTCAGCTCCATGGCATACTGTATTTTGCATGCCATAGCATAGCCTGCCCTTTTTCATTTAATTCTGACTCCTTTTTGGGTTACACCACATTGTTCTGCATGACTGGGAAATGAAATTGAAAATGGGGAAAGGAAGGTTCAGAGAATAGTAGCAGACATGACTTTATATAAAAAAGCACATTTCACAAATTTTCCTACCAATTGGCACAGTCCTGTAAGGAACCCACACACAGCTTTGAAGTCAATGGGAGGTTTTTGTATAGACATGTTTACAGGATCAGGTCCTAAGTTTACAAAAATCCTTCAGAGTCAGTGTTCGTTGTTTAAGCAATCATGTAAATAGCAAAATAATACCACTGCTCTCTCTTTTTTTCTTCCACTTCTGTAACATTTTTCATCCAAGGTACTTAAATGGCGTTGCAAATACTACACTAAATTAAGCTTTATGAGACCACAGTTAAGTAGGTATTATCTTTACAGCCCTACATCCCATATGGTAGGGATGCTGGGTTTATGTGGTATTGTCCCAAAAGTCTCTGCTTGCATTGCACACTTATGAGTGCTGTAGAAATAACCAGAAATAATAGATAGGTAAACTGACTGGAAGAGCCGCGGGATGGAAATGGGTGCTGAGCAGCATCTGAAATTGACGCTACTTATTGTGATGGCTACATATGAATGAAGGTGCCTAACTCTAGGCACTCAAGCTGTAACATTTTGGCCTAAGTCACTTACAGAACGCACGATCCAAAATAAATCCACTTAAAAAGTACAGTAAGAAATGATTATTTTCCTAAATATCTTGGTAATAGTTTGTTGCATGATATAAGCTATAAGACATGCCTAGAGATCAGTATCTCATTCCTTGTATATACTCTGGCTGTAAAATATGATCTATTTTCATATGTTTCACATGAACTTTGTGAAGGACTACATTTATAACTAGGTGTTTTCAAAGGTTAAACAGAAATTAATCTGGACTATTTGACAAAGTTCCTTCTCTGTCTTGACGGGTCCTGCGCTTTCCGGCGGATTTGCTTGCCTCAGAGGTTCATGGCAGCCCTCAGTTTGGCTGCTTTTGCTAGAGGGTCAAACTTGCTGTTCTCCGTGCTAACCTGATCATTGGCCAACCTGGGGGATATGGAGAACAATCTCGGAAGTCTCTGTTGTCCCACCTAGTGGTTTGGAGACAGGCCCAATCCCTTTCTAAATTAGACCTTCCCTTCTGGTGTGTCTCACAGCCCAGGTCAAGTCCTCCTGTGTCAGATAGGGAGTTGGGGAGAAACGGGGGAACGCCCTCTACACTGGGTTACACCCCAGGGCCCTGTGGATAGCAGCTGTCTACAGTGTCTCCTGCATCAGCTGCATGACAGCTACAATTCCCTGGGCTACTTCCCTATGGCCTCCCGCCAGACCCTTCTTTATCCTCACCACTGGACCTTTCTCCTGAAACTTGATAACATGTGTACTTCTCATTCCTCCAGCAGCACACCTTCTCCCTCCCTCCTCCTTGCATACCATTCTCCAGCTATAAATTCATTACCATATTGAAACAACCACTCCAATGCTAATTGTTACTCTAACACACATATTTTCAACAAACGCTCAGTGCATAAGAACTAAAAATCACATGGCACATCCTTGCTTCACCTTTCTACCACTACATTATTTAATAACAACAAACATAATCTTAAAATAACAATCTTAATATTTGCATAACAGGGTATACTGTCTCTTTAAATCTGATGAGGTAAGCTTCTGCAGCCAGCATTAGCCTTTCCAAGATTTTATTCAGGGCGTATGTACATTGGACAGAGGATGCAATTGTTGAAGAAGAATAGGCACATTGTATAGACTCATTACTAGATGGCAATGGTACAATTGTTAATCATGGTGCAGAAAAAGCAGGAGTTCAATACATATTTCTGTTCTGTATTTACAAAGAAGCAGGATGATGTACTCATCACACACAAAGATGATGAAGTACTTTCCAGTCCATTTGTAACCAATGGCGATGTTAAACATAATATACTGTGGATAAAAATATTTAAATCAGTAGGCTGGAGAATTTGCACCTAAGAGTGTTAAAAGAGCTGGCTGACGAGGGCAAAAGAAGATTTTGTGTTTCAGAACACAAGCTCCAGACTGGGAAGCCACAAGAGAATCTTGCCTCACTCAGGAGTGAAGACCCAGTAAGGGGACCCTTTGTGCAAGCTGGCCAGCATTCACAACACTAGAGCATTCCTCTCTGGACTCATCCCAGAATGCCAACTATCTGGGAAGGTGCCATGGAGGGAGCTGGGGTTGGGAAAAGCTGTGAGGCTTGGAGGTGGACAATTGTTGATGTTTTGGTATTTATTAATTAACCTTAAACCTTTCCTTTCACAGGTCCTATTTTCTAGCTCTGAGTAAAGTTCCCCTATGTTATATTGTTATTTTTGGCGTTTGTCATTCTTTTTGCTGGAGTTTGTATTGATGTACTTTATTGTTACTTGTATACTGGGTTTTATGCATCTTGCCCATTAATAATGTTATTATAGCATTAACCAGATTCCTCAAACAGTCACGTAGTCTGATGTCAATCCCTGGCAAAATATTGGAAAAGCTGATAAGGGATTCAGATATTAAAGAATTAAATGATGGGAGTTTAATTTATGCAAGCCATACCTACAGTATAAGGGACTGTATCCTGGAGAGCAATAACTCTGAAAAGACTTACAGGTCATAGTGGACAAGCAAATGACCCTGACCTCTCAGTGTGATGTTGTTGGCAAAAAGGGCTAATATTTTCCTTGGATATATAGATAGGGGAGTAGTGAGTAGGAATAGAGCAGTGACTTTACTTTGTACATGGTGAGACCAGTACTGTAATAGTGCATCCAGTTCTGGTGTCGATATTTTAAGAAGGATGTTGAAAAACTGGAGAGGATGCCAAAAACAGCCATAAAGTTATTGCCTTACAGTGACAGACTTCAAGAACTCAGTCTGTTTAGGTTACTAAAAGGAAGATTGAGAAGTGATTTGATTATATAATGTAAAAATTTGTGCATGGGTAGAAAATACTATGTTCTAAAGGACTCTTTAATCTACTGGAGAAAGGCATACCAAGAACCAGTGGTTGGATGCTGAAACCCGACAAATTCAAAGTAGAATAAGGCACATTTTGTAACACCACAAAGATATCACTTGATGTCTTCAAGTCAACACTTGGTGCCTTTTTAGAAGATATTATTTTAGCCAAACACAAGTTATTGGCCTCAATACATCCATAACTGGATGGAATTTAATGGCTAGTGATATACAGATGGTGATGTCAGACTAGATAATCTAGTAGTCCCTTCTGGCTTTAAATGATGAATCTATGAAAGGGGGAAAAAATCTCTGAATGGCAGCACCAAGCTGCTAATGGTGTTCATAATCAGTGACCAGATTTCCAAAAGCACAGTGGGATGGAATACTCCGCAAACTCTATCTGTGATAATTTAAGGTTTTCTTCGAGGCCATTGATAAAAATATTAAATTGCATAAGACCAAGAACTGATGCTTGTGGGACCGCACTGGAAACACACCTGCTCAATGACAATTCTCCATTTATAATTACGTTTTGAGCCCTATCAGTTAGCCAGTTTTTATTCCATTTAATGTAAGCCAGGTTAATTGTATATCAGTCTAGTTTTTTCAATATAATGTTATATGGTACCAGTCAAACATCTTACAGAAGTCTAAGTATATTATATTAACACTATTATCTGTATCAAACAAACCTGTAATCTCTTTAAAAAGATATCAAGTTAGTTTGACGGGCTCTATTTTCCATAAACCCATATTAAATTACATTAATTACATTAGCCTCCTTTAATTCTTTATGAAAAGATTCCTGTATCAACTGCTCAATTATCTTGCCAGGGATCAATGTCAGATTGACAAACCTATAATAATTCAGGCCATCTCATTTACCCCTTTTAATAAGATTGGTTCACCTAGTTCCCAGTTTCCCTAGTAATGCTCCCTCGTTAACTACCCTTCTTAGACACACAGCAAGTATTCATCCATTCTCAATCCTAGGCAGGCACCTCCCATCCATCACCTGCTTCACCTCCCAGCCATTGTCCCACATACAGTTTTCATCTTGTAAACTATGGCTCTGATTCAGCAAAGCACTACGGTATATACTTAACATGAAGCACTTGAGTAGTCCCATTAAACCCAATTGTAGTCCCCATGAAGGGCTAAAAGAAGCCTGAAATCACAGAGATTTCTCAAATGCTTAAAGCTAACTGCACGGAGAAGGGTTTTGCTAGATTGGGACCTATCTGTGTACATTTTACATGCATTCCATTTTATAACATTTCTGGCTAATCATGTTATTTCCCAACAATTTGTTACAACTTTGCTGTTAGCTGCATATCTCTTTTCCCTTAACCGATCTCTTGGGAAAGCACTATAAAGTTAAACCTGAGATAACGATAAAAGCCTATCTTTCAGAATCTTCCTATTATAGTCATTTCCAAAGCAAGCATATTAAGTCAGAGATATTAAAAGAAGTGTCATACAAAACGGTATTGCTATAAACCATGTAAGTGAATTTGGGTCTTATCTCAAATATCAAGAGAGATAATTTAGGACTAAATAAAATGAAGTAAATCAGTTATTGAGCCCTAAAGCACCCTCAGATAGTAACAGTAATAAATCAGATCGATAACCTAAAACAGTCACTGATTCTTCCTCCTAATTAAATAAGATCAGAACTGAGCCATCATTCCAGAAGAAAAGCAAAATGTAATTAGCTTATCTAGCAGTGTCATTTAGTGAATCAAAAGCTTTTGAAAGGTCAATGAATCTTGCCCTTATCATCTCATTATCTTGCATTGCTAACAAGATATCATTAAGCAACTTCACAAGAGCAATGCAGCAACATTGCCACAGTTAAAGGGAAATTGCTAGATATTTTTAAAATTCAGGTTTTGTTTATATTTCCACCAACAGAAGTGCCTCAGAGCCTTTTAAAGAATGATTTTCAAAACAGATTTTTCCCTTTCATGTCAAGTTATTTCCATATTTGTTTCTACTACTTTAAAGACGAAGGGTATGTCTACACTGGCAGAATTACAGTGTTGGCAGTAACAACGCCGCCCAGGGAGCACTGAAGGGAAACTGCTGTTGTGTATTCACACTGTCAGCTGCCTGTACAATACCGTGTTCACACTTGCTGCGCTATTTAGAGCAGTGCACTCTGGTCAGCTATCCCACAGAGTATCTCTTCCTCTTCTGCTGCTAAGAGGTGTGAGAAGGCTTGAGAGATGGTAGCTATGGTGACAGGAAAAGTTCTCCCACCAATTTAGTGCTGTCTACATGGTGATTTATGTCAGTATAACTACATCGCTCAGGGGTGTGGATTTTTCACACTCCCTGTGCAACGTACTTATGCCGATATAGCTCTGTAGTGTAGACATGGCCATAACAACCAAACGGGCTTTATTAACATTTTAACATGAAAGCTGAGATTCAGATGTCATTGCGTAATTCTGGCAGTTGGGGCCTTGGGCACAGATCTATTGCACCCATGACATAATCTAGTCCCGGCCAAGATTGTATTCAAACCCTATCAAGCAGGAACCACATGAGGAAATAATATCCTAGCCCGGGACTTTGTTCAATTCCCAGCTCTGTCACAAACTTCCTGTGTGACTTTGGGCAAGTCACTTGGAGCCAGATTTTTAAAGGTATTTAGGCACCTCAAAAATCTGGCACTTTGTGTATCTGTCTCGGTTCCCCATCTCCAAAATGGGAATAATAGGGCTTTCCTCTCACAGCTCTCATATTGAGGGACAATATTTTTAAAGATTCTGAAGTAATTATGGCCAAGTAAGTATCTTAGATAGACAAACACAGGACGCTGTGTACAATCATTTTTTGAATATTGACACCATCTGTTGAGTGGCATCACATTTTGGCAACTCAAGTGGGCAGAATTCAGCATACGGACAAAGCTTGGGAGAAATGAATGCCACTTTTTATTTTCCATTTTGAGTCCTGGCTCTGAGACACAGGGAAGCAGAACTTCAAGGATGTATCTGCATAGTCCTTTAAAACAATGCTCTTCAGTCCTCATAGTTGAGCTCTGCTGTGAGTGGGGAGAAGAAAAGGAGGGAGAAGCCCTGGTTCCACTGGCCTCCTGAACCTTACAAACACTACGTTCCTCTTCCAGCCCCAGCAGTCTCACACACCACACCAGCCTTAGATGAGATTTTACGATAAGATGGTTTGTGGGATGATTTTTCAGTCACTTTTGTGGGTCGTGTCTCAGTACTGGTTGAGAAGCACTGGATTAGCATATAGGCATTTGTTAAAGCTAAAAATTAAAATGGTAACTTGGGGGCTATGGATCCAAGACTGGATACCTGTGGGAATTTTAATAGAGGAAATTAGGGGACTTGAAGTACATTTTTAAAAAATCACTGCTCATATGGATAAAATGAATGCAATAGATTTTTTATACACATTTTTCCTATTCTTACTACACAAATATAATAACAGGTGATTAATACAGTGAGTGATGTGGGGCCCAAATTTTCAGATCATTTCTGCATGTGTGATTTTGTGCATATAATCACCTGCACTCCAATGTTATAGGTCAGGTCTACACTACCAGCTGGATCGGTGGACAGAGATCGATCTATTGGAGATTGATTTATCACAGTCTCGTAAAGACGTGATAAATCAATCCCCAAAGTCGACTCCATAACTCCAGCTCACCAAAAAGCACAAGGCAGAGTCAACAGGGGAGCCCGCTGTTGACCGCTGCTGCCGTGAGGACGGCAGTTAAGTCAACCTAAGATGCGTTGACTTCAGCTACATTATTCACGTAGCTGAAGTTGTGTATCTTAGGTCGACCCACCCCACTAATGTAGACCTGGCCATAGAAATAACAGGTGCAAGCCCATTCTACCACGAGGAATTGAACATAAAATGGGATTTGCGCATAAAAATGTGACCATGTGCATATGCAACTGGTAATGCATCTAAAGCAGAGTTGGGCAAACTATGGCCCGGGGGGCACATCAGGCCTGCAGGACCATCCTGCCCAGACCCTGAGCTCCGGCTGGGGAGGCTTCCCCGGCCCCTCCTCTGCTGTCCCTCCTCCACCGGAGCCATGCCAGGCTGTTTAGGGAGGTACAGCCTTCCCTACCCAGCCCACCATACCGTTCTGCATGTGGTCCTTGGGTCAAAAAGTTTGCCCACCCCCGATTTCCAGTGATAAATGGAAATGTAAGTTATTTCAGCTGGAAAAATAAAAGAGTAACTAGATTGAGGACCCTTTAAAAATTGGCCTTTAAATCTGCACCTTCCCAGTGACAAAACAGGCCATAAAGGCTTGTATCAATAATCTACTGATTAAAGCTCACTGTATATACTCTAATGTGATACACCATGGCAGCCCCAAAGGAAGCATAATGATCAATTGTGGCAATAATCCACAAATTAAGGGTCCCTAATGGTATGCACTGACTTGATAGACTGCAAGGACTTTGAAAGAGACTTGCATTCTATCATGTCAATGATCCATGGATTGAGGGCTCACATTTATATAGTACATTGTAATGGGTTTGAGGGAGCCATTAGGGTCTATCATGTCACTGAACCATGAATAATGGGAGTTGTTTGAGGAGTATCATTTGTCCACGCTGCAGTGCTTTAAGGCTGCAGCAAACTTGGCTAAAGCTTAGTAAATATTTATGTACCTCTGGCAGTCCCTTATGCTCTTTTATGTACATGTGGAGGAAATCATACTAAGGCCAAAGGAACAAATATAGCTTTAAGGATCAAATAATGCTTTCTTCCCCCTCTTCACCTGGCGCCAGATTCTGACATTCTTCCTCATGCTGAATAGTGACTTAATCCCTGAGAGATCTCCCTGGAGTTACTAGAGCCACTCATGGAGTAACAGGTACTCAGCAGCATGAATAATGTGACCAGAATCGTGCCCCTTCCCTAGCATAGCGGGTGAAGTGGCAGGAACAGTGGTGGGATCCTGTGCAGGGCATCTTCATCAAGCTGGGCTATGTTGAGTTATAGGGGATTCACCTCATCCCAGTGTACAAGGAAGTTTGGGGCAGATCAAGAGATGTGTAGGATCGGGGTCTGCATGACTCGGCTGATACTTCACTGTAGTCCTTTAGAGGACTACTACAGCTTTATGGTCCTGATTTTAAAAACATTAGAATTAATGGAAGTCTATCCTTTGCCCACAGTGGATTTTGGCTCAAGTTGAAGACTATAGTGGTAGCTGCAGAGCAACTCACCTTTGCTCCACAGTCAGGAGTGAAGGTAAAAGGAGGATCATGTATCCATCCCCAGCTGTGGTGGAGCTCCTCAGCAGATAATTCATCCATATTTGGATGTTCCCAGGCTTTAGGATTTGTCCCAATGACAGTGCCTCATATAAGATCATGAAATTGGTGTCCTTTTTTTCTCCTTTCTATTTAAAAATAAACAATGATTTTTTAAAAAAATAAATACATCATAAAATATCATTCAAGTTGTGACTTAATTCCATACAAAAGCTAAGAAATTCAGAGTTAATTAAGGAATGTCTTAGAGGTAAAAGGTTTCCAACAGAGCATATTAGAAATATTCCAATAGAGCACAAGGGTATTATCTTCACCTTTGGTATGTCCTTAGCAGTTCTCTCCATCAAAGCTATTTGTGTTGGAATAATTTTCCTTCATTGACTATCCTGTTTGTCAAAGTGATCCTGAAGTAAAATCACAATACTAAACTTGTAATATTATAGCTGTTTCCATGGCAAAGGCTATGAAGTCATAAATACAAGATTGTGAATTCACTGCACAATCAATCTGAAATGCAGGGTAATGAGGGAGAACAGTCCTATTTAGACACAGATATCTTCAGCAGTATCAAACACAATGAAGAATACTTTTACAAGCAAGGAAAATTACTTTTTGTGCAGATAGTCTCTTTTCAAGGAAACCTAATTGATATCTATAACATCAGAACAGCTGAAAGTTCAACTACCCTGGGCAAAGATATTGATTGTTCAGGTTACTACTGCTAAGATGAAGTTTCCTTCCACATTCAGGAATTGCGCCTGCGCACACTTGGGTGAGATAGGTACCAAGAGCAAGTTAGAAAGTGATCAACAGGACAGAAAGCTCATAGTAACTAGATCCTGTGTTGACATGAACAGCTGGGTAGCCACCAAGTTACTTCTATTGTGTAGCACAGGTCTCAGATGGGACTGAGTAGCTAAGTGTTTCTCAGTATGCTTAGTAGAATACTTAACCCAATGTCTCCTCAGAACTACTTATCCTACATCTCTGCTCCATTTTTACCCTGTGTATTAATATCTCTATTGTGCTACTGCCTAGATGCCAAACAGTTGGGACCCCATTGTATGAGATGGGGTATTGTACAGACAAGTAATCCTTCTGCCATTAGTTGATGGAAGCAAAAGATGCCAGGTTCGATTTTCCAAGGATTTGCTTAAACAATGAACATCAGCTTAAGCCCCTGCCCAGACACCTGGGAAACTATATGTGCCACGCTAGGTGCTCTGATATAAGAACATGAGAACAGCCATATTGGGTCCGACCAAAGATCCATCTAGCCCAGGATCCTGTCTTCTGACAGTGGCCAATGCCAGCTGCTTCAGAGGGAATAAACAGAGCAGGTAATCATCAAGTGATCCATCCCTGTCACCCATTCCCAGCTTCTGGCAAACAGAGGCTAGGGAACATCTTGGACAATAGCATTGATTGACCTTTCCTCCATTAATTTCTCTTATTCTTTATTGAGCCCTGTCAAAGTCTTGGCCTTCACAACATCCTCTGCTGACGAGTTCCACAGCTTGACTGTGCATTGTGTGGAGAAATACTTCCTTTTGTTGGTTTTAAACTTGCTGCCTATTCATTTCATTTCATGATCCCCTAATTCTTGTTTTATGAGAAAGAGTAAATAACACTTGTTTATTTACTTTCTCCACACCAGCCATGATTCTACAGACCTCTGTCAGATCCCCCCTTATTCATCTCTTTTCTAAGATGAACAGTCCCAACCTTATTAATCTCTCCTTACATGGAACTGTTCCATACCCCTAATCATTTTTGTTGCCCTTTTCCAATTCCAATATGCCTTTTTTGTGATGAGGCGACCACATCTGCATGCTGTATTTAAGATGTGGGTGTACCATGGGTTTATATAGAGGCAATATGATATTTTCTGTCTTGTTGTCTATTGCTTTCTTAATGATTCCCAACATTCTGTTTGCTTTTTGACTGCTGCTGCACATTTAGTGGATGTTTTCATAGAACTAGCCACAATAACTCCAAGATCTCTTTTTTGAGTGGTAACAATTAGATTAGACTTCATTATTTTATATGTATAGTTGGGACTATATTTTCCAATGTGCATTACTTTGAATTTATCAAGATTGAATTTCATTTGCCATTTTGTTGGCCAGGTACCCAGTTTTGTGAGATCCCTTTGTAGATCTTCATAGTCTGCTTTGGACTTAACTATCTTGAGTAGTTTTCTATCATCTGCAAATTGCCCTTGATGAGCAATAGTTCCCCACTTGCAGTCACTGCATCCAGGGGTTAAAACACAAACTTTAGTAGAGGGTGGGAGGGTGAGGAGTGGAGCTGACTGAATTTGTGAAACTGATTTATTCAATTCAATTAGGTAAGATTCTCACCCCACAAGGTACCTTAACCATAGCCCCATTCTCAGTACTCTGGGCAATTGTGAAGGGCTGGTGCCTTCTAAATACTTCTCTCTCCTCCCTAACTCCTCAAGCACCTAGATGTCCTGGGTTGTGGAAGTCCAAGCAAGCTGGCAGGCCAGTGCTACCTGGGCTGCTATTGGCACTCTACCACCTGATCAAGCTAAAATTTCAGCTTTAATTACTGGGTTGGGGTGCCCACACCAAAATACTTTGGTGAGGCTGTTGCCCTCTGTGTGGCTTCAGTCGAAGCTGCCTCAGCTCTACCCTAGCATCAAATGCTCTGCCCCATCCATCACCTCCTAGCCGTCACCACTGTCCTGTGCTCCATTGCCTGAAAGCTGCCACCATCTCTCTACACTGTCTGTTGCCTCAAAGCTTCCCTTAACTTTCTACAAGGAGAGCTCTGCAAGAGTGCAGCTGATTGGGTCTCCCCTGTGAGGTGTGGTCCAAGTGCAGGAGGCTCAGTGGAATGGTCTAGGTTCAGGGGGGAGGCAAATTTAGTGGGGTAGAGGCTCAAGTGCAGCAGGTTCAGGAGGGATGATGGTGGTCCAGGTGCAGGAGGTCAGGTTCATGGGGTTGGGCAGACAGGTGGGGTAGCCTCCCATACAGTGACCCCCTCCCAATGGCTGGGAAGTGATGGGAACAGGAAGTGGTGGGTGGTGGGTGGGGTGCAGAGCTTCCTGCAGCTGGGGAAGATTCACACAGGTGGTCTGACTTGGTCCTGACCCCAGGAGCAGCCCATGCAGGGGAAGAGGAAGTCCCCTTCCTCATTTCCCTTCCCCAAGTTCAGCAAGGACTAGCAGTTGGAACCTGGCACACAGTAGTAGCCACGGGCTGGGATGTCCCCAGCCTGCCCTTCCCTGGCTCTGGGTACACCATGATAGTAAGAGAAGGGGACAGAGAGAGCCCAGCCAGGCCCCTCAAGATGGTGATTTACATTTCCCCCAGCTGTTCCTGGCACCCAAACCAGATGCACACCCTTGCCACCACCTGCTGCTCCAGAAAAGACATGTGAATCAATTTTTCTGTGGGGAAAGAGTAAAATCTGTGGGGAACATTAGTTCTGCGCTTGTGTGGTGGCAAAGAATTCCTCCATGAGTAGTTATAATGATCTAGGACAGGCCTGAACAACTCGGAAAGCAGCGAGGGCCATATTACTGCAAAAAAACCAGTTGCGGGCCGAAAAACCCCGCCCCATCTGCTTCTCCCCACCCCACCAATTGGCTTGCCCCACCCCTATTCACCCTCCGTGAATAGTGAGCCCGTGTGGGCCGCATGTGGCCCCCGGGCCGCATGTTGTGCAGGCCTAATCTAGGAGTTCATATTTGCTACTGGCTTGGTGAAGTCTAATTATAGAACACAGCACCAGTTTTGGTTATATTGCCTGTTATTGACAGTCTGCCGTGAGGTAGACACTCACAGCATGAGCCACTCTAGATAGCATGACAAGACAGTGTATAGACAAATATATCCAGCCTGTACAAATGGGTCACAGTTTTCAAATGCTGCTCATCTGAATAACATCTAGGTGTTGCTATAGTTCATTTTGTCAATGACTAATATATCAATTATAATATGCTTACGACAACAAACATCTGTTAGAATAGTTTCTGATAAGCTAAAAGCATCTTTTGATATACTATTTTATTAAGCACAGAAAACACCTGGCTTCATCAATTACAAGTCATCCTATTCTGGCCACCTGACACATTTCCCTGAGGATCAAGAGATATTTTAAAAGGTCTCACAATCCATTCTCAATAACATGCTATGGTCCCGCTAAAACTCAGCTTATTGATAACACACTGAGGTCAGCTAAAGTTCAGAGAAAAACAGAGTGGATAATTAAGTACAGGCTTATTATGATTACAGACTTTCATTAGCCCAAAGCAAAACACTCTAACAAAGTTTAGACAGCACTTATGGCTAACACAGAAAGGATTCTGGGATATTTGGCTGGGAACTCATGAAAGTGTAAAATAGAAAAGAGTCATAAAGATCAATATTTACTAACATAGCGGATCCTCAAATCCTCTCCCTTCTGCCCCTATAGATGCTAGGGTCGCCAGGTTCCCTAAGTCATCATCACTCCTGCCTGTTACCACCAGCAGTGATAACAAGAAGTTCAGTGTGAAAAATCCTCCTCCCTTTTGCTTCTGTTGCTACTAGGGAAACGAAGCCCTTCTGTTAATCCCTTTCATCTCCCTCCTGCCACTTTAAGTGACTTCTAAGAGCAGGGTGAAATTTTTATTCCCTCCAGTTTCTGTTGCAATCTTTTAGACACTTATAGATATGGGGATTTGAGGGGAGGGGGTTAATAGGGTACAAAGAAAGATTTTTTTCTGCAGTTTTTTCATCCTTTTCCTTCACTTATATATAAACTAGAAAAGTAGAGGTTTTAGAACCTGCCTTATTGACCAAATATTTCCTTCAGCTGATGCACCCAAAGCCGGCAGTCCATCTAGGTGTTATGTTTTCTTTTTTTATTTAATATGTTCATTTGTTGCTGTTCATGGCTGAAGGAGATAATATCTCTGTCCTTGGTTTATTATTGCATGTCTGTTTTATTACAATACCATCAAAACTCAAAGGAAAAACAGGGATGGAGTCCCTTAGAAAAATTATAGCACAAGAATAGTACTGAATTAGAGGGAGTTAGGCTTGACATAGAAAATCTGTTTGCTCTGAACCTGTTACTACATCTACTGCTTCCAGTGAAACAGTGTTTACAGCTATCTGTGCTACTAAGGGGCAACTTGAGAGTTATGGTTCTAAACTGGATAATGTAACTAATAAAATTGTCCAGACTAATAATCACATGGAAATAGTGATCCTTAAGGATATCAAGGAAAGATTTTTGGCTCTGGAAACAAAATGGTGGAAGTATTAAAATATTAATGTGTGTCCTGGCATTAAGTCTACTATCTTTTTGTACCAAAAATGGAAAATCTAGAAAGTATTACTAAAATATCTTTTTAAAGTATCAAAAATCTTATACAAAAAATAAACTATATGGGTGAGGGGGAAAGATACCTAAAATATGGCAGAGAGACATAAAGTAAAGTAAAAACAAAAGGAGACATAGAAAGTCAATGTTCCCTATTATCATTAAAGGGTGAAAAATTGTCACAATAATTTGATTTCAAGTAAGTTTATACACAGTCGCCTTTATTTAAAAAGTATCTATCTTAATGAAGTTAAATTAACCTAACTATAGTTATACTCTAGGGTCCCATTCCTGAAGAGGGAGGCTATACATATGCTGTCCTATGGCCTTACTTCAGAGGGATTTTGTGCCAGAGTAAGGGTTTGTCTACACATGCAGCAGTACAGCTGCACCGCTGAAGCACTTAGTGAAGACACTGCCTGTGCCAACAGGAAAGCCTCTCTGATTGGGGTAAGTACTTCACCTGCCTGAGAGGCAGTAGCTGTGTCATTGGGAGATTTTCTACACCCCTGAGTGATGTAGTTATAGTGACATACATTTGTAGTGTAGACAAGCGCTGAGCCTCTGTCTGCACACATGCCTTTAGCGGGATCAGGATCATTAGTTCACCAAGTGAAAAAGAACCACTATATATACACACCAATGCTAGAGTGATCAAAATTTGGGGTGGGATGAGGAATCATGATTTTTTTAAAGCCCCCCCCAAAAATCAAAATGTGAAATATCAAAAATTTAAAAAGTGATAATGTTCAACCACATAAGCACCCTATCACTGAAAAATTCCTGGGGTGAACTCCTGGTTTGTGGCTTGTGCTACATTTACATTGTAATGTGCCTTTCCTGTGTAACAATCACCAGCTGGTATTCATCAACATATATTTAGCAGCTCCAGAGAAGGGCTTCACCTATACACAGACAGGAGAAGTTGAAAAGTGGAAGAAAAAAGGTGAAAGCTATTGAAAAAGACACAAATATCTTTCACTTTAAAGGATGGCAATGAGCCAATATGTGCCAATGTCTGATTTAGTTCACTTTTTGACCAACTGCAAATGCCAGTGCCACAGAACTAGAGTGCGGGTTTTAAAAGAACATTCTGCAGAAGTAGTGCTGCCTTTTTAGAAATAAGGCTGATTTTCCTCATATCTGTAAGTAAAGATCCATGAATAAATTTGCAGCATGATGCACAAGAAACAATACTCCCAACCAATTACTGTTATTGGCAATTGCCTTTTCCATTCACTGCACAGGAAATCTACCCCTTGAGCATAGCCTTTCTCCCTTTCCTTAAGTGTGTGGAGAAGAGGCATCAGAGACTGTGAAAGGAGCAGCTCTGAGGGCATCAGATAGGATGATCAGACAGCAAATGTGAAAAATTGGGACAGAGATTGCTGGGGGGTAGGGGGAGGTAATAGGAGCCCATATAAGAAAAACAGTCAAAAATTGGCACTGTCCCTATAAAATCAGGACATCTGGTCACCCTAGCATCAGAAGAGACAGCAAGAAAGAGTGGGCTGAGGTAGCATTCCCTCGCTGTGAACTGAACCCAGTTCTCATCTACTACTTGTTGACACCAGTAGCACCTTTGTTTCACAGTAAAGTGGAAAATGCAATCACTTTTAAGACTCACGCTGTCATATTATAGGGTTTTAAAAAAAAACAGGATTTTTCTGGCCATCATCAGAATTCATGCTTTTTTATGATAAATAAAGCTTTTAGGCAGTGGCTAGAAGCTGATAAGTAATTTTATTAATGAATATGTCGCAGTTCTATGAATGCAGATGCCGTATGATCGCCTATCAAAATTCCTTTTAATTCGCCATCAGTTAATGTTCCATAAAAAATTAAAGGTTACTCACAACAAAAGAATTATGGTTCTCTGCATAAAAAAAATGAGTTGGGAGTACAGTTTCTTGATGAGTTAATAATAGCAAAACATTAACTTCCCCAAGGTCTTTGGCAGCTCTGAAAGCAGCCCCCACTGAATGATGTCAGTTTATAAAAATACATTTTGAATACGTACTTTGTATGGTCTCTTTTTCAAAGTTTGGATTTCCTGCTTAAACAAAGCAGCCCAAAGTTCAGGTGTACTGACACAATGCAGCGCTTCCTTATCTACAGTTCACCAGCCTCAAATCAGATGTAGGTCTCAATCTGGCAACCTTTACTCATATGTGTAACCCTTATTCCTATGAGTAAGAACAGTGAAATTTCCCATCAACAGGGTAAATTTGCAAGAGTCAGAAATACTCACCTGAGTAAAGGCTGAAGGATAGGGCACAAAATCCTCACCATTTTCATCTGCAAAGTAGTACAAAAAGTAGATGTCTTTTGTAAAATGAGTGAGTATGCTTATTGAATTACAGTCTGGACTGTTGAACAGCTATATTTCCTCAATTCTCCAGCCCGGGGTGCCTTTTACACTGATTTGCTGTGAGACCACTCACTCCTGGCCTACTCTCACACAGCCTCTAACATATAAATGGGGAAAACAAACTGAAAATCCATATAAATTACAAGTTATGAAATTCAGAAAATTTATAAGAGAAGCTAAAAACATCAGAGAAAATCCATGGCTGCAAGGGCTAAGGATGATAAAAAGGCATTTAAGGTATATTAGCAAACATGTAGACCCATTATCAAAAAGAGATGGTAAAATTCTGAAGGATGCAGAAAAGGTAGACGTGTTCAATAAATATTTCTGTTCTCTATTTGGAAAGAAGCATAGTCATACCCATGTGTCACATGAAGGTCCATTAGTAAGTGAGGAGGATGAAAGACTAGGAATAAACATTTTTCAATCAATGGGCCTGGGTAACTTGCATCCAAGAGTTCAGTTATGAGACTGCAGACCCGCAGATGTTAATTTTAAATAAATCTTGGAATATCAAGGAAATTCTAGGAGACTAGAAGAGGGTTAGTGTGCTAATATTCAAAAAGAACAAGCAGGATGTTCTGGCTAACTATATGCCAATGAGCATGAATTCTACCACAGGCAAAATAATGGAAAACCCCATATTGGATTCAACTGATAAAAAACTGAAGGATAGGAATATACTTAATGCCAGTCAACATGGTCTTATCAGAAATAGGTCTTGTTAGGCAAACCTGATTTCAGCCTTTGAGGCGATTACATGTTTCACTGATATAAGTAACTGCACGGATGTAATACACAGACTTTTCTACGGCTTTTCACTTAGTATTGCATTATATTCTTATTTAAAACATAGCACTACAGAATATCAACAGCTGTATTTGTCAGCAGCACTGTGAGTAGGAACCTGAAGTGAAAAAAAAAACCCAAACACTGATGAGGGGAAAATATTTTAATAAAATTAAGTGATTAGAGAAAGAGAACCTGAGCACCAAGAAAAAAAGGAAAGCAAAGCAGGGGAGGAAAATATATTGATCCAGTGCTATATTTTCTATTATAAGTGAGTTGTATGCTCTTATATTCACACAGTTGTTGTTTTCCATAAGCATGATACAATCTTTCCTGCAATTTATTGGCTTCCTGGCCAGTCCCATCAATGTGATAGTCAGGAGATTTGTTGAAGAGGTTTTCAGTTGGCATTGAGTGGAAAAGAGATGATATAGATTCTTAGATGGATGTTCACAAATCCAGCACCAATTTCTATGCACTAAGCATAACAGTATCACACTGTAAAGCAACAGTCAGAATGCAATGAGCAGTTTTAAAGGACATGTAATCACAAGTAGTTCACTTTACTGCAGTATTCCGCATACCTCGGTTAGGTTGTGAGATATTACACATCTCATGGTTAATTTAACTACTTTGAGCAGCCCAGGTTTAATTCAGTTGAGTTCCTTAAGGGCCTGTCCATGCAGAGACAATTGCAGGATGTGGCATCTAAATTCAGGCATGCATTCTGTTGGTACAAACATAGCACAGTGGGGTTCTGGTCCATGTCTCCAGCTCCTACATGCAGTTCTTTAGAGAGGATCCATTGTATTTTTGAAAATCTCCATTTGAAAACAAACTAGCCTAAGAACACAGCATTATATAGTATGTAGCACAGGCAGTGCGTAGGGGAGCCATGTGGGGTCAAGTGCCTCCCCCACCCCCCACCCCCGATTTCTGCTTGGCCTGCTGGGAGGAGAGGGAGATGGGCTCTGTCCTTCTCCTGCTGCACCTGCCCCCCAGCATGCTAGGCCCCCGTCCCTGGCAGCCTGGCCAAGGCAGGGAGCAGAAGGGTCAGGACCAGTCACTTCTCATGCTGGCTGCTCTAGGTCACTGTTCTGTGAAGTGCAGCGGCTATCGGAGAGAGCCTGGCTGGGGTGGTGATGGAGTGCTGTCCCCATCTGGGCCCAGCTGCCAGGGACAAGGGCCGAGCAATCTTCCCCCTGGCACATTTCTGACTCCCTCGGCCCCCATCCCTAGCAGCCAGGTCCAGGGTGGGGGTGGGGATGTGATGTGCCGCCACCTCCCCAGCAAGGTTCTTTCAGGCAGCTGCTGCACTGCACAGTCAGTGACTCAGAGCGGCCAGCTTTACCCAGATGAAAAACAGCTCCCTCCTGCTTCCCAGCCAGGCCCAGCTGCCAGGGAAAGCATCTGAATATGTTGGTGGGAGGCGGGGGAGCAAAGTTGGAGAAGGACAGAGCCCCATCCCACAGATAACTCTGGTGGGGCAGGGAGAATGTGATTACTGGGCAGGGAAGACACATGGGGCAGTTATGTGTCCTGCTCTTTAGATTGTGCCTCCCCCATATCAGGAGACATGACGTGTCTATGGTATTAGCTTGGATAGCAATGAGCATGCTGTGACTAACATGTCTGCCTTTAACTTAAGATAAAGGTTTCAGTCATTTTAAAATGACTGAAGAATTGTATGGAAAAATTTTGCTGCAAGACTGTTGCTTTAGGTATAATTTCATTTTGGATAGTTATGGATAGTAATGCATGAGCGACAAGCAAGTGCATTAATTTCTTCTTACACCAATCGAGAAAAAAGAGCACAGCAGACCTATAAATATCAAGCCCAGAGGTGAAAAAGCAGCATTTCAACCATGAAATTGTGTTAATTCAATAATTAAAGTTAGTCCTGATTCAAATGTAGAGTCTGGTTATGTAGCAGAAATGGGACAAAACAATTGGGAATGGAACCAGCAAATTACACGCATATTAATAACCGAGAGAGAAGAGATCCTGTAAATAGAATGTTTTATTAACTGTACAGTACATTTAGACACCAATCTGCCATCATTTCATTAATCAAATTAGATAAAGGGGAAGAGAAACTTTCACCATTGTTCAATTCTGAGAAAGAGATTGTGAGAGGAAAAGGTGACTTTTATGAGATCCCAGCTGCAACAGCAGAGGCAGGTGTTTCTAGTACTCTTCCTAGTTCCTAGCAAGGAAATCAAGATAGTGCTTTAAGGGGGTATTATTTATTAGCAGGGGCCTTCCAGCTGGAAATCCATGGAGCTACAAAGTTTACACATTTCAAGGATTTAGGAGTTTCCTGCTGATTATATTGGCTTTATTTATTTATTTATTCCCTGTGTGCTTTAATAGATTTGAAAGTTCCATTTAAAAGAAAGTTTCCAGTCCTCCTGGTTGAAAGCCTTGAGAATATAAATTGTAGCAAGATTAATTTATAGTGCTTTATTGCACAAATACTAAGGGAGCATATGCCCATGCTGATTCCTCTTTGTCTCTCAGCAAGTTTTGCTACAGTTGGTCACAAAGTTCTTTTGCCCAACTGCTGACATCTAACTAAAAATGCGATTGTGCCCTGTCAGCATTTGCAAGCAGCTCAGCTGCATGCTCAAATGAATAGATATGTGTTGTCCTTGTTTTACAGATGCAGAAACTGAGGCAAAGAGATGAAGTGATTTGCCCAAGATCATAGACTAAATTAAATGTCAGAGCCAAGAGTACAGCTTCTGTGCTTCAGCCGCTGGAACACCCCTCATGTTAACTTTGCTTTTCTACACATGTTCATATAGTCTAGCTAATGATCTTCTTACCCTGTAAAACAAACTGCCTCTGAAACCAAGATTAAAATTAGCAGATGGAAAAAAAAACATAAACAATTACCTGGGTCTGTCTTTTGTTCTGAGTTTACATAGAATAGATCATAGTCCATGACTCTTATGTGTTACAGCAATACAAATAAATAAATAGTGTGATTAAACTTCAAAACAAATATTACTGGTACCAATGAAGACACTTTTTCCCCATGAAATTTTTAATATAAACAGATTTGTTTGTGTGCGTGTGAAAATTTCTGTTTTATCAAAAAGATCCTTTTCACTGAAAAGGTTTTGACAAAAAAGTTACAACCAGCTTCACTGACAGCGCTAGCTCAAAAATACGTTAGCTTTTTTTAATAGCTCCTAACGTTACATTTCTATGTAGTTGTTACACATGTACAATGTTTCACATGGGATATATAACAGTATCGTTATAAGATCACTATCAGGAAGGTTATCTATTCATATTCTACCAGGCTCTCTTGTCAACGGTGAGAAATAGGAAAACTAGTAGAAGTTTAGTATTTTAGAGCTTTTCCAGGACAACCCCCATCAATATGTATCTTAGTCAAAATAACAAGCTGGCTCTACAGTCCACAGCCTGACTCAGACAACAAGGCTGCAGAAAAATGAAATGATCTTACTCAAATAAGAAAATAACATGGATCTGTGTATTCTCATCACAATGATGAGATGGTTGACACGTCTTCAAGTGATTTCACTTACATGTAGAAAAGCAAAATACCAGCAAGTTGAACTCCATTTAGGAAGGCCCTTCACAGGACTCTATTTTGGAGGACCTTCATTACCAATGAGTACTTATACATAACCCAGGCTTCAAGCAACATTTTCCTGAGCCCAGGACAAACTCATAACATAGGCTCCCTATCCCATCCCTCCCACACACTGTAACCAATGAAAGAAACAAGTATATATAGATATATACTTCTGAAATGGCATAGATAGACCCTGTCACTTTACAACTTTCTTTTCTGGCCTTTTTCACTGGAAAATCATGAATGACTTCACTAAAGTCAATTTTTCCCATGAGTTGACACTCAATAGACCCATACAGCAAGATGACTTCAGTGTTCCTGTGCCACAGCAGACTTTTTAATGAGTGTCAGTTTGCTGAAATTTCTTTCAGCTTCTGCCACTGTCAGTGGCAATGTACAAAAAAATCCATAGGGTTATGCACATTTCACTGTAAATTAGCTGAAGATTTTTGTTGTAAATCTCATTAAGTAAGATTAGTTGTGGCAGTTTAAGTTCTTTTCCAAAAGTAGACTTGAAGATTTTTTTCAGGTGTAATATTTCACATGGAAATTTCTCCAAAAGATCCATTGAGAATTGTTGAGACCTTAACATTTGGATGTTTTCTTCCAGTTTGTTAGAATCCAGTGTGGTATATTTTAGGACTGAATGGAATGTAGAACAATTGTCATTGGTTGCTTTGTTTCACCACTACAACTCTCAGACAATATTGCCTAAAGTTGTATAGAACACGTTCCTTCTGAATGAAGACTTTGTTTTATCTTCAAAGGTTATAGAACATGTTTCATTGGGTGTCTCATCATGAAATATTTTCCATTTGCTACCTCTCTTTTGCAGTATTTGTGGAAAAATTCCCATTCCTTCTGCCACAAAGCATGCTTCAAATAGAATTTTTGGGCAACTGATCTTCAATCTTATCAGCAATGAGAGAAGACTCTGAATCAAAACAGATTCCTTTGGCTTCAAAAATCTTGTTTTCTTCCTCAGTACTTGAAAGAAATTTATAACAGAAGCTAGCCAACAAAATGCATGAAAAGGAGCTGAAGTGCTGTTCCACTGCTTCCACTTTTGCCTGATCTGAGTGCCAAATTTAACTCAAGAGCACATTCCAATGCTTCCAGAATACCTGAGAGATGCTTTGTCATTGGATAAACAGGATCAGCATGAGCACTCCAACTGAGCATGTAATGAACAGTGAATCATCCTCCTTACAAGACTGACATTGAAAAACATGAAAAATCAATGACATATAATCAAAAAAAACTATTTCTATTTGAATACAGAAGGACATAAGAACGGCCATACGAGGTCAGACCAAAGGTCCATCCAGCCCAGTATCCTGTCTACCGACAGTGGCCAATGAGGGAGTGAACCTAACAGGTAATGATGAAGTGATCTCTCTCCTGCCATCCATCTCCACTCTCTGACACAAAGAGGATAGGGAAACCGTTCTTTACCTATCCTGGCTAATAGCCATTAGGGGACTCAACTTACATGAATTTATATGAAGCTACAGCATTAACTTCCATTAGATTAAGTGAACAGGATGCACAAAGAGAATACACTGCAAATTTATCTGGACATAATGCAGGCCTGAACGCCTTTTAGCTTTCCTGACATATTAGATCCATTATCAAATCCTTTACTTCTACAGTCATCAAGAGGAATGTTGTTCTCCACCTTTTTAATCTAACTGATGAACACAAGAAATCTTTCTTGAATAGTCAATGTACTACCATAGTCCTGAACTACAAACTTGAATTACAATACTTTTTGTTCATGGTGAGAGCACCTGAAGTAGCATCAAATATGATAGAATAAGACGGCTTTTTCTCTCTCACTGCAAAAATGGTCTTCTCCATGCTTTTACCACACAATTGTTCTGACTTTCCCATCAGAAGTAATGTGCCTGTCCTTGCACTGTTCTACTCTCTATCTGCTTTTGTTTGACTTTAGCCAAATGTCACCAGTTATATTATAATGAGCTAATAACTTAAGAATTCCAGGGGAGTTGCCATTGTGTGAATCATCAGATTATCTCCTCGGAATGCTAAACCTCTAAGCAAGACATAAGGTAACATCCAACATTCTTTGGAATATTGCTCTCCATTTTGCAGCTTCTGTTAATATTTGTTTTTGAATCTCACTGTCTACTCCCCCTCTACCTGAAAGTGACTGCTCTAACCCCTCCCACCAGCAGTTTCGGGTTCTATGCACTTTTCACATTCAGGAAATGTACTATAGTTTGTGAAATTTTTCACAATTGGTAAATATCCTTCACTTTTTGGCAGAATAGTGCATTGTTCACAGTTGTTTCCCCTTTTGGAAAGTAACCAACATGGAAAGAAGTACAGTGCTTGGTTTGTAGCACTCCAAACAAGCCAGTCTCCTGGAATCTATTCTTTATAATTGGAAATTCTACATTTGAGAAGAAATTCAGGAAAATTACGGCCATTAAAATCTTTTGGCATTCACTTCATTAGCTTGCACATTTCTTCAAAATTTGGTACAACAGATAGAACAATATTTTGATTAACAGACTCTAATGTGGTTAGGCTACAAACCTGAATCTTTTAAGAAAACATGAAGCAGTAAGTAGTGTAGCACCACTCTCTCGCGCTTCTTGCAAACCTTCTGAGTCTGGTGGCAGTATTACTCAACTGTCTCTGGAAGTCATTAGATTGGAATCACATAATATATCTGGCTGCTTTTCTTTATCAATTGCCCCATGTCTCTATTGAAATCACCTTCACCTTGCTGTTTTCATTCATCCAGTTTCCTTGTTTGTGCATTGGTTGAACCAGCCAGTTGAGGGTTATCATCTGTCGGGAAAAATGGGAGGACTGACTGGTGTCCTTTAGCTTCTTTTCTTTCAGCATCTGCCTGTTTTGGATGCCCAGTTTGTATTTTTAGCCAGACATGGCAATATGGCACTTATATCAGTGTTACACAAAAGTGACAGATTCCCTCTAGACACCCCAGAGGTACTATTCCCTGTCCTTGAGATTTTGTTTTGGCCCTTCTATGCATCCCGGAGGATTAGTATATTGTTCAGAATGCTGCTTCTATTCTAACACTGCCTCTGATTGGCTCAATTAAATTTTGCAAGATCTTGTGATATTTGGATGCCATATCAATACATGGGTACGAACATACTCACTGAGATTATATAAATAACATTTAGTTACTCTCAAATGTCCACAAATTTAGCCTGGATCTTTTTCTCGTGGTGATGGGCTTGTGACCCTCTGGCCTGCCCTTTGAATAGAACTCCAGTAAAGTGTACCAGTTCCCCACCCCAGTCCCCCTTTTCTTCGGGCCAGCCAAAAGTATTGACTTGAACTTGCTGGAATGAAACAAACTACTCAAGGAGAGTCTCATTTTCCCCACCAATTCCACACATTCAGGTCAGCATTATCTCCTGGTCATTAGTGGTAAAAGCGGTTGGTAGATCTAACTCTATCAGTATGAGTTGGCAAGCACTTTTTGTAATCCATCATTTGAGAAGATCATCCTTCACACAATTTTAGGCAAGAGTTTGGTGTTTCAGCTCCAATTAAGTCTAGATTCTAGAAACAAAAATACTCTTTGGTTTTGGTCAAGATGAAAATACGTGAAAACAGACTCTCCTGCTATTTCTGTTTACAGCTGAAATCAAAACAACTGCAGAGTCTAATGGAAATTTTAAAGAAAGGGCTTCTTCCTAAACTTCTTCAAACTTCCATCAATGTCTGGGCATCATTCGGTTCAAATTTTGGTTGATAGTTTGGAATGAGTTCTAATTTTATCCTAAAAGATCCACTGAGCTCTAATCTAAAGCATCTGTTCTCTATGCTGCTAATCCCTAAATATGTATGTGTTTTCCCTAACTTCTACAAGAGCTGCTCCTCGAGTTAAATAGTGTATAAATATTGTTATTGAGGAACTGAGATGTAGAGTTAGGATTTCTGGTTTTACGTTTAAACCAATACTAACTAGTGACAACACTGTTAAAAAAGATTAGGATGATGAATGAAGTCCTCTGAGTTTTCAATTTGAGTTTGTGTGAGTGAGAGACACAGACTTTTGAGAGTCAGTTTTTTCAGGGATTCCAAATATGAAATATTCTAGCAATGCTGTAGAGTGGCATGGGACTGACTGTAAGGGATGCAAAGAGAATATCAGTGGGGATTTCTTTTTGCAAATTTCTTTTCAAAAATATTTCTATATTTTTTAACAAACGAATGCTGAAAAACCTCTTTCAGAATTAATTTAAACTTTAATGCTATAGTTTTTAGAAATACTATGGCTGGTGAACTACCTAGATAAAGCAACTATCTCACTAGAGTGAAAACTAGATCTTTGGTTTACATGTGTTCTCTTCTGCTGCACATTGTAGAGGGCATCACATTGGAGCAGAAAGGAAATGTAAGACTACCTTAGATATAAAACACACCAGACTGAAGCTTTGTGGGCCTTTAAAATTTGGTCCAGCAGATGAGCCATCAAACAGCTGCTGTACGCAGCATGCTTCTTAGTGCAGCATAGCTTTTCCAGATTAAAACTACTTAGGAGTTATAGTGGATGCAACTATCATCCACATGTGTACTTCCCCTGAGGCACAGGCATGGGGTCAAAGCCATTGGTTCCAAAGGGCAGCTAAGCTAGGAAAAGTGCAGTTCTATACCCATTCAGCATTATATCCAGTGGATGTGTCTTGAACACTGCATGTACTAACTTGTGAAGTTTGAGGCACATGGGTTACCCTTTCACTGATTTATCCACAGGAGAATAGCGTTTGGAGATATGTTTTATTTTAACTGTTTTCACATTTGTTATCAAATGAAGGAACTGAAAAGCAAGGTTCTTATTTTAAAGACATGACACATGAGATGATGTATGAGGTGGAGTGCAGGCAGAGGCAATTTGCAATTTACTTTTCTCACCAAATCTTTTCTGGGAACAATCCCCATAGGAGGAGTAGAAAGGAATCGAGTGCCAAGCATTTGCTGTCTTAAGTCTCTCGGGAGCAGAAGCCGCCTGTAAATTCTGAGCCATTTTTTTAGGCGATAAACACATGTCCTTTGAACCAGATTGAACATTAAGTTGATATGAATTATTGCAGGGTTTGGCAACCTTTGGCACGCGGCCCATCAGGGTAATCCTCTGGCGGGCCGCGAGACATTTTCTTTAGGTTGAGCTTTCCGCAGCTCTCATTGGCTGGAAAAGGTGAACCGCAGCAACTGGGAGATGTGAGGAGCTGTACCTGCAGAGTGTCAACATGAACAAAATGTCTCACAGCCTGCCATCAGATTACCCTGATGGGCCACATGCTGAAGATTTTCTGACCCCTGGACTATTGGCTTGTATAACTGCTATGTCCATTGCACTGAACTAGAGACAGGAACCAGGTAGTCTGCTTGAAAGTCCTTACTGTATTGAAACACCAATATCTTTGCTTCAGAGGAAAAAAAAGTTACACATTCAGTTAATCATGTGAAGTTTACTGTGTGTTTGAAACTCTTTAGTGGGCACATTCCTTACTTACTTAATCAATACACTGCAATCTATGAAACCCAGATTCAACCTGGATTCTTTTATGGCTCATTTATTTACAAAACATTACCCACATTGGTTGATCATTATTACTTAACAATCTCTGTGATTATTATCTGAGACCCATATCTGGTTTCCTTCTTGTTTGGGGTTATTTTTGATGACCTTTATCCAGCCCTGAGAATGCTTTCAAGACTGTGATCTCCCTACCTGTGGGCACTGAAACAATATTTACTTTAGATTAGATACTGCTGGGGATCCTTCACATCCTCCTTCACACATCATGTTTTATATTGTAAGTAGAACTATCCCAAAAATTGTCATATAAAGTTATATTAGCTTCTAATCCCAGCAAAGCTCTCAACAGACCTGGTGGTTTGGTGGATATTTTCCATTCAAATGATTTTTGAAAAAATCATGGAAAATTTTTAAACTAAAAAAAATAAATCTCTTTTGATTTGAAATTTTCCATTTAAAAATATTCCAACCATCTTGTGGAAAGTGACATTTTCTAACCAAAAAAATATAATTTTTGACAAAACACTGTTTGTCATCAGGAAAATTATGTGGTTGAAATATTTCAACCTGCTCTAATTCTTAGTTTTAACCATATGAATTGTCCAGCTGAAGTCTACAGGACTCCTTATGTGCTTAAAGTAAAGTGCATACGGATATGTTTTGCTGAATTAGGATCTTAATGTAATGCATTTATGTCAATCCCTACAAAAGGCAAACAATTAAATCACTTTTATTGTGTCAGTTTCATAAGGCTTGTTATAAACAAATGGTATTTTTTGCTAAAAAAGTTGTAATACATTCCTGGGAAGTTTTGCATTTGCTAAAAATTGCAAATTCACAAATTTGTCAAAATTTGTGACTTTTTATTGTAAATTTTAAAATGTATTCTGTTTTCTCAGCATATTTTGCAAAGCAAAACTCATAGTTCACCCAGTTTTAATTGTGGTGTATGTTAATAGTGACCTCTCTTTCTAGGTAGAAATGCAGTAGTTTAGACTAAAGTTTGAAAAAAAATAGTAAATTTAATTATGTTAACACATAACCTAATAAATAGCCAGGGAAATTACAGGGTAACACTACAATACATTTTTGGTTCAGGAAGTAGAATAATTCTCACTATAGCATCAAATATATTTCAGAATTTTTTCCTTTGAGGAGATGCAAATTATATATATATATATATAATTTTCTCTAGCTTAAATCAGGGCAAATATGGATTGGCTGACCTGACCCTGATCTGTATGTACCAATTCCTGTTTGAGAGGCTTCAACTCTCAGTGCCTGCCATCTGGAACAGCCTTCCTGTATCTCTTTTTAGATCTCATCTGAAAACATGTCTGTGTTCCCAGTGCCTTTTAATTTCTCTGTCCCTCTACTTTTTATTGTGGAAAGCTGTATCATTTTCCTAAAGCGTTTGGGCCCACACTTTGCATGGGAGACACTATACATAATAAGTGTGCATTTTTAATGGGAATGTGTGCCATTACGTTCAAACAAATTAATCAAAAAGATAAATAAAAACAATACAAAGATCTACATTGACAATTACATATTAATGGCTAGAACAAGTTACAAAAAGTTAAGGGCTAGGAAAAAGCATTAAACAAACTGTATCAGGGCAAAAATGTTTATCTTTATTAAAGCTCCATTGCTTGGGAACATGGAATGGGAGGGAGGACTGGTGTGAGTCTCTTGGGCCATATGTCCTCTAAAGATAGAAGGAAACTCCTTAATGGGACCCTTCCATGTTTTCCCTTCTTTCCAGAATCCCCTCAGAAATATTTACATAGAAGGGGACAGTGAGGACCAAGAAATTACTCGAAAAGAAAATTATTTTCCTTCTTATTGACCTGAAGAGAACGTAAGTGAAAATGTTTCTATAGAAGGGGAATCTCATGTGGAACTGGTTTGGAGGAGAGCAAATTTCAACTGTCTTTCCTCAAAGAAATCTTCAGGCACAACATAAATGCAGACATCACACTGGGTAAACATTTAAAAATTAAAATTAGGAGAGGAGTATCATGTACAAAGCTATTACGATTTTTGCTTCTCTCCTGCATCTTCACATTGCTCAGGAGTCTGTGGGCATGTCTACACTGCAATTAAAACCTGATGCTGGCTCATATCTGGCTCAGGGTGGTTCTAGGACCCTGCAAAGTGAAAAAGTCTTAGCGCTCAGGCTCTAGCTTGAACCTGAACATCTGCACCATAATTAAACAGCCCTTTATCCTGAACCCAGCAAGCCCACGGGTGCCTCTAGTTGCCGGGTAGACATTGCCTCACAAAATGTCAGCTGCTAATTTAGAAGTTGATACAATATGCTATAGAAGAGATACTCATTGGGCCTTTCACATGGACAGATCCACTGGAACTACACCTATCTACATTTGCTGTTGATCTGTTCCTATGTTATAATTACTTATTTGAACTTCAGTAGCATCCAAAGGCCACGATCAGGATCAGTACCCCATTTTTTTTTAGGTGCTGTATAAAGTCATACAGGAGTAAGTGCTTGCCCCCAAAGGTCACAATTTAATATCTGTTTTTTTAGTTTCCCCTAATCTAAAAAATTATTCAGACTGAATACACGTTTGGTCTTTCTGCATAAAAAACCACAATCCCTCTTCCCCCACTTCTAAATAAATTCTAGAGAAGGCAAACCCATAAAAAGGGAGGTTCAGTTTTATGAGGTCCAGGGTGCACACACTTTCACCAAATGGCTGTCTTCAAGACCCAGGAAAAAGAATTCTTCCATCTGTGCCTGCCATGACAGTCAGAGACTGACAGAACTAACTTGCGCCAGACAGCTCAGGCAAATGCTGTACAGTCTTCCACACAGTACACCTCAATTTTGATTTTCAGCACCCTTGCTGTCCTAGTCTTTGGACTCTCTCGAACATAGATTGTGATTTATGCCAAAGGGTACCAATGTATGTTGTTTAAGCAAATAATATATAAACTATTCTCTAAAAACCTACTAAATCAAATACTTTTAGTACAGTACTGTAGACATTGTTTCTCCAGTGACTCTCTATGCCTCAAAGGCTGTGCTGATGTTGCAGTTCACATTCCTTAATGTTTTTATGTAGCTTCACTATCCTGGGATAAATATGCTTTATTTTGTAAAATATAATATATACTCTGTAAATCTTAAAATTTCTGATAAATAAGTGGTAAGAATTAAACCATGTAATGAAATAACCTAGGTTTTCCCTCCCAGATTATACCACAGTTTCATTTCACAGAAGGTAAATTCCATCAATCAGCTTGTCCTTTTCTGCCAAGAAAACAGCTTCAAGTTTATTTCTATAAAGAAAGTAATGATCAAATGGGCAAACAGTCAAAGTAAATAAAATAAATTAACAGCCAAAGGGAGGAAATATATCAGCTGTGGATTTTTCTCATCTAAAAATCTGAGAAGTCAGATTTTGTTGTAAAGTTAATTTTAAAGAAGAAATTATATAGACAATGAAAACTTAGAAATGGCTAGGATTAAAATAAACCCAGTTTATTAATGTATGTCCATTGTATGCCAGCAGCACTGTGCCACTAGGCCTGATCCTGTATCAGTTCTAAGTCTCTGGTCCTTCAACTCCCTTAATAGTAGCTGAGGGGCCTGGGCACCCCATTCAGACCTGTAAGCAGGTAATGTTTAAGAATATCATAGATCAGGCAAAACATTTCCCCATAAATTCCATTCCTGTAAATTCAGCCCAAATAGGTGATTTCAGCTGGATTTCAATTTGATTTTCTGGGAGTCGTTCAAACCAGAAACTCAAAGTGAAACCCAGATTATGATCTCAGTTTCACCTGAGTAAATGTCAATTAACTTGGATTGGAATCTGGCCCAGAGTAAGCAAACCAGCGTGAACAAAAAATAGAATAAAGACTTGCACATATACCTCCTCCACAAAAAAAGACAGTGCTAACCCTCTCAAAGCTCTAGTCTCACTGTGGATGAGTTAAGAAATGTGCTGTTATTGCACACTGACATTTTTGTGCTGTAATTGCACTATTTCACCCCGGTGCCGGTGCCAGGTATTTTGATGCCCTAGGCGGCAAGTGCAGGAGGGGGCGCTGGCAGCGGGGCATCCTAGAGTCCACTGAGTTGTTGAGCTGTCGCTGAAGGTTAGGCGGCGATTCGGCGGCAGTTCGGAGGACACTAGGATGGTGGACAAGCCATTGAGCTGCCGCCAAATTGCTGCTGAGGGAGGCAAAAAGCCACCCTCCAAATTCCACTGCCCCAGGCGACTGCCTAGGTCACTTAATGGGGAGCGCCAGACCCGTTTCACCCTATACCAGTAGTCATCCCACTGCAGTCAGTGGGAGTTTGTGTGTGAAAGGATTGGACAGATGTTGTACTAAATAATTTCCTAAAAATGTTATATGACAGCTGAAGAGGACAGCTGAGAGGAGGATTGTCACAGTATCTAATCTAAGGCTCCATCCAGATCAAATTGAGATTCAGTAGAAATATTTTACCCACCTCTTAGTCCCTGCAATATTAAGTTGTAATGCTTAGAAAATGGATGCAGACTTCTTTCTAATGTAGCAATGCAGACTGGAGAATATGTAACCATTAAATGATGGATCAATATTTATACCTAACACTGAATATTTTACTACATAAAACCAAATGATTGGCCAAATTAACTCTTGGACAAAGCAAGCACATCAGCATTAGCTTCAAAATAGTTATGCCCGTTTATGCCAGCGGTGACTTTGGAATGTAATTGTCATAAGACACTCTTGAATACACACTCTGATGAATCTAGTCTCTTTTCAGGTGGGAGGATGCACTTAGTTCACTTCACCTTTTGCACCTGAGGCATGGTCTGTCACGTCTTGTGGCTTAAGTAAAGCTGTCCTGAAATGTTGTCAGCAATATATTTATTGACCAGCATAGCTCAGCTAAGAGAGAATTTATCTTCCTTAAACATGTGTTATCTTTGTTACCTAACTCATCATCATTTAGACAGCTTAAGTTCACACACATGAAGGACACATCGGCCAATACTGCCATGTGTACTTTGAAATCATCCATGAAGGAGGCTATATTGCCACTGCTTAATACTCAGATACTAGAAATGATTTACCTTCTGACACTTTTTTACATCACTTAAATGCTGACTGTTTAAAATAAAATATTTATGTCCCTAAGGAGGCTCAGTTTAGATGCAGTATCTACTTTGCAGTTTTGCAGGTGGCTAGATTGAGGTCAAGTCATTCACCAGAGGTCACACAATGAATGAATGGCTGACAGAATGATTTTGAACCCAGGGCAGGAACTTTCAATCTCCCTGCTGTGACCACTGGAGCACAATGTCTCCTTTGAATAAGTCTAAGTATTGGTGGCCAGTGAAGGTATAGATTTCATAGTCCCCTGTGAAATGAAAGTTTGCACTTACATTGTTTTAGAGTTAGAGTAAGGCAAGAGCAAATAGTTCAGTGTATAGATGAAATTGCTTCCAATCAGCTTGAAGTATACTATGAAATTCTGAAGAGACGGGGCAAACTACAAGCCCAGATCCAAACACTTCCAACTTCAGCCAGAACTTAACTTTGTGGTTTCAGATCATCTGTAGTTTTGATCCACTCCACATTGGTTAAAGGTCTCAGCTTATCTTTTCAGGAGCTCCTAACACAATGGAAAATTCGGACACAGTTTAATTTTCTTGCTGGGGCAGGGGAATATAATGTTTTGACCATAGCTATCCCACATGTCAAGCCTGAACTTATGACCCATAACAAGATCAGGCCCTCACTATGAAAGTTCTTCAGGCCAGAGATACTAACTCTGCATTCACTTCTGTTGGTTTTACTGGTTTTTCAGATTTAAGTGGAATTATATCCGATTTACAACAGTGTAAGTGAGACCAGAATCAGGCTCATTATTTTTTTGTCTGCAAAGCACCAGGCATATTTATAGCATTGTGTAAATAATGGATGATAATGCTATTAAAGATGAATACTGCCTCTTTCACAAAACTTTAAGGCAAACAAAACAAAATCAGCAGAGAATACTAAATTGACACAAAGAAAATGGCAGGATCTATAAAAGAATAAGTGCCATCTGAGTACCTACTCTGGTACAGAGTCATCTCATCTGATGTCTATGAGCCTAATTTTCTTTTTCCCCTCTTGACTCATAAGACGACACTACATGAGATGCAGCAATGTTATGTTTTTAATTTAGAGCAGACTCTGGAGTAAAATACCTCTTTAAAAATCTCCTAAAAAAACACTCACATAATTTGATTGTGTATGTGTAGAAAGGAGAGAGAGAAGGATAAGCATGATTAAAATTTAATTTGGATCATTAATAGCTGATCATTTCAAAAACTCAGCTCTTCTCAGGCTGGCATCTAAAGTTTTCTTTATTCTAGTGTCAATTACTTTGGAGTCATAGCTGGAATTGAAGTAGTTCCAAAAGAGCCCTTCCCTCATATCTATGCATGCAGTCATTGTCAGCTCACATTCCATTATCTAGTAGGCCAACAGTAAAAGTAGAACAAAGCAGGAAACATCTCAGGGCATGGCCACACTTGTGAGTTAGAGTGCATTAAAACAGCCCTGTGTACTCTAACTCACGATATACCCACGATGGCAAGGCATGTAGCTACTAATAGCCCTGCTCTCTGGCTGACTGCACAGCTAGAGCACTCCTGGTGAGTGGAATAACATTTGATGCATTCCCGCTGGAGCGCTACAGCACCAGAGTGGACGCCCTGGTATGTCACTGCACTCTGATTAGCCTCCAAAAGTGTCCCACAATGCCTCTTCTAGCCACTCTGGTCATCACTTTGAACTCTACTGCCCTGCCCTCAGGCAACCAATCAGACCCACCCTTTAAATTCTCTGGGAATTTTGAAAATCCTCTTCCTGTTTCCTCAGACAGGTGTGGAGTCCTCTCAGGGAATCTTTCCACATAACCATGCCTCCACGTGCCAAGCAATCCCCAGTATAGGAGCAATGGCGAGATGCTGGACCTCATCAGTGTTTGTGGGGAGGAACCTGTCCAGTCCCAGCTGTGCTCCAGCTGTAGGAATTACAACATTCAGGCAGATATCAAGGGACATGATGGAAAGGGGCCATGACTGGGACACAGTGCAGTGCAGAGTTAAACTGAAGGAGCTGCGGAATGCCTACCGCAAAGCCCGTGAGGCAAATGGCAACTCCGGCGGTGCCCCCACAACCTGCCTTTTCTACAAGGAGCTGGATGCGATACTTGGGGGTGATCCCACATCCACTCCAAGGACCACGATGGACAGTTCAGAGGCCAGTTCAACAAGTCAGAAGGAGGAGAAAAGTGGGAGCCAGGGTGCTGAGGAAGAAGAAGACACCCCAGAATCCCTAGATGCATGAAGCCAGAAGTTGTTCTCAAGACAGGAGGAAGGTAGCCAGTCGTGGCAGCTGGACCTTGGGGAAGGACAAACATGAGAGGAGGTTCCTGGTAAGCAGCTTTTATTTTGGGAAGGAAGATATTTGGTGTGTGCTCTTGGGGCAAGGAGGATTAGGGCTGTATGCATGCCCATCATAATAATCAGCCTCAGTTATCTCTTCAAAGGTCTCAACCAGAAGTTGGACAATACATTTGCGCAGGTTCCTTGGCAGAGCCACTGTGGTCCTTGTCCCAGTCAAGCTAATATGTCTGTGCCACTGTGCCATGAGGGGCGGAGGGACTATTACTGCACACAAGCAAGCTGCATATGGGCCAGAGCGGAAGCAGCATTGTAGTAGAAAACCCTTCATTGCTTTCTAGGTTGCCCTTAACAGCAAGATTCTTCCAGGATGAACTCCTGTGGAAAATGTGGGGACAGTGTTCAGTATAGGGGGCCCCTGCAGCTGTTGGCTCTCCCCAAGGCACAGAAACCCAGAGCACCGTACAGCTGTGAAACAGTCAGTCCCCCTTGACTCTGTGCTTATTCACCATTCTGGGGCTCCCAAGGGTTATGTGAACTCACTTTGGGATGGACAAATTATGCTTTTGTGTAGACTGTGCTTGTCCTTAAATATGAGGGAATCATTGCTCTGTCTGGTGTGAACAATGCTGCCTCTGTTAAGTGCTGCATTTTGCCTTCACAGATGCAACCTTGAGATCTCAGGTGTCCGTGTCATCACCATCCGAAAGACTCCAAAGAATTAGGAAGAGGCCACATAGAAACAAAGAAGACATGCTGCATGAAGTAATGCAGCAGTCACTTAACGAGAATCTAAAACCGCAGGAGTAGAAGTAGAGTGAAAGGAGGATCCACCAGCAGAATGAGGAAAGCTGGCACAAAAGCGCAAAGCTACGGCAACAAAGCACAGATCAGCTGATAAGCATCATGGACACCAAGCAGACTCGATCCAGGTGCTCGTAGCCATGCAGTTGGAGCACTACCACATCCCTGCATCCCGCAGCCATTGCCCAAAACTCTTTCCCTTGTGCCCCCATGTCACCTCCAACCCAGTTTCCCCAATATTGGGGTTCTTATCACCACCAGCTCCCTGTAACTTCACCGCCCAGCCCTGAAAACTATTACCCTTACCCATTGCACTCAACCCCCATCACCATGCATTATAATCACCTGAAGTGCAGCACTCATTGCACAGCACTCCAGACAGGAAGTCTGAGGAAGACAGGACATATTCAAATCTGTGCTTGTACCATTCCACACCCCACCCCCTTACTCTTTCTGTTTCCCAAGCAGTTGTGTTTCTTTTCAATGAATGGATTTTTTGGCTTTGAAAACATTCCTTATTACCTTACCAAGACTTCTGAAAGAACTCAAATGTAAAATTGCAGAACTATTAACTAGGGTTTGTAACCTGTCCTTTAAATCCGCTTCTGTACTCAATGACTGGAAGATAGCTAATGTAACGCCAATATTTAAAAAGGGCTCTAGAGGTGATCCTGGCAATTACAAACCGGTAAGTCTAATGTCCGTACCGGGCAAATTAGTTGAAACAATAGTAAAGAATAAAATTGTCAGGCACATAGAAGAACATAAATTGTTGGGCAAAAGTCAGCATGGTTTCTGTAAAGGGAAATCATGTCTTACTAATCTATTTGAGTTCTTTGAAGGGGTCAACAAACATGAGGACAAGGGGGATCCAGTGGACGTAGTGTACTTAGATTTCCAGAAAGCCTTTGACAAGGTCCCTCACCAAAGGCTCTTACGTAAATTAAGTTGCCATGGGATAAGAGGGAAGATCCTTTCATGGATTGAGAACTGGTTAAAAGGCAGGGAACAAAGGGTAGGAATAAATGATAAATTTTCAGAATGGAGAGGGGTAACTAGTGGTGTTCCCCAAGGGTCAGTCCTAGGACCAATCCTATTCAACTTATTCATCAATGATTTGGAGGAAGGGGTAAACAGTGAGGTGGCAAAGTTTACAGATGATACTAAACTGCTCAAAATAGTTAAGACCCAAGCAGACTGTGAAGAATTTCATAAAGATCTCACGACACTAAATGATTCGGCAACAAAATGGCAAATGAAATTTAATGTGGATAAATGTAAAGTAATGCACCTTGGAAAAAATAACCCCAACCATACATACAATATGATGGGGGCTAATTTAGCTACAACTAATCTGGAAAAAGATCTTGGAGTCATCGTGGATAGTTCTCTGAAGATGCCCATGCAGTGTGCAGCAGCAGTCAAAAAAGCAAACAGGATGTTAGGAATCATTAAAAAAAGGGATAGTGAATAAGACGGAGAGTATCTTATTGCCCTTATACAAATCCATGGTGCGCCCACATCTTGAATACTGTGTACAAATGTGGTCTCCTCATCTCAAAAAGGATATACTGGCATTAGAAAAGGTTCAGAGAAGGGCAACTAAAATGATTAGGGGATTGGAACGGGTCCCATATGAGGAGAGATTAAAGAGGCTAGGACTTTTTAGCTTGGAAAAGAGGAGACTAAGGGGGGGATATGATAGAGGTATATAAAATTATGAGTGGCGTGGAGAAGGTGAATAAAGAAAAGTTATTTACTTGTTCCCATAATAGAAGAACTAAGGGCCACCCATTGAAATTAGTGGGCAGCAGGTTTAAAACAAATAAAAGGAAGTTCTTCACACTTCGCACAGTCAACCTGTGGAACTCCTTGCCTGAGGAGGCTGTGAAGGCTAGGACTATAATAGGGTTTAAAAAAGAGAACTGGATAAATTCATGGAGGTTAAGTCCATTAATGGCTATTAGCCAGGCTGGGTAAGGAATGGTGTCCCTAGCCTCTGTTTGTCAGAGCGGGGTGATGGATGGCAGGAGAGAGATCACTTGACCTTTACCCGTTAGGTTCACTTACTCTGGAGCACCGGCCATGGGCCACTGTCGGTAGACAGGATACTGGGCTAGATGGACCTTTGGTCTGACCCAGTACGGCCATTCTTATGTTCTTATGTTAGTCCAGGAAAGCAACAGGCACTGCAAGTCAGTGTAGCAAATACAGATTCCTACTAACATTGGAACCACTGCACTTCACTCATGTGCAAGGCACCAAACATTACTGGTGGCCTTCAGCCTCAAATTGATCTCTCAAGGGATTCTTAATCCTTAAAGCCCTATGCTGGGCCCCTCTAATAGCCCTGCTCCCTGGCTTTTCAAATTCAGCCTCCAGGTGTTGAACCTCCGAGTTCCATGCCTGAGTGAATCTTTCACCGTTCCCTTCACAAATGTTATGGAGGATAGAGCACGCGGATATAACTGTGGGGATGTTGTCATCACCCAGGTCCAGCTTCTCATACAGAAAGTGCCAGGGGCACTTTAAATGGCCTAAAGCACAATCCACAGTCATTTGGCACCAGCTCAGCCTGAAGTTGAACCACGCCTTGCTGCTGTCAAGGCTCCCTGTGTAGGGTTTCATGAGCCATGACATTAAAAGGTAAGCGGGGTCTCCAAAGATCACAATGGGCATTTCAATTTCCCCTACGGTGATCTTCTGGTCTGGGAAGAAAGTCTTGGCTTGTAGCTTCCTGGACAGGTCAGTGTTCTGAAAGATGTGTGCATCATGCACGCTGCCCGGCCAGCCTGCGTTAATGTCAATGAAAAACCCACGGTGATCCACAAGTGCCTGAACAACCTCAGAGAAATACCCTTTCCGGTTAACATACTCAGAGGCTAGGTGGACTGGTGCCTGAATAGGAATATGCGTCCCATCTATTGCCCCTCCGCAGTTAGGGAAACACATTTGTGCAAAGCCAGCCACAATGTCATGCATATGTACCCCTTCTGCCAGGCCGGGTTAATAGCAGCAAGGGCCGGGTTCAGTACATAGGGGTCCCCTCTCAACAACACAAGGCAAAACTGGCTCAAGCCCCCACCCAGTGACCTGGGAAAAATCCTAACACCCTCCCTGGGTGCCTCAAAGAGGCAATACTTCCCCTCTTGCAAGCACAGATTGGTGTATCAGAAATTTTTATTAACAGGAGATAAATGACATCATCAAATTGGGAAAAAACACCACAACTAGGGTCATAAACCAACCCCTGAGCAAACCGCCACCCCAGCCGATTGGGCCGTGTCCCCTTCTTTAGGTTTGTGAGTCCAGTAGCCCAAAAATCACCCAAAGTCCCCAAAATGTCCCACAGCCCAATAGTCTCTGGAGCCCAGCAATCCAAAAATCACCCAATAGTCCCAAAAGTCCAACAGCCCAAGAGTCTCTGTTCCTGGTCAGTGCAGAGTTCAAGAGTTAATCTGCAGAGTCCTACCTCCCAGCCTGGGTGGAAATGGAGCGTAGGGCAAGGGGCACCTTAAGTGGTCCGAGGCCGACTGCGCCGCCTCTCCGTGAGGTTCCGCTGCAGCTCTCACCGCAATCGGCTCTGCTCCACTCCGCTGGCTGTCCCACGAACCGCTCTGCCTGTTGATCCGCTAGCTGCTCTGCTAGCCGACACACAGACAGCTCTGCCGTGCCGGTCACTCTGCCCGCAGCACCAACGCCTCCGCTAGTTGACACACCGACAGCTTTGCCGCGCCGGTCACTCTGCCCGCAGCACCAACGCCTCCGCTAGTCGACAGACAGCTCTGCTGCACCGGTCACTCTGCCCGCAGCACCAACGGCTCTGCTAGTTGATACACGGACAGCTCTGCTGCACCAGCCACTCCACAGCACCAACAACTCCGCTAGCCGTCCTGCTAGCCGACACGCAGACTGCTCTGCTGCACCAGCCACTCTGCACTTTTTTCAGGCCCCCCTACTTAAGACAGTGCTCAGTGATTTCTTTAGCTCTTAGGTGATTTCAGCTCTTAAGTGATTTCAGCATACAGTAGGGGAAGCCTCAGTGCAGGTGCACCAGTGAGCCCAAAGCAATTTTCAGCTCAGCAGCCTGAAACCAGGCTCCTAATGGAAGCAAAATTCAATTCTGACATTCCACAGTGGAGAGAGGCAGGGTGCAATAGGTCTGGGAGGCCCTCAGACAGAGCCCTCACCAAAAGGTATAGGTGCTTGTCCACCCCCTCTCTCAATCTCACAGTGTTCTGAAACGCATGGCCCTTGCCCAGTGAGTGCTACCTAGATGATGGCGAGTCCCTCCACCATAACAAGGGCCAAATACATGTCCATAGTCCTTCATTCATATAATCACAGTAACATCACTTTATCATTCCTGCCCCAATAACATAGAAACTAGGGCTCCCTCATCAGCCGAAGTGGCCATGTGGGCTGCTGTGGGCTCATGCTAGGTGCAGTGGGTGTGTCTATGCAAATTGATCAGCCCCAAAGTTATTTTCCAAGACTCACTGCAATTCCCATAGTTCGCCACCAGATGTCAGAATATATCTCATTCCTGACACTGCTTACACATATTACCCAGAGTCACGGTTCTTCTGAGCAGGATGCGATTAATGGCCCTGCAAACTTGCATCAACATAATTCCAAGGATTGACTTTCCCACTCCAAACTGGTTAGCGACCAATTGGTAGCTGGCTGGAATAGCCAGCTTCCAAATTGCAATAGTCACCCATTTCTCCACCAGCAGGGCAGCTTTCAATCTCATGTCCTTGCGCTGTAGGGTGGGGGCAAGCTCATCACACTGTCCCATGAAAGTAGCTTTTCTCATCCAAAAGTTCTGCACTCACTGCTCATCATCCCAGACTTGCACGACGATGTGATCCCACCACTCAGTGCTTGTTTCCCAAGCCCCAAAGTGGCGTTCCATGGCAGTGAGCATGTCTGTGAATGCCACAATCAATCTTGCATCATATGTGTTATGAGAGTTGATATCATCGTCGGAGTCCTCGCTGTCAGTTTTGATCTTAAGGAGTAACTCGACTGCCAAACATACCATGTTGGCGAGACTCGTCGGCATATTCCTCAGCAGTTTGGGCTCCATTCCCACAGACCAAAAGGGAAGCCCGAGCGTTCAGTACAAAAAATGTTGAAAGATGGAGTCAAATGTGAATGGAAGCACAGGGATTGCTGGGATGTGAACCGATGCATTGCTGGGTATTGAGACAGGACCCAGTATGCCCCTGCACCTCCCACCCTCTTCCCACAAGACACAGTGCCAGAATGGGAAGAGGATCTCTGTGGGATAGCTGTCCATAATGCACCACTCCCAATGCCACTGCAAGTGCCGCAAATGTGGCCACAGTGTGGACAGACTGCAGCACTCTCCAAAGGCTGGTTTAACCCAAAGCGCTCTATATCTGCAAGTGTAGCCATGCCCTCAGCTCTTTGCAGTCACAGTGCAACTCAGAGAAGTGTAGGTGATGTAGGCCGTACCTAAATACACATACTATATTCCTCTATGTTTATGTTCAAGTTGAGGCAGGTTACTTTCCTCAGTCTGATCTCAGTATGTCCCTTTATTTTATTTATTTATTTATTTATTTACTTACTTATTAATAAGACCCTATTGATTTTTGACTTGGTAAACTTTCTTGCTAGGGTGCTATGTGAACCTATTTTGTTGTGGTGAGGCAAAAATTCTTCCTGGAATCTTCTCTGAATTTGTTTTTCTTTAATTTATGTGTGCCTCTATTTCCTGTCATCTGGGTTGAACTGAAAATAGGAATTTGGATTACAGAGATCTATACTATTTATAGTAATAATAATAATAACAACAACAACAACCACAACCACCAATTATTTACATCCCCAGGGACCTCAGCAAGGATCACTTTACTCACTAACGACGTGCAGCTACCTCAGATTGGAGTACCACAGCCATTTTAGATTTTAAATTTTTATTAAAGCTAATGTTTAAAATCAAATTGACATGAGTTGAGAAGGAAGGTACTGTACATCTGGGGTCAGGCTTGGGTTATGGGGAATTGGAAGTATCAGTTACAAGGTTCACAAGGTATGTACATACCTCATAACCAACATAGATCCAGACTGGGGTGTGGGAGTTTTATACCACACAACAGTTTACAGAAGAGGAAATGAAACACATTTATACAGTTGAAATTACAGGGAAATTCTCGGGGTGCAGAATATAATTACCTTGGATATTGGCCAGAAAAATGGGGCTATCTGTACACTTGCCAAAAAAAGAAAAACGTGACTTGAGATCTTTAATAAGCATGAGTGGTCAAGTCATAGAATATCAGTGTTGGAAGGAACCTCAGCAGGTCATCTAGTCCAATCCCCTGCTCAGATCAGGACCAATCCCCAACTAAGTCAAAGTCTTCAGCTTTGTGTCTCATTTGAAAGACAGAGTATATCTAGTGGCAGCATGGCGGGGCAATGGTTCAGTATTGATTCAAAGGAGAGCATTAGGAAGACCTGATACAGCTCCCATTAAAGTCAATGAGAATCTTTCCATTGCTTTAAAAAGGAGTTAGATCATAGCAAATCACCAACCCCACTGTCTATAACACTTTGTTTTTCTTTCACATTTTCTCAGTGATCAAACCCACCTCTTTTTAGTTTATGAGATTTGACAGGATCACAGCCTGGGGTGGTATGGCTTTTATCTCACATACCGTAATTTAATCTACTCTGAAACCCTCTATTTATGGAGTTGTTTATCTTGTTCATTTAGCTTTCAGCAAAGAAAACCTGGCTCAGTTACGCTATGCACTGTTTAAAATGTGTTTTTTATTTTCCCATGGGGATTTATTCTGAGAAAAATGCAGGCCTTGCTTGAAATACAGTAGTTAAATCTATTGGTTTCATATGGCCTCAAGCTTTCCGCTACGATATGCAAAAACATACCTTTCAATTTTCAAAGCAGTAACAAATAGATTTAGATGTGTGATTCTTTAGTCATACTTTGAGAATTTAAAAATTTATTGTCCATAGCACTTAGGGGCCTATCCTTCCCATTGAAGTTAGTGGGAGTTTTCGCATTGCCGTCAATAGAAGTAGCATTGGACTATTTTCAGCATAGATTTCAAAACAAAGGCATGAAATTGTCCGAAACAATAACTATTCCATAAATCAACAGAACAAATTTCCACATGGTAGCTTTTCAGCGAGGTATGCAAACAAATTGGTTTGATCAATACAAATATTTGAAAGAAATGGTGGGGGGGAGGGGCATTTCTCCAGAAGTGCTACTAGATGGTCAAATTTGATTCTCTTGACTCAGGAAAAGTCTTCTGTGTTTCACAAATTTAACTTATTTAGGTTTTTAAATTAGTACTATAGTAGAGGCCTCCTTATTTGGAACCAAAGATAACCAAAGGTAAGGGCCTCTGTACACTCGGAGACGTCACTGTGATCACACCTAACCAGATATGAGTGATCTCAGCCCGCATTACAACTTCAACTTAATTTCTAGAATTATAAATTATGAATTTATAAAACTGTCCATTGCACCATTGTTTACGTTGGCATTGCTGAACCAGTGAAGGAAAATAGCCAGAAAAAGCATGGGATAAACACATTACTACCAGCAGGAATTGGTTTTGGAAAGTAACTTTGGTTCTGTTTAGAGAGATGACCTATACTAGTAGTGACTAATAAAAACTGGAGTTCTCTGATTTCAAAAAACATATTATTTTGTTTTTTCCCCTAAATAAACAAAGGGATATATAGTCCCGCATGACAAAGAGAGACTGCTAAGAAAAACAACGGTAAACTGTGACAAATCTCCTTCCCAGCTGTCATAGCTTCTTTTTTTAAATAAATCAATCAATCAATAAAAAGGGAAACATTTAGTACAACACCTGTCCTGCAGTCCTTTTATCCACAAACTCCTGCTGACTGTGATGAGAGCTGTGCATGTAGAATAACAGATGGATCATTGTTTAGGTCCAGTTCCTCAAAGGTATTTCACCACCTACCTCCCATGAATTTCAATGGGAGTTAAATGCTGAAATACCTTTGAGGATTTGGGCCTTTGCCAATAATATATCCCACAGTCCAATCAGATATGTGAACGGCCAATCAGGCAAAACATATTTTTAATGTTCATATTTGTCTTCTGAGTGCCATTGCAAGTTCCCATGCCTGCTGGCATTTTGCCATCTCTATTTTAAGCCGATACAAAAACGCAGACACTGGGAACTGGAGAAATAGCTGCCTCTTCTTTAAGGAAAAAAAAATCCATGTGAGTGACTATTTAAACAATTTAGACTCTAAAATGTATATAATATATATACACATACGCACACACACACACTTAAATGGCTATACTGATTTTAATCAAACAAATTGTACTGTGTCTTTGAGCTGGTTAAATTAACCTTGTGTCCCATATACTCAACTCTTATGGCCTGTACTGACCTCTTAGGCAAGGCATATCAAATCAACTGTGAACTGCTTGAACAAACTTGTCTGAACTCACTGAGCAGTGAATTCTACCTCTGCAATATTTACTAATGAGAGAAGTTGTACTTTAAACACTTCCTATACTTCCTTCCTTCAGAATAACCTTTGGATTATCTGACCAAACTAGGCAAAGGCAGGCATTTGAACTAATTATCTGAAAATGATTCTTTGGATTGACCAGGAATTTCACCCCATCAACACTCTGGATCCCTGCTATAGCGTGGAACAAGGGGGTAAAGCATGAGGTAAGAAGAGAGGAGATCAAACAAGTGCAGTAGGAAACCACAAATAAAAACTTGTAAAGACTGCTGGCAAAGTGTTTTCTAAAATGGTTCCCCCTCTCAACATACTTTAGAGACTGGCATATAGCATATGCTACAGATGGATAGGCAATGATACACCTACAGCTGCATGTCTCTTGTACACTTGGTCCAGCTTTATGTTGCCAGCTGGCCAGAAGCAGCCAGGTTTGCAGGATGATTTGATTCCCCACAGCTGTCGTACAAAGCAAGAGGTCAGCTGGCAGGAGGAGGAGCTGGGGATATAGTTGACTAATTGTCACCTATAACAGATAGAGATTGAGCCCAACACAGGCAACAACAGCTTCCCAGACAGCAACGTACAAACCCTTCATTTAAATGATGTGTTAACGTGAAGGTTAGGTTTGGATAAGGTTAGGTGACTTTGTGGAATCACTCACTGAATCGAGCTGTGAATAATATATGAAATGAGTGATCCAAGCCTGGTGCATAGGGAATATGTGATGCAGCTTTTTGTAATGTTCCTCTTCAGACCCTCTTTATTGAGCCCACAGAGAGAAGCAGCCAGGAAAACTCATTTAGCCCACCATATGCTGATGTCTCAACAAGCAAGCCGACTTCTGAAAACCATTTTTACTCTCAATTGATTTTTAAATTGTTAGTATAGTAAAAACCTCCTTATTTGGAACCAAAGTTAACCAAAGGTAAGGGCCTCTGCACACCTCTAAGAGACTTCATTTTATAAATGTGTTTTGGTTGTGATTCATTGTGACTACGACTGCCAACTGTGAGTATGTCTCAGTAACTTCTAGGAAAAGATGCTGTTTGGTCATGGTGCAAATGCCAAAAAATCACATGCAGACTTTTCCAGAACCATATAATAAGGTATTGCATATGGGTGATCTATTTTAAAAGCATGGATAATCAGAAATGGACAAATGTAATAGCAAATAATCTATTTGATCAATTAGTCTTTTCCCCCCACATGCAAATTATTTGAAAACAAACTTTTTTATAATGAATTACTTAGTTATGTGAAATTCAAAATTTCCAGTTGGTTTTTGTTATTTCTGCTTTGTAAAAAGTAGTTGGTCACGTAATTCACCTCGTATTGCTTCTGCTCCCTGACTGGATCACAAACTTTTACACAGAGGAGGAGGGAAATGCTAACTTTCAAATGTCAGCTACTCTTAATTTTATTAGCCTGCAAGAGAAAGATTTTCATATTGTGCCATCTGTTAAATATTTTTTCATTTTCTCTATAGAGTTGGGGGATTACTCTTAAATCAGCATGCTATCCTAACATTTTGCCTTATCACTTCATATAAGATATCGGTAAAAGGGGTAACATTTTCTGGTGCACTTAAGTGACTTAAGAGCCCAAATCCAATTTTCAAAACTGATATGCAATAGGAGCCCAAGTCTCATTGAAAGTCAATGGGATTTAGGCTACTAAAACCTGGTCTACACTGGGGAGGGGGATCAATCAAAGGTATACAACTTTAGCTACGCAAATAACGTAGCTGAAGTCGGCGTATCTTAGGTCAACTTACTTGGCCACTCACACGGCGGCGAGTCGACCGCTGTTGCTCCCCCGTTGACTCCACTTCTGCCTTTCACAGTGTACAGGAGTCAACAGGGAGCCCGCTCCGGGATCGAGCACTACCCGCCAATCCGGCGGGTAGTGTAGATGTACCCTAAGTGCCTATGTAATTTTTTGATAATGGGACTTAAGCACTTTTGAAAGGTACTTACCAATACAAACCAATACAAACAAGAACAACAGTATGGTGAACATTGACTTACACCCTGTGATGTGGAAGGACAGAGGGGAGAAAGAAAATCTCTAGTTTCAAGCAGGTCTCCCTCCTTCACATTCTGTCTGGGGAGAGAGGATGACCCCTCTGGAAAGCTGCTGTTCCTTCAGTGTTGTCTCCAAGTGGATCTTATAAGAACTCATGTCCATATCTTCCTCCAGCTTTCTTGACAAACTGGGACTCCTGACTCACTTGAGTTCCTGCAGTGGCCTGGAGGACTCTTCTTCAAGCACAAGTAATAACCCAACAACTAGTCACTGTCAAGGTCACCGTCGGTGCAGGACATCCCACCTGACCTCTTCCCTCAGCTCTCGATCAAACTATCTAAAGTAATCGGGTCAGTAATCACAGGTCATTTGATCTCCTACCCCCAGTATGAGAACTCTGAATCCCTCACATGATTTCCCCTACACATGCAGAGGAGAATACTGACACATCTAATGTGCATCCTCAGACTACCACACCTGTGCCAGGCACCTACATCACACAAAAGGAGAGGATGCACTGGGCAACACTTTTGGATGGACAAGAATAAAAAAGATAGGAGCTGATCTCCTCTAGTCAGCCACCTGGATCCAACCTTCTTCTGAGGAGGACACATTACACTCTTCTCTGGACAATAACTTCCCCATTTTGCAAGCTGCAAACTCCCTCATATCCTACCACCATAGCTAGTCAAGAACTTTTCCATAAGAACTCATTCCCACCGAATACAGGAAGGGTGTATCTCTAGTCAGGATTGCTAGACTCCTCCCTCCCACTCCTGCAGTGTAGATCAGTGATATCTCCTGCGTAAGCCCCATAGTAACTCATGAATCAGGGACAATACATGTTTATCTGCCTAACTTGCACAGAGGGCCTGATCCAGGAGGTGTGCTCAGGGTGCACTGATCAGATTGGGTCCCATTCAAAATCTGGCTACCAGAGAAGAAGGAGGTGGTGCATTGTACATTTTAGCCCAGTGGTTGTTAGAACACTCACCTGAGAGATGGAAGGCCCCTGTTCAAATCCTTTCTCACCATCATGGATAGCTGGTGAACCAGCCATTGGGGGAAGGTTAGTCCTGGCCCCTCCCCTTCTGCCTGAAGCCCTGCCCCTTGCCCTCCCCTTCTGCCTCTTGTCCCCCACAGGAGCCCAGATCAGAGTACACACACCCTGTGGCCCCTGGTCCCTCTCCCTGAGTTCCAGGCAGGACCCCCAACCCAGAGATCTGGGTGAGCCCCCAACCCCAGTACACAAAGCACTAGGCGAGGGCACGGCCCCAGCCCTAGAGCTGGCAGTATGCTGGCCCACCCCAGCCCCAGCCAGCCTGGACTAGGAAAGAGTGGCAAGTATGACACATACAACTCTCCTGGCCTATAATACGCACTGCCCATGCTCCCCGCCAGTACTGCGCTGCTTCCCGCAGCCCCCATTGGACTGGAGCAGCAAACCACAGCCAGTGGGAGCCACGATCAGCTGAACCTGCAGATGCGGCAGTTAAACAAACCAGCCGGGCCTGCCAAAGGTGCTTACCCTCGGAGGCTGAGTGCCAAGGTTGCCGATCCCTGTTCTAGACACCTAGAAGTTAGGTATTGCAATGCTCTGCGTCACCACACCTAAGTATCTTTGTGGATAGAGTCCTTTTCCCTGAAGTAAAGTATTACTCTAGTTCACTCTCTAACAATGACATCTATGGCAGCTGATTGTGACTGTTAAGAGCTGCACTGCACTGATGGCTGTGCAGAGCTGTGCCATCCCAGAGAGTAGTCTGGGATCTATTGTGCCCCTCTGAAGGGGATTCATGATCCAAAACTGACCTGGCACCAGAGAAAGTGCAGGTGCCCTTGTAGCTTGGCTGGAGCAGAAGGATTTAGGGTCATGACTACCCTTTTGGAGTGCCTTAGGCTGATAATGATTCTAGCTCTGTAAGTCTCTGCACTCAACCAGACGTAACTGCACTTGTACCTTACACCTGTTCAAGGCCATAGGAGAAATATGCTTGCACCCTCTTTGTTCTCCAGAGAGAAAAAAAAGGGAACCATCAGGCCCTCTGAAAATAGCAACACAAGATCCAGAAGTTGCTGCAGGTAGACCTGCATGGGCCGCTGGAATGTGTCCCTCTTGTAATGTAAGAGAGGTGCTCAAGGATCTGAGTGGACTCTTCGCCTTTGGAGAGGAGGGGGGAAAAAAAAAGATTACCAGTGTTTGCTATTAACTATTGTAGAAATTTGGCTGTCTTTCAAATAAAAAAAAAAAAAAAGAACACTGAAAAGGGTCACAGATCCTGCCGGCTGCATGCAGAATCTGCTCCAGACTTCTTGTCAGATATTATTTCTCTGAGAGCTATGAAAGGTTTTCTCAGAGAGTTTTAAATCCCAGAATAAAACCTGGATGGTCTGTGCCATTAGAGCAAAAACTTTTGATGATTCATTAACATGGCACAGACCCAGCTGGTTGGTACACCCTGTCACTCTGAAACTCCATTAATAGGAAGCCTGCAGACATGAACTCAGTTTGACTTTAAAGCTTCATGTGTTTAAATAAATGCACTTTTAATTGAATTAATGCATATTTTAGAGAGAACATATCTTTAAAAAGAAGCAGTGGATTTGACAGACTAACTTTGTATACCTCTCTCCTAGTCAGCTGAGAAATACTGCTTTAGTTATACGCAGTACATGAAATGAGGGAAATCGAAACCTTGTAAGTGCCTACAGCAGGGCAATTGGGGAAAAATCAGCCCTGCTGAACCCAAACTGTAAGGTTTGAAGGTTGGCAGATTTGATTTTGTTTGCAACTATTCAGCCAGCACTAATCTAATTTGAAGGTGCAAGCAGGAAGAATATTCTTTGGCCACAATGAATGTCGGCTGGCATCATTTTGATATAGGGGCAATATTTTATGTAGTTGGGTAAATGGGGCAAATTCTACCTTCATTTGAAACCTCATTGAAAGAAGCATGTGAGTAAATGAGGAAAGCAGTTAGCCAATGGAGGTACATCAGGGATGAATTTGCCCTATTGTGTCTAAACACAATGAGTCTGATTTTCATTTACAGTAAGAGGTCCCTTAGCATTGAGAGGTTTAACCTACTTTAAAAGTCATTTACCCACCTCAGTTTTTGGAGACTATTAGGAAAAACAATGCAGTGAATTTTGGAAGACACCACTTATGCTGCTTTTATATATTGAAATTTCTGATACACAAATTGTAAAGTGAATTTTAAATAATTAGCTGCCATGAAGACTGCAGTTACAAATTCATACATCCTTCCTGAGACACTCTGGATGGTATCCACTCTTATCATTCTAGTGTAAACAGAGATTTAGTAACCGACAGACACACCACATAGATCTTATCTATCCTAGCAATAGCAAATTAGCATCTCACTGACTCATTCTTAGGTAGCTATCAACTTGGCTGGCAGATGTGATTTTTCATATCCAGTACTTCTGTTCAATACCATCTGCCAGAACTAGATCTTGGGATTTTGGCACCTTGGTTTTGTTGGACAAGTTCTTTGACATGTTTTTCTCTTTCATGTGAGGTGAAACAATTCAATTGCATTTGCACCTCATATTGTCAGGATTATTTATTTACTTTGGAGAGTTGTTCAAATGGGACATTTCTGCAGTGTGATACAAAGAAGAGGACTTTGACACAAAATGGGATAATGATTAAGCCTGCCCTCATGAATGTAGAGTAGACCCAGAAGTATTACTTCTGGAACTGCCATCACATGAGAGTTAATGTTCTTTGAATTAGAGGTTACAACCTGCTGATGAAGATATGAAACCTTCAAGGCAAGAGTAGGAGGAAAAAAAAAAACAATACAAACTCTTTAAAGAGAGCATAATATAATACCAATTGAATCATATTACCTCTTCATGTTCTGACTGTGATCTAATAGAGAAACAGTTTAATATCTGATCTGCCTTCTGCTGTGGTACTTACAGCCCTCTGTGAGTACAGGATAAAAGAAAAGATCTATAGTAATTTCCATCACCAGGATCATCTGATGTTCTGAATACAGCTACAGCATAACAGCTATAATGGTATAATAGTATATAAGATGCTTTTTGATTAGGGAACTCCATCATCTCATTAAAATAGGAAGAAGCAGTAAAATGTGTCACATTTACAGAAACAAAAAAAATCTGTAGGTAAATAAATTCAAAATTAAGTTGTTTTAAATTATTTTAGCAAACTTCTCTTCCTGATGGTCTGAAAGGTCTTTCTAACATGGTGAGACGTGAGTTCCAGTGGTGTATAGCCCTCCAAATAAATTGTTATCTAAGCCCAGCTAATAGCTGGGTGAAGGTTATCATAAAAAACAACAAAAACACAAACATTCTTTTGAATTTAACAAATTTGCCTCAGTTTTGTTCACTTTTTTGTGCCTGCTTTTGGTGAATATTATAGCAGATTTACCATCAGAAATGTTCACTGAGATAAGAATTTTTAGCAAATATTAAAGAGAATTCACAAAAAAATAATTTTGAAAGTGTAGCTGCATGTTTTCACCCTTGAATTTTGATTCTAAGTTAGGCTTATCCAGTCAGAGAACAGAAAAATCGTATGACCTGTTTATGCAATCAGAAAAGCTTGAATTTCAATATTCACACTGATTTGCTTTCAAGCAATCTGGAGATAAAGCATAGGTGCCGACTCTGTGAGCTGGAGCACTCACAGGAAAAAAAAAAAAAAAGTGCTTAGCATCCACCAGCAGCCCAGCAGATCACCTCCTCCTCCCTCCTTCCCAATCCCTCCTGCCCACTTTGATCAGCTGTTCTGCGACATGCTGCGGGAAGGGGGGATGAGCAAGAGTGGGGTGTGTTCAGGGGAGGGGGCAGAACAGGTGGGAAGAGGCAGAGCAGGGATCAAGCACCACCCAGGAAATGAGGAAGCTGGTGCTTAGGAGACCAAGAATTATTCATAGAAATTAGTGGGTAAATAGTGCTGAATAATTAATACATTTGAGAAAATTGTGATTTGTTGGTGGAGAATTAAACGATTGGTTCACCTCTATACCCAGCATAGAAATCCAAGAACACCTAATATTTACGTGGGTCTATACTCCAAAGTGTGTTAAAATAAGCACTGCTGGAAGTATTAATTAATGGAAGAATATATGTTCACAATCAATGGTTCCTTCTGCATATTCCTGAGTCCCTTCCCCAGAGACTATGTACCTTGGGAAACTCACAAGTGAAAGCTTGCAGAGATTCTGCATAACTTTTCCTCTCCTACAGGTTTTTTCTGTTGGGGAGAATGACATGGCAGATGGTTTTTATCTTTTTAAATTACAGCTCTCTTTATTTATAAAGACTTCAGCGTGAAAGCTGTTAAAAGTAATAATCCACATCTTTTTGAGAAATACAACTCCATAATTTAATCATGCCCACAGGCATCAAAGACACAGCAAATAATTGTCTTTGTGTCGTTCAAGCGTGAAATGCCCAGCATTGTTTGAAACCTAATTCTAACTAACCTCTACTGTTCTGTCTCAGAAATCCCTGATCACGGATGACTATAATCTCATTTCTCAGTCCCCTAAAAACAGAGTTTGATGAAGTATCCCAGAAGGCAGAAGTTTTGTTTGCCTCTGAAAAGTAATTTTTTTCATGTCTGCAAGATTTCATATTTTCCATCTGCGTACCAAATCACAAATCCATTAATATTATAGCAGTTCAACAAGACATTCATTCATGTAATTACTTACATCTGAAAATGCCTGCTTTAATTCTGTGCAAACCACAACTGCATAGAGCAGATCAAAATGTCAAGAACTACTATGGTTAAACACACATAATAAACCCCTGCAATGATATGGAAATGTTTTGGCATAAGGTACCTTTCTCGGACTAATGCCAATGCCTCTGTAGAGCAGTAAGCACTTGTTGAGCCTCTGCTGTACTATTCCCAGCTACCATCAAAAGCTTTGCCAGTTCACTCATTTATCACAAAAATCACTAGGAACAGACACTTTGAAATCAATGAGTTGGTAAATATTACCATTCCATCACATAATTAAGAGTGTTCCTGTAAGAAGAGTAGGCACGCACTAAAATGATATTGTTAAAGGGGCAAATACTTCACTCTGAATCTGGAAGCCGAGGGGAGCAAAGACAGAGTCAGGTGGTAGGTTATGTCCATATGAATCATGTGGTTTCAAATCACTCTGTAATGTATGTGTTCTATGGTATACGGACTGATACAAAGTCATATCCAAAGCTGATGGCCTCAATTTTGGTCTCAGATTTACAGGCACAATTTCTTTGATTTGGGCCTCAAACTTCCAGGAGCTTAACCATCATCTAATATTAGGACTGCAGACAAGGAGGGGAAATCAACATCCTGTGGGAATGGGTAGAAAAAATTGGATTTTTTAAAAAGGAAATGTGGGATTCTGCCCCATTGGGATAAAATGAAGCGTTTTCTTAAAAAAAAATGACGCCTATTTGAACAGAACCTTACTTTTCCAAAATAATTTAATATAAATAAAAAAGGAGAAACTTATGCTCTTTGTCTTTAACACAGAATATACAATGACTTTTATACTTAGGAAGTATCCCTGTAAACTCAAATAGCATTGGACGGTGGATATTATTTTTCAAAAAAATGGTGCCACTGTATAATGTGAAAAACAAATTCATTTACCTAAGTACTGTAGTTTCACTAATGTTTTCTCCATGCGGGGAATGGAAGGGATGACCAGGGGCACAGTCTGGGGGAGGATTGCTCCCCTAAACAGAGGTGAGGTATGTGGGAGATCACAAGAGGTTACGTGCCATTGTCTCCCCTGCATTTCTGCAAGTACAGAGCTGCCCAGCTGAAGGAAGCTGCATCTCGCCTCCACTGATTCATCAGCTGAACGCCACCCCCTGGGTCCTAATGTCAGTTATTCTCGCTTTCCGTGTGCTGGGAGCCTTCCTGTTTTCTGTGCAACACTGAGTGCCCGCAGTAGGACTGGGTACGGGGTAGAAGGGGAAAATGAGGGAAGGGAGTGAGGGGGTAGAGGGAAGAGCCAGTGAGGAATGAAGGGGGAATGGAAAAGGGAAGGGGGAGAGGAATGTGGGAGCGAGGAGAGGAAGATGGGGAAGAAAAGGCGATAGAGGAATCACATGTGGTAAGCGGGAGCCCCGCATGCGGCACCTCCCCAGCAGCACCTGGGACTCCCCCATTAAACACTTATATCCCCGCTGAGCCCCATCTCCCCACACCCAGACTCCCCTTGTGAGTCCCAACCACTTTCACCTGGATCCCCTGCAGTGACCCATTGCCCCTTTACCTGGAACCACTCAATGAGCCCCGGTGCATCCAGATCTCTCACTTAGCTGCCCGCACCCATATTACCCCACACAGAAACCTCTCACCCAACACTTGGAACTCCCACACTAAGCCCCTCCACACCTGGATCCTGCTAAGCTGAGCTTGCCCAGCCATACCTGATGCACCTGGCACAGAGGGGCAGGGCTCCAGGGTGTTTCTGAGGCAGGCCCGGTCCTTGCACTGTATTAGGGTCAGGTGTAGCTTCACTGCTGAGTCCCTGTACTGGAGGAGTTGGGGGTTCAGGGTGATCTCCCACCTCAGTGAAGCCAGTGGCCTGTGCTCCCCACTGCCATGCTGGAGCCACATTTATATATTGACAAATCAAATTTGCATAATTTTAAAATACTGTGTGCATAATTTTTAATTTTTTGGCACAGAATTCCCTCATGAGTAACATACAGTAGCACCCTATAGAATTTGTCATATGCTGTCTTATAGAAAAGTGTTAAATATTAAAAACAGTTAAAATGCTGCAGACTTTGGTTTGGGATAGAGGCTACACTGAGCATTTTTATAGGACTCCCAATCCAGTCAATAGAAGATGCTATTCTGAACAAGGGTAAAATAATGATTTAGGGCCCAATCCTTCATGTTATAATGTGCACCCACTAAACCCACTGGGGCTCTGCTCAGGGAAGTTAACTTGAAGGACAGGGCCTAAGATGGGGTGAATGGAGGAGTATATTTAAAACAATTTCTAACCTCCCTCAGAAAGGGAACCCATAGTACCTCAAGCAACAAAACAAATCACTGTAAGCAAAGAAGTTCATGCTGAAGAAAATAAAAAAAACTATTTTACTTTTGTGTAGTAGGTAGATAAGAATTGTGCTGAAACAATCAATGAAAAATAACGTAAACCAAGGATTTTAACATGATGTTGAACATGGGGAGAAAGGGTTAATTTCATGTGAGTGCCAAAAAAAAAAAAAAAAAAAAGATGTTCCTGAAAGTCATTATAAAACATTCCAAGTATGGTGTATGAACACACGGGGCTTGATCTTTGAACATGTGGAGCACTTCTTGCAGAGTGCTCAATGCCTTTAACTCTTATTCAATGCAACGGTAGCTAAGTGCATTGAACAGCTTGTAGGATCAAACCCAGACTGCACTTATTTATAAATCAAACACAGCAAAAGTGTACCAGCACTATTGAAAATTAGCTTATTATGTTCAGGTATATTATTTTCAGACATGAATAATGAAAATCATCCTACCAACCATTAACAAACATATATTAGTTCAAAGCCAAATTCTAAGTCATTATCTATATACTATATATTCCAATTTATTTTTTCTGAATTCACTTCAGAAATAGTTACACAAGAGACCACAGACTTGAAGAAAAGCTCTGTCAAGCTCACCAACAGAAGCTGGTCCAGTGAAAGATATTACCTCACCTACCTTGTGTCTCTCATGCCCTAAGACCAACATGGTTACAACAACACTTCAAAAATTGTGTCGTTTTCTACTTTACAAAAAACCATTTCATGATTCCCTCTGATTTTCTGCGTATGTGTACCTCATTAGTTCTTATGTTAGCCTATGTTTTTAGCAGATAAATATACATACAGTAAAACTACATATCAATTTTGGGGAAAAGTATACCACCATATGCAAAGAAAACAATTTTCCACTACTAAGGAATTTTAGAAGATAGAGAATAGATTCCACCACCAATCCACCATACTCTTGGTATCGTATTGCCTTTCTTGAATTCACAGTGATACTATAATAAAATAACTCACTAAGCAGATTTTAAATTAACTGGCAATTTGAACTTTGAATGATCACTGCTTTGTGACTGTTTGGGGAACATGATTGCTAGATTTAAAGATGGATAAAGACAAAAACTATTCTACTCTAACAAACCATTCTTCTGAGCAAATTGAATCCCCCCCCCCCACCCCCAGCGGAGAAATGATACTTATTCCAATGTAAAATCTTTATAAAAAGGACTCATACAGGAGCATTTAGCTCATCAGGTTAAAGAAGGGGAACAGTATTCTTAATGGAAGATAAATGGTTGCCCTGTAGGGTTTTATCTGTCATACAAATCTCAGAAAATATCCATATAAAACTAAAGTTTAAAAGATTGTTGAAGGCAAGCTTCACCAGTCCACTCAACCAATACCTGTGGCTTACCTCCTGTGCCCTAAACATGTGAAATGTTTAAAATGTTTGGCAGGAAGCTTTTCCCACATTTGGCTAGGCTTATTCAGTGAACCCAATGTGAGATAATCCAAAACAATTCTGGTTCAACAAAGGTTGGGAAAATATTATAGCAGACATAAAGCTTTGTTGGAAAGCTTCTTTGATCTTAAGATTACAAAATACACAATTTCTAATCTGACAAATTTTAAGCTGCAAAGCATAATATCTAAACATTCCTCTTTTGTCATAACAGTTTAATCCTTTAAGAATGTGATTTAAACCATTAGAGAGCAAAGGTTACCACAAGATTTGTATGAAAGAGGAAACCTGCCTCAGATACCTATATAGAAATATGTGAAGGCCATTAAATTATATAACTAAATACTGTCTACAGATTGGCACTGCCAGGTCACACTCAGTTCAAGTTATGTCAAACATTCAGTTCTCAAACACAGTTTTGCTGTAGATGAATATAGATTTAGTTATGTTTCTCTTGAACTTTTAGCTGGAGTTTAAAATCACCCAGATGGCAGTATGTGAAAAACAGTGTCAATAATTATAACCTTAATTGTATCTAAAGACTCTTACATTAAAAGACATTTATTACCTGTTAGATGCATTAACTCTTCCAAGGAAATTGGTCAGCAAGCACAAAATGCAGATATGTTAGCAATTATACAGACAATATTTTTAGTACTACAAGTTATACTCTTCTATCTACATGCCAATGGGTATGGTTGTCAGTCCTGATAAACTAATAGGGTTTTATTTTAGTGTTCATTTAAGGGCTTGATCTTATTAACTGCTAATAGCTGCAAAGCACCATCAACTGGATTGGACCCCTAACAATTGTAGGCATTTAATTCAGTATTTAGACATATGAGCAAATGGCCTAATCACCAGTAGTGCTGAGGGGCTACATCTCCTGTTGACATTAACCTCAAACTGAATATTTTGGTCTTAAACATATTTAAGTTTTTATTTTTTGGGGAAAATTCACACTGTGTTCTAATCAGGTTTAATAAAACATGAGGCTATAGGAGCCCAAGTCAGGGTTCACAGAATAATGACTAGAATGTGGATTTACCCCCAATTTACAAACAAATCTAAATATAAATGGGCCAGACAACTGAAGCAGTGGAAGCAAATTTGGCTAAATTATGGGGAATTAATATATATCAAAAATATATATCACTTGCTCCCCAAGTAAAATAAAACAGACATAGACCTGTAAATGTTGGAGAAATCAAAGAAGGAGATATTTGGATATTTAGAGTAGGATTTTTCAAAAGCACTCAGCATTGACCTAAATGTGCCCTCAGTGAAGTAAATGGCAAACCTACCTCTCCCCCCAATTGATTTCAAAAGGAAAAGAGATAGGCAACATCAATCTGACCCTTGATGTGTGGATGTGCCCCAAGTTCAATGGACATAACCAAGATCAACTTTATGCTAAAAAGTTCACACTTCTTGGCACTACATTGACTGATTGAACTATCACATCTTTCTTAATAAAACTTATCCACATCTGAATCTTTTGCTCAAAAATGCTCATTAAAATGATTCACTGGCAACCCCCAAATCCACCAGTGCTTCTAGACTGAAATACTGAAGTTTCAAATCTCAGCATCTCCCTCCATGTCCCTCTCTATGCAGCCAGTCAGTTCTACTGCCTACCATGTAGATCAACAGAGTCATGACTCACCACTCCCCATGCACTTCTGAGTTCTCTTCCTCTATCTCTAATCACTCCTTCAGCATGTCCTAGAGCATCCTCCTCATCCATTCTCCAGCTTTCTCTGGCAGTTCCACAGACCTCTGTTCTCTTTCTTCTCCCCCACAATTCATCTCCAGCTCATCTCATCTACAAACATCTTCAAATACCATCTCTATTCTCATGATTCACAGGTCTCTACTCCAGACCTGTCTTCTTGGCCTGTCGCTCACTCTGAGATCCACACAAGAGATCCATTTCCTGGACACTGCAATGCAAATAAGAGATGGTCATATAAATACCACCCTATACTGAAAACCTATTGACTGCTATACTTACCTACATGCCTCCAGCTTCCATCCAGGACACATCACACAATCCATTGTCTACAGCCAAGTTGTAAGATACATCCAAATTTGTTCCAATCCCTCAGACACCTTCAAGATCTTTATCGAGCATTCTTAAAACTATAATATCCAACTGGGAAAGTGAGGAAACAGATTGACAGACGAAATGGATACCCAGAAGTCACCTACTACAGAGCAGGTCCAACAAGAAAAATAACAGAACACAACTGGCCATCATGTACAGTCCCCATCTTAAACCTCTCCAATACATCATCAACAATCTACAACCTAACCTGGAAAATGACGCCCCACTCTCACAGTTCTCACTTATAGACAGCCCTCCAACATCAAGCAAATATTCACCACCACACCACAGAAACACCAACCTAGGAACCAATCCCTGTAACAAACTTCGCTGTCTACTCTGTCTCTGTATCTACTCTAGTGACATCATCAGAGGACCCTACCACATGAACCACACCATCAGGGACCCATTCACCTGCACATCTACTAATGTGATATATGCCATCATGTGCCTGCAATGCCCCTCTGCCATGTACATTGGCCAAACCAGACAGTCTCTACATAAAAAAATAAATGGACACAAATCGGACATCAGGAACTGTAACATACAAAAACCAGTAGGGCAACACTTCAATCTCCCTGGAGATTCAATAACAGGATTAAAAGTAGTCATCCTTCAACAGAAAAACCTTCAAAAACAGACTTCAAAGAGAAACTAAAGAACTAAAATTCATTTGCAAATGTAATACCATTAATTTGGGCTTGAATAGGGACTGGGAGTGGTTGGCTCACTACAAAAGCAACTTTCCCAGTCTTGCTATTGACACCTCCTCATCAATTATTGGGAGTGGACTACATCCACCCTGATAGAATTGGCCCTGTCAACACTGGTTCTCCACTTGTAAGGTAATTCCCTTCTCTTCATGTATAATAATGCCTGTATCTGTAATTTTCATTCCATGCATCTGAATACGTGGGTTTTTTACCAATGAAAGCTTATGCCCAAATAAATCTGCTAATCTTTAAGGTGCCACTCGTTTTTGTGGATAACGACTCACATGGCTACCCCCTGATACTCTCACTCTGACATCGCCTAATGGACATCTAGCTGTCAGCGCCAGCTAAACAGACGTCCTAATTTTTCCCTCCTCAGATTTCACTACTTCCTTTCTCAATCACTCAGGCCAATACCTGGGCATCATTTTCAGCTCTGGCCTCTTTCTAAATCCTCACATACAGGCAATATCTAAATATTGCTGATTCTTTCTGTACAACATCTCTAAATTGCAACTTTTCCTACACAGTTAAAATTTTAATCCAAGATTTTGTCATCTTGCATCTCAGTTACTGTAGCCATCTTCTCTCTGGCCTTGATAAATACAACCTTTCCCCTCTCAATCAGAACCCTCCTGCAAAAATCCTTTTCTTGTCTTGTCTTTTTAACCATGTCACCTCCAATTCTTGCATCCATCTATTGGCTCCCCAATCTTTACTACCTCAAACACAAACTGCTTGTCTTCACTTTCACTCTCCACCCTACTTATCATCCCTCATTCACTACAGAGCTGTCAATGCTCACTTCTGATTGGCCCCTTCACTGCCCACTTGTTACATTTTCTAACACTTTCTGCTTTTTCCCATGCTGTCCTACATGCTTGAGAGGCACTCTTCTGTAAAGCAACTGCATCATAGATGCTGATTCCGTGGGTGCTCCAGGGATGGAGCACTCTCGGGGAAAAAATGGTGGATGCTGAGTCCCCTATCAGCTGCACACCTCCCGCTGGTGGGCCCCGCCAATCAGCACTTCCCCTACCCTCCCCATGGCCTCCTGCCCACTGCAATCAGCTGTTTCACAGCATTCAGGAAGGTTTGGGGAGGGGAGGGGGAAAAGCGAGGACACGGCACACTTTGGGAGAGCGGGCAGACTGGGACAGGAAGAGGAGACTCCTTACACCTTCACACATGAGTACCAGCATAAAGATCAGGGATTATTAGGCCCCCAATGAATGTTTTCTCCAAAGAGTTCTCTGGGTCCTGGGTGAATACAGTTTGGAAAATTAAAATCCATAGACAGATAAATCTAACATGTTGCTTTAGCAGATATAATTCATTTTGGAAAGCAGTACAATTAACCATTAAATCTTCCCTTACTATTCTCCATTTTTCTGAAATGGCATCCTATAATTCAAGATAACTAGGGTGATCATAGTTCCCAAAGGGGAAATAGGACACTTCACAGGGTTGGACAAAGCTGCTCACCCAAGCCCTTCCTTTCTCCCCTCAACTGTGGGGCTTGCCTGTCCTACTCCTCCTCTACTCATGGGGCTGACCCAAGTCTCTGGCCCAAGCCCTCCCAACATGCAGGGCCCTCATTCGAGCCCAACCTGTTCCCTGCGTGGGGATTGTTTCACTGCTGATGCCCAAGCTCTGCCTGCCCTCCTACCCCTCCATCCATGTGTCTGGCAGCTGCTGCTCATCTGAGCCCTATTCCCTCCTCCTGTCCTCCCCCGGCAGAGCTGGCCTTGCCATTTCCCCCACTCACTTTCATATGTGTCCTGCTAGGAGTGCAGGCCCCAGATTTTTGGCAAAACTGATGATCAGTTGGCAAGAGCAAATGAGACCCATGCCCACTTTTGCCAAAAAAGACAGGACAGCTAGGACAAGGCTTAAAAAGGGACTGTCCTGGCCAAAACTGGACATATGGTCACCCTAAAGATAACAGTGTTCTTGGGTAGAATAATTTCTGAACCACATTGGTGCGCTCAGATAACACAGAAAAGAATACACAAAATAATAATTAAAAAGAAACGCTTCTTTTGGTGCATTGCCTAGGTGAAGCCTCCCCAAAATTTAGATACAAGTGAATTACATTGACAAAGGGAATGCACACCTCAAAAATCAGAATGCATTTTTACATGAAACACACAGTAGGATTAAGGTAGGCTGTATTTTAACTACAAAAATGGCTTGCAAAATGGTCTCATGAAGTATTCATGTGAAAGTTTCATTAAATATATTAAGTTGTTATATCCATCAGAATCAAAGAATAGTTATAGGGGAAAAAACTGTAGGAGATGAATAAGGAGTTGAGAGAATGTTTAAATTGAAATAAGCTATATACACACACATCCATGTGACTGACTCAGAAACATCTCTGATGTTGCCAGCACAGCTGTCTTTGGAGTCAGCCAAAAACCCACATTTCTCTGCCAAATAAAAATGAAAATATTCATCGCTTGGCACCTCAATACTGCAATTAGTCAGTCACCATTCTGGATCTGTTATTTCAAATTTTAAAACTATTCTTTCTGAAATTATTTTTTTATTTCTAACTTCAGTTCTATACTGTATCTTGAATATTAATTATTGCTCAAAACAAAAGCACCTCCTGACTGAATGCTTGGCTGTTGCCTTTGGCCACATTCCCTCTCCACTGGATATTTCACTGTTAAAATCTAGTCTCCTCTCTTGAGAAAAGCCCTCATTTGTCAACTACTGTCCTATCTGCAGTCTCCCCTTCCTCAGTAAATTCCCTTAATCCTTGGCTATCTCATGGAATGTAGAAGTCATCAAGCCCAGCTCCCTTCTCAAAGCAGGACTACTCCCCTATTAAATCATTCAAGAGATTTTTGCCCCCCAATCCCTAAATTGCTCCCTTAAGGATTGAGCTCACAACTCTGGAGTTAGTAGGCCAATGCTCAAACCACTGGGATACCCCTATAGCCCTACTGTTTCTTCATACTGGTAGATGTTGGCTCCAGCCAAACTTGATACTAAATATTTCAGGATTTGAAATCTTCCTTGTAGGTAAAGTGCCTCTCTAAATCCCAGACTATCACTCCTCTCATCTGAGGTTTTGCTATGGCCACAAATCTGGGAATCATCTTTGACCACAGACTCTTCATTCCACCCCAAATTGTCCTTGTCTGCAGGTCTGCTGTTTAGTACAACCTGTAAGCCCCTCCAATTATTTGTCTTTACTCTAACTCTGGTATTCTTGAGATCTTTATTCAGGTCTTAGCTACTGACCATTTTATCTCCTGATATTCCCTTGTTCATAGTCTTCCCAGTTCATTACTCTCCATCATGTATGGGGGTTGCAAAATGCTGAACTCTGATTATCTCACTCCAGGAAGTGAAACCATATTTCTATTCACCTCTGTAACATTCCTTGCCTTCCTCACCACCTCCTACACAATTCAAATTATCCTCTTAACTTTAAGTCTCCTCATGGAGAGACTACACCTTTCCTTTACTGTCTCTTTAAAACACTTACCTCCTCACCCACTCAGTCCATTTCTCCACCTTGCTGTCTTTTCCTTGTAACTATGGGAACTTCGAGGTATTTATTTTTGCTCTGTGCTGCCCTATGTGTCAGAAACTCTCTTCCCCATTTTATTGAATCATTGCATTCCTTTCTTTTTACATCTCACCTTAAAACCTTGCTCTTCACTTTAGCTCATGACTGGCCTTTAAAAACTTTATTGAGGCTGCCTTGTGATAAATGGAAGAATCTCAAAGAAACCAGGAAGGACTGAGACCCAGTGATAGTATCAATCATATCTCATATCCCCAAGGATTTCCTTGCCTGAGGCTTTCACTCAAATAGAAACTAACTAACTCTGGCAATTCAGAGAGATGAGCAAAAGATAACATATTAGAATCCTCTCCAAAATGATCACTGAAGAGAAGACATTTGATGTGGCTAAATGAAGCACAAGTATATTCAGATACCCCAATTTACTCTATTTTAGGTTGACATGATACTCTGAAGAGTCAGAATTAACTCTTTTTTTTTAAAGATAGGATGTTAAATGAGGTCAGCAACATCAGATCAAGGTCAAGAAAGCCTGAATTACAATTTTATGAGGATGGCGTTCAATCATTCAGAAGACTAATATTGCAGACCTTTGGCTGCTCTAACGCAGGAAGAGATTTAACCTGATTCATTTTGCTTGTGAATGGACACTGAGCACCCTCATCTCCCATTGACTTCAAATGGGAGTTAGGGATACTCAGCATCATGTAGGAGGGTCTGAGCACCATGCAGGATCAGGCCATCTTTAGATGAGAAGGGGAAAATGAAGCCAAAGTTATAAGAACAACATGCAGTAGACCCTGTGAATCAGAATGGCTGTGGGAAAGAATGCTGGAAAATAGCTATCTCCCACTACTGTTGAGGACTATGGAGGCCATGACTTTCAGGAACTCTCTAAACCAGAGTTTCTTTCTGTATTTTTTAATGGCTTCCTAAGTAGAGGACACCAGATTCCTGGGATTTGGGAGCCATGATTTCTAGTCCACTTACCACAAATACTTCAGATTCTCTCTGGCTGTTTACTAATAGCTAACAATTTAATAATGGAATAAACCTCCTTTCTGGGTTGCCAGGTAGCAAACTGCCCTTTTGTCAGGCTGTTAATCAGTTAGTGACAGCTGGTCTCATTCAGAAAGGGAAAAAAAAACAAAAAACATTTCCAGTAAGACAGGTAGATGGGCCCCACATCTTCTGAATTAGTTTTAAATTAAGGATTAAGTGCTCCACTGGAACAGAAAAGAACCCTGTTTGGACAGGAGGTGGAGAGTTGTCTCTGTAGGCTTTTCTTCCCCATGTAGTGGCTGCTTCCCACTTGGATGATTTTGGCAATGCCAGGGAGGCCTAACTTGGAACAAGGTTCAACCCACTCTTGTGAGAGAATTGCACTTGATGGTACAAGGAGGATAGGAAAAGATGAATTGGCTGGGAATTGGAGTGGTGGCAAGTAGGTACGGAAGCATGGAGTGAGGAATGGGAACAAGAGAAACTGGTAAGTAGGGGCATAGTTGGGGAATGGGGAGAAACAAAGTAATGGGGTTGGTGAGGAACAGGTATGGAGTAGGAGCAGAATACTGGCAGCTAGTGAGAGCAGACTGGGACACTGCAAATCAGGACAAGAGAGGAGACTGAGAAGGAGCAGGTGAAAAAAGTCCAGTAAGCACTGCTGAAGAAGTGATGGATCAAGGCAGCTGCCAGAGAGTTTTGCCAGGGAAGAACTACAGCAATTTACTCAGCAAGAAACTACAGTTGGAACTACAGTCGATACCGTGGTGGCAGACTAATTTTTAGATTGCAAGCCCTTTAGGGAAGGGAATATAAGCTTTTTGGCCCAGAACACCTTCCCAAATTGTCCCCTTTTACATTAGACTGGAGACAGACAGATATATATTCTTTTCCCCAGAAGGCAGAAAAGTCTCTTCTTATAGCAAAATAACTAGGTTAGATTATCATTCATTGAAGGTGAAGGGGCATTCCAATGAACTTGTCAGCAAGCACATAGGTGGAAGTTTGTTGGAGAGAAGGCACACCATTTTTCTTGAAACTTCTACTTCACACGGGATGTGTTCAGAGGCTTAACTTGGTTATTAGTACGGTCACTTCCATTAACATTGTACCAGCTTATTAGCACAGACACTCCCATCCCAATGACTTGATACATATTCTATTGTTAAGCTATTGGTCAAGAGACTTTTGAATTACTTTTTAAAGTCACTTAATTGGTCAATTCTATTTTATTTCAGTCTTATGAGTATCCAGCTGGTTTCCTCAGGATACAGACGCTAAACGTGACTCACTCCAAGATGATTATGCTTCAGCTTCAGCCAGGTGCAACTGGGACTTGGCAACATTCATGATGCGGGTGTCTGTGCTAATTCTGCAGTTAGTGACCTTCGCAATGTGGGAGTTTGCAATGATTCTGCTGGCACTAATATAAATTCTGTCATACCACCATCTGCTGCTCATGGAGCTGAGTTTTCAACAGGTAGCTGATATATTTCAAATCAATCTTGATGAATTATCTAGTACATCTCATGCATCTTCCAGCCAGAACTACAACTGTGGCTGTGCTATGTGCATGTAACAGTAGTCCCTGGAGGTTAAGCCTCACCCGTACTGCCACTACCCAGGCTACCACGGCTACACAGATGTTTATACAGTGAGAGCTAGCGTATGTGTACCCAAGCAAAGGAATCACATCCCTAGCATAAAGTGTAGGTGTAGCCTATGTTTTTATCGAGCAAACAATTAGCAGTAAACAGATTTCAGAGTTATTCATCTTAACCTTTCCCATGGTCTCTCTCCAATGTACACATATTGACTAAGACATAACAGGATTTATTTTTTAAAAAGTATTTTATACACAGACACACAGGCAATATTTTCTTATAGACTTCAGTAACTTTAAGCAGTTACCTCATCTCTATTTAAATCTTATTCCAGTGCTTATACCGATGTGTTTAATATAACACTACACTGCCATACAACTGTAGGGCTCAGTCCTGTGAGCTGCTGACCACCTGCAACTCCCACTGTCTTCAAGTTGCTGCAGGTACACTCACAATACACAATCACCACCTTGAAGAATCAGGTCATTATAGTTGGTGCAGTATAGAATTTCTGTGTCCTTCTACTTCACACCTCCAAAAAAAAAAAAAATCTCTTGCCTTACAGTATCTGTTTATTTCTCCATCCCACATGTGTTTCTTGTTTTATCTTTGTAAATGGATTTAATTCTTTAATGTATTTGGGGATAATTTATATACAGGTTCTATGCAAAATAAGGGCCCCAGTCTGGGATGTACTGAGCATCCTCCATTCCATGAAGTCAAAGGGAACCGAGGGTATTCAGAACCTACCTGGGTGTCAGCAACTCATGGAATTGATCCCTATAGAAATACTGCAGTGTATTAGTATGACATTAAGCAGCTGGGTGTGGCTTAATTACATCTGCAGTGCTAAGATGGTTTATAAATAAAGACTGTCTTTATTTCTGTATTAAAATTTTTCATATTCCAGAAAGTAATTACTTAGGTTAAGCGTTTGAAACACCTGCTTAAACTATTTTAATTCTTAATAGAACCTTCTCCAGAAAATGATTGGGTCTAGAGGGTCAGTAGCTTTTTATAGACTGATCTAAAACAAAACACCTAATTCAAAAGTCAAGGAGCTTGGTGTAATATGCATATTTGTACAGTCAGTTTTAATCACACTACTGCCACAAATACAATTAGGCACAAATTGCTATAGTAAAACTGTTCTCACTTACATGTTGAGATTAGGAACAGGTGATCTAGTTTGTTAAAACAAGAACCAACCTGAGTCTTCACTTCAAAACTTCAGTCAAACTTTTCAGATACTCAGATTAATGTGATTATCTCTCCTACCCCCATTATTCTTGTTACTTGCTGATATATTTCCAGGTTCCATCCAGCATCTGAATCAGAAGGATCCAAAAGCCTTTCCTTATGGGACCTCTGTCTGGGTTATCAGGTGGATCATGGGATGGGAAATCTTAAGTATCTACACATTATTTAATATGTAAAAAGGTTACCTTATATTTCCATTAATACTGAACATACATTTCTCAAACTGCTTTGAATAATATTAAATTTAATAGGAATACTACAAGACCACATTCAACACCCACTGAAGTCAATGACCATCTTTCCACTGATTCTTCATGGGTTTTTGTTCAAACCCATAATGCAATCAGCACTTCATTTCATTGGGGTTTGTCACAAAGGGATGTTTCTAACAGTGTCTATCTGCCTCAGTTTGTCCTGAACCATTTGTGTGTGTGTGTATGTGAGAGAGAGAGACTGCATTCCCAGAGCAACAAAATTAACGAGGTGTCACCAAAATTCTACAAGTGCTGGAGTTTTACACACACACACACACACATACATATATAATATAAAATATGCAATGCTGCCCTACCTTGGCCAGGGAGCTGATAGATCATTTATATTTATTCTGAATGAAAGCTTGTGACATTTCTTTTAAACCTCAGTCTAAGCTATTCCTGAGCCAGTCCTCTTAGGAAATGTTGTGTTTTGATGCTTTAAATTTAGTTTATTGATTTGAAAGTCTGGCTGTGATTTATAATGCAAACCTCACGTATTTGCTCTGCCTTTTTGTTTAAAGCTTTATTATAGGAAGTTGCCCTGAGAGAAAAAGATAGAGTAGGGACAACAGTGGAAGGGCTAACCTGCATAACCCCTGATCATTGCACCTGGAGGTAGAGAGGGGGATATCCCAGGCCCTTTGGCTCCCTGGGACTCCTGTTCAACACATTTCCAAGTAAGTCACTGGGATGTTCAGTCCTAGGAAGCCTAGACCCATAGAACAGAAGGGATCACAAGGGCCACCTAGTCTAACTGCCTGCCAAGATGAAGGATGTGTTGGGTCTAAACCATCCAAGACAGGTAACTGTCCAGCTTCCTTTTGGTAACCCAGTGAAAGAGCTTCCATTTCCTCCCTAAGCAGCCTGATCCATTGTCCTACCGTTCTTCAGTTAGGAATGAGTTTTTTCTTGAGTTTCAATTTAAACCTTCTATGCTGTAGTTTGAACCTATAGCCATAGGCGCTAACTTTATCCGGCGCCGGTGCGTGCTCGTGCCCCTCCCCCACCCTTAGCCCCACCTTACCCCCCCTCTGCCTATTCCCTGCCCCCATTCCAACCCCTTCCCCAAATCCTCTTAGCATGCAGCCACTTTCGCTTCTCCCTTGATTCTCCCTCAGCTGATTCACATCAAGCCTGGGAGGGAGTGGGGAGACCCAGATGCACAGTGGCATGCTCAGGGGAGCAGGCAGAGAGGATGTGAGCTGGAGCAGAGTGGGTGGGGTGGGGAGATGCTGGTGGGTGCTCTGCACCCACCAATTTTTTTCCATGGGTGCTCCAGCCACGGATTCGGTGCCTATGTCTAGAGCCTCTTGTCCTATCCTCTATGGCAGTTGTTCTCAACCAGGGGTCTGAGATCCCCTGAGGGGCCACAAGCAGATTTCTGGGGATTCTCCAAGCAGGGCCAGTATTAGACTCACTGAGGTCCAGAGCAGAAAGCCAAAGCCCCAACGTCCCAAGCCCCACCACCTGGGGCTGAAGCTAAAGCCTGAGCAACTTAGTTTTGCTGGGCCCTGTGTGGCATGGGGCCACAGGCAGTTGCTTCGCTTGCTACCCCATGATGCTGGCCCTGGCTTTTGTATGCAGAAAAACAGTTGTAGCACAGGTGGGCTATAGAGTTATAGCATATTGGGTGGGTGAAGAGCTCAGAAAGAAAAAGGTTGCAAACCCCTCCTTTTCTTCATCTTTTCTTCATCTTTTTTATGGCAGCCTTTCAAATTATTTGAAGACCGTTGTCATGTCCCCCCTTAATCTCCTCTTTTCCAAACTAAATATACCCACCTTCTTCAGCCTTTGCTCGTATGGCTTGCATTCCATCATCATCATCTTTGTCACTCACCTCTGGATCCTTTCCACTTTCTCCAAATCCTTTCTATACACTGGTGACCACTCAGTACTCCAGCTGAGGCCTAAACAGTGCTGAGCAGAGCAGTAGTAACACCTCCCGTGACTTGTATGCTATGCCTTTGTTAATGCAACCTAAAACTGATTTGCTTTTTTTTTTTTTTCAACAGCATCGCATTGCTGACTCATGCTGAGGTGGTGATCTACTGTAACTCCCAGATCCTTTTCAGCAGTGTTGCTGGCAAGCCAGTTTCCCCTCCCCCCCTTTCTGTATTTGTGAATTTGGTTTTTCTTCCCTAAATGTAACACCTTACATTGGCCATTGTTGAATTTCATTTTGTTGTCTAGACCCCAGTTCTCAATGTATCAAGATCCCTCTGAATTTTAGCTTTATTCTTCAAAGTATTGGCACACACACCCCCAGCTTAGTGTCATCTTCAAACTTGATCAGTATGCTCTGTATTCTTACATCAAGGTCATTAATAAAGGTGTTAAACACTACCAGATCTAGAACAGATTGCTGTGGAACCCAATTTGAGACCTCTCTACAATCCGACATTCCATTAATCGTTGCACTTGATTTGCAATTGTTTAGCCAATTATGTTTCCACTTAATGGTAGTAGTTTCTACAAGCCTGCATTTCTCCACCTTGCTTATCAGAATGTCATGTGGAACTGCGTCAAAAGCCTTGTTGCAGTCCAGGCATACTATGTACACCTCATTCCCCCATCCACGAAACCAGTTGCCCTCTCAAAGAAGGAAATCAAATTGGTTTGGCATGATTTGTTCTTAGTAAATCCATGCTGGCTGCTAGTGATCACACCTTCTTCCTCTAGCTATTTGCAAATTGAATGTTTTATACATTTCTCTCATAGCTTCATGGGTATTGCGGTCAGGCTGATTGGTCTATAGCTCCCTGGCTCTTCCTTTTTCCTCTTTTTAAAGATGGACATTATGTTAGCCCTTCACCAGTCTTCTAGGACCTCTCCTGTTATCCATGAGTTTGACAATGTTATTGCCAGTGGTTCCAAGATTTCTTCAGCTAACTCCTTCAGTATCTTGGGGAATAGCATCAGCTCCCATTGATGTGAACTGATTCACATTGGTCAGAATATCGCTGACATGTTACTTATCCCCATCTGATCACATCATGTTATTTTTGTGAGAAGAGTGAAGAAAGGTAGCCATTGAGCAACTTTGACTTCCTGTCATCTTCTGCTACTGGCTTACCTTCTCCATTGAACAGCAGACCCACACCATTCTTGATCTTTCTTTTTTGTCTGACACATCTGAAAAACCTCTTCTTGTTGTCTCTAACATTCCTTGCCAGCTGTAAGTAATTCTTTGCCTTGGCTTTCCTGATTTTGTCCCTACATGCTCGCACATTGTCATATATACTTTCTTGGTGAAATGCTCCTCCTTCCATTTCCTGTATGTCCCTTTTGGTTTTTAGATAGCTAAAAAATCTCCTTGTGCAGCCACGTTGGCTTCCTGTGGCTCTTCTTATCTTTCCTCTGCATCAAAATAGCTTGATGTTGAGCTCCTAGTATTACATCGTTTAGGAATTGCCCACCCTGGTCAACTCCTTTTACTTCCTAACTGGTCTCTGCCTCGGACCACCTTGCCTATTACTTTTCTGAGGTGGTTGAAATCTGCATTGCTGAAGTCCTGCATCCTTGGGTTTGCTGTTCTCCTGTCCTCCTTTCCAGAGAATCTTGAATTCTATCGGATCTACTCACACTGGTGTCACAGAGCTCCCAGTTTAGTTTACCTTCAACGATGACCCACTTCTGTTTCTAAAGCAGCAGAAATCTTTTCCTCCTGTCTCCCCTCCATTCTTTCCTCACAAGATGCTTGAAGGGTAGGACTAACCAAAGAATAGTGTAAAGTAACAGAAGGCAAAGCAGCGGAGTCGGGGGGAAGGGAGAGAGTGGGCTGGGAATCTTGAGAGCTCTAAGAGCTGTACTGAAGTCAGCAGACCCAATATTCTGAACACTAGTGGATTTTTCTTTTGCTGCATTGGAAGGGAGATCGGGTAGGTGGGAGGCATAAGAAAATAAGCTGGGAAGGAGGCAGGGCTTACAGTTTTAAAAGGCAGGTTGGGGTATAGTGAGAAGAATGGGGTGCAGCAAGAATGGAGGGGGGAAAAGAGTAAGCTGCAAAAAAAAAAAGTTAAGAACTTTAAAGGGAGGGGACTTCTAAAAAAAGTCACTTCCTTTATCTTCTCCTTTGTATATTGTCAGGTTTTAGGCCTTGTCTATAGTAAGGATTTCAGTCATCAGGGGCCGGCTACTGGTGCAAATTCCTAGTGTAGACAGGAACAGCCTCCCTTTTGCACTGATGCTACAGCTTCCCTCTTCTTGAAACTTCCTACATTAGAGCGCTGCACTCGTGTAACCACATCAATGACTGTAACCAGTACAAAATCCCAGTGCAGTCAAAGTCTAAGATTGTATATTCCTCAGGGCAAGCACCTAGAAGAAACTAAAACAGGCACAGCAACAAGAGAAGATTGAAAGCAGACACCATACTCTGAATATATTGGGTAAAACAATGAACTCAACATAAAGACTGCCATGTACAAAAGCAAGAGACTACTGACTTTAACTCAATAACTGAGTGAAAGGTGTATTTAATGGCCAGTGGTATACATGAGGTCAGATGAGATGCTCTAATGGTCTTTTCTGCCCTTAAACAATGTGAATCTAAACTTTATAAAATGAATTAATAGAAAAACATTTGGCTGAAACTCTGAAATCTAGGACTACATTACTGTCATTGTTGGACTAATTATTATTGTCTGTATTACAGGAGTGCATAAAGACCCCAATTCAGATCACTGTCCCATTGCGATAGGCACGGTCCACATAGTCAGACAGTAACTATGCCAAGAAGCTTACAAAAATCTGTCTACACTTGGAGCTGGAGGTGTCACTCAAGGAGAGACATATGTACTAGCTCTGACCGAGCTAGCGCACTAAAAATAGAATGTAGTAACAGCAGCATGAGCAGTGGGAGGGGCTAGCCATTTTGAGTACATGCCTAGCATCTCAGAGGGGTTCTTACGTGGGGCAGCTAACCCTGCCCACCATTTGCACTGCCACAGCTACACTCTATCTATAGCACACTAGCTTGATCAGAACCAGCGCAGGTATTTCTTCTTGAACTGCAATTTACAACTCCAGGTCAAAGCATAGACATACCCTAAATATATAAGGAAGGTAAAAGGTGGGAGAGAAAACAGAAGCAAAGAGACAGTAACTATAGCAGGTTAGTGGCTGAGCCAGGTTAAGAACGGAGATGTCCTGACTCCCTGTCCACTGCCCCATCCCCTCGACTGTTGGGTATCAAAAGGTATAAGAAGTGAGCGCAAAAAAGAAAAGAAAGAGGTGGCAGAGGAGCAGAGAAAGACATAAAAAGAGGACAGGAAAGAGGAAGTGCCTTTATTTTCAAAAGTGCCTAGCAGCACCTCTGAAAATCAGGCTAAGCAGATCAGTTAGGATGTTGAGAGAGAGAGATGATGGAATTACATGTTGGTAGATGTATTTATAAACTTGCACAAATGCCCCCGAGGAAAGAAACTCATCCAGGTTACTGTTTGTTGGGTGGGTAGTCTTCTCCATGATAAGCGTTTTTACCGAGATTCCCACTAGAGGCAGAAACACATCTATCCTAAGGGCTGGAAGACAAGTAGACAATGATTCAGATTTGATTTATTAAAAGCTCAAGAAAAAATTGCTGGTCAACTAGTTTTCTTTCTCTGATATGTTTTGTTAATTAATTACAGTAAATTAATTCTGGTGCTATGCAATGCAGTGGCAAGTTTGAAGCCAGATGGCTTTTCTCTGTGCTTTCAGGTGAGGCTCAGTTGCATAGACCCATGACGGATAACAAAAGACACAACCTCGTGTTGAAGAAGCCTGAAGTATCATCGTGTTTTTGTTACGAAAGTCATATCTATGGCAAAAGATGACCCAAGCCCTAAGGAAACACAAATAAGATGGAGATTTATGCTTGTACTTCTTCATAGCTTGGGTTCTGTTGTCACAATTCAAGAATCCAGATGCTACTAGTTTACAAAGAATTTATATTGAACAACTATAAGCTTGGAAGCTAATGGTCCCCATGTGATCTCTCGAGCCATTTCAATTAACTCTTTCAATACCCAATATGGAAAAAAGGGCTTGTGATGGTGTGTACTCCCCACACTGGTTCTGAGAGGGCTGTATTAGGCTATGTGGGCCCACATCAGCCAATTAAGTAGCAAATGAGGGAGATAAAAGCTTTGTGGAGGGAGGAAGCTCACTTGTTAAGGAACAGGAGAGGCCTGTATAAACTCTCTGGCAGCTGAGAGCAACTGGGGGCTGCAGGGAGGTAGTCTTCAGTCATTTCCTGGGAGGTGAACTTTAGCCTACAACAGAGATCGGCAACGTTGGCACGCAGGACCACAGGGTAAGCACACTTAGCTGACCCCGCTGCTTTATTTACCTGGCGTTTCGCCAATCACAGCTCCCACTGGCCGCGGTTCGCTGTCCCGATCCAATGGGGATTGCAGGAAGCGGCGCGGTGGTGGCCGTCGCTTCCCACAGCCCCCATTGGACCGGGACGGCGAGCTGGGGCCAGTGGGAGCCGCGGTCGGCGAAATGCCCGGTAAATAAAGCCGCAGGGCCTGCTAAGAGTGCTTACCCTGTGGTCCTGCGTGCCAACGTTGCCGATCCCTGGCCTACAATCACTCACTGGGAGGAGGGAGCTTGGGCTGGCAGATCCAGAAGCAGGTAGGAGAGGGCTCAGAGAAAGACAGCAGTGTTCAGGGAGGAAAAGACCTGCGCAGCTCTTTAGAGGGTCCCTGAGTTGGAACCCAGGATAGAGTGCAGGGTCCAGGTTCCCCTACCAGCCACTGAGAGGTGGAATATGGGCAGGGGTGAAAGTAAGTTAAAGGACTTACCGGTACGCTGGAAGTCTCGATCAGGGGAGGAGCCTCAACCGGAAGAGGCGGGGGCTTAAAGCCTCTGGCCCTTTAAATCAAGATTTAAAGGGCCCCGGGCTCCAGCTGCCACCGCAGTGGAGCCCCAGGCCCTTTAAATCACTGAGGAGCCCTTGGGGCTCCCGGCTGCTGATGCTACCCTGGGCTCCCAGGCTCTGGAAGAGCTTTAAAGGACCTGGGGAGGTAGCGTCAGCCAGGAGCCTAGGACCCTTTAAATCCCTGCTGCCAGAACCCTGGGGTAGCACCCATGGAGCCCTGGGGCCCTTTAAATCCTCTCTGGAGCTCCACTGCCACTACCCCAGGGCTCTGGCAGCAGGGCTCAGGCGGGAATTTAAAGGGCCCCAGAACTCCAGCTGCCTGCTACCAGCCCGGCCCTTTAAATCCCCACCAAAGCCCCACGGCCTGAGCCCTGGGGTAGCAGCAGCAGGGCTTCCACGGAGACTTGCTGCCGCTCCCCAGGGCTACTGCAGCAGGGCTCTGGAGGGGATTTAAAGGGCTCGGGGCGGTAGAGGGTGCCGTAGTCCCGAGCCCTTTACATCTCGACCCGAACACCGTGGCCGGAGCCCTGGAAGAGTGGCGGTGGGCTCCGGCAGGAATTTAAAGGGTCCCAGGGCTCCAGCCCTGCTACCGCCCCGGATCCCTTTAAGTCCCCGCTGGAGACCCGCTGCCACTCCCCAGGGCTCCGGCAGCAGGGCTCCCACGGGGATTTAAAGGGCTCGGGATTGCGGCAGCCATTACCACCCCGAGCCCTTTAAAT